>CM062811.1:846478711-847186864 GCA_031772625.1 Pinus tabuliformis
CAAAGGGTTTTCCCTAGCATCCGCCAAATCTTGTGTCCTCTTGTCTTGGCTTGGCTTCTGCACTTACTTTTATGTTCTATCTGCATTTACTATCAATGTCTTAAGTTAATGTGATTTCTATTGAAAATAATTGGAAATTGTCATTGCGCTGATAAGGAACATTGAAGTAAATTGTGCTAAAGTATAGAACATACCATTGTTATCTAAAATTAACAATTTTCCATTAATGATCATTTGTAGTATCTTTGTCATCAAAAGTATTTTTTCCAAACCAATCAATGTAGGATTTTATTGTAGCTCTTTCTAACTGGGAAAGTGAACTTCTTCTAGATCAACATCGAATCCATCATGACCAACCAACTATTTCGTATCCGCTACCTTTTCTACTTTTGTAGAGCGCATATTTCTATCATATACTTATTAGTGTTGTTCATCCAATCCATATGTTCTTTGAATTGAGTTAGATCAAATAGTTGTATATTAATTGCTTTCTTTCTAGCCCATACTTCTGCAATTTGTTCTTCTCGGTAGCTTAGCCATATCTTCAAACAAAATCATCAAAATTAGAGTTACCAAATCAAAATGTCAAATTATGCTTCTTACTTCTTCTGATGCCACCATCATTCTGCATGATTTGTCTTCAAATAGTACCGGGGTTCCTCTTCATGCTACTTATTAGTTAATGTGTTCTTTGAATATATCGAATCCAACAAGATCTTCATAGCTCCCTCTGAAACCATCATTCTTATCTTAAGTTCTTCAAGAAACTATATCGGATGTTTGATCAATACCATGCTTCATTTCTCATGTTTCTGTGTCGAATGACCATATGAAAGAGTTCTTGTCCCATCCAATTCTTAATCAAGACAAACCATGCTCATACTTCCAAGTAAATTTCTACATCCAGCGCTTCCTACAAAAACTTTTACTTAAAACATGAATCTACCACCTAATGAAGAGCTTCTATTTTAAAAATATGCATACCTCTTCCCTTCAAATATCCATCTAGATGACTTCCTTATTAATGAATCGCTTCCATGTCTTTCCTTGAAAATAGTGTTTATGATTAGACTCCTTTCTTAAGATGAGAGGTGCCTCAATTGTACCTTTATGCTGCAACTCAACTATCTTCAAACTTCTATGATGCTTGATTTCTTCTAGGTGGAATATACTTTGCCATGTCCCAATAGTTATTTCATACGATGAAGTATTTTCCTCTAACAATGGATCCTAGTGATCCCTTCTTGTTAAATGATTGCGTCTATAACATGATGTCAAGTAGTAGTTGCATGAATTTTGATGTGCATATATTGTAAACTAGCTAAATGGTCCAAATCCTTCTATCCTTGTTCTACTAGATGAATGCTTCCAATAACTGACTATGTAGACTCTAATCCATCCAATATTGCATGCTTATTTTTATGATGCCATAATTCTTCTACAAAAGTAATTGTACAAGCTATTCTAACTACCATGTTCTAATAAAAAGAAAAACATATTGTTAATAGAGTGGAGATCTTCAATAGTAAAGATCTTTAGGATCTTCATTCTTCGACATCTTTTCTGGTTCTTCATTATTTGGTGATGTGGCCTTCACTCCTTTCTATCTTCTTATTGTTCTTCTTTAGAGGATCCTTAGGATAATCTCTTTGAAGTGTCCATATTCATTGCATCCAAAGCATTGTACTTTGGACATATCTTGTCTTCCACGTGGTTGATTGTTGTTACTTCTATTATGCCTTTGATGAGGTTCAAACCTTCCAAACCTTCCACTTTTCTTCTTTGATCTAGCAATAAAATCTTGAGACCTTTCATTGGGTTTGGTGTCATCTTTGGCCTTCAATCTTGTTTCTTCTATAACACATAGAGACCATAACTCATTGAAGTTTGGAGTGTCCTTCCTAGAATATATGCTTGATACAAAACTGCTCCACTATGGGGGTAAAGCATTGAGTATACATGAGTATACAAGTAGCCAATTCTGAATCTGAAACAACTTCTCCAAGTCCTTGAAGTTGATCCCTCAATTGTGAAACCTTCATAAGATATGAAACCAAGTCCTCATCCTTGGATAACCTTGTCTTGTATAATCGATTTCTCAAAGATATTTTCTGACCTGAAGTGTTGACCGAATATAGTTTTACCAACTTGTCATAAGATTGCTTTAGATGTACCCAAGTCTGTAATGAAGGAAATAAGATGACCCTTGATGTATTCAATGAGAATCCTTTAAGCCCTAACTTCTCCTTTAGAATACTTGGCCCGTTCTTGAGTCTTATCCTTCTCTAGTTGTGTAACTTTTCCAAGAACATAGTCCATGACTTCATTTTCTACAAGTATCAAGTCTATTCTTCTCTTCCATGCTTAAAAGTTTGATGACCCATCGAGCTTGTTGCCTTCTTTACAAAATGAAGTCATTTGAATTGAAGGATCTGTTTCTTCAACTTGTCCTGACGATGAACCACACTGGTTGGTTCGAAATGCGTCGACAAATGATGTTTCATGTGATCTTCGCCGAAGAATCTTTTGTAAACTTGATATGGATCACAGAAGCCCAAACTCTACTATTTTAATAAAGTTGTCTCCGAGTGGAATTTCCCGAAACAATTTGTGGGTATTGGAGAATGCATGTGTCTAAGCCTTCGTACAAATTTTGAGGCCTAGAGCACATACGACGCTACCATAAATCATGACTCCCTCTTAGCGAGGAATGTGCTCTAGCAATATACGTTGCTGCACACTGCTCTGACTCTGAAGCATCGTCCTCTGCGCTGCTGATGTCTGGCATGCTGTCCACCAACTACTGCGTTGTTGCTGCAACTATATTGCTACTAACGCTGCATCTGGATTCTGTATTACAGCTCCCTCTCAAGTGTTGCATCTGTGCCACTACTAGCACTGCACTGCAAACTGTTGTTGCTACTCCATCAACAACGGAAAAACATCCAAAATTATTGAACTAATTGTGTTCAGTATGATACCACGTGAATGTTGGACCCTGGCTGCTGCTAGTCTCTGCACTGACCCTCTGAATATACTGTTGCGTTGTTGCTGACCTCTGCTCTATGCCATCTGCAATGTTGTCAACTTTGCTCTGCGTTGCTCAGACTCTGGCGCTCCTAGCCACTGCAAATGTCTCTCCAACACTCCTTGGCACCATCTGACAGTAGACCCAACACTAGTCCATCCTGCTACCACAAAACTAGGCTCTCGTAGTAAGGTATTGATCCAAAAGGTGGACTCCTCAAGGATCCTGCCCATCTGTAGCTCTTTCAAGCTACAGTTCTAAATCAGCCCACCTCCTTCCTGGAGGTATCTCGATTGTCATAGCGAACTCTTCCTCTTCGATCTTCGTGGGCGGAGCCTTCGGATCGTACTTCTCATCCTTGTCCTTCTTCTTGAGAGGACACTGAGTAGCGTAGTGGCCCATCTCACCACACCTGAAACCCTTGATCTTTGAGACATCCTTCTTACATCTTTGTTGCTCCTGTTGTCCCTTAGATGCAAGGGCTGCATTATCCTCCTCCTCCTTGGGCTTCGACCCACTGTTGCTGCTTTCGTCAAGTTTAACCTTGACTAAGTCTCTCCTCATCTCCTCTTGTTTTAGAGCTGCCCACATCTCATCCCAATTCGGCAAATCTGCTCTACCCAGGATACACTAGACAAAGACTTGCCACTCATCTGAGACAGAATTGAGGGCCAGTGTAACCAACTCTAAATCTTGAGGTGTATGCCCCGCAGCAAACAATTCATCACGGGTCTACTTAAGCTTCGTGAGGAATGGATCCACACGCTCCACCTTCTGTATCTGAGCAGATCTCAGCTTCTACTCCAAGAACATCTTTCGTTGCTCAGAAGATCCTTGATATAGTGTTGCCAAGGCATCCAACATCTCCTCAGCAGTCCCTCTGCTAGCGACATGACACACTACGTGACCCTTTACTCCATCAAGGATCATCCTCTTGGCCTTTGCCATTTCTGATCAGTACTTCTTCAACGAATCTGCATCTATAGGCACAGCCACCACGTTGTCGACATATGTCTTGAGGGCATGCTCATCTAGAAGGAATGACATTCTAGCCTTCTAGATGACAGTTAGATGCTCCGTCCAACCTATCATGATACCTCAAGCCATTGGTTGCCATTTCTACCAAAAATAGAAAGACGAATGACCTCCTCTCTCCTCTGTGTTGTTGTTAGGCTAGCCTACGCACTCCCTGCTGGAGCTAGTAAAACTGCCTCCCCTTGCTGCTGCTCAGCTCTAGATAATTCGAATTCCTTGGCTAGGAATTCTCTGAGGAAGAAATTCCCTCAGTCGTGCTTCTCCTCTTTCTTCTGACAATTTTCTGCCAAGCAAACTACCTACAAAAAATTTGTGTCCCACCAGCTCTCCTCACGCTGAGGCTTCAGCGTTGCTCTCTTTGCCCAGGCCGAAAATTCGATCTCGAAGCCCTTCTCTTCATCAACTCTCTTGGAGAGAGACTGCCTCAAAATTTCAACCCTCCAACTAAGAACTGCGCAAACCCTCTAGGGTTTCGAATTGTTGCCTCCTGCAGCTTTTCGATTTCCCTTTTCTACTCAGCGCTGGATCTACCGGCTCTGCTCTTTTTGCTTCATCTGCAACTCTGATACCATGTGAAAATTCCTTAACCGGAATCCCTACTGCAGCAATTGATGATATTTCTCCTATTTGTTAATTTCCTTTAAACAAATTACTTGCAGTTTACTACGGCAAATATCGAAATGTATACTACTACAGCCTTCACTTAATTAAATTATATGTGGAAACAGGAGACTGAACAAGAAAGAAAATACAGCAAAATAACACCGTTATTTTTGGACAAATGTCCCCGGAAAAACCCAATGCGAGAAAACCGGTGCAGCAGATCTGAGGGTTTATTATTATTAAGCAGTATCAAATTCTGAATACATCTCTAAATACCTCAAGGGTTATTTAGTTACAGAGAGAGAAATATTGGCAAAAATTTTTGTGAGATTATCTCACACAATCACTGAGAAAAATCCCGACTGATCTGGTCACTGGATGAGGTGCCTCTGGCAGGCCCACGTTTCCTTTGCGCAGCCCTCACACAATCCCTGTGTCAACCCCTCTACGCACTGCGTCACCCAGCTAGCTAATCAATTTGCTACCCAGAGTCACTGCTCTCGGCCCCCCAGTCTCACACCCCAGCTCCTGGCTTCTAAAACTAACCCTGCGGCAATATTTTGGACTCTCTCTCATCCTTTGCACTGCCTCTGCATGGCCCTGCCTCAGCGTTTGCATGAGAGTTGTTGGATCACTCTCTGCCTCTCTCTGCTGATGATTCTCCGGCTGAGAAAATCTCTCTCTCTCTGAATGCTATCCCTACCCCTCAACTACAAGAAATCTACTTGATCAAAATTTCCTCCTGAGAACTTCTCACTTCATAAATTCGATCTTTTGATCTCTCGGTGTGTTCTCCAAGTGCCCATCAAGCTTCCTCTTATAATCCTCTCGTTGATCAATCAACAGCCCAGATTAGATTCTAATCAATGGCTAGGATCATATTGACTTGATCTCCGCCCTCTTCTAGAAGTTTCACCCGCAGTTTTTATTAATACCCTTTAATTATTTTAATTTCCTAAGTTTATACTTAGGATCCCATGAAAAATAATTAATTATTTTAATAAAATTGTCTCCAAGTGGAATTTGCCAAAACAATTTATGGGTATTGGATAATGCATGTGTCTGAGCCTCCCTACAAATTTTGAGGCCTAGAGCACATCTGATGCTACCCCAAATCAACAGAGAGGATAGCTAGTGAAGGCCCTTGTACATTACAGTGACAACTAGAGTGAACTTTGGCACAAGAGAATGGGGCATCTACACTACAAGGCTCTACCATTGTTACAGGAAGATGGTCACTAGTTTTCTAGAGTTCAGAGCGAAGCGAGACGGTGTGTGCAAAGGATGTGTGCTTGGCAAGCATGCCAAAGCAACATTTCCTAACAGTGAGACCAAGTCCAAGGGAGTGTTGGATTTGGTGCATTCCAATATTTGTGGTCCTATGTCAGTGGATTCTATCTTTGGGTGTAGTTATTTTGTGATCTTCATAGATGACTATTCCAGGAGGGCATGGATTTACTTCTTGAAGGCCAAGGATGAGATCTTCGATCAGTTCCAAGAGTTTAAAGCTCTTGTGGAAAACCAAACTAGGAAAAAGATCAAAGTCCTGAGATCAAACAATGGGGGCAAGTATACCCCCAATGAGTTCAAGGGTTTTTGTAGGTAGGCAGGAATCAAGAAAGAACTACACTGCCACACAATCCGCAGCAAAATGGAGTGGCAAAGAGGAAGAACAAGACCATAGTGAAGTAGCAAAGGCAATGATCCATGATCAGGCTTACCTATGTTCTCGTGGGCAGAGGCTTGTAAGACAACAACATACCTACAGAACAGGAGTCCTCACAAGGCATTGGAGGAAAAGACTCCTGAGGAGGCATATATAGGAGTGAGGCTAGGGGTGAGCCATATTTGCATCTTCGATAGCCTAGTATATGTCCATATTGCATCATAGAAGAGAAGTAAGCTAGTTCCCTCGTCTAAGAGAGGGATTTTTGATGGATACAATGAGATCTCAAAGGCCCACAAGGTCTACCTTCAAGGAAAGATGAAGATAGTAGTTAGTCGATATTGTGAAATTTCCTTGAATGCACCACACTGGAGTTTATTCTTCTAACTGACTAGCAGTTTATTTGTTTATGGCAAATAACGAATAAATCACTGATGCATTCTTCACAATAAAAACACATTGTGGAAGTAAAATAAGGAACTGTGCAATAGATGCACACATAAAATTTGACACTAAGGGAAAGAAATTGAATCAATCCCTCTCCCAGCAACTCGCACTGCAGAATTCAACCTCCCTGCTAGATAATTTGGCCTTCCTTCCTTAACGTTGGAAACTGGAAAACCACCTGAAAATTTCTCTGGAAATTCTCCTTGCTACAAACCCCTGTTGCTCTCCTTGCTTGGCTCGAATTCTTCCCTTGTTGAATATTGCGCACTAGGTAAATCGCAACGCCTTACTCCCTTGCTTCACAACTATGTCTATCTCTATCCCATCGACTTGCTCTTATAATCTCTCGTTGGAGCATCAACGGCCAAGATCTAATCGTGATCAATGGCTCAGATCATCTTAGACTTTGTCAAGTCACTTTCTGAAAGTCTCTAGAGAAAAAGTCAATTTCCTCAATTAATACTCATTAATTAAACAATTTTCCTAAATTAGACTTAAGAACTTTTAATTTTTGATCAATTAATTTAATTGAGATGTTTCTAAGTGTTTTCTCTCGAAACCTTTTCTTGGTTTTGGAGATCTCATGTTCCTAGCCTCTCTAACACCTTAGAGACTAGAACACATGTCTGATGCTACCCCAAATCCATAAACTAGCACTCCCTCTTAGCGAGGAAGGTGTTCTCTCCATCATACTCCTCTACATCCTGTAGTTGGACTGACCACGCTACTAATGTCTAACATTTGTTGCACCTCCTTTCTTCACATCTCACACTTATTTGACTTCCTATCATTGGAAATCACTGTGAAGAAGTCAATCTAGCAAACATTGTCCATCATGCTATTGCGCATACTCTGATCTACCTCACACTGTTGTTGCCACTACTCAGCTACTATCATTGCACTACTATAGCAAACACCGCAATAGTGAATTTGATCTTACCTGATCTCCCTCTGAAACAAAACTAGGAAATCTCTCCTCGATGGAGACTCCCTCATGGAATCTCGCTCTAGCTGGAACTGCACCTGCAACCTACAACTAGGCAATTCGCATTACCTCCAGCTAACACACGAATTTCCTGCAACTGCAACTGGAAACTCGATCTCTTTTGATCTATTATGCCACTACAACTGGCTTTGCACTGTCTCTTGAGTCCTCTAACTACAACTAGCTTTGCATTGTCTACTAAGTACCTGACTACGCCCAACTGGCTCTGCAACTGTCGCTCACGGATCTGACCGCAACTAGCTCTGCATCTTACCCCTCAAGATCTGACTATGCCTTCACTGACACAGACCCTCCTACTACTCTGTACTATGGGCTCCCGTAGCAAGAAACTAATCCATGTGAACAACAACTGGATCTAAACTAGACTTCCTACTGCTCACCCATGGACCCTACCCATACTGACCTTTGAAGCATCATGCTCCTCCTCCATCTGGAGGTATCGTTGCTATCAATGTGAATTCCTCCAATCTAGAGGTCAACTCATCTATCTTCGCCTAAGCTATAGTATGCTACTGCCCCTTCTTGTCCTTCTTCCTTTTGGGACACTGGGTGACGTAGTGACCAAACTCACCACATCCGAATCATTTGACCTTCGACATGCCCTTTTTCTTTTTCTTTCCTCCTATTGAGTTTTGTCCCTATCTGGGACCCTTCTTTGCCTTCCCTTTACATGCAAGGGTTACGTTTTCTTCATCTTACTTCTCAACTTTCGGTCCCTTGTTGCTACTGCTTACAGTACCTTCAACGAGGCTAAGTCTTAGCTCCTCTTGAGTGAAGTCACTCCACAAGAATTCCCAATCTGGTAGCTTATCTCATCCGGTGATTCCCTAAACAAAGGTTCGCCATTCCTTGGTAAACTCTTTTAGAATTGTCCTCGCCAACTCACTATCTTTTGGTTTTTCTCCTACAACTACAGGTTCATCTCGAACTCCCAGAATTCTGGTGAGATAGGAAGCTACACTCTCTCCCTTTTGCATCTTTGTTGTCCTCAGCTTCTCCTTCAGAATCATTTTGTAATTCTCAGACAAACCCTGGTACAGCTTTACGATGGCATCCCACATGTCCTTTGTTGTTTCCTTCTCTGCAATATGTGGGACAATGTGATCCCAAACCTCGTCTAGGAGCATCCTATTAGTCTTGTCCATCTCTTTCTTGAAGGTCGAGAGTTGTTGTGGATTTGCTAGTTCTACCTTGACAATTGTCACAAACCCCTTCAAGCCATGCTCATCCAACAGAAATTGCATTTTGGCTTTCCATACACCAAAATTAGAGGCTCCATCAAGTCTGTCCTGATCTCTGAGTCCTGTTGTGGCCATCTCTATGAAACTCAAATAAACTGGACACTAGTGTTGGAAATCTCCTTCTCCTTCCTACTCGGCCTTCCTTCTGCTACTCGCACTCCCTCTAGAATGTGCAGATTTGCTCTCACCTGCCTCTGGAAATCCTTCTTCGGCACTCGCACCACCTGCTACTCCACTATGCAACTCACTCTACCTTCTAGAAGTCCTTCTCCAGATTCTAGCACACGTACTGTTGCTCCTAAAGCACACACTAGCTGAACTGGCAAGTCTGGTACGACCTTCTGCAACTGGAAATTACAAATCTCCTTCTACAAACTGGAAACCCTTAGAGAAATTCTGGAAATATCCTTTGTGTGCTTTTCTCTTCCAGCCTTGCGCAAATCTACAACTACAAACCCTTGCTTCAAATCTTTTGCTCCCGGACCAACTTTGTGAATCAACTAATCTGCTCACTAGAATTGCTTCCCAACAAATCCACTGTTTGTTGCTACTGCTTTGAGGCAAATCAAACTTTCCCTCCTGCCTGGATCTAGAAATTGATTTCCTACCCCAACAATCTGCAGTGTGCACTGTCTGACCGCCCTGCGCAGATCTGGAGAAAGTGCTTTAAATCTCCCTATAAAACTGCACGATCTCGCTTTCTCTCACCTCTGAGCCTCTGGACTCTGATCTGATCAACAATGCTCCGATACCATGTGAAATTTCCTTAAATGCACCAAACTAGAGTTTATTCTTCTAACTGACTAGCAGTTTATTTGTTTTACAACAAATAACGAATAAATCACTGTTGCATTCTTCACAATAAAAATACACTACAAAAGTAAAATAAGGAACTGAGAAATAGATGTACACATATAATATGACATTGTTATTTTGGACTAAAATTCCCCGAAAAAACCCTCGAAGGGAAAACCAGCGCAATAGATGACGGTTTATTTTATTATGCGACAAATATGGAGAATTACAACTATTGGCCTTCCTAGCTCAACTCCAATAATTTTTCTCAACTAGTAAATACTGGTAGAATCATTCTCCCTCTTAGATAATCAAATTCACCTCTCCTTGGCACTTGCACATTAGGCAGAAATGCACACTGCAGCCTCTGGGACATTCGCACTACCCCGAAAACTTCTCCTCCCAAGTTGTCTTGCCTATATCTGCCTCTGGAAACAATTCACTAGGCCTCCCAAGACTTGATTCGGGCAATAAAAACTGAATCAATCCCTCTCCCGGCAACTCGCACTACAAAATTCAGACTCCCTGCTAGATAATTCGGCCTTCCTTCCATGACGCTTGAAACTGGAAACCACTTGAGAATTTCTCTAGAAATTCTCCCTGCTGCAAACCCCTGCTACTCTCCTTGCCTAGCTCGAAATCTTCCCTCGATGAAGACTATGCACTGGGTAATTCACACTGCGTTGCTCCCTTGCTTCACAACTATTTCTATCTCCATCCCATCAACTTGCTCTTATAATCTCTCGTTGGAGCATCAACGACCAAGATCTAATCATGATCGATGGCTCCAATCATTTAAGCAAAGTCTTTCAGTAGAAATCACATAAGAGAAATTTTTGGCCGACACGTTTCAAACCAACAAGTGTGGTTCATCATCAAGACCCGATGATGATGAACCACACTTGTTGGTTCGAAATGCGTCGGCCAAAAATTTCTCTTATCTGATTTCTACTGAAAGACTTTGCTTAAGTAGCTCAAATCATCTTAGACTTTGTCAAATCACTTTCTAGAAGTCTCTAGAGAAAAAATCAATTTTCCTAAGTTAGGAACTTTTAATTGTTGAGCAATTAATTTAATTGAGAGATTTCTAAGCGTTTTCTCTCGAAACCCCTTTTGGGTTTTGGAGATCTCATGTTCCTTAACCTCTCTAGCACCTTAAAGACTAGAACACCTATCTGATGTTACCCTAAATCCATAAACTAACAAGGATGTCGAATTTGAGGAGGGTAGGACCTTTAGGATATCACATGAGACAAGTCCAACAATGGCAAAGGATCGAGAGCGAGAGGCTCCAAAGGTTGAGCAAGAGGACCAGCAGCACCAACTGTTGAATCACAACCTTCTAATCAGGAGGAGAAGTGAGATGTTCCTTGAGCTCTACCAGGAGGAGGCCAAGATGGGTCGACTAAACCTTGAGAGACACTTAAGAGCATGTAGAAGCTCCTAGCAAGACCTTCAGGGAGAGTAGACCACCAGCCAAATTTTTCAGTGATGTGGCCTTAATGAGCAGCATCGATGAGTCTCAGCCTTCTGCACTTGAGGAGGCAACAGACCAACATGTTTGGAGGGACACCATGGTGGAAGAGTATGGTTCCATCATGAGGAACAATGTGTGGGTAACAGTTCTGAGGCCTGAGGGGAATTTAGTGGTCACTTCTCGATGAATCCACAAGTTCAAGCACACAACAGATGGCAATATCAAGAAGTACAAAGTGAGGTTCGTGGCCAGAGGGTTCTCCCAAAAGGAGGGAGTGGATTACGAAACATTTAGACTCATCATCATATATGCATCTATCAAGGCAGTTATATCTATTGCCTCAGAGATGGGTTGGAGGATTCATCAAATGGATGTGAAGATTGCCTTCCTCAATCAGGGAATTGAGGAAGAGGTGTATATTGAGCAACCTCAATGATTTGAGGTGCATGCAAGGAAGTCCCATGTATGCATATTGAAGAAGGCTTTAAACAAATTTAAGCAGGCACCTTGCGCATGGTACTCTAGGATTGATGGGTACCTACTTGGATTGGGCTTCACCAAAAGTGAGGTGGACTCCAACTTGTACTTTGTGACGAGCTTCACCAAGAGTGAGGTGGACTCCCACTTGTACTATGTTCTTGTTGATGGTGAGTTGCTTATCTTGGTACTGTATGTTGACGATATCTTTCTAATAATATCAGAGAAGCTCATAGGGACGTGCAAAAATGACCTTACTTTGGAGTTCAAGATAAAAAATATTGGATTGATGCACTACTTTTTGGGACTAGAGGTGTGGCACCAACTAGGAGAAATTTTCCTAGGGCAGGGCAAGTTGAGATTCTAAAGAGATTTGGGATGGAGGGTTATAAGACAATGTCTACACCAATGATCACTAACTTGCGGAAGCTTCATGATTCTAAGAGTGAGTTGGAAGATCCCACATTGTACAAGCATTTGATCCAGTCATTAATGTTGGTTACTAGGCCAGATATATGCTTTGCAGAATACACTCAACCATTTTGTAGTGGAGTCAAGGAGGGTTCATTGGGTGGCAACGAAGCATGTGTTGAAGTATCTCCATGGTACAGTTGACTATGGACTAAGATATGTCAAAGTTGATGGAGTGCAATTGCAGGCTATATAGATTCAGATTGGACTGGGAATGCAGCGGACAGGAAGAGTACATATGAACGTTATTTTAGCTTGGGGTCAGCAATGATCTCTTGGTTTAGCAAGAAGCAGCATTCATTAACACTTAACTCAACATAGACCAAGTACATGATAGTGGATCTAGCAAGTTGTGAAGCCATATGGCTTTGAAAATTGCTCTTGAGGTTGTTTGGTCTTGAGATGAGGCCTATAGTGATTCACTGTGATAACCAAAGCTACATCAAGCATTCGAAGAATCCAATGTTCCATGATAGGTCCAGGCACATAGAGATCATATACCTCTTCATCAGAGACAAGATCCAGACAGATTTTATGAGATTGTAATACATTTCCATGAGGTAGCAAGTAGCAAATATGCTCACCGAGCCTCTAGTGAAGAAGAAATTCATGTTCTACATGGACAAGCTAGGGGTGGTGGAGAATCCCTTCCTTGCTAGGAGGGAATGTTGATTTTGTAGGTTAGGAAGGTCTTCTACATAGGCTGGTGTGTCTTGCATGTAGGAGAAGAAGTCCTCTTTGGGTGGTTTTCGAGAGCAACTAATATGATCTCCTTCCTCAATTTTAACTTAGGAAAAAGTACATTGATTAATTATTTAATTAATGTTGACTTTCAACAAATGTTTTTTCTAAGGATAAATATAAATTATTTAAGTGATGTTCAAATTTGGGTAGCTCAAAATGTATTTTTGAGTGAAGAAAACCCACTAAAAGGGAGCTTGTGGGCAAGATACCCAAGGTTTGAGGGTTTTCACCCAAATAGTGGGGTCTCTTGAAGAACAAAGAGGACGCCCAAGACACTTAAACAAGAGAAATAAATATAGGCCAAAGGATAGGCCAAGACACAAGTGAGATGTGACTTCATTTGTGGTGAAGATTTGCCCTAGAATTAGATGCGGCCAAGACTAGGAGGCCAAGTAAGAGCTTGAAGGAAGAAATTTTGTTAAGCAGAGTTTGATCTATCGAGAGGAAGGGTTGGTTTTCCCTAGCCGCAGCTTAGAGGAGCAGCAGTCTGAGCTAAAGAGACCGAGGAAGGTAACTGCAGTAGGCAAAGGGTCTATTTGTGTAGGGATGAGGCCTAGATCTAAGACCGAGGTTGGTTTAAGTGAACTGTTGTAGGATAAAAGGCCTGATTAGGGCCGCATAAGGCTACAAGAAAGAGGTTGCAGGCTATAGGAGGTGTGGACTTTGTAATCGTGGTCGAGATCACAAGAAGGCCTGGTTAGGACCATAGAAGGCTACAAGCAAGGGGCCAAGCTATAGGGTGCACTAGAGGTTGGTCGAGGGTTAGTAGAGGAGGCTACAAGCCTAAAGGAACAAGTTGAGGCCTGATCAGGGCTACTAGAGTATAGCTCGAGGCCTTCAACAGGGCGCGGGGCTAGACAGGGTTGAAAGGAAGTCTGGCAAAGCCAAGACAGCAGCTGGTGAAGGGAAAACATGCCTACCAAACAACTAGTAGGGTTGAATAATAAGAAGAGCAGTTGGACAGTGGTCTAACGGAGCAGACGATTGTAGTAACAAAAGAAGAGGGCTACAGCAAGGACAACAAGGGTACTGGAGGTTAACAGTTGGTTCAAAAGGATAGTTGGTCAGTTGTAGTGTACCATGGGCTAAAAGTGTTGACAAATCAGGGGCAACAAGTGTAAGTGATTTCTCTTTCAATGATAACTGTTTGTGAAGACTTATTACTTTTCTTAATTAGGTTCTTCTTTAGCTTTATTAATGTTGTGTTCTCTTCATCAAACAACCATCAAAACATAAAGAACAATAAGACAAAGGACACAAGATATAAGTGATCAGCCAGGGCTAAAACCTCTCCACTCTTGAGAGGAAAACCCACAAAATTATTCTTCTTATAGAATCTTCAATTGATGAATTCTAAGAACCTCTCGAAGACCAAGTCACAAGACTTCCTTGAACATTTTTTCTTCCGTCTAAGTCAGCGTTGGTCAAATTGATTGCTACATCACTGACTTCGGCTTCTCTTTAATTTTTTGGCCTCTTATTACAGGTCTGCAATTTCGGCCCTACCTGCAATCACAGAAATCCCACACGTGTGAGTTGATTGGGGCGGATTGGTGAGGCTTCTCTCCTTCACTTGACCTGGACACTTCTTGTGAATTCAGCTAGCAAGAATACTTCTTTCCTGAACTTTATCTTGGCTTCTTCAATGTCTACTAAAAACCCTACTGCAAAAACCCTAGCTACAGTCACATCTGTGAGAGAAAAGGCCCAAAAACTGTCTTTTAAAAACTTCGCTCTTCTCCTTCTTCCCTTCGCTGCTCAAGAGGCTTTCTTTCTTATTCGCACTTCTTTTCTTGACTTGAATGCTTGCTTTCTTGCTTGCTTCTTGAATGAGGTCAAGTTCTCTCATATATATAGGCTCCTCACCCATGCAAAGAGGCCAACTTGACATCATCCTAGGCCAACATGTCATCTTGTGTAGGTTGATTGCTCCTTTTTAAGGCAGACTTGTTTATAGCACTTCGACAAGGTCTTGGAGGGTCTTTTGACTCTAACATAGACTAAAATAAATTTCTTTACGATATGTAACATGCACCAAATGGGTCTTTCATACATGACAATGACACATAAGCCCTAGAAGCTCTCAATGGGAGCTTGACCTATAAAATAAATTCCTTTTGAGCATGAAACCCATGCCTCAAGAAAACAATAAAAGCTTTTTTTTTTCATTACATCAAATAAAATCATGATTACATATGTCATTATGAAGACCGAACCTAGTTACATATTTCAACACTCCCTCTTAACTAGGAAGGTATTCATAATCCATACAAGGTACTTGGACATTCTCAATCTAAAGAATTGCCATAAGAAGAGTCGGACTGGTAACCCATATGTATAGTATCATATCATCCAGCATTGTCACATGGCAAGGCCTTGACTAACAGCTCTATCTCTCTCCCAAGATTAGAGCACAATGATGGCAAGACCAATGATTTATAGACACCTTCATCATTGTCTCTCAAGGGGCATACCCCACCCGAGTTTTCTCAGGGTATGTCCTTCCAGGACTATTCTTATCTTTGATTTCCGGTCCTCAAAGAATATCAGCCCTCTACGACTACTCTTATCTTGAATGCCCAACCACATCCTCAAAGAGTATCAGATGCCAGATGCTTACCCAATCCTCCATTCTTTCTTCCCAAGTGAAGACAAGAATGATGTGTCTATCTCCCCCTCTCAACTAGGGAGGATATATCCATTCCTATGAAGGAATGTACCCATTCCTACAAAAGGAATGTACCCAAGTTCTCTCTTAACCAAGGACTTGTCTAAGCTCCCTCTTAGCTTAGGGACTTGCTTCCAAGTTTCTTCTTAATTAGAAACTTGCTTCTAGGCTCCCTCTTAACTAGGGACCTGTTTCCAGCAACAGCTCTTCATTGGTGGAGATCATGGGACTTTCAGCTACTTGTAGCACTCCTTCATTCGATGTCATGAATTTCATCTTTAACATTATGGAGCCTTCATCTTTGGGACTTCTCTGTAGGGCATCGACCATCCATCACTTTCATTTATGAATCATGTCAATAATGTCAATCATGTCATCCTTTTCATCGGAAAGTGATCCACTAGTCCATATCTGGCTTTCCTTCATACAACTACCTTCTCCACATCATGTTTCCTTCAGGATAGTATTGTTGATTTTGGGTAGCATTGGATGTGCTCTAGCTCCCAAATTTTTTGAAGGGGCTAGAACACATGAGGTCTCCAAAACCCAGAAATCGTTTGGAGAAAATCCACCCGAATGAGGAGTTATTAAAATAATTAATATTTTTAATGAGTTCCTAAGTCTAAACTTAGGAAAATAAAAATATTAATGTGTATTAATAAAAATGTGGGTGAGAAGGTTCTAAGTGACGAGGATCAAGCCTGTTTT
Organism: Pinus tabuliformis; assembly: GCA_031772625.1. NCBI lineage: Eukaryota > Viridiplantae > Streptophyta > Pinopsida > Pinales > Pinaceae > Pinus > Pinus tabuliformis. The sequence goes on from CM062811.1 coordinate 846,495,078, forward strand.
AATCGTAGCCGTTGATTAGAGATTAGACCATAGTCGTTGATTCATCAACAAGAAAAGTATAAGAGGAGGCTTGAGGGTCAGTTGGAGATACACCAAAAGATCAAGGAGTTCGATTTTTCTGGGGCATGGTTTGCTGAGAAAGTCGAGCTAAGTGATCTGAGTTGCAAAGAGAGAGGGGCAGTTCGGCAGAGGAACTTCAATCCAAGGCCGAGAATACATAGCAGAGAGGCAGAGAAATAGAAGGAGAGACAACGCAGCTCCAAAGAGGGTGACGCAGAAGCTAGAGGGGCTGACGCAATCCCTTAGAGGCAGCGCTGGGGTTTTCTGTGGGGCAGAGAGAGTAGCAGTTCAGCATATCGACTTCTGAGCAAGGGAGGCTCACTGGGAGGGTGATGCAGCTCCTAGAGGAGGTGACACAGATCCAGCGCAGAGCTTGGAGCAGCCATCATTGCCCAGCACTGGGAATAGCAGTTTTCATCTATGGGGTTTGATCATCCAATTGCTAGATTGGCAAAATATCTGTCTCCGGATAGAGGTACTTCTGCCAGGTTTATTCTCTGTTGGGTGAGTGGGATTTGGCACCCCAGTTGTATTCAGAAATCTGCTTAATATTACAAACCCTCTATATGTTGCATTGGTTTTCCCGAATTGGGTTTTTCCGGGGACGATTGTCCAAAAATAACGATGTCCCTTGTGTGATTATCTCAGTTTATTTCAGTTCATGATCTGTATGTATATGTACATAGTGTTTTCATCGTTGTTTAAGTAATTAAATAACTTGTTGAATGTAAAGAACAAGTAGGAGGTGATAAACCAGTGATTGCAGTAGGATTTCTGATGTGTAAATTTAGAAATTCTCACATGGTATCAAAGCATTGCAAATCGTAGGAGACTGAAGACATCGGCCGAGAAATCTAGAGAATTTGTTGCAAAGGAGGAGTTTTCCCAAGTGACAGCGTTGTTTAGAGGTAGAGGAGCAGCTACAGGAGTGACAGAGACGCTCACGCAATGCCTGCGTCAGCATTCTGAGCCAGGAGAGGGTGACGCAGTAGCTGGGAGGAGCCCACACAGTGGTTGTATCGGCTTCTTGGGCTAGCACAGAAGCATAGAGGGGTAGATCAGGCTCACGCAGAGCCACGTCATCTTTATGAGTCAGGAAGGAGTGACACAGTGGCCAGGAGGGGCTGATCTAGCTCACGTAGTGACTGCACAGAGCCAGAAGAGCTCAAATTCTTCAGTTGTCGAGGCTAGAGGAGCAGGGCAAATTCGATTTGAGGAGCTGGTGGGACGTTGTTGTTGTTGGTGCAAAATAGTGTCCGTGGAGACCAAGTTGAGGTAGAGGGAGTCATTACCTTGATAGATTTCTAGCCAAATAAATCTAGATCCGAGTTGCAGCGACAAAGGAGGATTGGAGAGGAAGTGATTCGATAGTTAGCAGGAGGATTTCCAAGAAGGAAATCAAGACTCAGAGGGAGTCTAGAGGAGCTTATTCCTTAGAGGGTTTCTTGCGCCAAAGAAATCTAGATCCAAGTCTTGCTAGATTGACAGCAGGAGAGGGAGAAGAGAACCAGTCCTATTTTTGAGGAGAGATGGCAATGAATGGGTTGAGGTATCAGGACAGATTGGATGGAGCATCCAATTTTGTCATCTTAAAGGCTAGGATCCTCGGAATCCTAGACAAACATCGCATCAAGGACTATGTCGTGAAGGTGGTTGTTGAGCCGGTCGACGCTAATCCATTGAAGAAGTACGAGGAGGCACAAGCTAAGGCCAAGTGCATGATCCTAGATGGGGTCAAAGATCATGTAGTACCACACATTGCTGAGAAGAACACGGCAAGGGAGATGTGGGAGTCATTGACCACCTTGTATCAGGGCTCTTCCATCCAACGAAAGATGCTAATAGAAAATCAACTGAGACAGTATCAAATGCAGAAGGGAGAGGAGATTGATCCCTTCCTTCTCAGGTTGCAAGGGATTCGCAACCAATTGACTTTCGTGGGGTCTACACCAAATCTTGAGTTCATGGTCAGGATTGCCCTGAATGCAGTCACTGAGGACTGGGAGACTTTTGTCCAAAGTATCTTGGGCAGAGCAACTCTCCCCAGTTGGGAGGAGATGTGGGTAGCTCTTCGACAAGAAGAGCTCAGGAGGATGACCAAGACAGGGAGTAGCAACAAGGGAGCCCGAGTCAAGAAGGAGGAGGAGGAGGATGCAGCTCTCACATCGTCAGGACAGCAAGTGCAGCAGAAGAGGAAGAAGAAGGACATCACCAAGGTCAGATGCTTCAACTGTGGGGAACTGGGACATTATGCCACTTAGTGCCCCTGGAAGAAGGGCAAGGGGGAAGCTTTTGAATCGAAGGTTGCTCCAGTGAAAGTGGACAAGGAAGGCGAGGATGACAATTGTGCCATGAGTGCTCATGTGCCTCTGGAGAAGAGGTGGGGTGACATCGAGTTGTAGTCGAGGGGACTACATGTAGGGCAGGATCCTTGAGGTGCCCAAACTCTTGGATCAAATACGACTATGGGAGTCCTTAACAACAGTAGCAAAATGACAGGTGTCGGTTGGTGCGAGGTGTGATGGAGCAACAATGGGAGAGCTAGAGTGCCAAAGTCTGAAGCAACGCAGTGGATGTTGTAGCAGTGCGAGAGGCACAGAGCAGGTTACAGCAGCGCAGTAGCAGCAGAGGGTCAGCACAGATTAGCAGCAGAGGTAGCTCCAGCAACACGAGGCATCCAAACTGACCAGTATGTCAGTGCTTGGGTGAAGTTTCAGTTACTTACTTCTCAGTAACTGAGTTACAGTGCAGCAGTTAGAAGTGGCAGTGTTATGGGCAGCATGATGCGGCATTTTGAGAGGGAGATGCAGTACAGATGTAGCAGTGGCAGTTGCAGTGGAAGTGGCATGGGTAGCAGTACAAGAAGCAGCGGTGCAGTGGATAAAGGGCAGTAGGCCAAGCATCAGCAGCACGGAGGACCGATGCAGTCGATCAGTGTAGTACTTCTGTTGAGAAGTGTTACTAGAGCATATTCCTCGCTAAGAGGTAGTGTTGATTTTGGGTAGCATCGAATGTGCTCTAGCTCCGAAATTTTGTGGAGGGGCTAGAACACATGAGATCTCCACAACCCATAAATCATTTGGAGAAATTCCACCCGGATGAAGAGTTATTAAAATAATTAATATTTTTAATGAGTTCCTAAGTCTTAACTTAAGAAAATAAAAATATTGATGTGTATTAATAAAAATATAGGTGAGAAGGTTCTATGTGATGAGGATGAAGCCTATTTTAATCTTAGCCGTTGATTAGAGATTAGATCACAGTTGTTGATTCATCAACAGGAAAAGTATAAGAGGAGGCTTGAGGGTCAGTTGGAGATACACCAAGAGATCAAAGAGTTCGATTTTTTTGGGGCGTGGTTTGCTGAGAAAGTCGAGCTAAGTGATCTAAGTTGCAGAGAGGGGCAGTTCGGCAGAGGGACTTCAGTCCAAGGCCGAGAATACATAGCAGAGAGGCAAAGCAGTAGCAGGAGAGACAACGCAGCTCCAGAGAGGGTGACGCAGAAGCTAGAGGGGCTGACGCAGTCCCTTAGAGGCAGTGCTGAGGTTTTCTGTGGGGCAAAGAGAGCGGCACTTCAGCGTATCGACTTCTGACAAAGGGAGGTTCACTGGGAGGGTGACGCAGCTCCTAGAGGAGGTGACGCAGTTCCAGCGCAGAGAGCTTGGAGCAGCCATCGCTGCCCAGCACTGGGAATAGCAGTTGTCATTTGTGGGGTGTTGTCATTTGAGGGGTTTGATCATCCAGTTGCTGGATTGCCAAAATATCTGTCCCCAGATAAAGGTACTTCTGCCAAGTTTATTCTCTGTTGGGTGAGCCGGATTTGGCTTAACATTACAAACTCTCTATATGTTGCACCAGTTTTCCCGAATTGGGTTTTCTTGGGGATGATTGTCCAAAAATAACGGTGTCCCTTGTGTGATTGTCTCAGTTTATTTCAGTTCATCACTATTTAAGTAATTAAATAACTTATTGAATGTAAAGAACAAGTAGGAGATGATAAACCAGTGATTGCAATAGAATTTCTGATGAGTAGATTCAGAAATTCTCACAAGTACCAGTGGTAGGTGACATTTACAACTCTTCCTTTGGTAGCCCTATATTAGCCCATCCAAATATTCTTCAAAAATCAAAAATGAACATCAAATTAACATTACCTTTGTGATGGTCTTACATCATGACATCTGCTTGTTGCCACATCAACATCCTGCATACATATTGACACATCTCCCAGATATACAATGTCAAGGGTCTCCTTTTCTAGACTACATCAGAGTCTTTATATCTTTTCCATGGAGATACCATAGTCAATTCTACTAGTCATCAGATGTTGATTTCCTTTTCCATGTGACCATAGCTGCAATGATCTCTTCTTTTCTTTATTCACATATTGCTTCCCAGGAACTTCCAATCATAGTTCCTTCATCTTTGTCAACCACCTCATATTCCATATGAGGACATATTATGTTGATTTCATCTAAACAATATGTGACCCATGCCTTCATGCATTCTTTCAACGAAAGAGATCCATTTCATGAGGTAGAGTATCTATCCCTGTTATCTGCAACTATATGACATGAGTCAATTTTTGTCAAATATATGCATACATACCTCATTTCTTCCTTTTGGTCATCCAGACTTCCTTCGGCAGCTTCCTTGATTGAAAGTTATTCAATCATCTTGACTTGCTTCATTTCTTTATCATCATACCATCATCCCATGAATCTCATACAAGGTGGAATTCTCGGCGAGACACTTGCTTCTTTCAATAGGTGAATCTTCCAATGAAGATTTCAACAGAGGATCATGTTCATCCTCATCCTGCAAATGCTCTTTTTGAATGATGTATGATGAGCTCTACACTAGATGACTTTCTTTTACCCATAAGTACTACTTATGTTTCCTATGAGGTTTGCAAGAGCTACTTCCTTCTAATTATGACTGTCATAGACTTCTACTTCAACTATCTTTCAAGCTTCTTATGTTGATGTCATGAGCTCTTGCTTCAATGGTATGTAATAATGATGCCATCTCCTAAACGATGCATCACGTCATAATGCTTTTCCTTTTTGACTACCAAGGTGAAGCCCTTTTTCATCCTTCTCTCCATCTTGTTGGGATCCAAACATCCATAGTTATACAAGTTCCTTCTTCCATCATGTTTTCAAAGTTTTAGCCCATCCATCTTTACTTCTTATACCTGCAATATTTATTGACAAGCACCCCAAGCAAAGTATACGATACCAAAACATGATGCCAAGATTTTTAGGGTTTTCATGTAATCAAGAGGTCATCCTAGGGCTTCTAAAGTTCAAACCCTAGATCAGATTCTATTCCCTCTTTATGTCATGCTAGGGTTTATCCCTTCCTAGAATTTTTACAAACCCTAGAATCATATTTTCAACCCTAAAACATAAAATATACCATACATACCTTATGGTTACTTACCTTTGTTGAGATGACTTGCAATTTTGGATACCATCTTCATTGATGTGAGATATTCTTCACTATACTCATATGTTCCTTCATTCAAGTATATGATTGCCACAGAGCCCTTGTTTACTGACCTTGGATCAATGTTTTTACACCTTCACAGATCTTCACACAAAATTGATATCTACAAGGGTAACAACGTCTCTAGTGATGGTTCAATTCCAACATTTGCTTGATAACTTGGACTGCTTTAGGTCTGCTTCCTTAGATCTTTCCAATTTCAGAGAATATATATGAGGTTGGTGACTGTGTCTTTTGTGCCACATGAACTCGATCACCACAAGATTTGAACTTATAAGTAGAGTAATGATGTCACAAGGACACATCTTGAAGATGAGATCTATGTTATCATAGAGATAGAGAGATCTCAGAATCTCGAATTTGCAGTTGTTACTGTAGGTTTGACTTCATGGAGTGGTGCAAATAATCTAGACTTTTGCTTTTCTAATGAATTTTGTTTTCAAAGGATCTTGATGGTAGACTTCAAGATTTCTGCCTGCAACCTTGACCTTCCCTCCAGCAATTTGACTGAGATTTTCGGCCCTTTCTGTTGTTGCACAAGTGACAGGAATATGGTAAGGAATGATTCTGATTTTCTTTGCTTGGACAACAAATCTCCCTTCAAGATCTTGGCTTGATTATCAATGCTTCTCTTATCCCTTTTGTAGCTCCTTGATCTGACTGTTACTCAGTCTTGTTGTAGGTGAAATGATGCCCTATATGTATGCATGTCTTTATGGAATATAGCCCAGTCTTTTGTTCCATCTTGTAGTTAATTCATCCTTTAAAAGGATCTTTTGAAGGTTAGACTTCTTCATTGCCTTCATAATGGATCTAGTAAAGGAATAGAGCCTAGAATTTGATCAAGTCTGCTTGGAGATGTTTTTGAACTCAGCCCTTGAGTAGCCCTTCTTGAGGATTCAATGTTCTCCTTGATGTCTTGTCCTTCTCTTTGATTCTTCTTTCAGTGCTTCAATCCTTGAGTGTCCTTTACTAAGTTGCCTTTCCTTTCCTTGTCTTGTTACCTTAGCTCTGATACCATGTTGAGAAATCTAGGGGCAGCAAGTGTAGGTGATTTCTCTTTCAATGATAATTGCTTGTGAAGACTTTTTACTTTTCTTAATTAGGTTCTTCTTTAGCTTAATTAATGTTGTGTTCTCTTCATCAAACAGCCATCAAAACATAAAGAACAATGAGACAAAGGACACAAGATATAGGCGATCAGCCAGGGCCAAAACCTCTCCAATCTTGAGAGGAAAACCCACAGAATTCTTCTTCTTATAGAATCTTCAATTGACGAATTCCAAGACCTAGACCCTTGACCAAGAACCTCTCCAAGACCAAGTCACAATTCTTCCTTGAACAACTCTTCTTCCTTCTAAGTCAACGCTAGTCAAACTAACTACTACATCATTGATTTCAGCTTCTCTTTAATTTTTTGGCCTCTTATTACAGGGCTGCAATTTTGGCCTACCTGCAATCACAGAAATCTTACACGTGCGAGCTGATTGGGACTTGAATGCTTGCTTGCTTCTTGAATGAGGCCGAGTTCTCTCGTATATATATATAGGCTCCTCACCCATGCAAATAGGCCAACTTGACATCATCCTAGGCCAACATGTCATCTTGTGTAGGTTGATTGCTCCTTTTTAAGGCCGACTTGTTTGTAGCGCTTGGACAACGTCTTCGAGGGTCTTTTGACTCTAACATAGACTCAAATATATTTCTTTACAATATGTAACATGCCCCAAATGGGTCTTTCAAACATGACAATGACACATAAGCCCTAGAAGCTCTCAATGGGAGCTTGACCTACAAAATAAATTCCTATTAAGCATGAAACCCATGCTTCAAGAAAACAATAACAAATTTATATTTCTCATTACATCAAATACATAAAATCATGATTACATATGTCATTATGAAGACCAAACCTAGTTATATATTTGAACAAAAAGGAGCAAGTCCAAGTGAGTTTAGTATTCTACTTGTTGTATTTTTTGTAAGCAAAGGACAGCTAATTGTATTTATTTATTGGGAAAATGAGAGCTTAATGGACTAGGCCTCAGCCCTGTGTTGTATCAGTCAAAGGATTGACTGTGTATATTAGCATTGTACTAGGGTTTGTAAAGGGCCATGATCCCTAGTACAAAAGCCCTAAGGTTTTCTTATTAAAGGACTAATAAGGAATGTGTTTTGGAACATAATATTGTGTATTGTTATTGATCTCACTGCTGTTATTTTTCGTTGTGCAAAGTACTTTAAAGTTGTTGGGCATCTTCAATGTGTTTATGTTTCTAGTCTAGACATAGACCAGACCTAGGGTGCATGGAAATTCCAACCTAGCATCAAATCTACTTTAAAGAGCAAATAGATCAGAGTGTACATAGGTGTCAGCTCTAGGAGGGAGTTGCGAGACTGTTGCAAGAAGCAGCAGTGATGCCAACTCACAGTTGGCTAGTCAAGGGACAGAAGGTTTAGCTAAAAACATGGAGATGTGGTCTTGACTGGTTTAGTGACAAGAAAGGATGGGAGTTCTGGTGGATTGGTGGAGAACTCGATGCACAGCAGTATGTTGTGTGGCAGGTTGCCGACACCATAGATGGACTCCCATTGACTTGTCAAAGTATGTTGACACAATTTAGGTGCCTTAGCAGGGAGTGCTTTGGCATAGATGAGGTAGCTTTGTGCGAATGGAAGGTTGATCGTGAGTTAGCATCTTCATTGGGTTGCAGAGTTGCACATCCAACAGTGGAGCCATGTGTATATGAGGTGTTTGACCTAGGAGGATGAGATTCGAGAACACTTGCAGAGTTGAGTTGCGGTGGTCTAGAGTGGACTAGGCCCAACGTTCTACCGCGGCTTAAAACTGACCTTGAAAGGACACAAGTTTAGTTGTATCAGTTTCCAAGAAGGAAAGCGGAGTGAGCCAAGGGGAGGTTGTGTAGGCTCAGAGGGAGTCTGGCTTTAGAGGGAGATTGTGAAGGAGAGTCAGTGGCCCAATGGAATTCTAACCTTCAGGGTTCAAGCGAGATAGCGGAGTCTTCTAGACCATGCAAAGACAGTCATAAACCATGTTAGCACAGTTGTAGTGGTGCAAGGAAAGTCATAGCCCATGCGAGGATAGTTATGGTGCATGTTAGTGTCGATCTTGAGCCCTCCATCAGTGATCAATAACTCTTTGCATATGCAGTTATAGGTGTCTCATCAGTGTCAGTTTTGCATCCCACTAGGCATGCCATAACACTGAATGGAGGAGCTGGTCTTTGTTCCCTTCTTGGCTTTGCTGGATCAGGTCATACAGCAATGTAATTGAGTCATGCTTGTTCTTATTTTTTGTCTTGAGGTCCCAGGTCTTAGGTCTAGGATTCTGAGTCAAAATCACTGCAAGGTCATGAGTTCAAGTTCAGTGAGTGCCCAGCAAGCCAGAAGGAGGTATGTACATATGTTTCATTATTATTTTCATCAGCTACAGCTCATTTTATGCCTTGGATTTAAAAAAATTTAAGTCCAAGGTCATGTCAAATTTGTAAAAATAAAGAAATTTTCAAAAGTTTGCAAAAGTGCCGGCAACAGCCCTGGTTCCTTCACTACAGTCCCTCAGGCAGTCAACCTGCAAAAAGAACGGAGTCAAACGCATCCAAAGAGCTTATTTCAGGACAAAAAGACTCTAAACAGTGTTAAAGAGAAAAGCAAGTTCAAAACATTAGAAAGTGGGTTCTAAAGTTAAATTTTTTTTTAAATGAACCTATAAAAGCTATTTTCCCTCTCTAGTCACTCTTATTGTGCAAATGAAAGTCAAAAATTCGTGTTAGAGGCAAGAGGAGGCAATTCGGGCAAGTTTCTGCAAATTACAAGGGTTAAACTGGTGCGCGACCAAACCACAGGTGTGCGCGACCACCTGGGTGGGCGCGACCAAACGGAGGCCAACGCACAGTGTTAAATAACACGGGCGCGACCAAACGGAGGAGCGCGACCATTCTCAGAGCATGCGCAACCAAAAACTCTGTCTGCCCAGAAACTCACCCAAACTCCCGAATTTCACCAAATTTTGCTCGTGGGTTTGAAGGTATGCCTCCATCACATCGTTTTGAAATGTGTCATGATTTCAAAGGTGGATTATGGTCATAAAATTCATGCAAGAAGTCAATGTAAGAATAGGTTAAATTGGCTTGAGGTTTTTGCAAGCATATGCTTTGGTAGTTTTGTTTGTTATTCAAGGTGTTTTATTCCTTATTCCCTTCCATTCATTTTCCCATGATTAATCACAGGTGTTAAAATGTCATTATCATTAATCTCATTTGCAAACAATACTCAAACCCTACCCCCAATCTTATACAAATCCTACCCCTAAATCATTTGCAAACCCTAGTCCTTTCAAACCCTATAAACCCTACCTTTTCCCCATGTATAATGATCAAACCCTAAGCACTAGTATACACAGCAAAGTAAAAAGGAAAACATTGTAAAAAACAAAAAGAAAAGTGATGACAAGGCATGCACACAAGAAATTGTAAAAACAGTGAAAATTACCATTTGCATAGCCTTAGAAAAAATAAAGGAAAATGTCATCTTGCTGTATGATGTCAAAGGTTACAAGCTGTGTAAAATTCATGACAAAATTCATTAAAGGTATCAGCTGCTAGTTATCCAAAAAGAGCAGTCTTGCTGTGGTTAGAGTTTGCAGTAACATGGTATCATCTCCCTTTCCTAGAACTCTGTTTTTCCCTATCTATTCCCTATATTAAAACCCTAATTCAATTGCATTTCCCTTCATGTAAAACTCCTTATGCAAATTGAATGTCCCTCCCTATGATCAAAGCACACAGTGAAACCCTAATTCCCCATGGTAAAAGCATGATGAAGCTGCCACTGTCCTAAATGAATTGCTGTTACGAAAATTAGTTGGCAGTGATTATTAAAAGGGTTTCATTGTCCCCCTAAACCTAATTCCTAATATCCTCTCTTTTCCCTAATTCCCAAGTTACCAATTCCCTCTCCCTTCCATTGTAACATAATCACAGCAATCTCCTTCCCTTTTTCTTGCAATCTAATACCCTAAACCCCTGTTTTCTATTAGCATCAGATGGCCATTCCAAAGGTTATGAAAAACAGAGTATGCTCCTCAAGGACATGCAAAGGCAAAATGAAATGAGCTGCCTGTTACTTATACACAGTTGATGCTACCCTATTCCCATTGCCCATGACATCCTTCCCTCCATCATGATGATTTTTATTGTCCTTTCCCTTGGTGCTTAAAAAACACAGTTTCCCTAAATAAAGTATTGATTTGCAAATGGTGAGAGATGGAATGACATGTTTAGCATTATGTGATGTTTTCCTTCAAAATTCCCTGCTTATATATATTTTTCCCTTTCCTATATGTAAATTCCCTCCCCTAACACATCCCTCATGATGTTTCCCCTTGAAAACAGCATACTTCACAGCATTTTGCAGGCAGGGCAGCAGTCAGCTTGACTTGTTTATTCCACCTTGCTCAATAACACCATGTCAACCACTGAGACTAATGAGCAAGGTGATGACCGGTCTTCTTCTACAGAGGTTGAAACACAGCAGAGGCCTCGTAAGGGTGGCAAAGGTGGTCATCATAGTGGTTACATGTTTGCAAGGCTAAAATGAAAATTCTCCAAAGGAAGCTGTCTGAGGCCCGGAAGAGGAAGAAAAGGACAAACCCACTCCGCATCTTGGCTGAGGCATCCCTCACTCATCATGGTACTGATCAGCCTTGATCTAGCACCAAAATGTGAAAATTTTGAAGATTTTTGAGCATTTTGAAAATTTTTGGTAAAATTACAGGTTTTTCCCAAGAAGTGGTCTCACCCCGGGTGAGACCAGTTTGAAGGGCTGCTCGGAATTTTGAAAACTTGGCATTTTTGGAAAGGGCATTCAAAAAGAAAAATTACCAATATTTGGGAGAAGCCTGATTTTGAGTTTTGAGCCTCCAAAAGCTCAAAATACACCTAAAAAATGACTTTCTGCCCACTTTTTGAGTTGCAGAAAGTGACCTTGGGAGAAATGGTTTTTGAGGGGTCAAATCAACACCAAATTCAGAAATTCCACTTAGGATGGAAAGTAGACAGGCCAAGCTTTCCAATGAGCCATCTTGCACCTGATTTGGACCAGTGGAACCCACTCAAAAACCGCTGTGAAGGGGCGCGACCAGAACTTCCAGATTTGCCAGAATTGCCATTTTCGGTCAAAAAACACTGTTTTGACTATGGTTGACCATTTTTACTTGTAGATGATGGATGAATGTAATATTTTCATGGCACTTTGATAGGTTTTATCTTTCTTTACTCTTCTAGAAGCTTCTTTGATGTAAATAGTGAATAATTAATGCATGGATGAGTTAGCTAAGTAATAGAGGCAAGTTGTTGGGCTGCCTATTTTCTAGTTCTTAGTTTAGAATTAGTTCAAACTGCTCCTAGGAAGCTGAGCTCGACCCCTAGAGGTGGGGAAAGGAGTTAGATGGTCTAGGAGGTCTATATTATGCTCTCTCCTTCTCATTTTCATGGTTGGACTCTTGTGTAAGGAAGCTTTATTGTATATTGTGCATCTATTTCTGCAATTTGAGGCAAGGAAAGCCAGGGTTTTACAGACATCTTTGAGGATTCTTGTGGACTGATATGTTGATGGTGTGTTCTCTACATGTTCTTGTAAGTTTGTTTATGTATTTCATATCTCTCTTATGCTTCTAAATTGGACAGATGAAGTGGTAAAGTTGAATTCATGTTTTAGCATGCTCAGCTTTTTAGTTTGTTCAATTTTAATGTTTTCTACTGTCTAGAGAGGATTCAAAATGTGTGTTTGCCCTCTTTAGCTCCTCCTCTATCATCTCTGATCATCCATCATCAGATTAAAGCATCAGCACTCGCTCCTACCTTGCCCCTTAGATTCCCCTGTGAAAACTGTGCTCAATCCCCGCACCTTGAATTGCACTTCCACCAATTGCCACCAAAACCCCCAAAAATCATCAAATCAAACCCCCTATCAATTTACTAGCCTAAAATCTTTATTTCTATTTGGTCAGCCTAATTATATTATAAGATCTATCAAATCTGACCCGAGAGAGCCTTCTCATACCTCGTAGGGCTAGCTACGAGGTGAAATGGTTTGATGTAGCCTTGAGAGTTTGTCTATCTCAGCCTAGGTGAATTCCAAGCGCTAACAGTGCACACAAGGAAAGTCATGGTACATGCGAGGATAGTCATGCACCATGCAAGAAAAGTCATGATCATCAGAAGAACACGTAGGACATGTGAGGATAGTCATGGCCATGCAAGGAAAAGTCGTGGAGCTAGAGATTTCTACAAGTATGTTATCTTCAAAGATTCAGGGCTTCTGAAAGGACATAGTTGCAGATCAGATTCGGAGGCAGGCCACTTCCAGCTATTGGTGGAAATACTTTCCTCACTAAGAGGGAGTGTTGAAATTTGGGTAGCTCGGAAGGTATTCCGAGTGAAGAAAACCCACCAAAAGGGAGCTTGTGGGAAAGATACCCAAGGTTTGGGGGTTTTGACCCAAAGGAGTGGGCTTAGAACCCAAAGATAATGAATATTATATTCTAATTTGTTATTGAGTGGTGAAGTGGGGTCTCTTGAAGGACAAAGAGGACCCCCAAGACACTTAAACAAGAGATATAAATATAGGCCAAAGGATAGGCCAAGAAACAAGTGAGATGTGATTTCATTTGAGGTGAAGATCTGCCCTAGAAGAAGATGTGGCCAAGACTAGGAGGACGAGTGAGAACTTGAAGGACGAAGTTTAGTGAGGCCGACTTTGATCTGTGGAGAAGAAGGGTTGGTTTGCCCTAGTCGCACCCTAGAGCAGCCGCAGGCTGACCTAGAAAGATCGAAGAAGGTAACCACAGTAGGCAGAGGGTCTATTTGTGGAGGGCCAAGGCTAGTTTTAAGTGAACCACTTGTTGGAATATCAAAGTGGATGTAGCTTAATGTTGATTCTCCTTTGTTGACAAACCTTGGGTATCAAGATTAGGTAATTTCTCTTCTATTGATAACTGCTTGTGAGTGCTTTTTACTTCTTAGATTAGGATCTTCTTTTACTTATATAATATATTATTATAGTGTTATTCTTCATCAAACAGCTACCAATGCATAAACCATAAAGAGACAAGAGACACAGAATATAGGTTATCAGCTAGGGCCAAAACCTCTCCTTCTTGAGAGGAAAACCCAAACAAATTCTTCTTCTTATAGAGATTCCAATTGACGAATACCAAGACCAAGACCCTAGACCTTTTTGCCACTCCAAGACCAAGTCACAAACCTTCCTTGATGAAATCCTTCTTGAAACAAACTTGTTGCTCTTTCCTTCTCCTATGGTCAATGCAAGTCAAACTGTCTGCACTACTGCAATTTCGGTTTCATCCACAAATCTGCAACCTCGGCTTATCTTATACCCTTGCAATTCTCACGTGTGAGTTGTTTGGAGGTATCTTCCTTCTTCGCTTGACTAGGAGATTGTCCTTCCTCAATTCGGCTTGAGGATACACTTGTTCTTTTCCCAAATCTGCCTTCTTATGATAACTGAAATACCTCGGCCCTATCTGCAATAGGTGACAGCAGATCCTTACACGTGTGGAGTGTATTTTAGCCCAAAACAGACCCAAGAAAACTTCGCTCTTCCTTCTTTCTTCACGCTGGCTAGGAGACTCCCTTTCACTGACCTTCGCACCACTTTCTATTTCAGACCTTGACCGAAATTCATCACAGAAATTATGTCTCTGAAATAAGGCCGAGCTGCCCTATTTATAGTTGTTTCCCATGCTAATTAGCCGACATGACATGTAGGTGAGCCGACGTGTCCTTTGGTGAAGATATTATTATCCTTCTTGAAGCTGACTTGTAGGAGAGGTCTTGTGCTTGTCTTGGAGGGCTTTCATACTTTATTTAATGACTCATACAAAATGTAACATGCCCAAGAAGGGTCCTTCATACATGACATTGACTCAATTTGACTTTTATGACTAGATGACAAATCCTAAAGGCTCACAATGGGAGCCATTACTAAAAATAAAATTCCTTGCTCATGAAACCCATGAGATAAGCATTACAATAATAATTTTATTTTTCTTCTTTTCATCAATTACATGCCCTAGAAGAAGATGTGGCCAAGACTAGGAGGATGAGTGAGAACTTGAAGGACGAAGTTCAGTAAGGCCGACTTTGATCTGTGGAGAAGAAGGGTTGGTTTGCCCTAGTCACACCCTAGAGGAGCCGCAGGCTAAGCTAGAAAGATCGAAGAAGGTAACCACAGTAGGCAGAGGGTCTATTTGTGGAGGGCCAAGGCTAGTTTTAAGTGAACCACTTGTTGGAATATCAAAGTGGATGTAGCTTAATGTTGATTCTCCTTTGTTGACAAGCCTTGGGCATCGAGATTAGGTAATTTCTCTTCTATTGATAGCTGCTTGTGAGTGCTTTTTACTTCTTAGATTAGGATCTTCTTTTACTTATATTATATATTATTATAGTGTTATTCTTCATCAAACAGCTACCAATGCATAAACCATAAAAAGACAAGAGACACAGAATATAGGTTATCAGCTAGGGTCGAAACCTCTACTTCTTGAGAGGAAAACCCAAACAAATTCTTCTTCTTATAGAGATTCCAATTGACGAATACCAAGACCAAGACCCTAGACCTTTTTGCCACTCCAAGACCAAGTTACAAACCTTCCTTGATGAAATCCTTCTTGAAACAAATTTATTGCTCTTTCCTTCTCCTATGGTCAGTGCAAGTCAAACTGTCTGCACTACTGCAATTTCGGTTTCATCCATAGATCTGCAACCTCGGCTTATCTTGAACCCTTGCAATTCTCACGTGTGAATCGTTTGGAGGTATCTTCCTTTGCTTGACTAGGAGACTGTCCTTCCTCAATTCGGCTTGAGGATACACTTGTTCTTTTCCCAAATCTGCCTTCTTATGATAACTAAAATACCTCGGCCCTATCTGCAATAGGTGACAGCAGATTCTTACGTGTGTCGATTGTATTTTAGCCCAAAAGCAGACCCAAGAAAACTTCGCTCTTCCTTCTTTCTTCACGCTGCTAGGAGACTCCCTTTCACTGACCTTCGCACCCCTTTCTATATCAGACCTTGACCGAAATTCATCACAGAAATTATGTCTCTGAAATAAGGTCGAGCTGCCCTATTTATAGTTGTTTCCCATGCTAATTAGCCGACATGACATGCAGGTGAGCCGACGTGTTCTTTGGTGAAGATATTATTATCCTTCTTGAAGCTGACTTATAGGAGAGGTCTTGTGCTTGTCTTGGAGGGCTTTCATACTTTATTTAATGGCTCATACAAAATGTAGCATGCCCAAGAAGGGTCCTTCATACATGACATTGACTCAATTTGACTTTTATGACTAGATGACAAATCCTAAAGGCTCACAATGGGAGCCATTACTAAAAATAAAATTCCTTGCTTATGAAACCCATGAGATAAGCATTACAATAATAATTTTATTTTTCTTCTTTTCATCAATTACATGAAATCATAATTACATATGTCATTATGAAGACTGAACCTAGTTACACTTTTCAAAATCCTTGACATGATAATTACTTGTGAACTTTGTTGGCTTATTATTAAATTATTTGTGTTCTCTTTCATCAAGCAATTATCAAAAAAATTGAAGCTCACAAGAGACAATAGACATAAGATATAGGCTCCACGCCAGGGAAAAACCCCACAACTTGGGGAAAACCCGAACAATCTCCTTCTTATAGAATCAAATCAAAATGAGACCTTCAAGACCCAAAGACCAAAGTCAAACCTCCTCCAAGCACCAAGTCAGCCCTCCAAAGTTCTCCTTCAATAGATTTAGGATCCACCCAAGTCAACAAATTTCAAAGTGCCTTCCTTCTGCAACTTTCAAAATCTCGGCCTTTTGGATCATGTCTGCAACTTCAACCTGTAGTTTCAGACCTACAACTTCAACAAAACCCTAAAAGTCTCACAGGTGTGAGCCAAATAGGTCAGAAATCAAACTTCTCTTCTTCGCTTGGGTTCTCCTCCTTTCTTCTTGCCTTCGCTCTTCTTTTCTTCTGATTTAGGTGCAGATTGAACTTCAAATCGAACTTTTTATGTCTATTCCAATGAATTGAATCATCTCCTTTATATACACTTCACATGTGGTCGAATAGCCCATTACTAGGCCGACTTCATCTTGGCAGGAACAACTTGAACTTGGGTGCTTTCTTGACTTTATAGACTAAAAAATAAATTCTTTTGCATGATACAATATGCCCAAATGGGTCTTATACAATTGAAATTGACTTTCTTGACTCATGACAAACCCTAGAAGTATGAAGAACATGCTTAACCTAGTTGACCAATCAAAAGAAGCATGAAACCGATACTTGAAAACAATAATTTTTCTTTCTTCTTTTGTTACATAAGATATATATATAATGACATGAGTACAAAGACAATTATGAAGACCGAAGCTAGTTACTTTTCCAACACCACTGTGGGATAAAAGGCCTAGTTAGGGCCGCAAAAGGCTACAGGAAAGAGGCCACAAGCTGTAGGATGTCTGCAATGGTGGTTGAGGGCACAGGAAGGTTTGGTTAGGGCCATAAAAGTCTACAGGAAAGGGGCCGAGGCGCTATAGGGTGCACTGGAGGTTGGTCGAGTGTTAGTAGAGGAGGCTTGCACAAGACTAGGAGGTTGAGTAAGATCTTGAAGGACTAAGTTCAGTGAGGCCGAGTTCGATCTGTGGAGAAGAAGGGTTAGTTTTCCCTAGTCACAGCCTAGAGGAGCCGCAGTTTGAGCTAGAGAGGTCGAGGAAGAGAGCAACAGTAGGTAGAGGGTCTGTTTGTGGAGGGCCAAGGTTGGCTTTAAGTGAACCATTGTGGGATAAAAGGCCTCGTTAGGGCCGCAAAAGGCTACAGGCAAGAGGACACAGGTTGTAGGAGGTCTATAATGGTGGTCAAGGGCACAGGAAGGCTTGGTTAGGGCCGTAGAAGTCTACAAGAAAGGGGCCGAGGAGTTATAGGGTGCACTGGAGACTGGTAAAATTTCAAATGTTAATAGAGGAGGTTGCAAGCCTAAAGGTTTATGGAATAGGTTGAGGCCTAATCAAGGCTACTAGAGTATAGGTCGAGGCCTTCAGTAGGGCATCCGAGGCCTAAACTATGGCACACGAGGTTGGATAGGGTTAGAAGAAATTATGGCCAAGCCAAGACAACAGTTGGTGAAGGGAAGAAAGGCCTACCAAAGGACTGGTAGGCCTGAAAAGCAAGAAGAGCAACTGGAATCTGGATAGTGGTCTAAAGGAGCAGACCTTATGGACAAAGAAGACTGTAGCAGCAAAGGAGGAGGGCTACAACAAGGGTACTGGTGGTTAGCAGTTGGCTGCAAAGGAAAATTGGTCAGTTGTAGTGTACCATGGGCTAAAAGGAGCAAGCCCAGGTGAGTTTAGTATTATGTTGGTTGTATTTTTTATAAGCAAAGGATAGTTGATTGTATTTATTTATTGGGCAGATGAGAGCTTGATGGACTGGGCTTCAACCCTTAGTTGGATCAATCAAAGCACTGACCTCTGTATATTAGCATTGTACTAGGGTTTGTAAAGAGCCATGATCCCTAGTACTAGAGCCCTAAGGTTTTTTTATTAAAGGACTAATAAGGGACGTGTTTTGGGCCATAAATATTGTGTATTGTTATTGATCTCATTATTGTTATATTCCATTGTGCAAAGTACTTTAAAGTTGTTGGGCATCTTCAGTGTGTTTATGTTTCTAGTCTAGACATAGACTAGACCTAAGGAGAGTGGAAATTCCAACAAGTGACTTAGATCTATCTCCACCATTGATCAAAGAAAGCTAGGATTTAATCCTAACCCTCAATCACTCTCGACATTAGGGATTTGGCCCATGGAGAAATTATAAAGGGAAGATATGGGAGAGGATGAAGACACAATTACAATGCTATTGTTGACAGTGATTTTCTCAAAGAAAGATTGAATCAGTGTTGCAAACATCTCGATAACATCCTGATTTTATTGTCAGATTGCAATTTTTTGGCCTAGCCGATGTTTGTCGATTTAACCAATATTTTGGTGGTATCTTAATTTCGTCGATGTTTGCCGATTTTTACCAACATTTTCTCGATTTTTACGATTTTTTGGTTTTCTGGACCCTCATCGATTTTATCCCGATGTTGATGTTTGCAACATTAGATTGAAAAGAAGGGAAAAGGATTGCCGCATGGGAATATGGGAGAAATTTTCAGGAAAGCCAAGTGTAGGAGAGAGAGGTTGAATTAGCCAAAGAGGAGGGCCAAAATATCCGGGGGCCAAATTTCTCAAGGGCATAGAGGCCAAACAAGAGGACAAGGAGAGGCCGAGTTGCTGGTGAGGGAGGCTAAATTCTCCACACGCTGAATTCTTCCAAGAGTGCCAATTTCCAGTGGGCCGAATTCCTTGAGGCCAATTTTCCCATAGGGGCCAATTTCCAAGTACCAACAGTTGTAATTTTTCTCTATATTATTTGTGGGTACCAAAATTGTAATTTTTCTCTAGATCTTTTGTGGGTCTAGGCCCTAATTTTCCTAAGTAATTTAAAGTGAAGAAAAATGGTTTTGGGCAGAATTTTCTGTTTTAGTGTGATTGATTTTCCCTATTGTATTTCCACTGCATTTATTTTTTGAAAGTTAAAAATACTACTGATTTTATTCTCCACTAGGTTTCACATTTTATTGATTAAATAATTTCTGGGTATAAAAGAACCGTTGAGGTATATCCTATAAATAAATCAGATCTGGCATTAGAGATTTAACATGATGCTAATTATGCCTCTCTACGGACCAGTACATGAAACATCTAGTGTTAAATCCTAGGGACTCTCAAACATGGAACAGTTGAGGAATCCTTCCAAACAGAATGCCCATTACATGCCAAACTCCGTATTTTGTAATTAATGGTCTTTTGAGTTTGAATTATTCAGAGAAAAGTATGAAGAAAATAATTAGATGTATTTTCTATTAACAGTTTTTTAGGCCTTCATTGTCAACTGGTGCTGGACAGTTAACAGGGATCTCAATTAAAATTTTCAAGGGACATTTCTGACAGTTATTTTAGTTCAGTTAACATTTTTATCCAAACTGTCTTCTAATGTAATGAATTTAATGCTTTTGGCACAAGAGAAACTGATTCTATTTAATTGCACATAACAACATTCTTTCAAATTACTCCAGCGCTTCTAAGCCAACTGGTTCGTGTTTGTCACCAAAATTGGGGACACTGAAGTTTGCATAAATTCAGCAGTGCAAAAAGACATGAAAAAATCACCAAGAAGTTCAGATAGCAAAATTATGCAAGTTTTGTTATAATTTCATGTGTTCAAACTGAAAGCAAATACAAATATTTTTAATATCTTCAAATCTGATCCAAAAATATGTCAAGTTATAAGTCAAGACTAAAATTATTTAAATATCATTCATTGCTCAAAAGCATATTGTTTGTGGGTGTAATTTGCGGTGATTTTTGTTAGGAAAAAGAGTATATAATGACTTAACAAATTCTTCAAATTTTATGAAAAGCCTCGCGCACAGCAAATTTGAATAGTCATGAAATTTGCCAGTACTTAATATACGGCGAATTTCATTTTTTTCCAATAATGATCACCAATTGCAGTCACTAGGCCTATACCATTGACTACATTGCATCTGCCAAAGAAAAAATCTTTTAACTTCATTTAAAAATTCCAGCCAAAATGGAATGTGGAAAACAACCCTAAGCTACCGAAAGGCACGTAGACGAAGGATGAATTTCTGACAGGTTCAAATGGGCAGGTCGGCTAAATAAAACCAGCATAAATGTCTCTGTGCCTCTTTGAAAACCTTAATCTTTGTACTTGTAAATGTAAGTCCACACTAACAATATGAGTAAAAACCAAAAATCGCACATTTACCATAGGGTTTAATTTATCTACTCTCCAAACATCCCTCTCAATGCTTACTGATCTCTTTGAATGGAAAAAATGCTCTGCAATAAGCAAGAGAGTTAAGGAATCCATCATCCTTTTCTCAGTTTAGAGTAACTTGTAACTTTTTATCTTTTTCCATACGGATGGACACTTTCTTTTATCATGTGAAATGTTATGAATCCTAACTCTGCATTAACCCAGTAAAGTTCAGCCAATTCATACACATGATCAGAGCCTTGTGCTAACAAGGATTTGAACGTGGGTCGGGTCATTATTGTGGCGACACAACATATTTTTTTTAGGTGGTCAATAGCATATTTTTGCTAAAAAGTGGTTTTTTTTCCAGGCATATTACTTCAAAGCTCGAAATATTTGTATAGCAAAACTTCTGCCAGATACACTATATGATTTAGTGTAGACAAAAAACAGCATGCATGCATGATACTGGGATTGATTTAGATTCGATTAGCATGATACTAGACTACATTTGTGAGGTCGATTTAGATTTCATTTCCCAGAACTCCATGCAAAATTATATAAATTTGCAGAATATTTAGAAGGGAAACAGAGCATTAAACAAGAACATTTTGAAACTTACCGCTGGAAGCCGTGGCCTCGAAGTCGAACTGGGGACTTAATAAATCGCTGCTGCTTCTTCTTCTCGGCTGCTGTTGCGACCCATTTTTCTAGTGGGTTACAGCTGCTGCTTGCAGCAGAGGTGTAACTCTAAATCTTTAATAAACTAAGTACACAACTAGTAACTCAAATCTTTAATGAAAACACTTCTTCTCGGCTGCTGTCGCGACCCATTTTTCTACTGGTTAAAGCTGCTGCTTGCAGCAGAGGTGTAACTCTAAATCTTTAATAAATCAAGTACACAACTAGTATCTCAAATCTTTAATTAAAGAAAGTACACAACTTGTGTATGGATGGATCCTCGAGCTGTACCCAATATCCATGATTGAGCTACCTTTTGCCAAAATGGAAAGCTTTGGGATATGAATGTGATAACATTCCCTTTCAGGGGTTATCCACATTATCATGTGGATCTATCGTGGCCGTTTAGGTTTAATGAGGAAGGTTTTGATTATTAAGTTGTCATGTTGATGTGACAGTTCTTTTTTTATTACTTCAAAATTAACAAGATTGAATGTGTAGATGGGCTCTTAGGTTTATGACAATTTGTTCAAGTTATTAGTAATAGCAATTTTCTTAATAGTGAAGGAGAAACAAACATTTGAGTTGGCAACATGCAACATAGAGAAAGCGAGGAAAGACAAAATAGAGTAGCAAACATAATTATTAAAGGGGTGAAAGGTTATGGGAAAAATGAATGTACTCTTAACTTTGCAAGGGACTTCTTGAAAGACAAGTTACTATGGCAAGGACAAATATGTCAAACATGGAGAGTGAGTAAAGTTTAACGGTGAGAGTCAAGCCCATAAAAGTCATCATGCCTAGCTTGCAATATAAATATATTATTCTAAGAAAGAAGCATCTCTTGAGGGGTTCTCGTTTTTATCTAGAAGAAGATTTAACTATAAGACAATGGGAGAAAATGAGGTAGGAAATGTCAAAGGTTAGGGCAGCAAGAGATGAAGGCAAAGGAACATGGATTTATAAAGGTAAAGTTGTGATAACACGATTTGGACCTCCTTCTGAAACAAAGCAGCAAGATGGTAATAAAGACGAGGCAACAAATTCTTCAACAAGAAACATGGAAGCAAGGTTAGTATGGGAAAGCAGGGACAAAGACTCAACTGTGAGTCTTGCATGTCAAAATAGATAGCAATCAAGCCATACCCAGGTTTCATCAAGTTTAGTTTGTTGGAACTGCAAAGGTTACCTGTGGAGATGAGGACCTGGGTTAGGGCCTATTGCGAAAGGTAAAAACATAATTTGCCTCATAAAAACACATGAGCATGAAGGGTGCAAGACACCTTTGTTTGAAGGATACTAGAAGATTGCAGTGTGGAACAAGGCAGCAGGGAATGGAAAAAGACACGGGGTATCGTGGTATTAGTGAGGGAAAAAGAAGGTCGTCTCATTCAGTTAGAAAAAGAAGACTCAAATAAACAATTCATTTGGTTTAAAATATCAGAAAATGGAAATCACATCAGAATTGCAGCATGTTATTTTGTGTCGCAAGTTTCAAAAATCTACAAAAGTAGAGGGCTTGACCATAAAAGATCCCTTTGTAGCTTTAAAAACAGATATTGCAACATTTCTCAACTAAGTGAAGTCCTTATAGTGGATGATTTCAATGCTAAGACTGCAAGTGAGCAAGGTAGCCTTCTTTGTTGTAAAGAAGATTGCGGCCCTATTTGGCTTACAAAAGAGAGTAATCATCATTGGGAAAGATTTTCAAAGGACAAGGGTTCCAATCCCTTTGGTGAACAATTGTTTACTCTATGTGGGGTCTTCGATTTAGTCATTTGTAATGGTTTGCCTAGATGGGCAAAGTTCGGTAATTTCACTTACAATACTTACAATGAACAAGTGTGGTAGATTATGTAATTTGCTCGCATGGTTTGTGTGAGAAAATGGAGGGAGTTTTGATTGGAGATCAGCTTTGGGACTTAAAATCATATCACAAGCCAATTTATTTAAGTTTCTCTTTGACTTGAAAGAAGCAATCAAAGTCAAAAACTCAGTGTGTTCAAAAAAATCTCCCAAAGGGCAGAATTCTTTTGACTCCAGAAAATTGTAATACCTTCAAAATAACACTAGAGAGGCTCTTCGAGAAGGAGAAAATCCCAATTCATGGCCTTCATAGTCATGAATTAACACATTTCATTCAAAGCGCACTTGTAGAGTGCAAAAGAGAAAAGATTAAGAAGTCTGAAACAAATTGCTTTTCAGTTAATGCTTGGTTTGACGAGGAATGCAAAAAGGCAAGGAGAATGTGGAAAGATTCAAACAATGATAACATAAAGCTCAAAGCTTACAAGCAAATATTAAGAAAGAAAAAGGTTGATTTCATGGTTTCAAGGAACTAATCTTCCTTGGGAAAAATAACCCGAAATTATTTTGGAAGGAACTCCAACCGAGAAAGATGCAAACTAAAAATAGTATTACAACTTCTAAATTGTTTGACTATGAAAGACAACTCTATGAGAAGGATCTCAAGGTTGACCCTCCCCCCTTGGTCAACACTGACATTGAACTCTTCACGGTGCAAGAGCTAGAGATGGGTATCAAGAAGTTGTGCGTTGGAAAAGCAAAAGACTTAGCTAATCTCCAAGAAAAGTATCTAAAGTGGGGCTTAAAGATTCTTACACCTCACATTACAAACAAATTCAACAACATCATACAACGGGGGTTCCCCACAGATTGGACAAATAGTCTGGCAATACCTCTTTTCAAGAGTGGTGACATCAATAATCCCTCCAATTATAGGACCATAATGATAAACCCCTTGTTTGCAAAGTTATTTGGAAGCATGCTAGAAAATAAAATCAGCAAGTGGGCAGAAGAAAGAGATAAGTGTGCTAAAGGGAAAGCAGGTTTTAGACCTAAACATTCCACAATTGATCATTGTATAACTTTAAGGCACATCATTGAAAAATTTTGGGAGAAAAAGGAAGAAGCCTTTTGTTGCTTTGTTGATTTCAGAAAAGTGTTTGACATGGTTCCTAGGGATAAGTTGTGGCACATAATGGAGGAACTTGGGGTTCCTAAACATTTGAGAGCAATTTTGCATAGGATGTATGAAGAGGTGAAAGTCAAAATTAGAACTTCAGCAGGCATTTCTGAAAGTTTTAGAAGTGATATCGGCGTCAAGCAAGGTTGCCCATTGTCTCCTACCCTTTTTGGTTTATATATTGACAAGCTTGAGAAGTGGTGAAATTTGCAAGGGAGTGATGGTATCCATTTGGGCAAGTTTGTTATAAGCCTTCTTTTGTATGCAGATGACCTTATTTTGATTGCTAAATCTGCTCTTGGTTTGCAAGAGCACTTAATATCCCTTGAGCATTTTTGTAGAAGGCTGGGGATGCAAGTCAATATTAGCAAAACGAAAGTAGTGGTTTTCTCTAAAAAAATAAAACATAACCAACATAATTTTTAATTTGAAGGTAGCATTCTGGAAGAAGTTGTGGATTACAAATACCTCGAAATTGACTTCAACAAAAATCTAAGTTGAGATGGTTGTAGAAAGAAAAGAACTTTGGTGGGTTGGAAAGCATTTTATGCTTTTCAAAATAGGTGTAGAGAGATAGAGTTATGGGACTGGAAAACCACTCAAACTCTTTTTGGGCTTCTAGTGATTCTGGTGATTCTCTATGGTTGTGAATTGTAGGTCAACAGTACATCCGACATGCAGTGGAAACAAATTGAGAAAATTCAGAAGCGTTTGATTACAAACAAATTCAAAATTAAAAGTGTAGTTCTTTATGCTATCTTGTTAAGTGAAATAGGGGTTGCTCCTATTGAAGCAATTGCTATGGTGCGAGTCATAAGGTATTTAAAAAGATTGAGCAAATGGAAGAGGGCAGATGGCCTAAGGTTGTCTTTAATGACATATTGTTCTGTGCACAAGAAAGAAGACTTGGATGCAACAAAATAATAAATGGTTTAGTAAATGGGATATTTGCTTGAACACATGTCCCATAAACAATAAAGAGAAAAAATCTTTTGTTATGGATAAGTTCCACAAGCGTATTTGGGATAAGGAGATAGGGAGAAAGAAAAAGTATTATATTGAAGTGTTTAATCCTACTCGTAATCATCAACAAAAAGCGTACATAGAGGTCAATATTTATTGGAGAGCCAAAATTCTTATTGCTCAATTAAGGACTAATTCTCATCAACTCTTTTGTGAAACAGGGCACTAAAAAGGCCAAAAGAAGTGTGGAAGGAAAGAGTATGTATTTTTTGTTCTTCCGGAAAAGGGGAAATAGAAAATCATTTTGTTTTAGAATGCGAGGCCTTTAAAGATAACAGGGAAAGTTATGCAGATATTCTAGCAGCTAACTCTTGGGATAATCTATTTAGTGAGGGGTTTGTCGAGAATCTGGGAGTGTTTATTGTGAGGCTTCACACAAAAAGGGTCAAATAAATCAACCAGATGAAGAAGCAATATGTCCCATAGGCTATCTTTAGCCTCGTGGACGTTAAAATAATTTTCTTTATTTCTTTCTTGCTATGGATCATTGCGAATAAGAAAGATATTAGGTTTGTGTGTTTCATTAATAAGAAGGTATTATTTTTGTGTGTTTCATTATTATTATACCTAGTATATTGTAACTATTTTATAGTCAAAATAGTTTGACTTTTAACTAGTTCTGAAATTTTCAAAAAGTTTATTAAAGTTTTTTAAAAAATAATTATTAAACTAAATGTTTTGAAAATTAAAAATATTTTTTGAAAATTGAATTTATATTTTCTTATTAGCTCATATAGATGAAATGACTAATTTTATGGGGTTATAAATAGAATTTGTCATAAATAAAATTTATTAAAAAAAAAATCTATATGTCACCAAGTGTCATAATAGTACACACATCAAACTTCAATATCTATGAAAAACAATAAACACATCAAATCTCAAAATTTATGAAAATTTCACTATTTAAAACATTTTTACCTACCTTTAATAGCTAGCTTGATTTTATGGGCAACTTATATAAAAGTCATATAAGGCCTTGAAATATCAAGTTGTCAAATAATACAAGGTAAAGGCTTATGAGCATTTGTATATGCATTAGTTGTTTAAGAATATAGACAACAAACAAAAGCCAATTGATGTCATTTTTTGTGGAATATTTTGTTATAAATGATTTTAATGCAAAATAGAAATTTCATTGTTTTAACTAAACACTTATTGAATCCTAACTTTATGAATTCAACTATAAAAAACTCCCTACTTAAAAACTTTAAATTCTATTTGTTTTAATATTTTTGAAAATTTGTTTTAATACTTTGAAGTAGACACTTAAATTCAAAAGTTGAAGAAGATCTAAACTATTATGATGTCGCTTACAAAATGGGATCGCAAATCACAAGTTTTAATAATTAAAAAATTTAAGATCTTTGTGCATGGGCATGAGGGGAATTTTGATCTTAGATACAATCACTTTTGCTATTAATTAGTTTTTGCATAAGAGGCAAATATTGACCAGTGATGTAGCATATTACTCTTCTTTATAATGTTGTTAACTAGTTCATATTTTATAGTAGCAAAGAGAATAAAGGGATTAAATATTTAGAGGTATTATAAATCATTTAAGTTCAAATTCGAAAGGAAAATTCTTAACTAAAAGGTTTGATCTCTTTTCGCACTTAATAAAATCAGAGTTAAGATATATTTAATTTGATTTATGTTAAATTACAAAATATTATAATATTCTTTATATATTAAACAATTAATATTTTTTATTTAAATTATGATTATGTATTAGATAAATTATCACAGTCATATAAATTAAATGATTAGTTACTAGAAAAAATATTTTATTATACGTCTCACATTAAAAAGATTAAAAAAACATAAAATTAATTAAATTAAAGCTTTATATTAAATTAATATTGTTATTATTATTAAAAGTCATGTCGGGAACGATGGCTCTGCGGTGCCGTGCAATCGGCTGCGACTAGTGTTTTGGGAAGGGCTCGCGTGAAAATTGCAGGAGAAGGATGAGTTCCAGTGAGTTTAGTTTGTTGTCTGATCTCAACGTCGTTCACCCTGTCAATGTTAGAGGTTTGGGGATGGACAAAGATATACGTTATGAAGGTATGGATGAGTTCGACGACTTTATTCCTGAGCTAGATGACCCTGTCTCCATCTAGGAAAACAAGACACCTTGGCCTCATGCAACTTCTGTCGAAAGGCCAGCTAGAGTGTTTGTTATGGAGGTTGGTGCAAGTTATTCTCCTTAGTATCCTAGAATAGTGAATGTCCCTAGCGCACCTACACATAGCTCTCTTCTGGAATAGTCTAGGGTTTTCTTACCTTTTTCTGACTGCTTGGTGTCCTCGAATTCAGGTGTCCTTGCACAAACTAGTTTTTTTTACACAAACATGGTTTTTTCTCAAGGGGATAATCTTTCAAGTGTCTTCTTTGATGGATTTCTATTTTATGACCATAGCCATCTAGAAGGAATTTTTAATGGTTTAGGGTTCACACAATCAAAGGGTTTTATTGGTGTGGTGGTGACAAGAGGTCTTGTTCCTAGTCAATGTTTGGGGGGAAAAGATTTTGTTCCCTAGCACTCTAAGGGTATCGAGGGTTTGATACGGGATGAGCCATACCCACACAGGGAAAGAGTTAGGACTAGCTAATCAAGCTAAAACCCTAAATCAGAGTAACATGGTCATGAGCCCCCCTCAGGTGGAAAGAAAAATAAGAAAAGAAAGTGCACCAAGCCAAAATGGGAGGAAGCTAACATGGTTTTTGGCGAAGATGTTTAGATGGGGGAGATTGTGCAAACCTTGGAGAAAGTTATGGTTGGGTGCGCCAGGAGTCACTCTGTCTCTATGGAATTCTTACAAGAATGGTTTGATAAGGCATGGAGATCTAAGTTGTTGGAGAGCCCGAAAACTACCACCCTAACTTGTGGGTGGTTTATGCTCAAATTTTAGTCAACGGATGCGACCTACAAATTGTTAAACAAGCCTCAGATCTTTGATTCTACACTGATTATTTTGAAAATATGAACTCCATTGTTTGATGCTATGAGGAAGAAGATAGGAAATGCCCCACTATGAGTTTGGTTGCCTCATTTGCCTCCCCAATATTAGTCAAAAGATGTCTTCAGGAGAATTGGGAACCGGCTAGGAATGTATGTGGATGCAGACCGATCTTTCGAAGCAACTGGGAGGATGGCCATAACGTGAATTTTGGTAAGCCTCGACAATTGTAAGGGTTTGTATCCAGCCATAAATTTAATATTTTGAGATAACACACAATCAGTTACTAAATTACGAGGTTGTTTTGTTTCAATGTCGTTGATGCCATAATTTAGGTCATATGTTGGAAGAATGCCCCCTCTCGTATATGGGCAAAAAAGAGAATATATTCTATGCATAAAGATGGGAATAAGAATGAGATTGGGTTTTCTCAAAAGGGACAGAAGATGGCATTAGTGCCATTAGGGTCATCAAAAGTAGCAGTCATGCCTAAGATGACGATAGAGGACACAACCGTGATCGAAGGTCAAAAGCCATTACTTAAACCAAGAAAAGAGCTAGTTGTTGGACCATCCTCTCCTGGTGATTTGGAACTGGGTACTCACTCTTTACCTATCCCTATCTCTAATTTAGTTGACTCTTTAAGCTTTATGGTTGTGGGCGAGGGTTTTTTAGTTATGATTTATTAATCTCCCCCTCCTTCCCAACCAGGTGTAAATGGCTTTATTACATGCTCCATTCTTGCGGCCCCCATGTCTCTTCCCCCATCAATCCCCTCATCATGCCGATCTAAGGCATCCTCCTTCTCATCCCCTTCTAGATATGATCTCATATCCTTATCAAAACCTGATCTGTTGGGTATAGGGGTATAGGCCCATCACAACCTTTGAAATCGATCTACTTGGGGTGAGGCTATAAGTCAGACATTTCTCGTGCATGATTCAAAGTTTGTCTTGAAGTTGTAGTTGATTTTCAGTAGACTATACCTGTGGCGCTCAGAGCATCGTGAGCCTCGTCTTCTCCTCCTGTATGATTTTTTTTTATCTTTCAACTATCAAGGTTTGGCTAGTTCCTCCAAAAAACTAACGTTAAAATGATTAGTTCATTCGCCTATTATTGACATTATTTTCATTCAAGAGATGTTGGGTTTTGGCCATGCCATTGTACGAGCTTTAGAAGGCCTCCTCCTGAGTTGGTAGTTTGTGGCTTCTACTGCCAAAGGTAGATCTGGTGCCCTAGCATTGGGTTTCAAACTGAAAACTCTTAAACTTATCAGCTTATGGGGTTTGGATATGGTCTTGGGGGCATATATTTTTTCCTCTAATATGGGGACGGAATTGAAGATTGTTAATATCTATGGATCGCACCAAGACCGAACTATTTTATAGAACTCTCTTTTCAAGCATTCCTTCGTGAAAGAATCAAACCTTGTGATTGGTGGGGATTTTAATTTCTTTATTGGGGCGTCAAAGATATGGGGTCCCCATGCACATCTAGATCCTCGCTTGGATTATTTTGTTCACAAACTAGAGGAATGTCACTTTTGCAATGTGTACCTAGTAAAAAAGTGATCCTACATGGCAAAACAAGAGGACAAGGGAGGCTAGGATCCCTTGAAGAATCAATCATTTTCTTATGATGGAATCTGTGACAGAGCAAACTCCCCTCTTTTGCCAATGGATTAGTAAGGGGGGAGAATTTGACCATTCTCACATCTTTTTATAATTGAAGTGAGATCAGAGCAAGTTGGGTAGCCCTTTCAAATTTTGTTCATCTTGGCTAAAGGAAGCCTCTTTTCGTCAATTGGTGGCTGAGAATTGGACTCTGTTTAATCTAGAGGAAGCTAGACTAAAAATGATTAAATTCGCGAAAAATTTAAAGAAGATAAAGTAGGCGGCCGTTGATTAGGCTTCCCAAAAGAGGAAGAGAGAGGAGGAGGAGCTTAAGGCAATGAAAGAGGAACTGGAAAGATTGGAAGCCCCCGAGGGGGGGGCTACATATTTAATGAATCTAAGCAGAGGGTGATACAACTTGAAACCTCAAAAATAAAAATTTTGGAAAATAAGGAGGAAATATGGCAGCTTAAAAGTCGAGCGATGTGGCTCAAAAATGGAGATGAAAACACAAAATTGTTCCAATAATAGGCAAAGTGGCGAAAGGATCAAAACATTATCTAGGAGTTGGAAGATCCTAACGAAGGAAGAGCTTCATCATTTAGTGAATTTGACGAAATGGGTAGAACCACTTTAGGAGGCTTTACGAATCCCCTCCTGAGGTTACTATTGTTGAGGTCATCTCACTCACTAGGGTGTTCCCCAAATTTGTTAAAAACAAAGAAAATGAGTCTTTGATGGAGCATGTAATAGAGGCTAAACTGCACAAGGTTCTCCACAACAAAGAGACAAAATCTTAGCCCTAGACGGATGGTTGATTGAATTTTGTATTGAGCTTTATGATATTCTTGGTTAAGATATATTGAGAGTTATTGAAGAGTCAAGAACAAATTGCAGAATTCATGACCCCTTTAATGCCACCTTTATAGATTTAATACCCAAATTTTATTCTCCAAATTCTTTTGACAATTTTCAACCCATTTCGCTTTGTAATTGTATATACAGGCTTATTGCCAAAATAATTGCAAATAGACCCAAGTCGATTATTTTAAGGAACCTATTGAAGGAACAATTTTCCTTTTTGGAAGGCAGACAGATCCATGAAGCTATTGGGGTTGAACAAGAAGGGCTTCACAGCCTCAAGGAAACCTAAAGGGTTGGTTATCAAGATCAATCTCTCTGAAGCTTATGACAGGGTTAATTAGATATATCTTCAGTTGTTGATGACCCACTTAGGCTTTTAGGTCCCTTTCATAAGCTGGGTCATGAGTTGCATCACATTTGTCTCCTTTGTTGTTCTAATAAATGACATAACCACTTATTTTTTCCACACACAAAGGTTTGCACCGGGGATGTCCCTTTTATCCATTTCTTTTCTTGCTCGTTGTCGAACAACTCAGTAGATTATTATTTGAGCCCAAAAGAGAGTTCTCATAGGTATAGTTATTTTCGAGGAATTTTATATCACCCATTTGTTATTTGTGGACGATGTCCTATTGTTTTGAGAATGGGTCCCGACACGACGTGGCATCCATAAAGGAGGTGATTTCACTGTTCAATAAAGCTACATTTATGCAAGTAAACCAGCATAAGTCATATCTATCTCACATTGGTATTTCTAGGGATGAATCTATGCATGCAAAAAATATACTTCCTTTCCAATCTAAACAAATCGATGAAGGACTAATATACTTGAGCTTCCTCCTAAAGCCAAATGACTATCGCAAGATTGATTCGCAATGGCTCCTTGTAAAATTTGAAAAGAGGTTAAAAGGATGGAGCTTCATGTGGCTATCCTGTGCAGGTAGACTAATCCTCACTAAATCTATTCTTGAAGGGATCTCGGTTTTTTGGTCCTCCCTATCATGGATTCCTAAAGGTATCCTCTCTTATGTTCACAAATTTTGTTGCCAATATTTATGGGTTGGATAGAAGGAAGGTAGAATTTTTACATTGGTAAGATGGGACAAAATATCCATGCCAAAAGAATGGAGAGGTTTGGGATTAAAAAATATACATTTGTTTGCAAAGTCTTTAGCTACAAAGGTGTGTTGGTGTCTGATTTACTCAAGTAGTCTATGGACTAAAGTTGTGTTCCGAAAATACATATAGCCTTGGTCTATAATGGAATAGATCTATGCATTAGATAAGAGAAGACCAAATGTTTCAGTGATATGGAAGGTGGTAATGTAATCATTCCAGGTAGTTGAAAAGGGTATAGTATGGAAAGTTGGGAATGGAGAACAGATTAGAATCAGAGCTGACCCAAGGATTGGAAGCAGTTCAAATT
Source organism: Pinus tabuliformis (assembly GCA_031772625.1). Classification (NCBI taxonomy): domain Eukaryota; kingdom Viridiplantae; phylum Streptophyta; class Pinopsida; order Pinales; family Pinaceae; genus Pinus; species Pinus tabuliformis. The sequence goes on from CM062811.1 coordinate 846,527,137, forward strand.
ATCGTATGCCACCAAAGCTTATTGATTTCTTGCATACACACAGGAGATACACTCTGGCTCAGATTGCAGACCATGATAGGACATCAATAAGGGGACAGGGATGGTATTATGCTCAACAACTTCATCTCCCCATTGAATGGGTTGATCAATGGCATCAATACATTTCAAATTTAAATTCAACTCATGTTCGCATAAGGGAAAAAGAGGATTCTTTAGTCTGGGTGCATGCCTCAGCTGGAGAATACACTCCAAAATTGGGTTATGTCTTTCTCATCAAGGATAAAAAACCTGAAAATCTCTCATGGTGGTAGAAAAGACTGTGGAAACTAGAATGTCTTGTAAAATCTCATCTCTTCTAATGGTGCATCCTAGAAAACAAATTTCCTACAAGGGACAATCTTAACAAATGAGGCATTATAGGGCCAAGTTGGTGTTCCCTGTGTAAAAATTATGAGGAATATATAAGGTATATTTTCCTTCTTTGTCCCTTCACACTAGTTATCGGGTCTTCTATTCGAACATCTTTGGGTATAATATTTCAATGGCAGGGTGAGTCCTATGTGCATGCATGGGAGAATTGGTGGAACTCTATAAACCCAAAGAAAAGGCGATGTTTTCCCCTGCTAATTTCCTAGGGGATATGACCTACACAAATGCGAAGGTTTTTCAAGACAAGACATCAATCCCAGACAAGGTTGTTGCACATAATTTAGTTATTTTTTCTCTAATTTTTTTTTACTCTATCCTTTACACTCATAACATCACTAAGGAATCCAATAATTTTTCTTATCCATGGGTGTAATTCGATGGTGCCTCTCTTGTTGGAGGAGCATGTGGGGGTGGGGTTGTTCTGCAACTATCATAAAAGCATTCTTTTAAGTTGAAAAGTGGATTGGGTCAAGGCGTTAATAATTTTTTTGAGCTCATGAGTCTAAAACTACTGATGTTGTTTTCCATTGAAAAGGAAGTATGATAGATTCATATTTTTGGTGATTTAAAAATTGTTATAAATTGGTTCAACAACGCTACTAGGTGCCACATGCGCACACTCAAACCCATTTTGGAGGAGATAAATGTGTAGAAGCAATCTTTTGATGTTATCACTTTTTGCCGCATTTACAGGGAAAGAAATGTAGTTGTTGACACCTTATCTAAGGAGGGTGCTACGTAGGATTTGAGATCATGACACACCACAGAATGCATAAATGAGTAGGAGCATGAATACTACCATCGACCCTTCATAAAGGGCTTGCACATTGGACTGAAGTATTGATTCCTTCACTTCTGGTTTTTTATGGCTTCATATATCTTAACTAAATGTTTTGAGCATTATCTATTGAAATTTTGAGGATAGACTCAATGTATGTAGTTTTATTTATCATAGCATGATGTGATTTTTTGGATATGTGTTTGGATATATACATGAGGACATAACAGTCCTAACTCGTGTTTTTTTGGATCATCAACATGTGGTTTTTTTAGTGTAATACATGCACATCAAGAATGTGATTTTCACGTATAATGAAAGTTACAATTTTTTTGTAATATATATATATATAATTTAGGAAAGGAACTGGTATTATTGTTATTAATTATAAAAAGAATTAAAATATGAATTAAACATATATACATTTAAAAACACATGTAACAATATTTTAAACCATCGATGTTCATCTCGCCATACTATGGAGATTCATCCTATCATACCATAGAGATGCTTAATTTATAAATAGGATTTGTTACAATACCATGGGCTAATATCATGGCTTACTAATACCACATAATAAAAAAACCATAATTCACGTTCATATGATAATTTTTAAATATATCAAGAGGTTAAATCCCTACCATACACCTAATAATTATTGCTAATTAAATTAAAAGTAGGGAAGCCTTATTCCAAAATGGACACATATATTATTTTAGTCCTTACATTCCATTGATTACTTTTAGTTATAATAAATAGAATGTTTATAAGAGTTCATAAGTTTTTTTTATAAGAGTGAAAGAGATTTTTAGTTTTTAGTTTTTAATCTACTTAAAAATAAATAAATTCTTGAATGCATTTTATGCACTCTATTGCTCACTATTGGAGAGATGTTGTTCATTAATATTACATTAAAATAATAATAATAATAATTGTATTAAAAAACAAAAAAATGTTAATGAAAAAAAAAATCAATATGGACAATAAATGTTATTAACATAAAAAATATTTCAATGTCTACCATAAATAAAAGACTTCAATGTCCACCTTAAATCACATAATTTTATATATCAACTTTTATATATAGAGAAATAAAATAATTGAAAGTTTAAAATATATATATATATATATATATATATAATTTCATCCATAACTATTTAAAACTTAATTCCTTCAATACTTAATATGGAGATGATGCATTGTATATTACTCCATTATAAAAGAGATGTGTAATTCTTCCCATGCTTGACTTAGAGTTGATATGTAGCATTTAATCATATATATATATATATAACAAAAATATATCTTTATATCAGCCATAAATAAAATATTTCAAAATTCATATTAAGTGACATGATTTTATATAAATTTTATAGAGAGATAAAGTAATGGAAAGTGAAAAAATTCATTATATTTTCATTTTCTCAACAATGTATGAAGCAATGTCTAAATCTTTTATTATTGAAAAATATTTCAATACATATCTTAAAAATATATATTTGAATATCCATGTGAACTAATATTTTTAATTTTAACCATTCATAAAATATTTTAATGTATATAAAATAATTTTATCAGTTTAATATACAGAGAGAAAAAGAAAAAGTAATTGAAAGTAAAAAAAAATGTATTCCATTGGTAGGTATTTTCCACTATATGAAATATTTAATATAAAAGTTCATTGTGGGTCATATGTTTATGAGCAATTTATGATAAGTTTGAATGGTTTACTTGGTACTTATTATATTGTCACATAACATTCTCAAAACCAAAAGTACTCTCCAACTCACTTTCCTCTTGATGAGAAATTGTTCATTAGTGAATGGCGCCCGTAGGAGATAGGGCATATCAAACAACTTAAGTATTAAATATCATGGTTAATCTTGAAAGTGATATTTTTAATGTTGGACTATATAAGCCCCCCGCGTGCTTAAAGAAATAGGAGAGCTCTAAATGAATGTTTCATGAGGCACAATATTTGCTAAGATTTTGTAAATGGGGTAGCAAGCTAAGCAAGTTTGCATGATTGTGGAGAAAAACTTCATGGTTAAGCAAGTTCGAGATAGAGTTGTACAAGGATTAGTGATATTCCATGGAAGCCCTCATTATTAAGCCCAAGCCCTAAAGTTGAAGATTGATTCTATGTAATTTATTTTGCTAGATTCAATCCCACTTTTTCACCTTGTCAGTTTTATTTTGTTTGAGTTTTAAGTGGACTACTCACGTGCATGATAAATTGGTCATCAATGAATGATGTTCATGAGAAATAAGTCATAATGAATGAATTTAGTATTAAATATCTAACACAATTATTCTTGAAAATGGATATTTCATCATATTGGATTGTAAGCCTCATGCATGCTTAAATAAAGAGAAGAGAGTTGTGAAATAATTACTCACAGGGCATAATACTTACTAAGAGTTTGTAAATGGGATAATATGTTGAGCAAGTACCCTTGAGCCAAAGTTTTATCAAGATGGGTGACCTTCTCAAATGTCTGGATTATTGGGATGGGTAACCTTCTTAGGGAGTGTTAATGGGTGTGAGTCAGGAAGGTTACAAATGACCCTATACAATTCATTTTTCTAGTTCTAATTGCATTTTTCACGCTTGTGAGCATCCCCTTATGATTGAGTGCTAAGTGGACTATTCATGCACATGAGATAATGGGTATCAATGAATGGTGTTCATATGAGATGGGTCAAAGTGAATGATTTTAATATTAAATACTCCTTGGAATTAATCTTGGAAAATAATATTTCATAGTCAAATCTCACTAGCATGATTGGTTTCAAAGTGCCTCATTTTATAGGAGAACTAGGTTTGAAACTCCATGATAGGTAGGAGGAGACACCTCCAATATAACCATGTTAAGGGTTGGTGTTACCTGAACTAGGTGTGATCCTTGAGTTATTTTGACGACTTAGATAGCCCCGAGTCGTGGTTTCCTAGACCACAAGTTAGTTCTGCAAGTCATGAACACACTAGAAAAAAATGATATTTCATAATGTTAGACTTTGAAAGACTCCCACATGCTTAATTAAATAGAAGGAAGCTCTAAAGAGATAGCCATAAAGCAAAATACTTGCCAACGTAAACCGCCACATGCGTAAATAAAGAAAAGGGATCTCTAATTGATAGCCATAAAGCATAGTGGTCACATAAGTCTTGCATGAGGGATAACAAGATATGCAAGGTTGACTATGGGAAAGAATTCCAAGGTTAAGCACAATTGAGCCAAATTGGTGATTACCCAAGAATTTGTGGTTACTAGATGCAATTTTGGGTGAGTGAAACCATGTATGCTAGTGGTAAGTCCTAAATATGCTTATTGACTCTATGTGACTCATTTCACTAGTTTGAATTGCACATCTTCATTCTATATGCATCATTTATTATATGTTCCAAGTGGATTATTCATGCTTATGAGAAATTGATAAGGCTCATGAGAAATCTATTATAGTGAATGACTTAAGCATTATTTCAAGTAACTTATCCCAATTTTTTTTAATGCTAGTGTGAAATCGCCCATGGGGCATAGAATAGACGGTGGTAGGGTGATTTGTTAAGGCACTCCTTGGTGAAAAGGTCACTGTTCAAAACCCCATGGGCAAAAAATTCCAGCCATGCTAAGGGTTGGTGTGGCCCAAGCCAAGTTTGATCATTGGGTGATTTTTAAGGCTTAGATGCGCCTCGGTCCCAACTACTCAAGCCACAAGTTAGGTGTGCCAATCATCTTAGGAGTCACATTACCTAATAAACAAAAATGCTAGTGAGAAATCAATTGTAGTGAATGATTTAAACATTTCAAGTAATTAATCCCCCCAAACCTAACCTTACCATTCAAATTAATATATATTTGGTGAATTCATTTTTTAAAATAGTTATTAGGACACTACAACTTTTAACATTGATGTGTAGATGGAATCTAAGGTTGTGCCACACACCCATGGTTTTTTAGTTAGTTTTTGTCAAATTATGAAGTCTTTAAGTAATAAGTTGTCATGTCCATGTGGTAGCATTTATCTCTCACTTTCATATTAACATTATCGAGTATCTGGCTTGCCCAATGGACTTCATAGTTTATAGATCATTACTTATGATGTGTTAAAAGTTATTACTATGGTGACACATCCATGTGGTGGGGTTTAGTTTGAAAATCATTTTCTTGTTTTATGTTTTGGTAGGATAACATGTTAATGTTTCGCTTAATTTGATTTTAGAGCTACCAAAACTTAACCCTCAAATATAACTCCTTTACGCTTATTAGACAAAAACGTTTTTTTTCCACTAACCCCCTAATAGTCGTGCTTTAGTTCTTTCTCAATTATTGAATAGTTCCTTTAAGCTTTGTTAAGTTTCCGACTGGCATACACATTGGGATGATCTATTGATTCATCATTTGGTTGTGCCAAGACTGTGTCGACTGCCACATTTGATGCATTTGGCGTGTACATGAAACTACTTTGACTAGTCAAGAAACTTAAGTTTGGGTGCCTCCACCAGTTTATTTTTTATCTAAATGGAGGCTTTTGTGAGAACAATTGTTTCTTTTTTAATAGCCTAAAGAACTCGTTGCATTCCTTCGACCAATTAAATGGAACATTCTTCTTTAAAATTTCATTTATGGTAAATGTTATATAGGAGTAGCGTCTTGTGAATCTTCTGCAGTATCTCATATGCCCCAAAAATATTTTGGTCTACTTCTGATTCATTGGTGGTTTGAGATCTAAAATAACTTTGAATTTTGCTATGTCAACTTTTATTCCTTACTTTGATACTACATGTCCCAACAATATTCCTATAGGTGTTGCAAAGATACATTTTTTGATATTCAATGATAAACGAATTTGTTTGCATATCTCCAACATCAGTCTGAGCCATTGTATATGATCTTTAAGCAATGTATAGACCGTACAATCATCAAAGTAGACTGTCAGTGTTTTGTAGATGTATTCCTAAAAAGCTTTGACGACAATCCTTGAGAAAACTGTTGGTGCATTTTTTAATCCAAAAGGCATTACCCGATATGCAAAGGAATCAAATTTAGTGACAAACGTTGTTTTCTCCCAATCATGTTCTGCAATTGGTACTTGATTGTATCTTGAGACGCCGATTGTAAAAGAATAGTGTTCATGACCTGCAACTTCATTTATAATTTTGTCAGCGAATGGAAATGGGTTGGTTATTGTCAATTTACTCCACCTGCGATAGTCGACACATACGTGTAGCTTAGTCGAGTCATCATTTTTGGGTTTCATGACCATAGGACTTGCCCATTCTGATGATTTAGTTGGGTAGATGATGTGAAGCGACAAAACCTGTAGCTTGTTGTGCTTTTAAAATGTAAAATACACAAATGTATTGTAAGTAATATTTTTGTTAATAATATGATAGTAGAATGATGATTGAATGTTACAATGAGGGCCCACTTATATACCTAGTTAAGTGCCCCTTCATGACTGGACATGTCTTTTTAAACATGCCTTTCCATTTTAACTAATGACTATTTAAAATATAACTACGATTATTTATTATTTATTTTCATTATTTAATTTAATTTAAATTATATTCATAACATTGCCCTCTCTTCAAAGATTGTGTCCTCAAAGCTTAATCGTTGAAAATTTCTTCACGTGCCCATATCATTTCGGCATGTATTTTTGTCGGTAGTATTATAGTTTATTCATTTTCCATTTGTTTTTTTTTTCGTCGTCTTATGATGATGATGATGATGATGATGGTTAACGTTTGCTGAGACCACACAATGATCTATCGGACCTAAATAAACATATTATTTATTTTGATTTAAGATTTTATTCCTATGCTCAAAAAGCTTGGAGAGAAGCCTCCCGAGCTCACTATAATTTTGACATTGCAAAAGGCTAGGAAGGTCAATATTGTAACAAAGATTGTGAAACTGAGATCTAATGTGGTTGTACACAGGGCACTCTAAGAGGAAGTGGTTTTCATCCTCGATGCTCTTATTCTCACATATATGTACTCTCCCCTTCATATATATTTTTATAACTTTTTTTCTTATTATTATTATTTTTAAATTGATTAACTATATAATTAATTCATATAATTTTAAATGTATATAATATATACATATATTTTTAATTATATAATTAATTCTTTAATTAAAATTATATATATATATATATATATATATATATATATATATATATATATATATATAAGGACTTTAGGATTTGGCAAGGGAAAATAAAACATGACGGATTGGAGGCATGATGGTCAACGAAGGTCGGGCCTCGAGTAGAACAATGGACGACAACGGACGGTCGGGGATGAACACTGTAGAGGATGGGAAACATGATAGGTGGAGGGGTGTCGGTAGGTCAGCGACATAAGGGAGCATTCACAGTGACGGGAATGAGATAGGTGGGTGTTGGTTGAGTTGAGACAATGGAAAAAAGTAGCGGCGGTGCCGAGGGAACAAATAATTTATCCCATTTCTCCTTCCATGTAAGAGATATCAGGGACGCTCATGATAAGCCCATGCATGAAATTTATGAATCTTGTTTGGAAATCCACAGTTTGACGACAATGTTCTAGTGATTTTTTTTATTGGGCCGAGGATGGTGTATTTCAGGTGTATGTGTTATGCTCTTAACCTGCAAAATGATACCCAAATACAGAATATGCGAAGAAAAGATACCCAGAACACAGAATAACAATGATTTTATTATTCAGAGAGTAATGTTCACTTGCCTCTTCGAGGGGGCAACCTCCAATAGAGCAGAGCTCGACTACAAAATAAGACACGATGCTCCTCGCAAGGAGTCTCTATCCTTTATATATGAGTCATACATGCAATACCACGGGCCAATACTGTGGGTTTTATTAATACCATCTATCTAATACTACGACCCATTTGCAACTAACTGTGGTTCTGTCATTAATTGCGGATTAACCACTTACAATTATTAATATGGGCTTTATTGACTCTTGACTATGACGTGATCCCATTACATAAATAAGGGGGTTAGGGTGGGACCCTAACATGCCCTCCCCCTTAAGACGAGCCTTGTCCTCAAGGCTGAAGCTGCGGAAACTGCTGAAGAATAGTGGCTGGTTCCCAAGTTGCATCTTCCGGAGAGGTGTCTTTCCATTTGACGAGGACTTCCTTAATCATGTGGCCGCGTAGTTGCTTGTCTCCTGTGTCTAGGACCTGTTCGGGTTGAAGCCAGATGGACCCTTCTTCGTCCAATTCAGGTAGACTGGTCTGAATTCTACAATTGTTCCCAATCACTTTCTTGAGGCATGAGACATGGAAAACTGGATGGATTTTTGCAGTAGGTGGCAAGGCCAACTTGTAGGCCACTTCTCCAATGCGCTGAAGTACTTGATATGGTCCGTAGAATTTGGGAGAGAGTTTCTGACACCCCTTGTCCTTGAGTGATGTTTGCTTATATGGTTGTAGCTGTAAAAAGACCTGATCCCCTTCTTGAAATTGGCGCTCTGAGCGATGTTGGTCTACCTGTTGCTTCATGCAGTTCTGAGCATGATGAAGATTCTCTCGAAGATGGGCGAGCATGGTTGCGTGGTGTTGTAGGAGTTGATCCACTGCTTGTAATTTTGAGCATCCCTTGAGATACGAAGTAGGTGAAGGCGGGAGTTGACCATATACTGCTTCATAGGGAGTCATTTTGGTGGTGGCATGATAGTTGGTGTTATACCACCATTCAGCCAGAGGTAACCACTGTACCCAAAGGTGTTGCTTTTCTGAAGTGAAACACCTAAGGTAGGTTTCTAGACATTTGTTGACGGCTTCGGTTTGACCATCTGTTTGCGGATGATAGGAAGTACTGAGTTTGAGTTGAGTGCCTTGTATTCTGAAGAGTTCTTGCCAAAAATTACTGGTGAAGATCGGGTCGCAGTCGGACACAATAGAAGTGGGCATGCCATGCAATTTGAAGATCTGATCCATGAAAGATTGAGCAACCAAAGTTGGTGTAAACGGGTGGGGTAGGGCGCAGAAATGAGCATACTTCGACAGTCGGTCCACAACCACCATGATGACTGACTTGTTCCCTGACTTTGGAAGACCTGTAATGAAATCCATAGAAACCTCCATCCAAATTGATGCCGGAATGGGCAATGGTTGTAATGTGCCTGGTGTGTTGACGGTTTCCCCTTTGTGGCGTTGACAGACATCACATTCTGCTACGAAAGTAAGGATGTCCTTTTTCATGCCTGTCCAAAAAAATGATCTTCTGGTGCGAGCATACGTCTTCTGAAAGCCTGAATGTCCTGCAATGGGAGATGAGTGCAATTCTGCTAAAATGCGACTTTTGAGGGTGGATGTTGGTGATATTACGACTCTGTCCTTGTAGCGAAGAATATCATCCTGCCACAAGTAGCCCTTGGTGGAATTTGGATCTACCTGCAATTGAGAAATGAGTTGGGAGAGCCCGGGGTGTGAAAACCATTCCCTGCGAGCCTCTTCAATCCATTATGGAATGGGGAGGGAAATTGCTATCAGAGTACTTTCCTCCTCAAATTGGCGAGATAATGCATCTGCTACACTATTGTCTTTCCCTTTCTTGTAAATGATCTCATAATAATATCCCAACATTTTGGCTAGCCATTTATTTTGTTGTGGGGAGGATAGGCGTTGCTCCAAAAAATATTTAAGACTGTGATGATCTGTGCGGATTTGGAAACGTCGCCCCAATAAGTAAGGTCGCCAGGTCTCGACTGCATGTAAGATGGACATCATTTTCTTCTCGTAGGTAGATTGGCCCAGATTCCTCCCACTGAGTTGTTGGCTTGTGAAGGCCAACGGTCGCCTTTCCTGCATTAAGACCGCCCCAATACCTGTACCCGAAGCATCACATTCAATGACAAAATATTTGGTGAAGTCAGGGAGTGCTAAGACTGGAGTGGAACACATGGCATTTTTTAGAGTTGTAAAGGCCTGTTGTGCTTCCTCATTCCAGAAGAATGAATTTTTCTTTAGGAGTTGGGTGAGGGGCTTCGCTATGCAACCATATTTGTGGACAAATTTATGATAATAGCCTGTGAGACCCAAAAATCCTCTCAAGCTCTTCAAGGTCTTAGGTTGAGGCCATTCCTGCATTACCTGGATCTTTTTGGGGTCCACCTTGACACCTTCACGCCCCACAATGTGGCCCAAATACTCTACTTCTGCCATGCCAAACGAACACTTGGACATCTTGACAAATAATTTATGCTTGCGGAGCAGTTGCAAGAGTAGATCTACATGCTGAAGATGTGCGGCCCAAGTGCAACTATAGATGAGGATGTCATCGAAGAAGACAAGGAAAAATTTCCTGAGATATGGTTTGAGAATGTGGTTCATAAGGCTCTGAAAAGTAGAGGGGGCATTACAAAGACCAAATGGCATGACCAGGAATTCATAATGGCCTTCATGAGTTCTGAAAGCAGTCTTGGGGATGTCGACTTCCTTCATGCGAATTTGGTGGTAGCCTGAGCGAAGATCCAGCATAGTGAAGAATTGAGCCCCATTGAGTTCATCCAGCAAATCATCAACCACCGGGATGGGAAATTTATCTTTAACTGTCAACTTATTGAGGGCCCTGAAGTCGGGACACATCCGCCACTCCCCATCTTTCTTGAGCACCATGACCACTGGGGATGAATAAGGACTAATGCTGGGACGAATGACACCTGCTTCCAAAAGTTCCTTGATGATTTTTTCTATTTCATTCTTTTGGGTGAACGGATATCTGTATGGGCGCACATTTGGGGGTTGGGCCCCTGGAACCAAGGTGATGCTATGATCATGTTCCCCTCGCGAGGGTGGAAGCTCATGAGGCTTGTCAAAGACCGACAGATGGTTATTTAAAATCTGTTGCATCTCAGGATGAATTGGCAGAGGCTTTGTTTCGACTGCCTGGATGGCATTAAATTGAGCTACAACTCCATGATTGCCCTTTTTTAACAAATTTTCCATCCTATGCGAGCTGATGATAGAGGGGGCTCCCGCCTGGAGTCCACGGAGGGTATGTGTGTAGTTGTTCTGCTTAAAACTCATATATAACTCCTGGAAATCCATTGTGATTGGCCCAAGAGTGCGGAGCCATTCAGCGCCGAGGACAATGTCGCAACCCCCCATGTGTATGACAAACATGTGGGTTTTCAACTGATAATCCCCCATTTGAAGTTTGACATTTTCACAACGGCCTTCACATTTCAATGTGCCTCCATCCGCAATTTGAACTTGGAAGTTAGAAACTGCGCGTACAAAATAATGCACTGCTTCTGCGACTTTTTGATGGATGAAATTATGTGTACTTCCACTATCAATCAAGACTACTACTGGGCGATGTTTAATAAAACCTATGATTTTGAGAGTTTGAGGGGAAGAAATCCCTGCCAACGCATGCAGCGAAATAACTGGTTCGTCAGGGACATTGTCCTTTTGGTTGTCTTCTTCTAGCGCCTCATGGTCCTCAAGTGGTGGATCTTCTTCTGTTGAGCTGTAGTCAGTGGCATCTATTTGAAAAAATTTGGGCTCCTTGCATTTATGACCTGGGGAGTATTTTTCATCACAGTAGTAACATATTCCTTGCTTTCTTCTTTCGGCCATTTCCGCAGGTGACACCTTTTGGACCTTAAGTGTTTGAGTCGTGTTGTGAGCCTGTGGGGGGCGACCTTTAGCGGAGAAATTTGGGTGACTGTATTGGGCTGCTAATGCACGCTCCACGTTACGAGCTACCTTGCAAGCCTCTGTCCATGTGGGAGGGTGGTGCAGTAGGACTTGAGCTTTGATGGCTTCTTTAAGACCGCTGATAAAACATTCCGTGTAGAACGCATCTGAGAGACCCCAAGTGCGGAAGGCTAAGGCTTCAAAAGCTGTAATATATTCATCCACTGTACCAGTCTGTCGGAGCTTAGTAAGACGACCCAAAAAAGAGTCCTCCTGTTCAAAGCGGTCTTGAAGAGCTTTTGTAAATTGGGTCCAAGTCCTAAAAGGTCCATTGCAACGTTGATGCCATTCCCACCATCGCCACCTTTCATTGTCCAAGTACATGCTCCCCAACATAAGCTGAGTTGCATCATCTAAGATACGATTCAGTTTGAAATACTGCTCCATTTGTGCTATCCATGCCGACGGGTGAGAACCGTCAAATTTATGCATATCCAACTTGGGAGGTCGCTGACTGGGTGGTTGGTGGGTGTGCCAGACGTGAGGAGAGTGGCTAGACTCACCCTCATGGTATCCATTGCCATTATACGCCTCCTCATGGGCTTGCTCCTTGTCCTTCGGGATGAGTTGCGCGACCTGGCTACATAGTCCGGTAAGCTGAAGGCTGAGGGTGTGCATGGATTCTTCAAGTTTGTCCATCCTTTCATTGGCCATCGCTTGAGCTCTAGTTTCCACCATACACCAACCTGATGAAAATTTGGGACCACCTAAAAATTTTCACTAATAATTGAATGGTACCACCGTGCTCAGCTCGTCGTCCTGATTCTGATGAGCTAGATCACAAATAAGCACCCCGGAAGATCTCAGACCTTTTTTTTTTTTTTTGAAAACTCCTCACGGAGTTTTACTCCTTCCTTATCAATACTGCAGTGGCCAAATCCTCAAAATGTCAATGCGGCCAAAAGTCCTGCGAAAATTGTACCCCGGTATAGGAACCCTTCACAACGACTCCGATCTGGTGGATCTGAGAGATCTGAATGGCGGCGGAACAGACTGCTTCTGCGGATCTGATGGATCTAATAGATCGGAATGGCTGATCTGCGAACTTGAGACTGCGGGACTGATGTCTGCTGCTGCTGCACCCCTTTGCACAAGCGGGTCTGGAAGAGATGCTGTGTGATCCCCCGATAGAAAAAGGGAACTATGGTCTTGAGGAGTGTCAGGTGCTACAGATCGCAATATACATAAGGGTCTGGCAGTAGTACTCGACCCAATGTTTCAGGGCTCTAACTAAGGAGGATCGACCGTACCCTTAGCCGTACAACCCGACTACCCTATCGTACGGGCGAGTAATCTCCCCGAGTGTTGTTCTCGGTGTACTGTAGCCGCAAGATGACCGACGGTTTATCTATGGCGAGGTTTCAAGGGAGCCTAGGAGGCTTCCAATATACCCAGAGGGTACGTGGAAGACAATCCGTGTGCGGTTCTGTCTAATGCGCTACTACTCGAATGGGTACCCACAGGGGTTACAAGGGAGTCCAACAGACGTGACCACCTCTTGTATTTCCTGCGTGCATGCCTCCCCAATCCGCAGGTTTATGTGCTCAACGACAGATCCCGTGGTTTAAAGACGCCGGAACACGTCTCTAGCCAAAAAAAAATAATTTGCTAAGAAATGGAGATCCCACCGGCCCTGGAAAGTGCTCTGATACCACTTGTTATGCTCTTAACCTGCAAAATGATACCAAAATATAGAATATGTGAAGAAAATATACCTAGAACACAGAATAGCAATGATTTTATTATTCAAAGAGTAATGTTCACTTGCCTCTTCGAGGGGGCAACCTCCAATAGAGCAGAGCTCGACTACAAAATAAGACACGATGCTCCTCGCAGGGAGTCTCTATCCTTTATATATGAGTCATACATGCAATACCACGGGCCAATACCGTGGGTTTTATTAATACCATCTATCTAATACTACGACCCATTTGCAACTAACTGTGGTTCCGTCATTAATTGCGGATTAACCACTTACAATTATTAATATGGGCTTTATTGACTCTTGACTATGACGTGATCCCATTACATAAATAAGGGGGTTAGGGTGGGACCCTAACAATATGCCTATGTCTATGCCTTGAGGCACCAATAATTTTTCATTGTTGTCAACATGGATGACGATAGAAAGTGTCGTGGTCACCCAATTGATAGAGGGGTTATGGAGCGACAACAACGTGGCCAGGCACCACATGCCACCTACAAACTTTGGAAGTCATGGTTTTGCCTTTGATTTGCCTCGCAAATTCACATAAGATAGGTAGGTCGCATTGAATTTCTATAAAAATCATGAATTTAAAGAGGGAGCCTTGGGTGGAGATTGAGTGGAAGGGAGGGTAGTTACTGTATTGAGAAAAAAAATTGTTCATTTTTTTCCTCATTCCCAGATAGCGCATCACATTTTTTGGTGTGTGTAGATGTTTTACAGAGTTTTGATCATAGGTGAGGTGAGAACCTAGAATTTTAACTGGATTGTGAATGGATTTCTTCGATATATAATAGAAAAATTATCTTCATACAATAGCAACACATTTCATATTAACGATACCTCGTGCTCGAATTCAGTTTTGGGCACGGCATACGCCATAGATTCTGATTCATCTTCACTCAAATTTCCCAGAATTAGTAGACATTTTTATAGATTTTTCAGCGATGTGTATATCCATAGATGTCGCTTCCTTTCTTTCATAAGTTCCACTTGAATCAACAAGAGAGGTTATTGCATCGTCTTCTTTTTCATCAGTTTTTTCTTCCTCCACTTTGTTTATAGGTCGGGGAGTGGCAAGCATATGGGATTGAAAATCCTCCAATGGAAGTGGTGGCCGTGATTTGAAATCTGATCTAAAATCTTCCATATGTAGTGGTTGTTACATAATACCTTCCACAGGTTGTGACAGTGATGTGGAATATGCAATGGGGGGGGAGGAGGGGGAAGAATGGGATTCCCCTTTTGGCATGGCATGTGGACTCTTAATTCCATCAACTAATCCCAGAATCTTAGAGATTTCATTAACAGGGATTTCCAATATTTCTACCTTGACATGCTCAGTATTATCTTCAACACTCAGGTCAACTGCAATTTTTGAACCTTCAAAATTATCATCAGACGATTTTGTATTTAAATCACTATCAGAGTCACTTTCATTCTCTATGATACATCCTTTTTCCTGGTTAAAGCATTCTTTATTATTAGCCTCTTTCATGTCAATGTCAACTTCCATTGTAGGTGTTAAACTTGGCGTTTTGAAAGCCTTTAATGATTTTGTAAATGATATTTTTATTTGTTGTGTTGTCATATAGAATGTCTAGGCACTGTGACAACGAATCAGATTGGGAGTTGTCACCCTGATCCCCAATATCTTCGTTTAAGTTGTCTCCCAACAACAGGCTAAGGGGGGTAGACCCTATGGAAATGGAATGAATGGGAACTAGTTTAGAACCAACCAATTTGAGAGACACAGTTAAGCAACCAAGTAGTTGATTTAGATTTAGCAAGACTTATAAGATTTGATTAGATTTAGACGATTGATACCAGTGTCTTATGGAGTCAGCTATCTTGCTAAGAAATTTAGGACCAAGTACATGATGAACAACTACTGCTAAGGAAAATGTTATTATGATGAAAAGAGATGCAAGAAGTGATTAGCAAAGGGATGAGTGAGTAGTCTTGAGGTAAGATCCTTTAAGACTCAAGTACTTAGTATTAATTAATTTTATGACAATAGTACTTAAGGGAATAAAGAGACAATCTTATAAAAGACACAACTAAATATAATTACAAGAATAACAATGTAATATTGCAAGGAAAATGTAATGCCCACAAGGATTAATATGCCACAAGAAGTAGAAAGTTAGAAAGATGAGGTGAAAATATCAATGCAATGCTTCAAATGACATACAATCCTACCAATATGCTTCAAAGAATATCATACCATCTATGATCACTATTAATTAGGCACAATGTTATAATGATTTAACATGTAAAGAATATTCATTTTAAACAAAGTGCTAGAGAGAATTGCCAATACAAATGTCTATAGAAATTTAACTTTAAATAATTCCACTTATGATATATCTTTAGGAGGTCAATAGAGAAAATATGAATAAGCACAAGAAAGATGGCAGTTGAGATTGCTAATTGGTGCTTAAGAGTTTCACTAGGAAAGAAAATCCAGTCAAGATGAATTATGTTAGATCAAATTTCTAGTGATTAATAACAATAGACCAAGAGAAAGGGTTAAAAAAAAAAATTCTAATGGGGTTTACAAGTAAAAATCAAATACCCCTAAGTTAACAACGAGGGAAAACATTCATAATAATTTTACAAACATTCTAACATGAAAAATGTCCTCCAAAAAGTAAATTTCACTTTCCTCAAACCTCAAAATATCAATGGGAAAAAACTTTATAATGCTATTACAATAATTAAAATAATAAAAATTTCTCCTAAAATGAAATTTGACTTTTCCAAAAAATTTAAGTCCAAAGTCTATGTGGAAGCATGCAAAACTAAATGAGGAGCTTAAAAGAAAAATTAAACTTAAACGGTGCAATCCCACATATTAATTCTTCAAGGGCCACATGATTAATTCTTCAAGGGTCAACTTTAGAAATTTTGGCTTAGTTATTCAGATCTCTCACTTCACGAAATTGCTTGTAATCGAAGACGAAATCCAAAAGATCTCATGGTTTATGAGAAAATCGCTTCAAAGGGTCACAACTGCCTCCAAAAACCCTCAGAAGATTTTATAAGCCACAAAAATGCCAAATCTGATCATGGAATTACTCACAGCTGAGAAGCAAATGCCCGAAAAAAATCAACAACCTTCAAAGAGAAATCGATCCTGCCTAATAATAATTTGAAGAACGACCTCCAACAAAAAAAAAAACAAAATCGATTTGCAGGTTTAGCGACTCATGGATTTGCTTGCTTCCAAGAAAAAAGGGGCTCAGAAATGTTTGTGGCTAACTCAATGGAAGAAATGTTTTCTCCTTGGAAATTTTATGAATGAAAGGGCCTCAAAAGGAAATCAATTTGAATCAAGGAGAAACCATAAATTTATTACGACACTAGAAAGAGAAGCTTCCTACGACCCTCCTAAATCTTTTGTAAATAAATTTCAGTCCTCAAAGGGTTTGCGAGTCGGAGAAAGGAAACTCCAAGCTCTCAGACTAGATGAAAATTCTTTTATAATAGTTCATTTGGCCTTGGAGAAGAATATCACTTTGAAAACTTATGGTTTTGAGGGAAAAAAACCTCAAACACTTGTGCTTACTTTCCAGAATTTGTGTGAGTTAGGACCTTAATCCCAAGATCTTAAGTATCTTTCGATTTGATTGATTTCTTGTAATAAACACCAGGGTATCATAGGAAAGCTTCAACCCAAGACAGAGAGGGCCCCAAAACCCTTATGACCCACCAAATATCCTCAAGAAACTCCTGCGGCTAGGACAAGAATGTTGGGAAATTTAACACAGTTTTCAAAGATTTAAAAGATCAAATCTGGAACATTTGAATTTTCATAGAACACTTTAAATCTGCCTGAATTTCACTTCATCAACAAAACAAAAAATTATGCCCTTTTATTTATGGAGATCACAAAGGTATTCACTAATATATACAAAAAAGTTATAAACATAAAATATTAAATAAATATATTTACAAAGTTTACCAAATATTTTCAAAATAATCTACAAATCTAATTTTTGGGTATGAGGACACCTCCGCCCATAAATCAGATCGAGTAGCTCTAGAGATAGCAAATAGATTAATTAATGCTCTATAAGGTAAAAAAAAAATTCGGAGATAAATAATTTAGATGAGGTACTAACCTAGAAACACCCTACAAAAAAATAGATCGTTAGATAAATCCCGAGGCTTCAATCAAGTAGGCTCTTCAGAAGTTATGCTTTGAGAGTCAGCTGGTCCAACTTAGGACTATCCCCAAACGCTCAATTGAAACCTTAGAGATATTATGCAAACACTAGATTAACCATCAAACCAAGTAGAGAAATAAAATAATAATAAAATATGAAGAAATAGAGATACCTGCTAATTCAATCAAAATTGGAAATGTTACCCTAGATCCAACAAGCTGAATAAGATACATGTATTCAGATTATTCTAAAAGAGCCATTGATTTCAGATTTTCAAATAATATTTGCAGAAATTAAATTGATGTTACCATAGATTCATGAAGAGGAACACCACCTCAAGTTGAAACCCCAAAGACTTTTGCATTTATTCTAGAAAATATACAAGAGAGTTTGAGAGCTTAGTACAAGATTGAAAGATGTGATAAAAAATATATTGACACCTGTTAGCGTTTGAAATTTCACCTCAGGCTGAAAAAGGTAAACTTCAAGGCAACATCAAACCACTTAGCCTCGTAGCTAGCCCTACGGGGCAGGAGAGGGCTCTCTCCGGTCTATCTCGGTAAAGATTTTCAATGGGTGAGATGACCAATAGGGTAACACTGATTTTAGGCTAGTAAACTGATCAAAGGGTTGATTTGGGGTTTTTAGGGTTTTTGGTGGCAAATTGAGGAGATGGCAATTTTGGGTGCGGGGATTGGACACAGTTTCTGCAGGGGGTTCTTTGGGGCGAGATAGGAGACAGTATTGATGCATTAGATTGAGGTGAATGGATGGGAAAGATAGGTGAGGAGCTAAGGAGAGCAAACAATAACTTTGCATTCTCCTTAAACAGTAGAAAACATTGAAATTAAGCAAACTTAAAAGCAGAGCATGACAGTCATGAGTTCTACTTTAACACTTCATTTGCCTAATGTGCAGAAGGAAAGAAAGGAAATGATTCACATAACACACTTACAAGTACATAGAGAAACACACCATCAATACATGTAACCACAAGAATCCCAAAAAGGACTGCAAAACCCTGGTCTTCCTTAGCCAAAAATTGCAGAGATACAGTGAATAATACAATGATAGCTTCTCCCTCAAGAGTCCAACCATGAAAATGAGCCAGAAAGTACATAATATAGATCATCTAACATCTTTCCCTGCCTCTAGGGGTCGAGCTCACTATCCTAGGAGCTGTTTCAACCACTTCTAAACTAAGCACTGAAAACTAGGCAGTCAAAACAACTTGCCTCTATAAGCTAGGAAACCAATTCATTCATTTAATTTTCACCTATTTCATGAATGAATCTTCTAGAAGAGATACATAAGTGTAAAAGTGTCAAAAAATTACATTATTTACATCAAGGAGGATAACAATCCACTCCAAAAAGTCAAACATGGTCAAAACTGCGTTTTTCTGAGCTGTACAGTGAAATTTTGAGAAATTTGCCTGATGGGTCGCGCGCCTCTGCCTGACGGGTCGCGCGCATTTGAGGGCACTTTTGGGGCAGTTTCAAGTGTCCAAATGGGGCAAGAGTAGGCTTGTTGGAAAGGTCTGTGAGTCTACTTTCCAACCCAACTGGAATTTCTGAATTTGGTGGTCATTTGCCCCTCCAAAATTGCAATCTCCCAAGACTACTTTCTGTGTCTCAAAAATGTGGCAGAAAGTCATTTTTTGCTTGTTTTTTGACTTTCTGGAGGCCCAAAACTTCATAAAATCTCTTGGAAATGGACGAGCATGTGTAACTTTTCATGACAAATCTGGAAATGCCGAGTTTTTGCAAAATGGAGTTGCCAAGTGAAAGGGTCGCGTGGGGGGTGAGACCCGTTAAAAGGACAAAACCTGTAAATTGCCTAAAAAAACCAAAATTGACCCAAAATGCTCAAAATTTCTTGGGATTTGTGCTGTGACTGAGCTATTTAGTGCCTTTCTCCTTCAAGGAAGCCTCGGCCAAGATGTGGAGGGGATCGGATCGGGCCTTTTTCTCCTCTTTTGTGCCTTGGCCAACCGACTTTGGAGCACCTTCATCTTCGCCTTGCACACGTGCATCCGCGCCCAATAATGGTTCTTTATGTTTCTCAACAATTTCTTATCTTGGTTGGCCTTAGCCAACAGCCTCTCCAAGTGAGCATTGAGCCGGATAAGCATGGACTCTCGCTCAGCGGGCAATAGATCATTGGGTCTTCTTCTATTCAAGATGCGGTCTCCACGAATCCTCCACAACTCATCAAGAGTTTGCTCATCTTCCAACTGCTTGTTGCGCTGCTCTAGATATGTGATTGTCCATTGTGCCCCTTCTAATCTCTTCTGCAATGCATCATTTTCAGTTCTAAGGTGCTGAATGATCTCCTTTGACTCTAGGCTAGGAGAACTGACATCAAGATCAACAAGCTCTATATCCGGAACACCTGATGGCCCCTCATCAATCCTGGGCTGTTTGCCCCTCTCTGATACGTGTGCTGTTGTCGGAGACGAGGCCCCTTCCACCTGGTGTGGAGATAACACTCGTGGTGCTGATGAAGAAGGCGAGACCCCTTCCACCTAGTGTGGAGAAAATACTCGCCTAGCTGCTGCAAATAAGGCCCTGTGGCCTCTCTGATAAGTGACCAATGGAGGAGAGCTGACATATCTGGTCTCAGGGATATCATGCTGCTGTGATGGTCCTCCTTCCTCATGAACAATCTTCGGATGTGGTGGTGGTGCTGTAAAGAACTCACGAGAGATGAACTCCTCCCATGAGATGCCCTGCTGAGCCAACTGATGTCTGACCACAAGCTGAATCAAACCATAATGGTAGAGACTCCTATACTGCTGTGCCGGGCTCTTCCGCTGCATCACGGGCACCATCCTCTCAATGTTCTGACAGAAGAAAACAGGGATGTTCATCATCCGTACTCGTGTGAAATGCATCAATAGGCGAATATGGTACGAATATACCTATGAAAATCTGCCCTCACAGGTAAAATAGAGCATGATAAGCCTCATCATGGGAGCATACTCACTCCTGAGAAATCTGAAGGGAAACACACCTGTCAAGTGTCTCATGAATGCGGGTCTAACGAAAGGCTCAAACTGAACACTGTCCAACACCTTGCGCTTATTCCATACCTCTCCGACATTAGGTATCCCTGTGGCCTGTGCAATCACCTCGGGTGTCAATGTAAAATCCACCCCGACAAGGTTGACATGTCCATCATGCAAATGTAAAACAAATAGGCGAGCCAACTCTCTGTGATGCTGAATCCGAGAGATCCTCTCGCAAAACTCATAACAAGACATATACCGGAAACATGAGACTGCCATAGGACAAGCCTGTAAATCTGTCAAAGAAGTGGGCTCCTCTCTCCTATGATGTCCACCCTTTCCACCCTTATGAGGCCTCCTCTGTACCTCAAACTCTGAAGCTGATGCCTGGTCATCACTTTGCTCGTAATTGGTTTCGGTTTCTGACATTGTTTAAGGAGCAAAGTGGCTGAAATGTACTGCTGTTTCTGCTTGGTAAAATGCTGATTAAAATGCTGTTTCAAGGGGACAAGGAGCACGAGGGGAATGTTAGGGGAGGGACACTTTAAAGGGAAAATGGGAATAAATATATAAAATAGCGATTTTGGGAAACATCATTGCAAAATCATTGCATATACACCATTATACAAACTTATTAACATGGATATTATTAGAGGTAGGGTTAGTGTTTGATTTTTACTTATTAGGGAAGAGGGGTAGGGTTTAGGGCTTTTCACTAATTTTGCAAGGGAAATTTACATGGAATGTCAAGGAAAAAGAAATGGGAATGGGGAAAAAATGATTACAAGGGAATACCTTAAAATAGCATAAAACCCTAGCCACTTTTACAATTTCAAACTACAGCAACATGGAGCTTTTCTCTTGCACATGGAGATCTTTGAAAATGTACTCATGATTTCTTTTAACCATAACAAGCAACAAATTTTTAAGCTTGAGGGCCTACCTCACACAATCCGGCGATTTTGTGGCTCCTTGGTGAAATTTGTAGGCGGTTTTATAAGGAGGGCGCTGACGGGTCGCGCGCCTCTCCCAACGGGTCGCGCGCCTCACCCAACGGGTCGCGCGCCATTGACGGGTCGCGCCCGTTATAAATTTGCACTGTCGGAGGGCGCTCAACGGGTCGCACGCCTGGTCTGACGGGTCGCGCGCCTGTCCAGCTCAAAAACTTTGTCCAATCTCTCACCCAATCTCTCTTGCAAGTGACTTAGATGCACAATGAGGCTCGATGGATGGAGATTGGGCTTTTATAACCTTGATTTGAATTAATTTCATGCCCAAACCCACTTTATAATATTTTTCTTTGACACTTTATAAACTTGATGTTTTTGGTTTCCTTTTGTCCTGAAATTGACTAATTTGATGCTTTTGCTTTGATACTTTTTGCAGGGATAGCATCTGAGGGATCTTGGCAAGGGAGCCAGGGTTACATGCTATCCTTTGAAGCCTTGTGAATTTTTACCATTTTTTACAAAATTTTGAAAAATGACCTTGGCTTTAAAAACAGGGTTTTTAAATCCAAGGTGAAAATTAACTGTACAAGATAGAAATTTTCGAAGAAACACTTTGAAAATCATCCCTCTGGCTTGCTGGGCACTTATTGACCTTCAGAGACATGACCTTGAAGACAAACTTGACCAAAACCCTAGACCTAGAATTTTGACTTCAAGACAAGACAAGTAAGCTTTAAAAGAGTTTAAGGACTGAAACAACTTTGATCCAGCAATGCCAAGAGGGGGACAAAAACACCAGCTCCTCCATCAGGGTTATGGCATGCCTAATGGAATGCAAAAATTAACACTGATGAGACACCTACTTATGCAAATGCAAAGAGTTTTGATCACTGATGGAGGGCTACTAGACCGACTCTAACATTGGCTCCAATGGGGATGGTAGCTCCTTGGAGGTACCAAGAACCTTAGACCTCTGGGAGAGCAGACCAGTGCTTTATCATCATTGGGCAATGGAGTCAATATTTACACATGTGACCCAAATTTGGACAACTTTATTGACTTTGACAATTGACTGAAATTTGAACTAACTTTGACACAAACCGACTCACTTTATGCAGAAAAAAGACTGATTAAAACAACCTGAAAAACTCACACCAACTAATCACCATCTTCAGAAATATAGCCTTCACCGCGGGCCCCAGACTAAAGATGGAAGATCAGTTCACACTTGCTGCAGAATGAAAGTAAAATGGTAATTACAATGAGAGTGATTAGAGCAGAAAATGCTCAAGCATGATACCTTTTGAGCAGCCGGCCATTCACCGACCCACCGAGACAATCATCACCGTTCATTTCTTTGAGAAGAAAGGCATTTGGACCACGGTATGCTGCAATTTTGTAGGGACCTTTCCACAAGTTGTCGAATTTTCCATGTTTCCCTTTGTCTTCATTTCGGGCATCCCATCTCAAAACAACATCATCTATCTGAAAATCATCTGGTTTGGCTTTTTTGTCATAGATTTTCTTTATGCGCTCCTGCAACTTAAGGGAATTTTGAAGAACCTCCTCTCGTGTCTGCTGTAAATGAATCATTTGACTAATCCGCCGTTGCATAGGATCCTCCTCGCCACCAGCTTCTTGAAGCAACTTTGCTACTGGAACACTAAGTGAAGTAGGAAACACTGCATCTGTCCCGTAAACCAGTTCAAAGGGTGACATACCAATTGACTTCTTTTGACTTACACGATCAGCCCATAATGCATTTACTAACTTTTTGTGCCAGCTCTTCTTATTGATTTCCAGCAATTTCTTTATGATGTTCACTAGAGATTTGTTCGAAGATTCGGCCAGCCCATTTCCTTGCGGATGGTAGGCGGTCGAATGCCCCAAGCTGATGTTATATTTGTAGCAAAAAGCAACCATTTTCTTCAATTTAAACGCTGCTGCATTATCTGTAATCAACTTATGTGGACAGCTGAAACGTGACAATATGTTATTCTCAAGAAAAGAAATAATTACCGAGTCCGTGGCCTGCCGAGTGGGAATGGCTTCAATCCACTTCGTGAAGTAATCTGTGGCGGTTAAGATCCATCGATGCTGCCCGGAAGATGCTGGGTGGATTTCGCCAATAAAATCCAAGCCCCATTGCTGAAATGGTGCGCTGATTTCAATGGGCTTGAGAGGCAACGGCTGTAATTTCTGCTTTCCTTGAAAAATTTGACATTCATGACAACTCTTAACTGCTTTATATACATCAGAAAATAAAGAAGGCCAATAGAAACCAGCTCTTAAGATCTTATTAGCCGTGGTCTTCCAAAACAAATGACCCCCACAGTCACCTTTATGAAAATCCTCTACTGCTGTCTTAGCTTCTTCTTCGACTAAACAATTCAGCAATATGCCACTGGGGTCTTTCCAATAAAGTGCAGATTTAATGATGCAAAATTTTGCTGCCTTTAAATTCAGTGTTCTAGCTTTGTTTCTAGGCATCCCAGGGGGTGACGACAAATTTTGAAGCACATATACTATATCAGCATACCAAGGAGAGGAAACAAAGATATCTGATACCTGTAGACCTGAATTTTCTTCATCTTCATCGGATAAGGCAGCAATCAAATTGATGTCTAGGACATGAAGATTCGTTTCAGCCATCAACTTAGCAAGACCTTGACCTTTAATCAACTTGGTAGGCTTAATTTCCACATCATACTCTAATAGTGCAGCGATCCACTTACCCCTTCTTCCTTCCGGTTCCGCTTGTACCAAAACATCCTTAACAGCTATGTTGGGAACATATGCCAAAATATGAGAATTCAGTATGTATACCCGGAAATCTTTCAAAGCTTTTACTAGCGCCAATGCTTGCTTTTCGATGATATTATAATTCAGCGCTCCGTCCCTTATGATGCGGCTGAAAAAAGCTATGGGCTTCTCGACTCCATCTCTCTTTTGCATTAACACGGCTGCTAATGTATGCTCAGAAGCAAATGAAAATAAAATAAAATCTTGTGTATAATCTGGGCTGATCAAAGTTGGGGCTGAAGATAAGATTAACTTTACCAAGTTGAAAGACTTTACCGCCTCTTCGGTCCATTTGAGCTCGCTGTCCTTTTTGAGCATGTTGGTTATTTCTCTAAGATGTTCGGCAAGATTGGGAATAAAGCAACGCAGAAAATTCAATTTACCATTGAAGGACTGAATCTCCTTTTTGCTTCGGGGCCGCTCTAATTGCTGAATTGCTTCCACCCGTGCAGGATCGATATGAATGCCATCTTTAGAAATAATATGGCCCAGCAGCTTGCCTTCGCTCATAGCGAAAAGGCTCTTCTTCGGATTCAACGAGATACCATACTTTCTGCACTTTTGGAACACCTTAGTCAAATGAAACAAATGCTCTTCATCAAATTTAGAAAACACAGTCAAATCATCAAGATAAACGACCAAAAAAACATCTTTCTCATTAGCAAACGTCAAGTCCATTGCCCGCTGAAATGTGGCACCAGCATTCTTCAATCCAAACGGCATCTTGGCATAATGAAATGTCCCCCATGGAGTAGTGAATGTTGTCTTGTCTCGGTCATCTTCATGTACCAAAATCTGATTATACCCGGAATAACCATCAAGTAATGACATCCTTGATGCCCCAACTACCCGCTGCAATATATGATCCATTTTGGGCAGCGGATAATTGTGCTTTAGCGACACCTTATTGAGATTTCTGAAGTCTATACACAAGCGGATCTCACCGGTCTTCTTTCTCACGGGCACTAAGTTGGAAATCCAATCGGAAAATCGGATTGGCACTATGATTCCAGACTTATATAACTTGTTGACTTCCTTCTCGATCAATGGCAGCAACTTAGGATTAATTCTTCTCAACTTTTGTCGGAAAGGCTTTTGATTTGGCTTTATGGGAATGGTATGCTGAATGATACTTGTGTCATAAGTTTTCAAATCTGAATAGTCCCATGCAAAAACATTAGAAAATGAAGACAACAATCTGATATATTCATTCTTTACCTTGGGCGACAATGCTTTCGAGAGCTTCACCATCTTTGGATTTTCGGCTGTCCCGAGATTCACATCTTCGACACCTTCTTCCGTTGGCCTCAAAGTTGGTTTGCGGGCCACAACATCTTGATCGAACAATTCTTCCAAAGGAATTAATCCTTTAGGAATGTAATTGTCCTTGAGCTGCAACACATCCATCTGATTTACTCCTTCAGCTTCCGTGTCTATGGAGATGTCTTTGAAATTACCCTCAATTGCAGAAAATCTTTGATCTCTTCGTCATCTTGGAAAACTTGCCAACACCTTTGATTATCTGGAACTGTAGGACGATGCTTCACATATATCTCAAACTTATTGCTGGAATTCATGGGTATTTTTAGATTACTCGCTGCCTTAGCCAATGCATCCGCAACACCGTTTTGAATTCGGGGCACACATGTCAAAGTATGTTCTGAAAACAGTTTTAAGATATCTAGGACAGCATTCCGATATGCTCGCATACGAGGATGTTTGGCCTGAAATTCACCTTTCACTTGCTTGATAACCAACTCGGAGTCGCCATATACCGCTATCTTCTTTGCCTTCAACCTCCGAAGGATTTTCAGTCCAGCAATAAGAGCCTTGTATTCTGCCTCATTATTTGAACAATCAAATGCCAATTTATATGAACATACCCGTACCTTGCTTGGAACTTGATTTTGAACTGAAAATGGGCTTCGAATCCACACACCTATACCAGCACCATTGCTGCCCACCGCGCCATCAAAATCCATGGTCCAAAGACCATCTTCATCATCTTCTAAGTGCTAAAAATGTGATGTCGATGCATTCTCTGTTTGCTGCCCATTTGTTTCAGCTATTGGCTTTATAACAGCAGACCTTTCTTCACTTTCCTTTCTCAAAACTTCTCTAAAATTCTCTGTAATAGCTGGTATATCTTCTACTTGAACTAACTGACTATCTATCTCATTGAAATTATCCGCAAACAAAACAAAAGATTCTAAATCTGTTTGTACATAATTTACAGGATGATTGACGGGCTTTTCCTTACTAGTGATCATGTATTTCATCTTTTGTTCCCGATATAACTTCCTCATCTGACCAAAAACTGGAATTGTAGCATAGGAAAAATCGAGCTGAAGTGTACCTTTGAGCTTGGCTCCCCATGATCTCGAAAGCAACATGCCAAATCGCGGAGGAATATCCGCCACCACCACGTCCATCAAAACATTCTTTGCTGGGATTTGATCTAGACTCACCACCAAGTCCTTGATCAAACCAATACATTTCACCCGACTGGAATCAAACGAATACAAATCATGATACTTCCTTGTGATATCAAGTCCCAGCTTCTCCATAATCGCTTTGGGCATCAAATTATGTGAAGCTCCCGAATCAAACATGGCATTGTGTAGCACATACTCATGTAGTCTCAAACTGATATAAAATGGAGGAACATCACTCTCGGGTGACTCACCATTTAGAGCAGGCCCAAAAATCAGCTCCGGCTGATCGTCCTCTACGTTCACCGTGTCTAGCATTGGATCGAAATTAAGTATCTTGGAAATTTGGGCTCGATATGTGCTGTTCTTCATGACCTCCGTCAATGGAATAGACACCTTCACCTTTGCAATCTCATTCTCCAAACTGAAAGCTGAAATCTTCTCACCTTCTTTAGCCGGATTGTCTCTATTTTCACCTCTATCTCTTGGTGCATTTGATGGCTGGTCTATTTTGCTTGCTGATAATGATTGGCATGCTGGAGGATCGCTTATTTCTTTGCCTTTTTTCTGCGGGACAGCAGAACCATTCTTTGCCGAAGCTTCTGTTCTCTTTTGGATGGGATTTATGGGAACCACTCGGTTTCTCAATTGCCTTTGCTGACCTTGCTGAGCTGATAAAGCATGCAAATACCCTTTTTGATACTCTTCGGATTCTTCTTGAAGTGCTGCATCGTTTGACAAAATATAATGCTCATCTTGGGGAATGATGGAATTACTCACCAACTCTTCCTCTTCTGTAATATAAGTGGGCAGATCATCAGGAGTGAAGAAGTGATTTTCTTCTCCAACATTATCACCTTCATCCTCTGATTCCTGGCTAAAAAAATTCTGCTGAAAAGGAGGTTTCATTTGCTGCTGAACTGCTGCCTCTTGTGCCTTTGTTTCACGCTGCTTAATTCTATATTGTTGCTGCTGTGCACCTCGGAAATTAGGATTACGGATCTGCGGTTTCGGCTTGTCAAGATGAACATTTTCAAGTGCCCTCTTTATCTGTTCAACATCACGAAGAAGCTGATTTGAGGTGGATGCTTCCTCTTTGATTATGACTCGCTTTTCGGCCTTCATTCTTGCCCTTTTATCATTTAAATTTGCCTCAACACTGACAGCAATTTTCTGCATATCCTCCAAGGTAGGCGGATCTCTATCTCGCAATGAATAAGCCATCTCCGGATCAAAACCATCCGGGAATTTGAGAAGTGCTGATTTTCTAGATGGCCTCAAATCATCTGGAATAGCATTGTAAACCGTGTTAAATCTGATAATGTAGTCTTGGACCGACTCACCATGATTACGCTTGAGGTTGTTGTATTCGGCATTAATCTGAAGCGGATCCTTTCTGATTTCCCATCGATCTAGAAACTGGTTCTGAAGTGCTTCCAAGGTAGCAATGCTCCGGGCTGTCAAACCTCTGAACCACTTTCTTACTTCGCCATCAAACGTTTGTACAAACAAACGCATAGTTACATCCTCTTCATCTATCTCATATAGATCAAAGAAAGTCGTCATTTTATCTATATGTTGCTGAGCAGAAATACTCTGTGGAGTGCCATCAAACGTGGGAGTTTTACTTTGATAATCGGCTGGCATATCATGCAGATTTTGGGGAAGAGCAAGTGGGGCAAACCGGGCAGCCATTGCTTTAGGTAGATTGGGTCTAGGAGTAGCGGGTGGAGTAGGTGTAGCTGTAGTATGAGGAGTATGAGGAGTATGGGGAGGAGAAATGGTATGGGATGTAGAAGGTGAACCAACTGTAGATGCGGGATAAGTGATTATGGGAGTAACAGAAATAAAAGGAGGATTGGACTACTCATGCGCCGTGATAGTAGATCCAATATGACCAGATATACTTTCAACGAACTCGGCAAGATTTGTAGCGTGAATATCCGACTGAAGAGATCTTAGGATGAAATTGTCAACCAATCTATTGTGTCTCTCAATTTCAAGAGCAGCTGCGAAATCAGGGTTAGGAACTAGAGAATCAAGTGCACTTTCAGATTTAGTTTTGAACAAGGACAAATCAAAACTCTCGTCAAAATCAATGTCTTCAAGATACTCAAAAATAGCTGGACATGAATGAAATTTGAATATACGACCAGAAATGGAAGCCAGTTTGGAAATCAAGGAACAAATAACCAATCAGCCTGTGAAAACTCCTAACTAATCATCCAAAAGTTTAGAGTTTACAAATGAACTGGGGTAAAATGCAATTGAAGTGCTGTATTCACAAGCTCACGGAGATTGACTGAAGCAGCGTTTATCTACTTCCGCTTATGCAAAGCAAAAGCGTTTCGAAGGCTACCTGGTGTAACTTCAGGCTCCGTCTAAGACTTATGAAGCAAACACATCAATCTACAGACAATTCGTTCTTCCCCAGTATGGTCGCCAGTATGTTAGCGTTTGAAATTTCACCTCAGGCTGAAAAAGGTAAACTTCAAGGCAACATCAAACCACTTAGCCTCGTAGCTAGCCCTACGGGGCAGGAGAGGGCTCTCTCTGGTCTATCTCGGTAAAGATTTTCAATGGGTGAGATGACCAATAGGGTAACACTGATTTTAGGCTAGTAAACTGATCAAAGGGTTGATTTGGGGTTTTTAGGGTTTTTGGTGGCAAATTGAGGAGATGGCAATTTTGGGTGCGGGGATTGGACACAGTTTCTGCAGGGGGTTCTTTGGGGCGAGATAGGAGACAGTATTAATGCCTTAGATTGAGGTGAATGGATGGGAAAGACAGGTCAGGAGCTAAGGAGAGCAAACAATAACTTTGAATTCTCCTTAAACAGTAGAAAACATTGAAATTAAGCAAACTTAAAAGCAGAGCATGACAGTCATGAGTTCTACTTTAACACTTCATTTGCCTAATGTGCAGAAGGAAAGAAAGGAAATGATTCACATAACACACTTACAAGTACATAGAGAAACACACCATCAATACATGTAACCACAAGAATCCCAAAAAGGACTGCAAAACCCTGGTCTTCCTTAGCCAAAAATTGCAGAGATACAGTGAATAATACAATGATAGCTTCTCCCTCAAGAGTCCAACCATGAAAATGAGCCAGAAAGTACATATTATAGATCATCTAACATCTTTCCCTGCCTCTAGGGGTCGAGCTCACTATCCTAGGAGCTGTTTCAACCACTTCTAAACTAAGCACTGAAAACTAGGTAGTCAAAACAACTTGCCTCTATAAGCTAGGAAACCAATTCATTCATTTAATTTTCACCTATTTCATGAATGAATCTTCTAGAAGAGATACATAAGTGTAAAAGTGTCAAAAAATTACATTATTTACATCAAGGAGGATAACAATCCACTCCAAAAAGTCAAACATGGTCAAAACTGCGTTTTTCTGAGCTGTACAGTGAAATTTTGAGAAATTTGCCTGATGGGTCGCGCGCCTCTGCCTGACGGGTCGCGCGCCTTTGAGGGCACTTTTGGGGCACTTTCAGGTGTCCAAATGGGGCAAGAGTAGGCTTGTTGGAAAGGTCTATGAGTCTACTTTCCAACCCAACTAGAATTTCTGAATTTGGTGGTCATTTGCCCCTCCAAAATTGCAATCTCCCAAGACTGCTTTCTGTGTCTCAAAAATGTGGCAGAAAGTCATTTTTTGCTTGTTTTTTGACTTTTTGGAGGCCCAAAACTTCATAAAATCTCTTGGCAATGGATGAGCATGTGTAACTTTTCATGAAAAATCTGGAAATGCCGAGTTTTTGCAAAATGGAGTTGCCAAGTGAAAGGGTCGTGCGGGGGGTGAGACCCATTAAAAGGACAAAACCTGTAAATTGCCTGAAAAAACCAAAATTGACCCAAAATGCTCAAAATTTCTTGGGATTTGTGCTGTGACTGAGCTATTTAGTGCCTTGCTCCTTCAAGGAAGCCTCGGCCAAGATGTGGAGGGGATCGGATCGGGCCTTTTTCTCCTCTTTTGTGCCTTGGCCAACTGACTTTGGAGCACCTTCATCTTCGCCTTGCACACGTGCATCCACGCCCAATAATGGTTCTTCATGTTTCTCAACAATTTCTTATCTTGGTTGGCCTTAGCCAATAGCCTCTCCAAGTGAGCATTGAGCCGGATAAGCATGGACTCTCGCTCAGCGAGCAATAGATCACCAGGTCTTCTTCTATTCAAGATGCGGTCTCCACGAATCCTCCACAACTCATCAAGAGTTTGCTCATCTTCCAACTGCTTGTTGCACTGCTCTAGATATGTGATTGTCCATTGTGCCCCTTCTAATCTCTTCTGCAATGCATCATTTTCAGTTCTAAGGTGTTGAATGATCTCCTTTGACTCTAGGCTAGGAGAACTGACATCAAGATCAACAAGCTCTATATCCGGAACACCTGATGGCCCCTCATCAATCCTGGGCTGTTTGCCCCTCTCTGATACCTGTGCTGCTGTCGGAGACGAGGCCCCTTCCACCTGGTGTGGAGATAACACTCGTGGTGCTGATGAAGAAGGCGAGACCCCTTCCACCTGGTGTGGAGAAAATACTCGCCTAGCTACTGCAAATAAGGCCCTGTGGCCTCTCTGATAAGTGACCAATGGAGGAGAGCTGACATATCTGGTCTCAGGGATATCATGCTGCTGTGATGGTCCTCCTTCCTCATGAACAATCTCCGGATGTGGTGGTGGTGCTGTAAAGAACTCACGAGAGATGAACTCCTCCCATGAGATGCCCTGCTGAGCCAACTGATGTCTGACCACAAGCTGAATCAAACCATAATGGTAGATACTCCTATACTGCTGTGCCGGGCTCTTCCGCTGCATCACAGGCACCATCCTCTCAATGTTTTGACAGAAGAAAACAGGGATGTTCATCATCCGTACCCGTGTGAAATGCATCAATAGGCGAATATGGTACGAATATACCTGTGAAAATCTGCCCTCACAGGTAAAATAGAGCATGATAAGCCTCATCATGGGAGCATACTCACTCCTGAGAAATCTGAAGGGAAACACACCTGTCAAGTGTCTCATGAATGCGGGTCTAACGAAAGGCTCAAACTGAACACTGTCCAACACCTTGCGCTTATTCCATACCTCTCCGACATTAGGTATCCCTGTGGCCTGTGCAATCACCTCGGGTGTCAATGTAAAATCCACCCCGGCAAGGTTGACATGTCCATCATGCAAATGTAAAACAAATAGGCGAGCCAACTCTTTGTGATGCTGAATTCGAGAGATCCTCTCGCAAAACTCATAACAAGACATATACCGGAAACATGAGACTGCCATAGGACAAGCCTGTAAATCTGTCAAAGAAGTGGGCTCCTCTCTCCTATGATGTCCACCCTTTCCACCCTTATGAGGCCTCCTCTGTACCTCAAACTCTGAAGCTGATGCCTGGTCATCACTTTGCTCGTAATTGGTTTCGGTTTCTGACATTGTTTAAGGAGCAAAGTGGCTGAAATGTACTGCTGTTTCTGCTTGGTAAAATGCTGATTAAAATGCTGTTTCAAGGGGACAAGGAGCACGAGGGGAATGTTAGGGGAGGGACACTTTAAAGGGAAAATGGGAATAAATATATAAAACAGGTATTTTGGGAAACATCATTGCAAAATCATTGCATATACACCATTATACAAACTTATTAACATGGATATTATTAGAGGTAGGGTTAGGGTTTGATTTTTACTTATTAGGGAAGAGGGGTAGGGTTTAGGGCTTTTCACTAATTTTGCAAGGGAAATTTACATGGAATGTCAAGGAAAAAGAAATGGGAATGGGGAAAAAATGATTACAAGGGAATACCTTAAACAGCATAAAACCCTAGCCACTTTTACAATTTCAAACTACAACAACAAGGAGCTTTTCTCTTGCACATGGAGATCTTTGAAAATGTACTCATGATTTCTTTTAACCATAACAAGCAACAAATTTTTAAGCTTGAGGGCCTACCTCACACAATCCGGCGATTTTGTGGCTCCTTGGTGAAATTTGCAGGCAGTTTTATAAGGAGGGCGCTGACGGGTCGCGCGCCACTGACGGGTCGTGCCCGTTATAAATTTGCACTGTCGGAGGGCGCTCAATGGGTCGCGCGCCTCTGACGGGTGGCGCGCCTGGTCTGACGGGTGGCGCGCCTGTCCAACTCAAAAACTTCGTCCAATCTCTCGCCCAATCTCTCTTGCAAGTGACTTAGATGCACAATGAGGCTCGATGGAGGGAGATTGGGCTTTTATAACCTTGATTTGAATTAATTTCATGCCCAAACCCACTTTATAATGTTTTTCTTTGACACTTTATAAACTTGATGTTTTTGGTTTCCTTTTGTCCTGAAATTGACTAATTTGATGCTTTTGCTTTGATACTTTTTGCAGGGATAGCATCTGAGGGATCTTGGCAAGGGAGCCAGGGTTACATGTTGTCCTTTGAAGCCTTGTGAATTTTTACCATTTTTTACAAAATTTTGAAAAATGACCTTGGCTTTAAAAACAGGGTTTTTAAATCCAAGGTGAAAATTAACTGTACAAGATAGAAATTTTCGAAGAAACACTTTGAAAATCATCCCTCTGGCTTGCTGGGCACTTATTGACCTTCAGAGACATGACCTTGAAGACAAACTTGACCAAAACCCTAGACCTAGAATTTTGACTTCAAGACAAGACAAGTAAGCTTTAAAAGAGTTTAAGGACTGAAACAACTTTGATCCAGCAATGCCAAGAGGGGGACAAAAACACCAGCTCCTCCATCAGGGTTATGGCATGCCTAATGGAATGCAAAAATTGACACTGATGAGACACCTACTTATGCAAATGCAAAGAGTTTTGATCGCTGATGGAGGGCTACTAGACCGACTCTAACAACACCGACCTCTAATTTATAGATAAATTCTCCAACGGCTAGTTCGCTTGATCCTCGTCAAAGTAATATCGACCATTGAAAAAGATTTGATTATCTTTTAATCTCGTCCGTCGAAATTATTTATTTTTTGAGGAATTTCAAATTTTTCATTTAATTCCTTTTTAATTAACTCAAAAATAATAATTTTGAGTTAATTGCCTCAAAATAATGACTTTGAATTAACTACCAAGGTCCAAGGGTCCAAGATTTCTTAAAGTTTTCAATATTCCCTTGGCCCGAGACCTTTAGAAAATTATTTTTTAAGACCCATGAAATTTGCCTTTGGAGAATTTAAATTTACCTAGGACATAAAATTAATTAAATTTCTGACTTAGGATTTTTAATTTAATTTAGCTAAAAAATTTAATTAATTGACTTATGAGGGGATTACTTATTTTTCCAACCCTCTAATACTTAGCCACAATGTCTAATTATGAGGGACCATGCATTAAATATTTTTTACATCAAGATTTCACATTTTAATACATGAAGGGGGAAAACCTGTTCGTTATAGACCCTCAAAAAGTACCTATTTCTGCGACACAAAATATAATCCAGTAGACTAAGTGACTTGTAAATCAATCTAGCCAATTAGCTAGGATTATTGTCAAATCACTTTTACATAGACTTGATCTAAAACACTAAGACTCACCTAATATCTTAGCGACAAAATCCACTCTAGCTTTGGGGTAAGAGTGGAGGGAAAAACTCTGCCGATCATTTGTGTCTAGAGACACAGATGAATCAGTGAGACAAAAAACCTCCTAGAATGGAGATCGTCACCAAAACCATAGGTTTACCTAGGTTGTTACATACAAACGTAGTTATACTGAGATTATTTACATTTTACATATGCAGATTGAGCTGACATATTCATAAATATGTCGGCTGATGATGAAGTCTAAATAAGATGAACACTCGAACATGATGTATCCCTTTTGCAAAAAAAGGGGTGTACTGATATGGGGTCATGGACACAGAGTGGTCAAAATTTGGCTCTACTTGGGGACACGTTTCTTCATCAGAGGAATGTGAGAATCCAAAATCTGCATCCAAGTAACACACAAGATTATATAAGTAGC
Organism: Pinus tabuliformis; assembly: GCA_031772625.1. Taxonomy (NCBI): domain Eukaryota; kingdom Viridiplantae; phylum Streptophyta; class Pinopsida; order Pinales; family Pinaceae; genus Pinus; species Pinus tabuliformis. The sequence goes on from CM062811.1 coordinate 846,562,119, forward strand.
GTCCACCCAAAATTCATCATATAACATTAAGCACATGAAAATAGAAGCTCTTCATTTATTAACTATTCTACTAACATGAAAATATAAATTTAATCTAACTACAAAGTGAAAATGCTGAAATAGCAGCGTATAAGGTTAGAGATACAATACAAAGGATGCCTTGTGGTATTAGATGTGTTCAATATAGCGCATACTGAGCATTTTCATGCTTTCAAGCAAATTTGTGGGTTGTTTTTTGGATGTGCCATGTCCAATCCTACATATGGTAGGACTTTGTCTTATTTGAAAATCGAGCTGCTTGCGGCCATCAGATGCATCAAACTGCTTCCTTATTCCTTTTCTTTTTCACTTTAGGCTTTTCTTCGTGGCAAGTTGTATCGTCGATGATGTGGAACATTCTGCTTGAGAACTTTTGGATGAAGTATTTAAGATATTTGTGACATGCCTCTCTTCTTTCTGCATCTGTTCTGTGATAAATGATGGATCAATTTCACAAGTGTTATGAGTTATAACTTGATCCTTTTCAATTTCTTCTCTGATCATGTCATGCTCAGGTAAATCTTCGTTAATGGGGCCAACCACTTTCTTAGGATATTCACAATAAGACGGGACATGTTTTAATGGATTAGGAGAGTTATGATATGTTGAAAGCTCCTTGATTTTCAGCGATCTATAATCTGGATCAGACTGAAACTTTTGTACCCATGATTTTCTTTCTTCCAATCTCTTATGTATGGAGCTCATTTCTCTAGCATGCCTTACTATTAATTTCGCTTGATTGAGCTGAGTCTTCACGAATCTGTCTTGCAAAGAGATATGATTGGCCTCCATAGTTTTCATTTCCCAATTGTGCTTTGCTTCCATTGCAATCACATGATTCCAAATAATGGACATCTAATTAGAATGATTAACTTCCATTATCTTTAATTTGCTTTTGATAGTATCCATTTATTCGATATTTATAACACACGGTGCTTATTTTTTTCTCTATGGTCAATAATATATTTTGAAGAGATATTTGACCAACTTACATGTCCTTTATACTTTTATCATTCTTCACTTTCATGTCCATGAAGCAATTTTGCATATAGTTTACCTCTTTCTTATGATTTGCTTGCATGGTAGCTAAATGATTGTTGTGATCAAATTCCATGATGGCCATTTCTTCATCATGACTTTCTTCCATGGCAGTCATTTGATTGGAGTGATTGAATTCCATGATCATTATGTTTCTCTATAAGGCTAATAACTTGTTCTGTATAGAATCATTTTCCATGGCATGATTAACTGTTAATCTTGCTTGGTTAAGTTCCATATCTTTAATAAGTTGAGCCTGATTAACCTTTGTATTCTTGATTACTTGAGCTTGATTTAACTGTATGTCTTTAACCATCTGAATCAATTCCTTAACAAGATGCTTATCATTGTCAACAATGATTTGACAACTTGTTTCTGCTTCTCCACTATCATGGATTTGTCTTGCAATGGTACAAGTGGATTCATTATGAGAATTGTCTTGAAATCTTTTGTTGATAGTTGAGTTCTTTACAAGATCACTTTCACTCTTTTTCATAGTACTAGGGGCACAAGGTGAGTCACCTTGTTTCATATATATATATATATATATATATATATATATATATATATATATATATATATATATATATATATATATATATATATATAGATTGTAAAGCATCTAAAAGAGATCCTTAAAAGCATCTATGATGTATTGTAAAGAAGCGAAAGAATCCTTAGGACAATTACGAAACCAATCCATAGCATCACCTTCTAAGGAAAAGTAAAAGAGACATATCTTGACATCTTCATGATTATATTGTGAAGGAAGACAATATCTGGTTATTATATCAGTAACCCTGAAGAGATCTTTCCAGTAGTGGTTGAATCACCACTTGAGAGCAAAGGCAATTTATGAATGGCCTCTTCTGGTATATCATGAAGAGTATCCATGATGACTTGCTTAAAGGGGGAAAGGGAACATCCAAATAGATGCTAGAGAGATAGATCTTTGCTTAAGAAAAAAAATCCACAAGAAGTGAGATTCTAGTAGAAATTCTTGTAAGAAATTAAAGAACTGGATTTGCCACTTGAGCATGAATTTAACGTTAAGATTCCAAAGGTAGAAACTGAAAGGTTAGTCGAGAGAAACAGATGGATATCAAGGAGGGTTTCTTGTCTGGGAGTAAATGGATGAATAAGTGGAGTTGACACCCAAACAAGAAATCAATCGAAATGTCCAAGTGCTAAAGGTGCAGATGAAAGGATTAGTGAGATGACAAAAGATATGGTGATGAAAATATGAAGAGATGAAATGGCGCTAGAAAATGTGGTGTTGATGGGACAAAAAATGATAAGAGATTGAAAAAATGAATGAGATGAATGTCGTAAAGCCAAGGTCCAATAAGTTGGTCCCCAGAAATGACGCTAAAAAATGTTGTTGCATAGAATGTCTAGGCACTAGGACAACCGCTTAGATTGGGGGCTGTCACCCTGATCCCTAATCTCTCTATTTACGTTGTCTTCCAACAATAGGCTAAGGGGGGTAGACCCTACGGAAATGGAATGAAGGAGAATTGGTTGGGAACCAACTAGTTCAGGAGACACAGTTAAGAAACCAAGTACTTGATTTAGATATAGCAGGACTTATAGGATTCGATTAGATTTATATGATTGATACCAGTGCCTTGTGGAGTCAACTATCTTGCTAAGAAATTTAGGATCAAGTACAGGATGAACAACTGTCGCCAAGGAAAATGTTATTATGATGAAAAGAGATGTAATACGTGATTAGAAAAGGGATGAGTGAGTAGTCTTCATGATCCAGGTGGATATTGGTGGACACCCGCCTATTCCATTTGGACCCCCATCATTGTTTCTTTAAATTTTTCAGTTTCCTTAATTGTAGCATAGTTTACTATTTTTGGCAGTTTTTTAGGTCGTGAACTTTTGGAGCCATTTTGAGGCCCTAAACGACTTTTTTTGGGAAAACCACTGGTGGCGAATACAAGTTTTTCGCTCAATATTCATTGTTAGCAGTTGTAATCCTAGGATAGATCTTTCTAACGAGGCACTGTTTGCGTCAAATGAATATCATATGCCAAAGTTACGACCCCGGGAAGTTGATGTACCACCTTACCCTAACAGGGCCCATAGTTTGGTGTTTCATCTCCTAGGGTTAGGTTTTTGGATGTTTAGGGTTTTCTATTCTTTCTCAATAATTAATAGGCCTTCAAGCCTCATTGTAACACAATTCAAAGGCATGTAGCCACCACATCTCTTCTCAGAGATAAGCTACCATCACTTGAGCTAGTATAATTTCCATTATGTTTGTAAGCATATTTTAGTATTTGATATTAATGAAATGAAGTTTTAGTTATGCTGCATCTATGTATTTATGGTTATATTTGTAATTTGTTGCATTCCTATTTAAATTTGGATCAGTGGTATCAGAGCGGTATGCTCTTTCTTTGTTTTTCTTTGCATGTCCCCAACGAGGTTTGGGTATAAGGAGATAGGGCTCGATCTGGTTGAACCTTTGCAAGATCAACCTCGCAAACCTTGACGGTCGCCCATGGGGGAAGAAAAGAAAGACAAGGGAGCATGACATCCTATCAAAATTTTGCTCGAGGAGGCCCTCGAGAAACAAAGGAATGTGATGATGGATAAATTTGCTCAGATCCTTCAACGGTTGCCCACCGACGATGCATCCACATCCAAAAACCACTCTAGAGGTGCCACTCCTTTTAAGGTACAAGTAAAATTTGACATTCCCATATTTGAGTGCCAAATATATGCAGACATCGTAGATAAATGGTTAAATCTGCTAGAAGGATATTTTTTTGTTCATGATTTTTCTAGTAGGGAAAATATTACTTTTTCTCTTCTTAAAGTTGCCCCAAACGTTAAGGACTGGTGGGAAATCTAGCATGAGCAGAAGCATGAAAGTGCACCCTCACTATTTTCAGCCGCACCCACTTGGAATTCGTTCTGAGATTCCATTAAGGAGTAGTATTACCATGTCGGGAGCCATGAGGATAAATACATAAAGTGAACCACGCTGCGGTAGGCAAGGGACCAAGACGTGCCAAAGTTTACCTATGTTTTTCATACCCTTCGCACGAAGTTAAGTATCAATGATTTTGAGAAACATTTTGTATTCAAGTACCGTGACTACCTACGTAGGTACATCCAGGATGAGATGGAGTTCCTTGACATCTCCTCACTCGGCACGATGTACCGATACACTGTCAAAATCAAGCAGAAGTTTAAATAGAAAAAGCGAAACTTTGGATCTGCAAATCCGAAGCAAGGGAAAGGTGCCCCTAAATCGTAGAACAAAGGACAAAGCTAAGGCAGGTCAGCCCAGGATAACCTGCCAAAGTCGCAAGAAAAGAACAACACTGCGAAGCTAAAGAAGGACACGAGAAAGTGGTGTGAGTTCCATAAGAGATCCACTTACAACACAAGTGAGTGTCGGGCCAAGCAGTCACTGGTGGCCGAGCTGAAGGCTTCTGAATTAGATGCATGTTTTGACTCTGAGTCAGAACCTGACAAGGGGAATGACAAAGGGAAGCAGATTATCGATGCGGAGCCCAACGCCACTGTTGCCACCATGAAGATCTAGAAGGAGGACCCTGAAGATCCAGAGGAGGAGGAGCGCCTCTTCCACTCCCACATGTGGGTAAAGGGTTTCCCTCTACAGTTCATTTTCGACAGCGGGAGCCAAAAGAACCTCATTTTAATAGAGGTCGCGAAGCGGTTGGGCTTACCAACCACAACACACCCACAACCATACACCATCGGTTGGATTCACTAGTGATGGGATCTTCGCGTCAGCCAATAGTGTCGCCTTCCATACAACATCAAGCCCTTCACGAATGAGGTATTATATGACGTTGATCCTCTTGATGTCTGTAATGTATTATTAGGCCAACCATACTTGTGGAAGCGACATGTTGTGTATGATTCAAGGCCTCACACTATTATTGTTACCTTGGGAAATAAGTTGTACAGGATCCCAGAGGTAGCACCGCCTACCACCATCTCTTTGTTTACTATAAAACAATGCAGTAAGCTCATTTCCAAAACCGGGAAATTTGTTTTCCTGATGATACGCCCTTAGGGAAAGAAGAATACAATGGCCACAACCTCCAAACAGGGCCCCCTTCGTACACCAACAACAGATGGACAAGGTCCTGGAGGAGTACGAGGACATCTTCACCTCCCCCGCAGGGGTGCCTCTGCACTGTCAGGTCAAGCACTCCATCGATCTGATCCCAGGTGCGTTGTTGCCCAATGGACCCATCTACTGGCGCTCTATTATGGAGAACGACGAAATCAAGAGGCAGATTCAGGAGCTGCTGCAGAAAGGTCACATCCGGCCGAGTTCATCACCCTGTGGGAGCCCGATCATGTTGGTATAGAAGAAGGATGGGACTTGGAGACTCTGTATTGACTATCAGGCATTGAACAAGATCACTGTCCAAAATACGTACCCGATCCCATGGATTGATGACCTTCTGGACCAACTCAAGGGGGAAAAATATTTCAACAAGATCAACTTGAAGTCTAGATATCACCAGGTACTGATCGAACCCTACGATGTGTGGAAGATTACCTTCAAAGCCAAGGAGGGCATTTTTGGGTGGCTAGTTATGCCTTTCGGGTTGATGAATGCTTCTGCAATCTTCATGAGGCTGATGGACGAAATCTTGAAGCCATTCACCAACTCATTTGTAGTGCTATACTTGGATGACATTGTGATCTTCATCAAGAGTTGGGAAGAGCACCTCCACCACATTCGAAATGTTCTCCAAAAACTATGGCAACACAAGCTGTGTGCCAATTTGGAGAAATGCACTTTTGGCATGACCCAGGTTCAGTATCTAGGATACATTATTGATGAACAGGGGATTCATGTGGATCTAGCCAAGATCCAAGTCATTCAAGATTAGCCAACTCCAACCACTCTAACAGAGCTCCGCAACTTTCCGGGTCTTGCCAATTTTTACCACAGGTTCATGTTGGGGTTCTCTCATATCACTTGGCCCTTGAGTCAAGTCACCAAGGGAGGAGTGAAAGAAAAATTATTTTGGTCTGAATCTCATCAGAAGGCGTTCATAGAGTTGAAACATCGCATATTCTCTGCACCAGTGCTCACATTACAAGACTTGCAACAATTATTTGAGATCGAGATAGATGCCTATGACTATGCTATTGGGGTAGTCCTTACTCAACAGGGGCATCTAGTGGCATTTCATAGTGAGACACTTTTAGACACAGTCTGGAAGTATCCCACTTATGATAAAGAGATGTATTCTATTGTGTAGGCCTGTTGATAATGGAAGAATTACATTTTGGGGAAGGAAACAGTCATCCACACAAACCACCGACCCCTGTAGTTCATACAGATGCAAGGGAAGTTGTAGAATGATTGCCATCAGAAGTGGTCCACATGCCTGTAAAAGTTCTATTTGAATATCAAGTACAAGAAGGGAAGCACCAACAATGTTGCAGACTTCGTCAGCCGACCCCCGATCATGGCGTTAACTGCCGTGCTCAAATCTTGCGGGCACTAGAATTTTGATTGGCCACTTCTCTACAAAAGTGACCCAGAATTCAGCCACACATAACAGACACTCTTGGAGGTTTAGCAAGTGCCATATTTTCACCTCCAGGATGCACTGTTATGCCACCTGGGACACCTTTGTGTTCCTTCAAGGGAGTGTGCTAAGATGATTTGGGAAGCGCACTATAGTCGGGTCATTGGACATTTTGGGGTTGAGAAAAGATTGGCTGTATTGCAGAAGTATTTCTACTGGCCGAATCTTCGACAAGATGTCGGGAAGTACATCAAATCCTGAATTGTCGATGCCATTTCCAAACTGACCATCAAGAAGCAAAGCCTCTATACTCCACTGCCTACCCCTAGTCGACCTTGGGAATCCATCTTCATGGATTACATGTCAGGCCTTCCTTCCACTAAGCATGGCAACGACTGTGTTTTTGTGGTCGTCGACAGATTCTCGAAGATGGCCATTATGGCAGCCTGCAAGAAGAATATCACGGCAGAAGCCACTACTAAACTCTTCTTTGAATGGATGTGGGTACACTTTGGGATCCCACAGTCTATCATCTTAGTTTGGGACAACAGGTTCCTCAGTACATTTTGGTCCAGTCTCTGGTCGATGCTGGATACCAAGCTCACTAAGTCCACAACTTTCCATCCCCAAACTGATGGCTAGACAGAGGTTGTCAACACGATGATCGTACACATTCTGCGCATATACAACTCAAAAAATCCACGCACATGGGATGAGAGCCTCCCTATGTCCAACATAGCTATAACTGGGCTCTCCACAACTCGACTGGCCAAAACCCTTTTCAAGTGGGCTTGGTATTCCAGCCACTATGTCCCATTGATGTGGCCATACCATTTGCAGCTACTCAGGTAGATTCGGCTCATGTCCAGCCTAAAGCCGACAAGACAAACAACTTCATTGAGTACATCCGCCAATAGGTCCATGACATCTTGGACAGAGCCAATTCTAAGTAAAATCAATGACATGATCAACATCGGATGCCACACAAGTTCCAGGTGGGCGTTAAAGTTTGGCTACATTTGCAAAAGGAGTGCCTCGCTGGGCCCCACCGCAAGCTTCACCTGCTCTGATATGGGCCATACAGCATCACCAAGGCAGTAGGGGACAATGCCTTCGAGCTCAGTATTCCACCATTCCTTGGTCTGCACTCTGTGTTCGATGTGGACTGCCTTCGGCTTTGGTTTCCACCATTGTTGGACACATCTGACATTGTAGAACAACTCACACCAACAAAGTTAAACCCAAACTACATGGAACAAGCCACGACTGATCAGATCATGGACACACAAATTAAGAACACCTGACAACAAAGAATCCAACTATATCAATTTGTTAAAGTAGGCCAACTCCTTCACTAGGGCAAGTGGCTCACCAGGGACCAAGTTTAGCAAAAGTTTCCTCATCTCATGGAGGAACTCAATGCAATGGGGACCATTGCTTCCTAAGGGGGAAGGGATAATCCAGGTGGATATTAGTGTCCACCCACCTATTCCACTTGGACCCCCACCATTGTTTCTTTCAGTTTTTTTGTTTCCTTAATTATATCACAATTTACTATTTTTGGCAGTTTTTCGGGTCCTGAACTTGAGGAGCCATTTTGAGGCCCTAAACGACATTTTTTGGGAAAATATCTAGCGGCTAATATAAGTTTTTAAGTTGGTATTCATTGTCAATAGTTGCAATCGTTGAATAGATCTTTCTAACGAGGTACCGTGTGCATCAAACATAGATCATATGCTAAAGTTACGACACCAGGAAGTTGATATACCACCTTACCCCCACCGGGCCCATAGTTTAGCGTTTCATCTCCTAGGGTTAGGTTTTTGGATGTTTAGTGTTTTCCATTGTTTTTCAATAATAAACAGGCCTTCAAGCCTCATTGTAACACATTTCAGAAGCATGTAGCCACCACATCTCTTCTCAGAGATAAGCTACCATCGCCCGAGCTAGTCTTATTTCCATTCTGTTTATAAGCATATTTCAGTATTTGATATTAATGAAATGAAGTGTTATTTCTGTTGTATACCTGTATTTATGGTTATATCTGTAATTTTTTGCGTTCCTGTTTAATCTGGATCACTTCAGGTAAGATCGTTTAAGACTCAAGTACTTAGTATTGATTAATTTTATGACAAGAGTACTGAAGGGAATAAAGAGACAATCTTATACAAGACACAGGTAAATATAATTACAAGGATAACGATGTAATATTGCAAGGAAATTGTAATGCCCACAAGGATTAATATGCCATAAGAAGTAGCAAATTAGAAAGAATAGGTGCAAATATTAATGCAATGCTTCAAATGACATGCAATCCTATCAAGATGCTTCAAAGAATATGAAACCACCTATGGACACCTAATCCTCAATGGATTGGTGTGGAATGTGAATAGCCACCAGAGTCCAAGAGACCACTTGGAATATGAATCCAAGGGTCACACCATGTACTATAAATGTATATCATGTCAATAATATATGGAATCTAAGGCTATAATTTCATATAGTTGTTTGCATTCCATGTGAGTTTAACATGGTATCAGAGCTGCAGGAGAATTCTGGCCCTGCTCTAATTTGCACCACTTGTTTTGTGGACTCTCTAAAAGTCAGTTTTGCCATCTTGCATGTCATAACTGCCACTACTATTCTTGCTGCACGCTGTCACCACTGCCCCTTGAAGGAACCGTTACAACCTTTCTGCGTATTGTTGTCACTGGTATATTCCTAACTATAACATTCAATTTTTTTCAGTTATGGCAGGCTAGTGTTGTAGTGTAAGGCACAAGGAAATCGCATTATTAATGGTTGTGGGAGACCGAACGTTACTTCTTTTGCTGCGACTGGACTGCTTTGGCACGTTCAGCTGCTCGTTCCGCATATCAACTTGATATTTGAAGATGTGAGGGCATAAGATACATTTGTACTGATCCAATCTGAATGGGCATAGAAAAAGCGAGCGCCCGAATAATATAATAGATTTCTGCTTGATTTGGTACAAAGAAATTCAAAACTCGAGGGATCTATTATCACGTTTAATATTCAATATAATTCTTGGTTCCCATATTTAGAGATACATCAACCGTTCATGGGATTGTAGTCAATTCACATTTACAAGTAACAGTGATCCTGGCACCTAGAAAAGTAATTCTCCTACTTGATAAGATCTGTGGGTGTTGCAATGACTTGATAATTTCATAATTATCTGTAAACAAATTAATCAAAAATAGGATTTTGGGAAAAGTGAAATTCCCAATGTCTAATGCTGATGTTGTCAAAGATCATAAAGTGGAGAAATATTTCGCAGATGAATTTGTCATCGTCCTTGCGGCAGAAGATCTTCCATTGAGTAGGCACTACTCTCGTGGGTGAGCACACCACAGGGAGCTCAATGCTCGAAGTTGATTAAAGTATTCCCCAGTGGCGAGAAAGCATCTTGCAGCTTGGCGAATGGTGAGTATTCAGTGAAGTTGGTGCAGTGTCTGTTGTCTCAAATTGTCTGCCTAGCGCACAAATCCCTCTAGGTTGGCGAGTTTTCCCATGGGGATGGCCATTTATTCCATGTAATTCCCGAGGTTTGAAGTTGAGGTTAGAGATCCAGATATTATGGTTTCTGATAGAGATTGTTGGAGAGTCTCCATTCCTTGTAGAAGAGCCTCTTTAGCTTGTTATGAAGACTGTTGTAAGTTACAAATGCCCACAAACTGCAGCTTTGTCAAGGGCTCCAGCTGAGGAACCAGGATCTTGAGAAATTTCGATGGATGGAATCTTCCCATCCACATGAAACACCACACTATAGGCATTTCCCACATCCCTCAAACCAGGTGGAACAAATCTGTCTTGGCTGCAATGTTCTTCAACTAGAATATTTCGTCATAGTGGTGTAGGCAGTTGTCTAGCAGCAGGTGTAGATCGTTGTCTCATATGTGGGCCTGCAATGTTGCTCTCAGCTCACACATTCGGCCATGATGTTCCTCTAGCCACCGTGAATATTCCATGTCATAAATAGCAGCACCTGGACTCAAGCTTGGGTGACCTTGATCAACAATGAATCCCGCCCCAAGGAAAACACCCTGTGTTCTTGCTCATTGAAGATCTTGCTCAAGCTGACTGAGCTTCATGCGGCTAGACTCTAACTGCTGGACATAAGCCTTCTTTCTCAGTATACTTTTCTTTGCTACTTCTCTATTTTGGGCAAGATGCCTCAATGTATTAGCATCGAGTGTCTTGGATGCAACCTCATGTTCAGAGCTGGATGTTGGGGCTCTGTGATATCAAACTGATGTTTTTTCCCTCATATCCAGGTTAGCTTGTCTCATGATTTGCATCATTTTTAATGTTGTTTCTTGAAAGCGGGATGTTGGATATCCATGATTATGGTTTGAGTAAAATGAGTTATGCTTGTCATCCCTTTATATAATGGAAAATGGTGTGATATTGTAGCTTATGGACTCAAAGCATCGATGATCCACAAGAGATATAATGTCATCAAAACCCTTAGTTTCCTTGTTTTGATGGGTTGATTTTGTATATATGAATTCTCTGCTTCTGAGTTGTTGCCATAGAAAAGTTAATCCTAATCGTTGCTCCAAAGCCTACCATCAAGGCTTCATATTGTGTGTAGAAGAAGATAGTGCATAATTGTTAGAGAAGACTTTGGTATATAGTGATACAATTGAAGCTCACAATCTTTATTTGCCACCTGTTAAGAAAAATGGCTAAGCTTGAAAGAATATTAGAGTTATTGAAAACTCTAATCAGGTCCACTGCTAATAGCACAGTCAAAATTAGTAAAGGGTCTCTTTTCGACATTCAAACCTGTATGCAAAATGCACATGAAAAGATAGAATTTCTGTAGCTTGAATCACAACAGTAGCAGGAAGAATTAAAGTAATGGAGTCATCATTCTGAACCTGTTTCTGTTCAGAACATTGAAATAAACTCCCATAAATAACAAGTCAATCATGTTAGAGTTGATTCAGATCCAGTGCAAAATGAAGCAACAATTGTACATGCAGATGCAGAAATTCAGCCTGCACTTTCCAAGTCGGTCATCAAACCTTGGGAAGAGATTGTCCATAATAAGCGCAGAACATGTCTTGGATATGATAAGGAGGTTTCCTTTCATATTCTGGATTACTCAAAGCCCATTCAGTTTTAGAGTGCTGGATGCCTTCATGACAATTCATCTTCAGCTGTTCCAAATTCCGCTCCTCTTCCATAGCAACAACAACAAATTGTTAAATGCCAACATTGTGACCGAGTTGGCCATGTGAAAGATCACTATTTTGATCTTCATCCGTGCAAGCATTGTGATCATCATACCCATTCTTCACACAGATGCTTCAAAAACAAACATCCTGCAAGAACAAATATTCATCTTGGATGGATCGCTTCTTGGCAATGGGCTTCAATGACCAAGAAGATATTTCTCTCATATAACAAGGTTTGTTCTCGAATATTAAAAAGTCTTGCAGCTGATATCTCTTCATCTTCTCACCTTTTATCTGACAAGGGGGGAAGAGATGGTCATCTACAAGCTTCAAAGCCACATCAAGCGAGCTTGAGCCCAACTCGCCATACCAGATTCAGAGTTGTTGCCAGAGACAAAGATGCCACTAACCATTCCTTCGGTTGATGATTAGCCTTAAACCATCTATGCGGGGTTGAGACATATCTTCAAAGAATTGGGGACACTTCCTCTAGCAGAAGACTTCAACTTCTTGCCAGTTTTGGAAGAGTTCCAGGAATTGCATTAAGCATTCTTGAGTTGGTGGTCATCCTTAAACCATCACAGGTTGAGACCTCCCTTTTCAGGTTGGGGTTCTTCCTTTTTTATGCAGGGTGAGACCTCCCATTCAAGGCTGAAGGTTTCCCTCTTCAAAACATCAGGAGCACTTCCTCTAGCAGAAGACCTCAACTTCATGCCAGATTTGGAAGAATTCCGGAAACTGCACCAAGTGTTCCAGTGTTGGTAGTCATCCTTAAACGACCCCCCTTATACCAACATTTCAGAGAGCACATTCAACCTAGTGCTACCATGCATTTTTGCACATTTTGTATTACAACTCTCTTCTTGGACTCATACATACCCCTTCGGTTTAGGGGGGGAATGTTGGACACCTAATCCTCTATGGGTTGGTGTGGAATGTTGGACACTTAATCCTCTATGGGTTGGTGTGGAATGTGAACAGCCATCGGAGTCCAAGAGACCACTTGAATATGAATCCAAGGGTCACACCACGTACTATAAATGTATATCATGTCGATAATATATGGAATCTAAAGCTTATCTTACATATAGTTGTTTGAATTCCATGTGAGTTTAAAACTTAGGCACATAGTTATATTGATTCAATGAAACATGTAAAGAATATTCATTTGAAACAAAGCGCTAGAGAGAATTTCCAATACAAATGTCTATAGAAATTGCTCTTTAAATCATTCCACTTATGATATATCTTTAGGAGGTCAATAGAGAAAATATGAATATGCACAAGAAAGATGGCAGTTGAGATTGCTAATTGGTGCTTAAGAGTTTCACTAGGAAAGAAAATTTGGTCAAGATGATTTATGTTAGATCAGATTTCTAGTGATTAATAGCAATAGACCAATAGAAAGGGTTTTTTAGAGAAACCCTTCTAGTGGAGTTTACAAATAAAAATTAAATACCCCTAAGTTAACAATGAGGGTAAAAATTCATAATAATTTTACAAATATTCTAGCATGAAAAATGTTCTCCAAAAAGTAAATTTCACTTTCCTCAAACCTCAAAATATCAATGGGAGAAAACTTTATAATGATTTTATAATAATTAAAATAATATTTTTTCTCCTAAAATGAAATTTGACTTTTCCAAAAAATTTAAGTCCAAAGTATATATGGAAGCATGCAAAAACATGTGGAGCTTAGAAAATAAAAAATTGAACTTGAACGTTGAAATCCCACTTATTAATTCTTCAAGGGTCAACTTTAGAAAACTTGGCTTAGTTATGGAGATCTCTCGCTTCACGAAATTTCTTGCAATCGAAGACGAAATCCAAAAAATCTCATGGTTTATGAGAAAATGGATTCAAAGGTTCACGACTGCCTCCAAAAACTCTCAGAAGATTTTATAAGCCATGGAAATGATAGATCTACTCATGGAATTACTTGCGGTTGAGAAGAAAATGCTCGGAAAAATTCAACAACCTTCAAAGAGAAATTGATCCTCCCTAAAAACAATTTGAAGAACGACCTCCAACAAAAAAAAGACAAGATTGATCTGCAGGTTTAATAACTCATGGATTTGCTTGCGTCAAAGAAAAAAGGGCTCATAAATGTTTGCAGCTAGCTCAAAGAAAAAATCGATTTCTCCTTGGAAATTTTATGAATGAAAGGCCCTTAGAAGGAAATAAATTTAAATCAAGGAGAAACCCTCAATTTATTACGACACTAGAAAGAGAAGCTTCCTACGACCCTCTTAATTTTTTTGTAAATAAATTTTAGACCTTAAAGGGTTTGCAGATTAGAGAAAGGAAACTCTAGGCTCTTGTACCAGAGGAAAATTCTTTTATAATAGCCCCTTTGGCCCTGGAGAAGAATAACACTCTAGAAACTTGCGGTTTTGAGGGAAGAAAACCTCAAACCTTTGCATTTACTTTCCAAAATTTGTGTGAGTTAGGACCTTAATCCCAAGTTCTGAAGTATCTTTCGATTTGATTGATTTCCTGTAATAAATGTCAGGGTATCATATGAAAGCTTCAGCCCAAGACAGAGAGGGCCCAAAAACCCTTATGACCCACCAAATAACCTCAACAATCTCCTGTGGTAAAGACCTGAATGTTGGGAAATTTAACACAATTTTCAAAGATTTAAACGATTCGATTTGGAACATTTGAATTTTTGTAGAACACTTCAAATCTCCTTGAGTTTCACTTCATCAACAAAACAAAAACTAACACCCTTTTATTTATGGAGATCACAAAGTTATTTACTAATATATACAAAAAAGTTATAAACATAAAAGATTAAATAATTATATATACAAAGTTTAACAAATATTTTCAAAATAATCTACAAATCTAAACTATGGGTATGAGGACACCTCCGCCCATAAATCAGATCGAGTAGCTCTAGAGATAGAAAACAGATCAATTAAAGCTCTATAGTTTATAATTTTTTTTTGGAGATAAATAATTTAAAAGAGGTAGTAGCTTAGAAACACTCGGTAGAAAAATATATCGTTAGATAAATCCTGAGGCTTCAATCAAGTAGGCTCTTCAAAAATTATTCTTTGAGAGTCGGTTGGTCCAATCGAGGAATATCCCCAAATTCTCAATTAAAATCTTAGAGATCTTCTCCAAACATAGATCAACCATCAAACCAAGTAGAGAAATAGAATAACAATAAAATTATGAAGAAATAGAGATACCTACTAATTCAATCAAAATTAAAAATGTTACCCTAGATCCAACAAACTGAATAAGATACTTGCATTCAGATTATTATAGAGAGCTATTGATTTGAGATTTTCAAATAATATTTGCAGAAATTAAAATGATGTTACCATGGATTCATGAAGAGGAACACCACCGCAAGTTGAAACCTCAAAGACTTTTTCATTTATTCTAGAAAATATACAAGAGAGCTTGAGAGCTTAGTACACGATTGAAAGATTGGATGAAGAATATACTGACACCGACCTCTAATTTATAGATAAATTCTCCAACGGCTAGTTCGTTTGATCCTCGTCAAAGTAATCTCGACCATTGAAAAAGATTTGATTATCTTTTAATTTTGTCCATCGAAATTATTTATTTTTTGAGGAATTTCGATTTTTTCATTTAATTCCTTTTTAATTAACTCAAAAATAATAATCTTGAGTTAATTACCTCAAAAAATTGACTTTGACTTAACTACCAAGGTCTGAGATTTCTTAAAATTTTCAATATTCCCTTGGCCGAGGACTTTTAAAAATTTAATTTTTTAAGACCCACGAATTTTGCCTTTGGAGAATTTAAATTTTTCTAGGACATAAAATTAATTAAATATCAAGCTTAGGATTTTTAATTTAATTTGGCGAGAAAAATTAATTAATTGACTTATGAGGGGATTAATTATTTTTCCAACCCTCTAATACTTAGCCATGGTGTCTAATTATGAGGGACCATGCACTAAATATTTTTTACATCAAGATTTTACATTTTAATACATGAAGGGGGAAAACCTGTTCATTATAGACCCTAAAAAAATATCCATTTCTGCGACACAAAATATAATCCAATAGACCAAGTGACTTGTAAAATAATCTAGCCAATTAGCTAGGATTATTCTCAAATCACTTTTACATAAACTCGATCTAAAACACTAGGACTTGCCTAAGATCTTAGCGACAAAATCCACTCTAGATTTGGGGTGAGAGTGGAGGGAAAAACTTTTCCAATCATTTGTTTCTAGAGACAGATGGATTAGTGAAAAAAAAACCCGCCTAGAATGGAGATCATCACCAAAACCATAGGTTTACCTAAGCTGTTACATATAGACGTGGACATACTGAGATTATTTACATTTTACATATGTAGAATGGGCTGACATATTCATAAAAATGTCGGCTGATGATGAATTCTAAATGGCACAGACACTCGAACATGATGAATCCCTTTTGCGAAAAAGGGGTGTACTGCTATATGGTCATTGACACAGTGTGGTTAACATCTGGCTCTACTTTGGGACACGTTGCTTCATTGGAGGAACGTGAGAATCCAGAATTTGCATCCAAGCAACACATAAGATTAAATAAGTAGCGTGCACCCAAAATTCATCATATAACATTAAACACATGAAAATAGAAGCTCTTTATTTATTAGTTATTCTACTAACATGAAAATATAAACTTAATCTAATTACAAAGTGAAAATACTGAAATAATAGGGTATAAGGTTAAAGATACAATACAAAGGATGCCTTGTGGCATTAGATGTGTTCAATATAGTGCATACTAAGAATTTTCTTGCTTTTAGGCAAATTTGTGGGTTGTTTTTCAGGTGTGCCATGTCCAACATTGCATACGGTAGGACTTTTTCTTATTCGAAAATCAAGCTTCTCACGACCATCAGATGCATCAAACTACTTCCATATTCTTCTTTTTCACTTCAGGCTTTTCTTTGTGGCAGGCTGTATCGCCGATGATGTGGAACATTTTTCTTAAGAACTTTTGGACGAAGTATTTAAGATATTTGTGACATGCCTCTCTTCATTCTGCATCTGTTCTGTGATAAATGATGGATCAATTTCACAAGTGTTATGAGTTATAACTTGATCCTTTTCAATTTCTTCTTTGATCATGTCATCCTCAGCTAAATCTTCATTAATGGGGTCAACCACTTTCTCAGGATATTCACAACAAGACAAGACCTACTTTAATGGATTGGGAGAGTTATGATCTGTTGAAAGCTCCTTGATTTTCTGCCATCTATCATCTGGATCAGATTGAAACTTCTATACTTGTGATTTCCTTTCTTCCAACCTCTTATGTATGGAACTCATTTCTCTGACATGCCTTACTATTAATTTTGCTTGATTAAGTTGAGTTTTCACGAATCTGTCTTGCAGAGTGATATGATTGGCTTCCATAGTTTTGATTTCCCAAGTGTGCTTTGCTTCCATTGCAATCATATGATTCTTAATAATGGACATCTGATTAGAATGATTAACTTCCATTATCTTTAATCTGTTTTCGATGGTATCCATTTCTTCCATATTTATAACACATGGTGCTTGTTTTTTTCTCTATAGCCAATAGTCTATTCTGAAGAGATATTTGACCAACTTCCATGTCCTTCATAATTTTATCATTCTCCGCTTTCATGCCCATGAAGCAATTTTTCATATAGTTTACCTATTTCTTATGATTTTGTTGCATGGTAGCTAACTGATTGTTGTGATCAAATCCCATGATGTCCATTTATTCATCATGTCTTTCTTCCATGGTAGTCATTTGATTGGAGTGGTTGAATTCCATGATCGTTATCTTTTCCTCTAAGGCTAATAACTTGTTCAGTATAGAATCAATTTTCTTGGCATGATCAGTAGTTAATTTAACTGTATGTCTTTAACAATTTGAATCAATTCCTTAACAAGATGCTTATCGTTGTCAACACTGATTTGACAACTTGTTTATGCTTCTTCACTATCATGGATTTGTCTTGCAATGGTACTAGTGGATTCATAATGAGAATTGTCTTGAAATATTCTGTTGATAGTTGAGTTCTTTACAAGATCACTTTCACTCTTTTGCATAGTACTAGGGGCACAAGGCGAGCCACCTTGTTTCATATATCTATCCTTAAAAGCATCGATGATATATTATAAAGAAGTGAAAGAATCCTTAGGACAATTACGAAACCAATTCATAGCATTACCTTCTAAAGAAAAGGCGAAGAGACGTATCTTGACATCTTCATGATTATATTATGAAGGAAGACAATATCTCGTTATTATATGAGTAACCTTGAAGAGATGCTTTCCAACAATGGCTGAATCACCACCCGAGAACAAATGCAATTTATGAATGGCGTCTTCCGCCATATCATGAAGAGTATCCATGATGACTTACTTAAAGGGGGGAAAGGGAACATCCAAATGGATGCTAGAGAGATAGATCTTTGATCAAGAAAATAAAAAAGCCCCACAAGAAGTGAGCTTCTAACAAAAATTCTTGTAAGAAATAAAAGAAATGGAGTTGCCACTTGAGAATGAATCTAGCATTAAGATGCCAAAGGCAGAAACTGAAAGGTCAGTCAAGGGAAACAAATCGATATAAGGGAGGGATTCTTGTCTAGGAGTACATGGATGAATAAGTGGAGTCGCCACCGAAACAAGAAATCAACCGAAATGTTTAGGTGCTAAAGCTACAGATGAAAGGATTAGTGAGATGACGAAAGATACGATAATGAAAAGATGAAGAGATGAAAATGTGGCGGTGATGGGACAAAAAATGATGAGAGATTGAAAAAATGAATGAGATGAATGTCGTAAATACCGCAACAATGTCTCAGATTGGGGTCTGTCACCCTAATCCCCAATCTCTCCATTTAATTTGTCTCCCAACAATATGCTAAGGTGGGTAGACCCTACGAAAATGGAATGAAGGAGACTAGTTGGGAACCAACCAGTTTGAGATACACAGTTAAACAACCAAGTACTTGATTAAGATTTAGCAAGACTTATAGGATTCAATTAGATTTATATGATTGATACTAGTGCCTTATGGAGTCAACTATCTTGCTAAGAAATTTAGGACCAAGTATATGATGAACAACTGTTGTTAAGGAAAATGTTTTTATGATGAAAAGAGATGCAAAATGTGACTAGCAAAGGGATGAGTGAGTAGTCTTGAGGTAAGATCGTTTAAGACTCAAGTACTTAGTATTGATTAATTTTATGACAAGAGTACTTAAGGGAATAAAGAGACAATCTTATACAAGACACAGGTAAATATAATTACGAGAATAACGATGTAATATTGCAAGGAAAATGTAATGCCCACAAGGATTAATATGCCACAAGAAGTAGAAAGTTAGAAAGATGAGGTGCAAATATTAATGCAATTCTTCAAATGACATACAATCCTACCAAGATGCTTCAAAGGATATCAAACCACCTATGATCACTATTACTTAGGCACAAGGTTATAATGATTCAATGAAACATGTAAAGAATATTCATTTGAAACAAAGCACTATAGAGAATTAACAATACAAATGTCTATAGAAAATTCTCTTTAAATCATTCCACTTATGATATATCATTAGGAGGTCAATAGAGAAAATATGAATAAGCACAAGAAAGATGGCAATTGAGATTGCTAATTGGTGCTTAAGAGTTTGACTAGGAAAGAAAATTCAGTCAAGATGATTTATGTTAGATTAGATTTCTAGTGATTAATAACAATAGACCAAGAGAAAGGGTTTAAAAAAAAAACTTCTAATGGGGTTTACAAATAAAAATTGAATACCCCTAAGTTAACAATGGGGGAAAAATTCATAATAATTTTACAAATATTCTAACATGAAAGATGTTCTCCAAAAAGTAAATTTCACTTTACTCAAACCTCAAAATATCAATGGGAGAAAACTTTATAATGATTTTACAATAATTAAATTAATAAAACTTTCTCCTAAAATGAAATTTGACTTTTCCAAGAAATTTAAGTCCAAAGCCTATGTGGAAGCATGCAAAAATAAATGTGGAGCTTAAAAAACAAAGATTAAACTTAAAAACTGAAATCCCACTTATTAATTCTTCAAGGGCCACATTATTAATTCTTCAAGGGTCAACTTTAGAAAATTTGGCTTAGTTATGGAGATCTCCCACTTCACGAAATTGCTTGCAATCAAAGACGAAATCCAAAAAATCTCACGGTTTATGAGAAAATGGCTTCAAAGGTTCACGACTGCCTCCAAAAACCCTTGGAAGATTTTAGAAGACACGAAAATGCCAGATCTACTCATATAATTACTCGTGGCAAAGAAGAAATGACCGGAAAAGGTCAACAACCTTCCAAGAAAAATCTATCCTACCTAAAAAAAATTGAAGAAGGACCTCGAGCAAAAAAAGACAAAGTCGATCTGCAGGTTTAGCAACTCATGGATTTTCTTACATCCAAGAAAAAAATGGCTCATAAATGTCTGTGACTAACTTAAAGAAAAAATCGATTTCTCCTTGGAAATTTTATGAATGAAAGGCTCTCAAATGGAAATAAGATTTAAATCGAGGAGAAACCCTCAATTTATTACGACACTGGAAAGAGAAGCTTCCTACGACCCTCTTAAATTTTGAATAAATAAATTTTAGACCTCAAAGGGTTTGCGGGTCAGAGAAAGGAAACTTGAGGCTCTCGGACTAGAGGAAAATTATTTATAATAGCCCCTTTGGCCCTGGGGAAGAATAACACTATAGGAACTTGCGTTTTGAGGGAAGAAAACCTCAAACCCTTGTGTTTACTTTCCAAAATTTGTGTGAGTTATGACCTTAATCCCAAGCTCTAAAGTATCTTTCAATTTGATTGATTTCCTGTAATAAATGCAAAGGTATCATAGGAGAGCTTCAGCCCAAGGAAGAAATAGCCCCAAAACCCTTATGACCCACAAAATAACCTCAAGCAACTCCCGCAATCAAGACCAGAATGCTGGGAAATTTAACACAATTTTCAAAGATTTAAAAGATCAGATTTGGAACATTTGAATTTTCGTAGAACACTTCAGATCTCCCCGAGTTTCACTTCATCAACAAAACAAAAACTAACACCCTTTTATTTATGGAGATCACAAAGGTATTCACTAATATATACAAAAAAGTTATAAACATAAAAGATTAAATATATATGTTTACAAAGTTTAACAAATATTTTCAAAATAATCTACAAATCTAATTTATAGATATGAGGACACCTCTACCCGTATATCGGATCGAGTAGCTCTAGAGATAGCAAATAGATCATTTAAATCTCTAAAAGTAAATTTATTATTATTATTATTATTTTTATTATTTTTTTGAGATAAATAATTTAGATGAGGTATTAGTGGAGAAACATCCCGCATAAAAATAGATCGTTAGATAAATCCTAAGGCTTCAATCAAGTAGGCTCTTCAAAAATTATGCTTTGAGAGTTGACTAGTCCTACTAAGGACTATCCTGAAACGCTCAATTAAAACCTTAGAGATCTTCTGCAAACACTAGATCAACCATCAAACCAAGTAGACAAATATAATAACAATAAAATTTTGAAGAAATATAGATACCTACTAATTCAATCAAAATTAAAAATGTTACGCTAGATCCAACAAACTGAATAAGATACTTGTATTTAGATTATTCTAAGAGAGCT
The DNA here is from genome assembly GCA_031772625.1 of Pinus tabuliformis. Classification (NCBI taxonomy): domain Eukaryota; kingdom Viridiplantae; phylum Streptophyta; class Pinopsida; order Pinales; family Pinaceae; genus Pinus; species Pinus tabuliformis. The sequence continues at coordinate 846,583,605 of CM062811.1, forward strand.
ATTGATTTGAGATTTTCAAATAATATTTGCAGAAAATAAAATGATTTTACCATAGATTCATGAAGAGGAACACCACCGCAAGTTGAAACCCCAAAGACTTTTGCATTTATTCCAGAAAATATACAAGAGGGCTTGAGAGCTTAGTACACGATTCAAAGATCAGATGAAAAATAGGCTGATACAGAGCTCTAATTTATAGATAAATTATCCAATGGCTAGTTCGCTTGATACCCCTCAAAGTAATCTCGACCGTTGAAAAAGATTTGATTATCTTTTAATCTCGTCTGTCGAAATTATTTATTCTTTGAGGAATTTTGATTTTTTCATTTAATTCCTTTTTAATTAACTCAAAAATAATAATTTTGAGTTAATTACCTCAAAAAATTGAGTTTGACTTAACTACCAAGGTCCAAGGGCCCAAGATTTCTTAAAATTTTCAATATTCCCTTGCCCCGAGACCTTTAAAATTTTATTTTTTTTAAGACCCATAAATTTTGCCTTTGGAGAATTTAAATTTACCTAGGACATAAAATAAATTAAATATATGGTTTAAGATTTTTAATCTAATTTGGCTAGAAAATTTAATTAATTGAGTTATGAGGGGATTGATTATTTTTCAAACCCTCTAATACTTAGCCATGGTGTCTAATTATGAGGGACCATGCACTAAATATTTTTTACATCAATATTTTACATTTTAATACATGAAGGGGAAACCCATTCGTTATAGACCCTAAAAAATACCTGTTTTTGTGACACAAAATAAAATCTAGTAGATCAAATGACTTGTAAAATAATCTAGCCAATTATCTAGGATAATTCTCAAATCACTTTTACATAGACTCGATCTAAAACACTAGGACTCGCCTAAGATCTTAGCGACAAAATCCACTCTAGCTTTGGGGTAAGAGTGGAGGGAAAAACTCCGTCTATCATTTATGTCTAGAGACACAGATGAATCAGTGAGACAAAAAACCTCCTAGAATGGAAATCGTCACCAAAACCACAGGTTTACCTAGGTTGTTACATACAGATGCGGTCATACTAAGATTATTTACATTTTATATATGCAGAATGGGTTGGAATGGGATGACATATTCATAAAATTGCCAGCTGATGATGAAGTTTGAAAGGCACGGACACTCGAACACGATGGATCCTTTTTGCGAAGAAAGGGGTGTACTGCTATGGGTTCATTGACACAAAGTGGTCAACATATTTTATTTGTTGTAATGCTTCTCCAATTTCATTTGACAGTTTAAATTTATGATATTCACTTAATTCCATGATTTCAGGACTTAAACTTGATGGTAGATTGTGTAGCGGATAACGTCAAAGGGCTCAAATGGATCCAATTTCACTGAAGCGACAAAACATGTAGCTTGTTGTGCTTTTAAAATGTAAAATGCACAAATGTATTGTAAGTAATATTTTTATTAATAATATGATAGTACAAGGATGATTGAATGTTACAATGGGGGCCCAGTTATATACCTAGGCAGGTGGCCCTTCATGACTGGACATGTCTTTTTAAAATATAACTATGATTATTTATTATTATTATTATTATTTTTTTGCATGATTTAATTTTATTTAAATTATATTCATAACATGCACTAGTATTGCATGACCCCCTTTATTTAGGTAGGCAGTCACCTCCTTAGATCATTTACATTATTAGTGAGGTTAAATATAACTACAAAGAGTACAAGACATGTCCAACAATCACCTCTTTCTTTCTCTAGCCTTATCCTAACATTGTTTCTTCTCACATTTTGACGTCACTAGTTTTACCTTAGCATTTTACGTCTCGTCTCTCACCTTTTCTAGTTCTCCTCTAGCATTTCCCCCTTCCATTGTTGATAGTATTGTCCTAACTTTGTTACCTCTCACCTCCTTCCTTCACTAGTTCTACCCTAGCATTGTGTCCTCTCACCTCTTTCTTTTGTTAAATCTTCTCTATCATTGCTAGCTCTATCTTTCTCTATATAAAACCCTAATATAAATCATATCCATATAAAAACCTCTTGCAATTTTATTTGTTAACAATAACTAGTAAATTTGTATTGATAAAATCTATGCAAATTCATGTAACAAAGATACAAGGAATGTTTGATTTATAGATTCAAAATAGAAATAGACAACAAAACAAAAAAGTCGCCCTCCCATCAAAATGATAAAAGGGAGAGATTGAATTCCAAGCTTTCCAAAACTAGATCTTCCTAAATCTTGAGTACAATAGTGGATTCTTATAAATTGCTTGCACAAAATGATACAAAATAGAGCATTATCAAGGACTGATCAAGATGCACTCCCCATTAAAACCAAGGGAGTCAAGAGTTTGTTGGGAACCAAATTTTCTCTCTTTGTGGTATTTTCTACCTTTTGTTAGTGGAGGGAAGTAGCATGAATTTTTCTTTAACATTTCTATAAAGGAAGGAGAGAAGGGGGCATTTTCATCCTCCTCTTTCTCCTTTTATTCCTCTAAATCTTCTTTTTCTAAAATTAGGACCTTATATTGCAAAATTTCTGGAGTTGCATTAATGGGGATAAAATCCTCTTTTGAAGGAGTTTGTGCTCTCTAAATGCATTTGCACTAATGTTGGCCTATCACAATTGAGCTTTACATGATATCCAAATTGATCCAAGCTTTTCTTATGAAAGTATTTTTTGACATGTTCCTATTTTTCTTCCATATGTGATTGCAGGGTTCCAAATCTATAATTGGAGGTGGTAGTGGGTCAATATTTGGAATTATTTTTAGATTTAGGCTTGATGGTAGGCCGAGACCCCCTTGGGGGATGTCTCTTTTTCTTTCTTGCAACTTGTTTGATTGAGCCTTGTTCATCATTTTTATGATAAGTTGGATTCAACTTAGAAAATGTCAAAGATTCTTTAACGTTTGGACTTTTTTTTTCAAAGTCCCCATACTCATGGAAAGAGTTACATTTGGAAGGAACCTACTTATAATTAGGAGATTGAAGGTGACTTTAGCCCTCCAACTTAAGATGAATCACCTTAGGTAGTCCCTCATCAAAATCCATTTCCACACATAATCACCCTTAGGCTTTTCATGGGTTATATAATTACCTAGGTTGTCTCTAATAACTTTAAAAGTGCCAACACCCTTGAAGAAAATGGGAGAGTGTGATAAACAATGGCAGCAGAGATCTCCATGTTAGGGTTAAATTTAAGGGTCTAATGGGAAAGGAAAATTGCCCAAGAATCCATGAAATAGGGACCAAATCTGACATGAGGTCCCTAGCTTCAGTGATTTTAAAAATAAATATATAAAAACCTTTTCCATAATAAGACATAGCAATGGAATCATGATCACCCTTATAGGTTTTATCCCCATACAATTAATTGCTGCAAATTTTCTCTCTTTGTGGTATTTTCTACCTCTTGTTAGTGGAGGGGAGTAGTGTGAATTTTTCTTCAAGATTTATACAAAGGAAGGTGAGAAGGGGACATTTTCACACTCCTTTTGCTCCTTTATGCCTCTAAATCTTCGTTCTCTAAAACTAGGACCTTATCTTGTAAAGTTTCCATAATTACATTTGTAGGGATTACATCCTCTTTTGAAGGAGGTATGTTGCCTAATTTCATTTGCATTGATGTTAGCCTTGTTGGGCCACTAATTTATCATTATTATTATCACTTCTTAACATCAACTTCATCAACTTCATCCATTTCTATTGTTCTATTTATCACAATTCTTCATATAATTCCATTTCATAATTATTTATGCTCTTGTAGATAAGTAATACTTGTCCTCCTTTAATTTTAATAAATTGATGATTAGTATGCATGATTTTACTAATGATGGTTTATTAATGAATTTGTTATAACATCACTCACGATTTTAGCCTCCAATATCTTTTTCAGATTGCAAATTCGATCTTCAACTCATAATCAAATATTCCAACTCAAAAATTCTTTGGGATAAAAAGTGACGGTTTTGCGTTGGACATTTTGGGCAAATGAATATGAATCTTGAAAATTCAAGACACAGGTTTTGTGTAGAACAAATCAAATTAGATTTCTAATCAGTAGTTTTCCAAAATTCATTCTGGATTGAGATAAAAGCAAGGTTCTTCGGAGGACATTTTCGCAGATTTTCTATTGTGACCATTTTCCAAATTGCTCCAACTGCAATACCAGATTTGACTTGTTCTAGCTAAATCATGATGGAAGGATCTCTCAGATCTCATCTTTCTTATTGAGATTTTGTAGTCAATCTAAATTGTAAGGGAAATAATTTTGTAATCGGTTTGCTCTAAATTTCCCTATGTTGTTTGTGTATTTAAAAGACGCGAACCAGAGAGAAAAAGGAGATAACACATATGGAGAAGATTAGATATTGAAGGATCTTCCTTTCGTGTGTAACAACAGAACTTCAGTTTGTAATATTTTTATGAATCAATAAGAGTAGAAACATATCGTTAAATCGGTGAAGTCTATAAATCTCAACCACGACCTTGATTAGAGTGGGCCCACTCTTCCAATCAGGTGTTGTTGGATATAATTCGTCTGGATATGTATGATTTTCAATTGTATCGTTAATGATTTATGATTGTTGTTTCATTTCTTTACTGCTTTAATATCTTGTTGTTATTTCAGAATTGTTGTTACTTTAGATTGCTGTTACTTAGAGTTGGTGTTATTTAATTTAGTGTTACTCAAATTTTAAAACCCTTGGGCCTTTTATTTCGTAATTTCTCAATACTGGGTAAGGGAACATGTGGCTTGCATAGACCTTGCACGATAAGTTTGAAATAACTAGACGAACCCCGAATTGAAAAATAAATGTAAGAGGGATTGAATCTATAAACCTATATTAAGGCCCCAACATTTTGGCGCTGAAGCGGGGAGGCTATCAAGGCGCAAAAGTACAACCAATATTGACCATAGGAACCACTCTCTTGTCTTGGTCAGGTGAGGCTTTGCACCAAACCTTTTCTAGGGCCTGAGCATTAGATTGCTTTGTTTGTTTTTCTTTGTCTTTTGTAGGAGCCACTCTCTCATCCAAGCATTAGATTGCTTTGATTATTTTAATTTTCTGCCTTTTAATTGATTGTAGGAACCACTCTCTCTCCTGGTTAGGTGAGGCTTTGCACCAAAATTTTTCTAGGACCCGAGCATTAGAATACTTTGATTGTTTTAATTTTCTACCTTTTAATTGATCGTAGGAACCACTCCCTTGTCCTGGTCAGGCGAGGCTTTGCACCAAACCTTTTCCAAGATCCGAGCATTAGATTGTTTCGATTGTTTTAATTCTCTGCCTTTTTTACTGTAAAAACCCACTCTCTTGTCTTGGTCAGGCGAGGTTTGAACCAACCCTTTCACTAGGACCTGAGCATTAGATTCGTTTTGGTCGTTTTGATTTAATTCCACGTCTCTTAGATTGTATGAATAGGGAAACAAAACCAAGGGGTAGAGGAAGGTACCCTCAAAACTCACAGGTAGAGGTCAAGGAAGGAAGGATCAACACAATCTGGGACCCAGTCGAGATCAATAAGAACTTCATGATATGAAAAACTATGGGAAATCAAGACTGTGTTGAAGATTGGTTTTGCTTTGTCATTTGCTTGCAACATCACTCTATGCTTCAACAATTCTTGGCACCATCCTTAACGAGGAAGTTGGTCTCTCATATCATAATATTTATTAACAAGCATTTTTCAAATTTGGGTACGTGCATACTTGAGTTCTTATTTCGAAAATGGATCCACTATAAATACTCTTGTATGTAAGCATATTTTATTTTTCAAGGTAGAGTATGTTGGTGTATAAAATAAAATAAATAAGGAGATAAATAAATAAATTTTTGTATATGTAAAAATAATTGTTTTTGTTGCAACACGTTGCGAAAATTAACATCGGTGATAATATATATATATATATATATATATATTTTTTTTTTTCGAGGAAAAGAATCCGTAATTTCCATTAATTTCAGAAAATTACATGTTGTAGATGCTAAGCGCATATGCAGAAGTGTGGGCAATGCCACTTACAATAACTATACTTCAAGAGAAGTATATAGAAAAGCCCTCAGATAGGGCAACAAGAAAAAAGGTTATGAAAACCCCAATCTAGTCTGCGGACAGACCAGGAGGATAGCCATACCCATTTACAAACAAAAACAACATAAAAGTAGAACAGCTCCAGAGGAATGTGAAGAAGATTCAAATGGCCGCCAAGACAAGGAGGAGAGGCACGAAATGAGGTAGAGAGCAACAAGATAGCCACTCCTCCCCCACCCCCTCAAAACTCTCCTCCTAATACCGAAGAAACCATAGGAAGATGCCACCCATATATCTCAGCAGCCCGCAGAAAAAAAAACCAGAGACAACCATATGAAGCGGCACGAAACGATGCAGAGATAGACTCCACAGCCCAGTTCCCTCAACACTCCAGATAACTGTAGAGGTAAGCTTGCATTCGACCAAAAAAAGGACCAAAAGCCTCAGCAGGGGAAACTATCAGGTCCCAGCTAGAATAGAGGCGATCCGGGGGCAGAGGCGGCTAGGGCAGCCACCTCGCCCCCAAGAAGAGAAAAACTAGAGATCAGAAGCACTCCACACCCGCGCCGCGGCTCAGTTCCAAGAACGCCAAAGACCAAAAACCTTGGTATAGTCCGCCAAAACAGAGTAGCGCGGAGAGGCGAGCAGTATCCGCCGAGAACCAGGAAGTAAAAACCCACGCCGCCGCCTCCCGACTTAATGCACGAAGAAAGTCCCCGGGAACTCTTCAGATGATCTCAGAAAGCAGGAAGTGCGGACCTCCAAACCTGGAACGTCAAAGCCGAAGTCGAGAAAAAGGAATAGAGCCGCGCTATGGAACAACGGTTCGGTTCAGCAGGAAGGAGAGAAGGCCGAAGATGGCCCCGCCCAAGGCAGAGCAGGAACCGCAGAGCAGAGGCGGCCCTGCCGCCGCAGGCGCAACAACGGCAGTAGGTCAAAAAACCCTATCTCCTCCGCAGGCAGAGCGCAAGCCGACCTTCATCATCTTTAAGATTTGTAAATACTAATATATATATATATATATATTTAATGTATGTAGATGTATTATTTTGAAAATAACATTTCTACAACACTCATATTCATTTTGATCAGCGTTTTGGAAAAACTGCTTGATTATCATATCTTATGGCTTATGGGCTTGATGAATTTTCTGGAAAAACAATTGGGACAATCACGTTTCGAGGGACCAAATGAGAATATTTTAAAAAATTGTTTCTATCCTAAGTATCTCTTTATTTATACTTTGTAATACAATTTGAATCACTCAATTTGGATTTGAAACGAAAACATTATGACCAAAACATTGATATGATGTCTAATAGGAAACTTAGGAATAAAGTTGGGAAAATCAGTTTTTGGAGGCCTAAATGACTATATTTTGCAAATCTATTTCTATGGTATATTCTCCTATGAATCTAGTTTACAATGAAATTTGAATCACTCGATTTCAATACCGTATGAGAAATTTATGACCAAAATACCGACTGCTTGTTGTAAATCAACATTCTTAAAACTTTGTTTTTTCCGGTTGTTCATTAGCGTATTTGACTCATCAATTATTCTTGTATTCAAAAAATGTTTCTATTGGAGATATATAAATGAATATAATTTAATCTAAAATTTGAATAAGTTCAATACGTCATAAAATGAAAAATTTATGCTTAAAATATCAACTGTTGGTCTAAGTTGGGAAATCGAAAATGACTCTATTATGCAGGTTGTTATAAGTAAATATGACATATCATATCATGGAATTTTTAAAACTTGTTCCCATTGGTTATATCTATTTGAATTAACTTTCATTTTTCTTTGGAATCATTCAAATCAGATGAAAAACAAAGGAGTTATGATTAAAACATTGTTGGTTAATATGTCAACCATTGCTCTCCAACAGGTGATAAATGATTTTTGCTTTATTTATCCTTGTGTGGATTTGTTTTATAGAGTAACTACTTGTTATATTTTTCATATGTTTTGGATTAGAGAGTCTGATCACCTCCCTTCTTCCATGATTTCATGTTTTATTGCAGGTAGATGCTTGTTTTTGCAGGTCTGACAAGAATAAAGGAGGTCAATTTATGGACAAGTGTTTCTTGAAGGAAATGATAATGAAATAAGAGAATTTCATCCAAGCATCTATTAATAAATCTGATATCATATGATTTTGAGTCTTTCTAGGTGCCATGATCTATAAAAAATTGGATCGTAAGAGCTTGTTGAAAAAATGTTCTCGCTATTGTCCACCAACACGAAGTAAACAACATGAAGACTTTTCATCACTTAACTGATTGTTGTTACTTAGAGTTGGTGTTATTTAATTTTTTTTAATTGATTTGTAGAACTCTTGGACCTTGCATTTTGTAATTGCCCAATACTGGGTAGGGAGCCTGTGGCCTGCATATACCTTGCACGATAACCTTGAAGTAAATAGACAGGCCCTGGATTGACAAATAAATGTAAGAGGGATTGAATCTATAAACCTATATTAAGACCCCAACATTTCCTTTTCCCTTTTCCTGCTGTTACTCTAGTCACAACGCCCTTTTTCCCTTTCCCCGCTGCTACTCCAGTCGCAATGCCCTTTTTTCTCTTTCCTTGCTGCTTCTCTAGTCGCAACGTCATTTTTCTCTTTCCCTGCTGCTACTCTACTCGCAACGCCTTTTTTTCCCTTTCCTTGCTGCTAATCCAGTCACAACACCCTTTTTTCCCTTTCCCTGCTGCTACTCGAGTCGCAACACCCTTTTTATCTTTCCCTGTTGCTACTCCAATTCCACCACCATTTTTTCCCTTTCCCTGTTGCTACTCTAGTCGGAGCGCCCCTTTTTCTCTTTCCCTTCTGCTACTCCAGTCACAATGCCCCTTTTCCCTTTCCTTGCTGCGACTCCAGTCGCAATGCCCTTGTTCCCTTTCCCCGCTACTACTCTAGCCACAACACCCTTTTTTTCCTTTCATTGTTGTTACTCTATTCACAATTCCCTTTTTTCCTTTCCTTGTTGCTACTCCAGTCGCAACACCCTTTTTCCCTTTCCTTGCTGCTACTCCAGTCACAACACCCTTTTTCCCTTTCCCTGTTGCTACTCTAGTCACAACGCCCTTTTTTCCCTTTCCTTGTTGTTACCTCTGTCACAGTTGTTGTTACCTCTATCACAACTACTATTACCTAAGTCACAGTTGTTGTTACCTCAGTCACAACTATTTTTATTGGCCAATTTTCACATTTGATTCAACACATGTAGGTCTTTCCGATTTTTTCCCCTCCTTGGTGAATGGGAAATACTTTTAATGTTCTAGGTCCTCTTTGACATAATGATTGGGTAGTCAATTTATCTTTGTTTATCTATAAACATAATCTTATTTTTAAGGAATAATTATGCAAAGATGATTTCATCATGCCAACTTTCAACTTTCCTAATTTGTCAAGTCCCCGATCTTATAAAATTTATGATGATGACCAAAAAATTGTACTTAAATATTTCTATCGCTATCTAATGAACTGTTTCTAAACACCAATCTTAACAAAGCAAAATATATTTATCAACAGTCATTTGAAGGTTATTAGTTTTTTAGAAGAAAAATTACCCAAGTTGAAAATAGTTACTACAAAACTTTTTACGCCATCCCTAGCTCTTAAGGAGTTGACCTGCCACCCCATCTATTAAGTAATCTTTTGTTCATTAACAATAACCATAGTTGAATTTTAAACATAAATAGTCAACTAGAGGATATGAGGTCTCATCATGAGTTGACCTACCATGATCATAGCTCCTAATAAAGTGACATTACCACTACTAGTCACCAAGTTAGGGTAATGGCCTTCGGTCGTAAAATTGAGGGACAAGAGGTCTCATCACGATCCGACTTGTTCACTTTTGTTAGCTCCCGTGAATGGCATTGTTATTATCTGGTTACCAATACAGAATAATGATCTTCAGTATACATCTAAGTAAATTGAAACGATTTTGTAACTATGAACTTATTTCTAATAGATGGGACACTTGCATCTCATTGGGTTAAAAAGGCATCCCTGTCGAGGCTATGGATGCCTACTGGAAACAGTGGCCATGCCTATGGTATAGAAGTTAATTCAATATTATGATCTAGTTGGTTACCATGTTTTCTCAAAACTAGTTATTGATAAAGCCTACTGTTGCATAAATAAGGTTTGCTAGAACTCATGGTTCATGGGGTAATATTTAATCATTTCTTAGATGATGATGGTTATGGTTTATATCTATTATTGAGTTATAAATATTCACTTTACATGTCAGGGATGAAACTTTTAGGATATTTGATATTTGACATTTTGTATAATCTAATCTATCATTCCTTTATTCTACAAGTTTTATATCTTTAATCAAAGATAATTGCCTTGCCCAATCAGCCTTCATTTATTCGTAGCTTAACAACACTACTATTATTTTTGGGTAGGATAAAGAGGCCTAATTTTTATTTTTAATCCTAGGTAATTGGTCAGACCTTGAGAAGCAAAGACTGAGATAACTAATTCTCACAATTTTTGTGCTCATAAAAACCAAAGCTTATGGGTCTAGGGAATGCATCTTTTTCTCATCATTTTACCCTATTTTATATTCCCTTTTTATCCATTATTATCTCATGACATTCATAACATGATTATGTCACTTTTATATATAATGAGGTAATTGAGGTGATGAATTACTGATTGAGGCTACTCATGAGATGTGTTATAGAAATCTTGATGATAGGGAAACTAATCAGTTTGGGGGAAGGAAACCCTGCTACACTTTCTGATTACTTTCTTTCAGCTTGCATGGCTTCCACCTTTCGCATCACTTTCAACATCAACTCAACCTACATCAGCTTCAACAAATATTAGTCCATACATGCCATTCCACATTTTTACGGAGGTAAAACTTGAGGTAAAATAACATAAGTTTTTGATTTATTAAAAGTTTAGGAGAATGTCATGAAAAACCACTAAGCGTTATTCACTCATATTTTTCAACCATTATTTTCCCTTCTTTACCACTTCCCATTTTTTTTCTTCAGAGACACAAAAGCTTTCAGTTTGGGTTAGTGTTACTTTCATTAATTTATCTTGACCATTCCATTAATATTCTTTATCATCCTTCAATCTCCTTATTCATTCTCAAAATCTCCCTTATTCCATGTTGTTATACACCAAGCGATAATTTAAAACAACGATTGTAGCAACCACCTCAATTTGTTTTCTAGTGTATTGCATGAGGACATGCAACATGTTGAGTTTGGGGGAGGAGTTTCTATGCATGATGGATGTTTTCTCATTTATTCCTCATTTAAGGCATACAATTTCACTTTTATACAGTGCATAAATTGATTTGCGTATATCTTTAAAACTATCAACTAGATTCTTGTGATTTTTGGACAACAAGAAGGTATCATTAAAATGAACAAACCCAAAAAATTTCAAGCTAAACTAGTTTGTAAGACTCTAGAAATCATGCACTGTCACCTACATCCATTCTTCTTATATCTCGAGATATGTGGATCATATAGCTTTGATTTTTGGAGTGGAGAGGTATTAATATAGTAGAAATCTTCCTGCAAAATTTCAGCAAGATCTGATTTGTAGTTTTTGAGAAAATGGTTAATGAAGTTTGTTGTTACTTGTATCATATTTTGCTACAACTTCATATACATATGGTTGAAAGTCAATGTGCAAATTGTTACAACTTCACCAACATTGCTAGAATTGAATAACTATTGTTTTAAAGAAGAATTTGGGGAAGAAACCTTTTGTTCCATCAATATCATGAGTTGGGGTGAGAATTTTGATTAATGTATTATAACTTGGTTGGTACAGAGGCATTGGGTTGCATGAGGACATGCAACATGTTCAGTTTGGGGGAGATGTTGGGCCACTAATTTATCATTATTTTTTTTTTTTTTTTACAATGTCGGATACTCATATATTAGAAAAACTTTCTGAAAAGAGAACTAGTACATAGTGAGGGAGAGTATGAGAACTGAGGCACAAAATCGGGTACGCAGACCCATTATCCTCGTAGCTTCTCTTAGTTGAACGCAATACAGAAAACAAGTGGCTATACTGCCTTACATAGGATCCTCCTAACCAAGCAAATTTGCAATGCATGAAATCAAGGGAAGTGTTGTGTGGCCGAGTCTTCCTTCCGGGCGCTGGCTCTGGTCGAAGTTTCTGCCTGTTGGCTCTCAGTGAGGGTGCGCAGATGATCTATAACCGCCTCCATGTGGATACAGCAGTCCTCTAAGTCTTCAATCTCCCTTTTTCTTATTTCCAGCTTCTTTCGTTTGGAATTCCTAACCGCATGGTAGTCCTCTGTTAATTCTTTCACCTGAGCTTTCAGACTGTTGATCATAATGGTATGTGCCATGCACATATTACATTCTTTGTTATTGAAGATGTTCCCCAACGGGTCTTTGTTCTTGGCCTGGTTGGAGGGCTGACCTTGCTGTCCCGCCATTGGAATGAGCTGAGGAATGAGAGCAGAGAGCGTGCTATTGAAGAGGGAACCTGAGACAGCTTTGGAGGGAGCGAGACCGCTGAGGAGCTGTGGCTTTAGGAGGAGACGAGAGGGCCTCGCAAACTTCGGGAGGGCACTGCTGTAGGAACAAAAACCACTGTTAATTAAAAACAGACTCGCATGAAACTGAAACTGTCTTACCCCGGGATCAAGACGGAAGAATAGAATCCTTGAAGAAGAGAGAGCTTCCGAACTGCACCACGAATTTGATAGGGCTGTTAAGGCTCGATCAATGACTGAAGAAGAGTTGTGGAGCTGTCCGCTATTTGTAGATGGAGGGAGGTCCCTAGCTCGGGTGGAGCGGGACTGAGAAAGCCCGAGGATAGGGAGAACACGGTCAAGGGCCATGATTACCCTTTTGTCCATCTGCGTACGAGAAGTATGGGCTTTACTGAGGATGCAGAGAGAGCCTGCCTTGGAGGGACGAGGGATCACGCGTGCTCTGAGGGCGATGATTGATTTTGAGGCCCGAGATCGAGAAGATCTGTCATTGAACCAGTTGATGCCGCTTTGAGATATTGAGGAAGATACGAAAAGATGGCCTGGGTGCCTGAAGTGACTTCTCCCTTGAGAAGGGACGGCGGGGGGCTTATGCTTACGGGATATCCCTGACATAGGTTGAATTATTCTCCCTAACCTGACCGAGACTCCTTCTGACCGCTTGATTTGCTTGCTGGTCTGCATCCTTATTGAAATTCCTGAGGATGTGTTTGAAAGTCACTTCTCCTATCGCTCTAACATTCTCCATGATTCGATTCTTGATGTTGTTGAGGGCCAATTGATTGAATTCTCTCCCTGTGTTCATGGCAGCGATTATTATAGCTGAATCTCCTAGGATGAGGAGGTTCTGAAGGCCGAGATTCTTTGAGATAAGAGTGCCCAAAAGGAGGCCATAGGCCTCTGCTTTGTTGTTGGACATTTGGCCTAATCCCCATTCAAAGGATACCATGGTGTTCCCCTGCGAGTCCTTTATGATCCCACCAGCCCCAGCTTGACCCGGGTTCTTTTTTGAGGCCCCATCGAAAAACAGGATAGGCCTTTTTTGGTTTCTTAACCAATTACTAATTTCCTCCTCGGTGCCACGAAGCTTCCAATTCTGGCTGCCCTTCCTTTCTCTGATACAAGCGCATGGGCTTGGATTAAGGTTGAATTTTCCCAGCCATTCCTTGAGCCTCTCATCCTCGACCTCCATGTCTTTCTGAGAAACCCCTATTGCTTCGAAAGACTCAGCAATGAGGGCAATTGATTTAGCCAAAATGCCTGTAATGGTAGGCTTTTCATTATTGAAAATGCACTTATTTCGAGCAATCCAGATTTGCCAACTCAGATTAGCAGGGATGCTGTTCCAAATCCTGTGCACTATGGGATTGCCTTTTTTGGGTTGATGGAGTCTTTTGTCCCAATTTTTATGGAAGGTCGAAATCTGAGGGGGAATGGCTTCTGAAGAGATTGTACCAGAGAGGAGATGCCAACAAGCTTTAGAAATCGGGCACTCAACGAAGAGATGAGTGATGGTTTCTTCTGCTAGCCTACACAAGCAACACATAGAGGGTCCCTGGATACCTCGCTTTCTGAGGTTCTCAGCAGTTAGGATTTTGCCATGGAGGAGAGTCCAATTGAATATTTTGACCTTGGGGAGGCATTCAGGGCACCAAGCAGCTTTGTACAGGGGCCAATTGTTTACCACTGAGATGTCCTGGAGGGCTTTGTAACCTTCTTTGACTGAGTAATTGCCTCCATTAGGGTCCCAAACGAACTTGTCTTCTTTCCCTCTGTTGGTGGGGGCTGAGCCACTGAGGGAGCTTTTGAGCTCGTCCCAATGCTTGGCTAAGTCCATGGGGAGATTGGGAAGGGTCCAACCAGCCCAGCAGTCGTGATCCCATAAAGAGATGTCGGAGAGAGAATTATAATTCGATTCAGCCATCCACCGTTGGAGGGGATACAGATGTCGAAGTGAATCTCTGGCTTTTGACCCCATAATTCTGTCTTTCCAGATGCTTATCTCACTGCCATTCCCAGGAGCTCTAGAGATGAAGGGTTTGCAAAGGGGTAGCGATTTCTTGATAAGATTCCAGGTTGGAGTGCCTTGTCTCTCTATAATGTTTTCTGATAGGATGTTGCTGTTTGGACCATTCAGGTATTTCTTCTTTATTATGGTAGTCCACCATGCTTCTTTTTCGTTTAGAATCCGCCAGATAAGTTTGAAGCCCAAAGCTAGATTTGCTAGCCTAGGAACCCTTATTCCTAGCCCTCCTTTTTCCACTGGAAGGATCACTTTATCCCACTTGACCAAACTGAACTTCTTAGTATTTTGCTTGCCTCCTTGCCACAGGAAGCTTCGGATTATTAACTCCAAGTGTTTATGGATGCTTGCCGGAGCTAGGGCAATAGCGAACTGATAGATGGGGAGAGAGGCGAGGATGGACTTGATTAGTATCGATCTACCTGCTAAGTTTAACCAGTGCACTCCCCAACTTTGCAATTTGCCTCTGAGTTTTTCGATGATCTTGATCCAGATCCCTGATTTGATTGTCTCTTTTGCCAGGGGGAGCCCCAGATACATGAAATGGGACCAATTTAACTGAGCTGGAATTTCCATGATGAGGGATATGCGCTGTATGATATGATTTGAGACGTTCCAGGCGTATAACATGCATTTATTATTGTTGAGTTTGCCACCAGAGGCAAGAAGGAAGAGATCCAAGACTTTTTTGAATCTCCTCGCCATTATGCAAGAGGCACCTCCTATGAGGAGGGTATCATCCGCAAACAGAGAATGGTTAATTCCTTTAGACCCTCTGACAATTTCAATCCCTGTAATTTCTTTTTTCCTCCTCAAATTTTCCAGCTTCGAGCTTAGAGCTTCCGCCATGAGAATGTAAAGAAAGGGAGAGAGCGGGCACCCTTGTCTCAGGCCCCTTGAGCTTTTGAAAGCTTTGCTGGGTCTTCCATTGATGAGGGGGGCTGTCCAATTGCCCGATATGCACTCCCGCACCCTGCTTATAAAGAGCTCGGATATGCCCATCTTTTTAAGGACGGCCTGAAGAAAGGAGTGGTTTACTCGATCGAAAGCATTGGCCATGTCCAACTTCATTATCATACCCTTTTCTTTCCTGGTGATACTGCTTTGGATAGCCTCTTGAATGAGAATTACATTGTCGGCAATTTGCCTCCTCGGGACAAAACCCCCTTGATTCTCAGAGATGAGAGAAGGGAGAATGGATTTGAGCCTGTTGGCAAGGATCTTAGTTATGATTTTGTAGGAGACATTACAGAGGGAGATAGGGCGAAAACGGTTAAAGGAGAGAGGGTTGGGTTCTTTGGGGATTAGAGCTAGGAAGGAGGATTTCATTCCACCGCCCATCTTGCCCTTTAGGAAGAAGTTTCTTACTGCTCTGATATAATCCTTTTTGATGATGTCCCAATGTGTCTTGTAGAAGTCCACAGTAAAACCATCAGGTCCCGGGGCCTTGTCTGAGGCCATGTTGCGGATTGTTTGCTCTATCTCTTCTACAGTAATCTCTTTGTCAAGCTCAGAGTTTTGATCATCTGAGATTTTGCGTTCCATCGTGTCAAGGATTTCCATGCCATCACTGCCTTGCTGGTCCGCGGTGAGGAGATCTTGGAAATGAGAGGACGCAGCCTCCATAATTTCCTTTTGCTCTTTTAATTCAACGCCATCCACTGTTATTTTGTCGATATTGTTACCAGCTCTCCTCATTTTCAGATTGTTATGAAAAAAGGAGGTGTTCCTATCTCCCGACTTGAGCCATAGACACCTTGACTTTTGCCTTTGTTCCTCTTCCTCTTTTCTGTTCAGCTTATACAGTTCCTTTTGGATTTCCATCTCTTTGATCTGCTCCTCTTCCGTGTCTTGTCTGCTATCTTTCTCTTGGTCCCACTGTGTGAGCTTAACTTGGAGTGCTGATTTAATTCTATTCTCTTCTATGGCCTTGGATTTGGCCCATTGTTTTATGGCCCCACGCAGGATCTTTATTTTGGATTCCCAGACGTAGTGCGGGGATCCTCTGATCTCTGTTGACCACTGCTTTTTTATCAGAGCTCGAAAATCTTCCTGGTTATCCCAAGCTCTGTTGTATCTGAATGGAAGCGGGCCCAAGTTTGCTCCTTTGTCCAATTTTAGTGCTACAGGCTTATGGTCTGAGAAGTATCCTTGGATGATGAGGCTTTTGATGCATGCAAATTTGGCCACTATTCTATCTTGGACCAAGATACGATCCAATCTTTCCTTGATGTTGTTTCGGCCTGCTCTCTTGTTGGACCAGGTAAAGCGCCCATTCTGAGGAGGGAAGTCCACTAGATTGTGATTTAGAATGATTTCTTCAAGGGCTTCCCTTGAGGAATCTGCCAAGAAGTTTCCCCCCATCTTTTCTTCAGCATTTCTTATTAGGTTCAGGTCCCCCCTAGGAAAATGCTTCGGCCTTGCGTCTCCTGGAGGTCTGCCGCAATTGACTTCCAGCAAGCATCCTTGTCCCGGAAGTGAGGAGGGGCGTAGACATTATAGATAGTGTAGTCTTCTGTCCTTGCTGTATTTTGGATATCTGAACGGATCCACCAGCTGCTTTGCCTTTGATTTATAAGGTTCCATTTTTGTTTGTCCCAGATGGTCCCTATACCACCTGAGGCGCCAGATGCGGTTACTGCAATTCCTTCATAGGTTCTGCTATTCTTTAGGAAGTTCTTAAAATCCTGCTCATTGATTTTGGTCTCCTGGAGGAGGAGGATGTCTGGGTGTTCTGAATTAAGAAGATCGCGGACTGCATTAACCTTGAGGGAGGAGCCCATCCCCCTACAGTTCCAAGAGACCAGATTCATCACTTATTTGTCTTGGTGTGGGAACCTCCTTTCTCTTTCCCTTTCTCTCCATTTCCTTTCGTCTTGTCCAGATAGGTGTCCATTGGTTGTTGAATCCCTGTGGTCATTTCTTTTGCTGCAGTCTCATCCCTTATCTCCTTATTTGATTTCCTTTCGACTTTTCTTGGGGGTTCTACAGATGTGTTGCTTTCCTTGGACTTGTTCCTGGTTAATATTCTCTCTACTGTGTGGGGGGGGGAGGTAGGCGAGGGGGAGGAAGGCGGGGGGGAGGCGGGGATAACAGGGGGGGCTCTCGGGGATGGGGGGGGGGAAGGAGGATCAACCTCGGATAGGGTTTCAAATTGGTTGGAGGATGAAGGAATAGTCGGGCCTGATTGAGAAGGGGGGAGGGGGGAGACTATAAGGTTTTTGTTGTTTCCGTGTGGGGGGTTGGGCCTCTTCTTTTTGACAGTTTCCCAGACTTCCTCTGCTGCTTCAGGGTTAGATTCAGAAACATTTGCATTTGCTTTACTACATCTATTGGCGAAATGTCCATACTCATGACATACCTTGCACTTGAAGGGAAGTTGTTCGTAATCAACTTGCTGAAGGTGC
Source organism: Pinus tabuliformis (assembly GCA_031772625.1). NCBI lineage: Eukaryota > Viridiplantae > Streptophyta > Pinopsida > Pinales > Pinaceae > Pinus > Pinus tabuliformis. The sequence continues at coordinate 846,601,588 of CM062811.1, forward strand.
GTCCATTGGTCGACTCTGATCTTGATGGCTTCTGGTAGTCCCTTTCCTAGATTCACTTCTACACAAATTCTTGCGCATGCGTGCATGTTCTCCTTAGGCTCCGATCTGTCAATATACTTCCCTATTCCATTTCCAATTGCTTTCACTGACTCATCTCCCCAACAATGAAGGGGCAGGTGCGGGAGCCGGACCCAAACGGGAACAGCGTTGGGGACGTCCATCTCCGGGTCGAAGTCAGGGGTCCACCTGTTAAGGTAGAGGCCTCTTGTGTCCATAAAGTATGGACCATTCCTGAAGATTAGGTTTCGATCTTCCACTGATTCGAAGAGGAAAGTGAAGAACCCTCTTCCACAAAAGCGAATCGCAATCTTGCCTTGAACGATCGAGTTCCAGTTTCTTTCCACCCATCGCTGAACGGTGCGAGGGGAGGGCCATAAACCCGTGAACTGCCCGACTAAGCCTCTGTCGGCTAGAGCCACCGCCGCTCTCCTAGGAAGGGCAGGGGGGAGCGGGATTTCTGGGATCTCATCCATTTTTTTTACGAAGCGAGAAGTAACGGGCCTGATCCTTTCCGAAGAGTTCTCCTGGGTGAGGGAAGCGAAGGATTTCATTAGGTCATCCGGATCCGGTCCTGATGGGCCCGAGGCCGCCATGATCGGGGATCTTTAAAGGGCCAGAGCGACCTAGCAGCAGCGCTGCTAGGCGCAGAAGCGCAGTGGGACGAGGGCGGGATCAGGAGAGGCAGGGGGGGGGAAGAGAAGGGCAGAAAACACGGGGGAGAAGGGAAAAAGGGGAGAGCGAGCACGGAGGGCAGGAGGCCCGGCAGCAGAGAGCGCAGAGCCTCGCAGCGAGGCTTCCAGGCGCGGGGCAGCGGGATGGTCAGGAAACTGCCATGGCCAGCGCGCAGACCTCTCAGAGCTCGTGTATCAACCTTCTCCAGATCCACTAATTTATCATTATTATTATCACTTCTTAACATCCATTTAATCCATTTCTATTGTTCTATTTATCATAATTCATCATATAATTCCATTTCATAATTATTTATGCTCTTGTGGATAAGTAGTATTGTTCTCCTTTATTTTTAATAAATTGATGATTAATATGCATGATTTTACAAATGATGGTTTATTAGTGAATTTGTTATAACGCCACTCACGATTTTAGCCTCCAAGATCTCTTCGAGATTACAAATTTGTGTTGGAAATAATACTGAGAGGAGGGGGGGGGGGTGAATCAGTATTATCAAATCAATAACTTTTTCATTTCCATAATCAGATTCATATACGCTACTTCAGAAGGGAACTCGCGTGTACACGCAACTGTGTTTAATGCAACTAGCGTATATCCAACAAACTTATGATTCAGTTAATTCATCATATGTTGATCTTTAATCAGTGCATTAGAACTTCATTAACCATACAAACAGTACCCAGATGCAGTAAAAACATAATAGATCATCACACATAAGAAACACACATGAACGCCATGATATAAGGTGGAAATCCAATGTGGGACAAAAACCACCTGCTGCCGTCCTCCTTTAATATAAGAAAAACCTGTTTACAATCTTGTACTGGCGTAAACTCACACCAGTATGTAGGCACCCACCTGCAGAAGGCTACAACCTTCTCTCATTCTCCAGCTACTATTGGAAGGGAGCTACAACCCCTTGGCTCTTATACTAGCCGATATATTTACTAGTACGTAGGCGCCGACCTACAAAAGACTACCACCCTTTCTCTTTTTCCAGCTGCTACTGGAAGGGAGCTACAACCCCCTAGCTTTTGTACTGGCCGATATGTTTACCAGTATGTGGGCGCCAGCCTACTGAAGGTCCCAACCTTCACTCTTCCTCCAGGGACCACGTTTCATAAATTTTCACACTGGATACTCCTGGAACACAACACCATAATCTGAAGGCCACATTTCATCCAATTTTCATACTGGACCCATCAACAACATTGAAGCTCATAATCAATCACCACTGCAACACAACTATTGCATTAACCAATCAATCTCTGAATCACCCACAACTGAATCACTGAAGACCTGTCATCAAAACATAGTTACCAGAACACAGAGTAGAACCCAGAACTCTGCAACAACCACCAGAACCATCTGCAAATTCAGATATTATATTTCATAATGTATACGCTACTCTGATGAACCGAACCAGCGTGTATACGTGCTTTTACCAAAGCAAACCCGCATACAGATCTACAAATATTAACTCATAACTTTGCAGCTATTCCAGACATCAATCATACCCAGATCATAACATTTATAGAACAAACATGCGTCAGTAATTCAGATCTAGTCTATCAATGATCAAACCACATAATGATAATACATTCCAACCCTTAAGATCCCGATCCATCATTCATCATCATCCACATAGGTGCATCCTTAGTTCAGATCAAGCAAAGCATCACAAACCCATAACCTGCATACTGGATCTCTCACTTCATCAGATATTCAATACTTGCACACCTTGGCCTAATGATCTTCTCCTCCTTTTATAGTTTTAGGCCTTTCTCAATACCATGGTCCAAAACCACTTAGGACCAATACCTTGGACCAAATACCTGGGGTCAATACCTCAGACCAGATACCTTGGACCAATACCATGGACCAAATACCTCGGACCAAAACTTAGTTTTCCAACATGTACATGCCTTTCCTTCTGTGAAACTGCGTGTGTATGTTATACACTCCTTTTGGTCTGTTAACCCACGTGTATACGTTGCTTTTTCAAGGTGAACCTGCGTATACCTCTCTTTGATCATTAATTCTTTGCTATTGACCTACTGCACTATGATCTGTCATTTGAGTGAGTTGCCATCAAGGACAACACCTGTATCATAATGCAAACAATTTGATCTTCAGCTCATAATCAAATATTCCAACTCAAAAATTCATTGGGATAAAAAATTAACAGTTTTGCGTTGGACATTTCGGGTAAATGAAGATGAATCTTGAAAATTCGAGACACGGGTTTTGTGCAGAATGGACCAAATTAGTTTTCTAATGGATACTTTTCCAAAATTCGGTCTAGAATGAGATAAAATCAAGGTTCTTCGAAGGACATTTTCGTAGATTTTCTGTTTTGGCTGTTTTCCAAATTGCTCCAATTGCAATACCAGATTCGACTTGTTCTAGCTAAATCGTGATGGAAAGATATATCATATCTCATCTTTCTTATTGAGATTTTGTAATCAATCTAAATTGTAAGGGAAAACATTTTGTAATCAGTTCGTTGGAAATTTCCCTTTGTTGTGTGTGTATTTAAAAGACACATATTAGAGAGAAAAAGGAGATAACACATATAGAGCAGATCACATATTGAAGGATCTTTCTTTCATGTGTAACATCAAAACTTCAGATTGTAATATTTTTATGAATTAATATGAGTAACAACGTATCGTTAACTCGGTGTAGTCTATAACTCTCAGCGACAACCCTAATCGGAGAGTTGGGCCCACTCTTTCGATTAGGCATTGTTGGAAACAGTTCGTGTGGATAGATATGATTTTCAATTGTATCATTAATGCTTTATGATTGTTGTTTCATTTCTTTGTTGCTTTATTATCTTGCTATTATTTTAGAATTGTTGTTACTTCGGATTGCTGTTACTTAGAGTTGGTGTTATTTAATTTGTTGTTACTCGATTTGTAGAACTCTTGGACCCTGTATTTCGTAATTGCTCAATATTGGGTAGGGAACCTATGGCTTGCATAAACCTTGCACGATAACCTTGAAATAACTAGACAGACCTAGATTGACAAATAAATGTAAGAGGGACTGGATCTCTAAATCTGTATTAAGACCCCAACAAGCCTATCATTATTGAGATTTACATGAAACCTAGATAGATCCAAGCTTTTATTATGAAAGTCCTTTTGACATGTTCCTATTCTTCTTCCTTATGTGATTGCAGGGTTCCATATCTGTTATTGGAGGTGGTAGTGGGTCAATATTTGGGCTTCCTTTTAGATTGAGGCTTGATGGTAGGTCGAGACCCCCTTGGGGGATGTTTCTTTTTCTTTCATGCAACGTTTTTGACTGAGTCTCGTTCATCATTGATTTGAGAAGTTGCATTCAACTTAGAAAATGCCAAAGATTCTTTAACATTTGGACAATTTTTTGCAAAGTTCCCATACTCATGGAAAGAGTTACATTTAAAAAATACCTACTCACAATCAAGAGATTGAAGGTGACTTCAACCCTCCAAGTCAAGATGAATCACCTTAGGCAGTTCCCTCATCAAAACCCATTTCCACACATAATCAACCTTAGTCTTTGCATGAGTTATATAACAACCTAGATTGTCTCTAATAGTTTTAAAAGTGCCAATACACCAAAAGAAAATGGGAGGGTGTGATAGTTTGATCCAAACAAGGGAAAACAATATCTACATGTTAGGGTTAAATTTAAGGGTCCACAGGGAAAGAAACATTCCCCAAGGACCCATGAAATAGGGACAAAATCTGAAGATGAGTTCCCTAACTTCTTTGGTTTTAAAAATAAATATATAAAAACCATTTCCACAATAAAGCATAACAATATAATCATGATCACTCCTATAGGTTATATCTCTATACAACTCATTGTTGCAAATAGATTCTTAATAACACAAAAAATATGTAACGACACACACACATACACATTGATATAGATATTTTACCTTGGAAACCCAAATTGGGAAAACCAGAAATAATTTTCTTTTTTTAATTTTTTTTTTATGATACATACAAATATACATACAGACATATAGACATATGTATGTATGTATGTATGTATCATAAAGATTTAAAGAAAATGAAAATTATTTCTTGTTTTCCTGATTTGATAGATAAATCGAATTTCCATTTACCTTGGATTAGAATACCATATATGTGTGTGTGTGTGTGGGATTGATAAATCGACAATCCATTTACCCTGGATTAGAATACAACCATAGCTCCTTAACCCAAACTCCAAAACCATGGGAAAAATTGCCATGTGACACAAATCACTAAAAGTGAAAATCGTGTGCTGAAAACCACCAAAAACAAACAAAACCACTTCTTCTTTTTATTTTTTATTTATTTATTTTGTTTATTTATTTATTTATTTTTATTTTTATTTTTATTTTTATTTATTTATTTAGTTTTTATGGATGCTTCCCCTAAACCCTTACATATGAGGGCTTGCACTCCATTGTGAACTCCTTGAGAAGGGGGGGATTTTCCACCCTTGCGATCCCCACCAAACATGGGGGGTTAATGTTGTGATGCAGGCAAGTTACCTCTATAGACAAAGGCAAGCCCTCTAGCCCTAGAGTGGGTCTAGTCACATCAAAGACAATACCAAAGCAAATTTCCTTAGATAGTTGATGTCATGAAGGCCTACCTTCAAATCCTCGTTTGATAAAGTTCTCGTTATGTTGCTCCAACTCTCGTTCTTCTAATCACTTATGTACTTGAAAACAACATACAGAGAACAACAACAAACATAATAGAATACGACAAAAACAATCTACTTAAGGGTCAAGGAACTTCAAGCTATCAATATGCAATTTGACATAAGATATGGGAAATAAACCATTGATTTGTATTAATATGAACTGAAGTAAAACTTACAACCATGCCTTGATGTTGTAGGTCTCCTTGAAGGGTCTTGTCAACATGTCTCCGGAAGCATTCACTTATGAAGTGTCTCCCAAGAGGATGAATAACTCTCTCTCCTACCCAAAAGGAAAAATTATGATGCTAGGACACTCATACAATCAAGCCAACTCCACTCAAAACCATCCCAGGCTAAGTTACATAAGAGGCTACTTCCAAACTCTAAAAGCTACCAACTTCAAATTCCACTTGCCACTAATTCTTCACCACTAGCTTTAACTTAGCCATGAAGGAGATATTTATAAGAAGAGGAGCCTCCATAAGAGATGGGAGAAAGAGATTATCCCTTTGGGAGGTTGCACAAATGGCGGAACAACCATCCCAAAGGAGGGAGCTGAGCTCATCTGATCCAACAACCAACCCCAGGACCGCTCATTGATAATTTGTTAAAACAAACTCGCCAAAAGTAGATCGTCGTGAGTGAAACGTAGAGACATAGCGACGACGTCGCTAGGCTTAGTTCAATCTTGGCCATCTTCGCGGGTGGTATAATTGATCACCCGCGACGACCCAAAAACATAAGTAAAAAGGGTCTTCTCCAGGAGTAATGAACTGAGGTATTCTTCCTAAGATGACAAGGAAGACACTGACACATATTTTACGACATGACACAAAGAAAATGTCAATAACACGGACCGATAGTGTCTGGGATCAGGGAATGCAAGGTCGGTGACAAAATACTGTGTAACAAACGTCCCCCCTATGACTCCACTAGTGTGCCCAACACAACTTACAATGCGTGGAGGTACTTGTGCAAAGAATGTAACACATACCCAATAACCCCAATTCTTAGCAACCCATTTAGAGATAGAGTTGGTATTAGGCCAAAGGACCATAGAATTACATACTTATCCTTTATCCTTCAAAATACTGATATTTTGAGTTGACAAAGAGGAACCCAAGTCAAATTTGGGGATGATATCCATGCATTTGGAAACTCTACATTTTTCAAAGTTGATCTTGACACTTGAAGAAGATTTGGAGAACATATGAACCAAAAATGGGAGGGTCACCCTTTGAGAGGCTGATAAGAGGAATTCTCCAATAAAGGACAAAACCAAGTTGTGGGCACATGCAGAGTCAACCACGATAAGAAACCAATATTTTCTAAGGAAGAGAGCATGTAAGGACAAGGCTTAGACTAGATTTACGCTTATCTTGGATACAAGGATGAGGGAAGTGGAAAGGGAAAAACCCTAGCTATGGAGAACTATGCCCATTCTCTAAAACATATTTTATAAATCGAGTTTTGCAAAATGGTAGTAAGAGACCCACCTCTCGTAATTTTTTTTTTTTTTTTTTTTTTAACTGAAATGGTTGTGTTTTATTGAATATTCCAGGTTGGGCAAAGCCTAATCAACCAAATTACAATTCATGGGTTTTACATGAGCTCCTCTCCCGGTTAAGGGATGATTACCGTTTTCAAAGCACCTGCGTTTATGCTGATCATTCCACTTTGGTGAGTGCATCCTATGTTTGCCAATCTGTCCGCTTCCTTGTTTAGATCTCGTAAATTTTTCAATAAGCATGTAATTGTCATTTTTTTTCATTTTGTGTCCTAGACAAGCTCCATGTTACCCTAAAACCCCTTATTAACCCACAATTATTGGTTCACTACATTTCTATTGTTATATTGTTATGTAGGCTAGAACTTTTTATGTTACCCCTTCATTATAATTGTACCCTTTGTCTTGTATGTATATGTGTGTGTGTGTGTGTGTGTGTGTGTGTGTGTGTGTGTGTATATATAAGATCATCATATCTTCAATTGTATTGTATTCATTGTAAAAGGAGGTTCCACCCTTGAATTGGATTGCATTTCATCAAATTATTATCATTTTAAAGGTGTTGGTTCATAACATTTGGTTTTAGAGAATACAAACCTAGAGTGTTTCTTCAAATGAGTCATTATGGAATTTTTTCTATAATTTTTTTGTCTTTTTTTGTTTTTTGTTTTTTTTTTTTTTTTTTTTGTGGGAAGATTTAGATAGTGAAATCTTGAGATGATTAAGGAGATATATCGAAGTACATTTGATAAAAAATTTAGATTATGCTTTGCTACACTTTCAGAGATATACCCTATGGAAGTTAGGATTTCTGAATGGTACTAAAATCAATTTCAAATGAGTGATCTTGGAATTTTCACTATAATTTTGTTTTTGGGATACTTCAAATCATGAATTTTGAAGATATTGAAAATTTTGAAATACATATGGTTTTAGATTTTGGATCACTAAAACTTTGGAGATATACCTTGTGGAAGTTAGTGTTTGTGAATAGTCTAGAAAATAGTTTCAAATGAGTGATCTCAAAGTTTTGTTAGAATTTTCTCCCAAAGAAGTTTCAAATTATGAAATTTTTAGGGATCTAAGGAGACATACAAAGGTACAAATTGGATTTATCTCCATCTTAAAGAAGGTATCAGTGACAAGGTGCCAGACCAGACTGTTTTACCAGAGATAATAAAGAAGGTAAAATCATACTATAACTGGAAATAATCCTTGAAACAAGGATTAAACACGTGAAAAATCAAGCAATTACTAAGTACCTCATTAAATGGAAGATCTACTAGTGGATGAAGCCACATGCGAAGATGAGTGATTCATACAAGAATAATTGAAATTAGTCAAGTGTTGAGAACAAGATGTGTTTGAAGGGGAAGGGTATGCTAATCCCTAGATAAGCCCCATGCTAACCATAATACCCCTTATTAAGCCATATTATTAATCTCAAAGAGGGAAACCTACTTGAATAGATTAATGATGGAGTTAAGGAGCATATCCATAGTGAGTGAAGGTCCCCATAAGCCATGGTTGTTTACAATTTTTCATTCTTAGTGTGTAAAAATACAAAAAATATATGTATAGCTCAACCCCCTATATATTTGTATCCAGAGATTAATTAAAATTCCCATTAAATGTTGAAATTTGTGTAATTATTTCAATTTTGTGGCTTTGGTGTGGGCTCATTATTTTTTGATGTGCTCGAAAACTTTGTGCTATGGAAGAGGTTTTTCTTAACGTGTTGGGTATGATTATTAATTGTTGGATCATTGCATGATACGAACAACAATATTAGTTTGTAACACAATGTATGAGTGCTTGTTGGGAATTTTTCCTTTTCCCATGGGTCGTCCAAAACCATCTATTGTTTGTTGGGAAATTTTCCTTTACCCACATGGTGTCCACAACCATTTATTGCTTGTTGGTATTTTTTTCTTTCCAATAGGTCATCTACAAGATTTGGTAGATGGTTTCAGTGTCTAGGACAATGCCTTTCACTCCCATTTCATTCCCCTTAACCAGTGGGACATTTTTATATTAATACATGGGCACAAAATCTATTTTTACACTCACAACAACATTTTTTCAAACACAGTCCAAAAATATATTTTTGCACATAGCCAAATGGTTATTCCCTGTTTTATTGATTGTATTGTTACCTTTATATGATCAACAATCTATGAGTGAATAATTTTGAGGCGTATCGACATTTCTATAGCAAAGTATCGTTTTTTCTAACTTGGATTTGGACTATAGAGTGGAATATTTTTCTATTCAAAGTATTTTATACCATGATAGTTAATTTCCCCGTGAGATGGAACTCATAGCAGTTGTAGTAGAACATAGGAAAATGGGTTTCAAATAATGTCTCAATGTGTGTGATTTAATTTGATGGAACATATTCTAATATAACATTAAATGAAAAGGATATATTAATTTTTATTGTGCATTAAGAATCCATTTGGTGAATTGTGTATCTTAGTCACTTAATTATGGATGATCTAGTATTAGAGAATATTCGTTCGAGACCTTGAAGCAATTACCATGGGAAAGGGTTTGAAGAAGTAGAAGTTGGAAGAGTTGATATACTTCACAAATGGACCTAGGGATAAAGTTAGTCATGGAAAAATAGGGAAGATGAGCTGGAAAAAAAGTTTTCGAAGCATAGAGACTCCTTTACCATCACGATGAAAGAATTAGATAGGAGAAAATTATAGCTCTTATAGCTGGGGAAGACATTCATTGAGTTGGATAATTGGAAAGAGGATAGGTTTGCCAAAGTCAATGCTTAGCTATACTAGGATTTAGAAATGAATAGTCCTTGAAGAGGCTACAAGAAGTAGTCCAAGAAAGCAAGCAATACCCTTCCATTACCACTGGAAAGGCTAGTACCATGATGGAGACATGCCTGATAAATAACCTTCCAAGATCCTTCATTAATGGAACTTTTGTGACTTTGAAAAGAACACTAGAGTCTTTGAAAAGGAAAATAAACAAATGATTTCAACATTTAGATTTTTTCAAAATCTCATGGGACCAAGCAATCAAGATGGTAAGCATAATAACAAATTTAAAATCTATGACATAGTAGGGTCATAAGTTTAGCGATTATTGCCACTCTAGAAGTTTAAGCAACCCATGTAGGAACTATTACCAATACTACAAATTGCATGGACATTGGGAGGCCAAATTTTGGAGGCTTCACCTAAACGCCATCCCAAGAACCAAAGAAACAAAATGAAAGTTTGGAGAGTCAAGGTCAAGGGTAAAGAAGAGTTGCTTGCACTTGCATCCCAAGGAGCAATATTTGTCCAACATATGTCATCTCTATCCATTGTTGGAATTCCCAATATACTGGGTGGGGGGTGAATAAGTATAATGAAAATTATTACTTATTTAAATCCGGTCAAATATGATAAGACATAAAACTTAAAAATTTAATAGGTAACATAAGATATATGTGGAAACCCTTGTGGGAGAAAACTAGAAAAATTATTTATTGGAAAGCTCTTGGAGGCATCAACCTAATATTACATCAATTTATAGGCACCAACCTACTATCACGTAAATTTCTTCTACTACTTTATAGGTACCAACCTACTATCACATCAATTTGTTCTGCTATTTTGTAGGCCCCAACCTATAGGAGATGCCAATTTGATTTGCTACTTTATAAGAAACAACCTACATGAGACACCAATTCTCTCTGTTTCTTTATATCCACCAACCTACAAGAGACACTAATCCCCTTTGCTACTTTGTAGGCACCAACCTATAGGAGAAACATATCCCCTCTGTTTCTTTGTAGGAACCGACCTACACGAGACACCAATCCCCTTTGCTTCTTTGTAGACACCATCCTATAGGAGACACCAATCCCCTCCGATGTAAATATTTGTAGGCACCAACCTACTTACTTATTCACAATGTTCGCTAGTTGCTTTTTCTTTCAACATGTATTCTTACTTCTTATATCTTCACCAACTTCATTAGTTCCTTCTGCCTTTAGCGAGTCTATTCGTTGCTTCTTCATTCCCCAAGCATACTTCTCCCAAAACTTATTGCTTTTGGTTTCTTCTCAAGATTGAATTTGCACAACATGCCACATATCTAATTTTGGAAATATGGTTTTGAAATTTCTACCACAAATACCTAGTGATATCTTATCTATCTCATCCAAATTTCACAATATGAAACATCTCAGAAAGAAATGTATAGAAAACCTTTTGAAGTATGTTTCATGAGCATTAAGGAACATTGAATTAGTCAAATCATATATCTGAAATTATAGTGAACCAAGGTATATAATATAAACCATAAGTACATGAAGATATTCTATCTATATCCTCCAAGTTTCATGGTATGAAACATCTTGGAAAAAAAGTAGTAGCGAAAATTGGCAACTAACCTATTTGAACAAGATTTGAGGACCATTCAAGAAGCCTAACTTCCTTCGACTATATATCTAAAATTATAGTGAATCAAGGACCACAATTTGAAACAAACGTACATGAAGTTGTTCTATCTATATCCTCATAGTTTCACTGTCTAAAAAATCCTTTAAAAAAATAATAGTGAAAATTCCCAGCTGACCTATTTGAAGAATATTTCAGGAGCATTTAGGAAGCCTAACTTCTATAATGCTCCCTCCCACCCCCTTAGACTAATCTTAGTTGAATGGGAGGTGCTACCTTCAATTAACACAACTTCCATGATTTCATCATGGAAATGGGGATAAAAAATTTATCCTTCGCCAAAGTTAACATAATTCACTTTGCATTGGACCATCATGTTCAACTCATTGAAAGAATTTTGATGATATAAAATTTTCCTCATTCTGAATCTTGGTTTGAAAATTACGCTGGTTTAAATTTTGGGTCCTTTAGCCCTTATTGCATCTAGAAGGATCACTACATGTCAAGCAAGTGCCTATGTTGCCTACCACATCTCCCATGGAAACATGGTTCCTCCCATGTCATCACGCCTAACACTTTCATGCCACCACACTTTATCTCTTAGTTGTGTTATATTCTAGATTCCCGCAATGTGACACCAATATTTATGTTAAGTGATGGGGATTTTCCCATCCCATGCCTTCCATTAGTTCGTGGCTCTTCCACCTCGATGCACATCACTCTGACCATATGCGAAGTGATGAAAATATCTAGGTGAAGTAACAAAGGAAATCTTTGTTACACACCTTCTATTTACTTCTTAGGACTCACTATGAAATGGCACTAAACTTTCCTCTGTGGTCCTACGGTCCATGGTGACATGGCCCACTTCAACGTGATCCACCATGCCGTGATATATGGTAGCTCCATTCCATGTGGCACCACCATTCCCTGCCATGTGTCATCTAGGTGACACATCAGTTGACCCCCACATCATTCACCCTTATGACCTCTTGCTGATGTCATGCTGATTCCATGGTGACATCAGCAGATCATGTGGCACTTCTTGAGGGTGCCACCTCAAATTAGATTTGGGATCTCGCCAGGGTGCCTCATCTTTGTGCAAGGTATGACATTCCCATTTATGTGAAAAGAGGGATCTCTATCGCACCCTCTGTCACCAACGTCTGCGTCCCTAACGTGAGAGGAGATTCATTACAACTCTATAGCGCGATGACAATATTGGCGATGGGTGATAAGAATTTTCCTATTCTGTGACATTTCTCATCCATGCCCTTCCTCACTAAACAACCACTAGCATACTCGATGCAGCGCGACTGGAATATTTATGTTGAGTAACAAAAGCTTTCCCATTACGAGCTCCATTTGACGTAGTGCCTCCTTAGATCTTAACTCCTCCTTTCGGACTTGTCAAGATTTTCCAAGTTCGGATATAGGTCCCTTCCAAGTGAGCTCAGACATGAGGCCTTGAGGCCTTCAAGATCTGCATAGCCATTCTTGAAACACACAATGTAGCACCACAATATTAGATTGAGACTAGAAGCAAAACAATAGCCACTAGACATACAAAAATCTTCATGGTCTCTCTCATGCTATAGAGAACATCTTAACATCAAAGCTCGTTGGCTCTAAGGCATGGAGACCACTGCTCCATTATACACACAACTCATGATATTTACAACCATAAAGATAGTCCCATGGGAGGAATTAAAAAAAATTCACAACGTTATTCACTGGCCTTAACAACATTTAAACCACAACTGTTCAATTATTCATAAAACACTTATAATGGAAACACTCACACAACTGGTCCACTAGTCATATCATAATTGTGACATCTCCTAGTTAATAATTTTCCCATTGTAAATGAATTGTAATTAATTAAAGGGTTGAGAGAAAGGGGCACAAATTCCATATTGCTCGAGGAAGGAGATTGCTTGAGGAATGGGTTGTTTTAAATATTAGTCCTTGCTGGATGAGTGGTTTTAAATGGATGATTGAGCAATGAATTTATTTGGAAAAAATATGGACAGGCCCAAGTGTCCTTTAGCTCTAACAGTAAGTAAGAAGAGGACAAAATATTAAAGGAATTATGGGCTATGTTGTCCTAGGCAGTTGACTTGCGTGGAGGTGGGAAAAAGACATACAATTAGTATGTTTTGGGATTTCAATGCATACACAACAGGAAAAAAGAAAACACACTCTCTCTCAGGCTCTTGCATAGAGACTATGGAAGAAAGCACACTGGAAGTGGAGAAGACATTGGAAGACGCAGGGAAGTGTTGAGGGTGTTGGAAATCCGTCAACCAAGGGGGTTCCCTTCACATGAAGTCCCAACTAGACCTCACACCATTTGGAGTAGGAGGCCAAACTAGAAACATGGTAGGCTGTCATTTCCCGTAGGGATTCGCCTTGGCTACAATTATCAACATAAGAGGTTATACAACATTCTTTGGAACAGACAAGTAAGTTGACACTATGAGTCATAAGATTGTGATGTATACAAAGTACTTTCATGGTAGGGGGAGAGAGAGTTAACCTCTAGAAGAAAAGTAACAACACTATCCTAAAAGAGACACACAAGAGCATAAGAGGATCACAAGTTCATTTGCAAAGTAGTTCACAAGGCAACTGTGATCATAAAACCAAATACAACACACCTTCAACAAGATAAATACCAAATCTATCGAAATAGTTCAATTTTCGTAATACATGTGAGCAAAACATATACCACAAACATATAAAGAATAATATTACTACATTTACGATACATGCATGAAAATGTGCTGGCTCATCAAGCTTCATATATTAAGTGTAAATGCCAATATATACAAGTAAAATTCTGCCACACTAGCCCCAATAGTGGAAAAGAAAGTTACCACTTGCTTCTCCATAGAAAGATCTTCTCTCTTATGCCATTGCTAGATAAACCAAGGTTAATGTTCAAGTCCCCAAAGTTTTTTTTCTTGAGTTATGAGGGTGTTTTTATAACAAATGAGGTGACCCTTCACCTCCCATGTGACTCTTAACCTCCCTCATGACTCTTGAGTTTCTATAATGACTTTTTGAATTCTTACATGACCTTTGAGCTTCTACACGACTTTAGAATTCAATAGTGACTCTTCATATTCCATGTTGGACACTTGGTCTTCCACCCATTTTACATTACATAATTACATTTCAAAAATGACGTGGCAAGAAATTATGACACATGTGACTCTTGACAATGATGACATGGAAATTCATGATGATGCGACATTGCAAAGTTGCTCCTTTTGTTGTTTTATTTGCAGCTTCATGATGGGTCTTGCATGTTATTTGTATTCATCCTCCAAGGGGTTGATTGATATAGAGTCTTCATGCAATCATGATCTTTGATATTTTATTAGAAACTAGTGTCTCTTCATCTTCTCTTCAATGATTAGCGTTGTCTTTGCGGCTGCAAAGGTTTCTTCTTGCAGGGTCTCCTTCTTTATCTCCTTCATCATCATCTTGTCATAACATGTATGATACCTACAACTAAAGTCCACTCATGACAAGATGACATCAGTCTAATAAACCCCTAGTCTAACACGCTTCATGAAAACCATTAACTGAGATGGAACTGGGTGATAGGTTGAGATACAGGCTCAAGGATTACATAGTTGCATGGCTCAGGAGGTCAGGGGCTAGGACCGAGCCTTGAGAATGTGCAATGTGCAGTTATGGAGGGAGACTGATGAGTGGACTTTGAAGTTGTGCAACTCAAGTACTCATGGATACCACTTGATGAATGAGACCACAATGCGCAACAAGAGACTGGCTAAGAGGTAGGGTTGCGCAGTTTCGAAGCTTAAGGGGTTAGGGTTGAGCACTGAGACTATGCAGTGCACATTTTTGGAAGGCAAGAACTGCACATTGTGCAGTGCCAAGAGGAAAGGTTGAAGCTTGAGGACTGAGACTGCGCTGTATGTACTTCAGGTCGACTGACTGAGGCCAAGTTGCTCAGACGGTAACTTTTCCGAATTTGGCTAAGTGTGGGATCAATGAAGCCAAATTGAACAAGGAGAAGACTTGAGCATGATCACACACTTAGAAAAATTTATGATGCAACATTGATCACTTATGACACATGAGAAACATACTTCCCTCAATGCGACAACTTACCCAAGTGCGACACAGAAGGTACACTTTGCGACGACGGTGACAACACTTGTGTGACAATGCTTAAAACTTTGGGAATTAGTGTCATACATGTCTTTATGATAAGAATAAATCATTGACAGTAAGGTTACTCTTGAAACAAACCAAAACTACATTTATGCGATGTGTGATACTTTTCATGCCAAAATACGACATTTGTGATGACGCTTGCAAAACGCGAATGACATTGAAAGTGACACATGGTAGAGTGAAGATAACATGAAAGCGACACTTATTGAAGTGAAAAAAAGTGAAAGTGACAGTCATAAACATGAAAGCGACACTTGCAAAATTGAAGGTGCACAAAAGCGTAGTTGGAAAAAGTCACCGAAATAGAAGTACAATCACAACCAAAAGTGAGAGGCTGTCAATTGAAAGTGCACACTGATTGTCATCATGAGTTGAACATCACACAAACACGTCTTGATGGACTGTGATATGCCTATTCAAGATTTTGTATAGGAATGCACTCACGAACTTGTTACAGACTGAAAATGTGTATGCAAGTGACTTCGACACTCAAAAATCAAGAAAAAGACTTAAACACTTAGCATAACATTCATTAATCATGAAGTGAATAGATCATTAGATCCTTAGTAGGCTCCAAAATTCACTTGTAGGCAAAGTTTTGGAGGGTTTTGATTGCAGCATCAACAGGAAGGTTGTGATTAGAATTCCTAATCAATCAAGCTTTAGAGAGATAAAACCATCTAAATAACCCTCATATAGGCTTGCTGGGTGAATGCATTATAGAGAGCAGTGACTTGCCTGTAAAGTTGAGGAACCCACTGGAAGCTTATGGATTGATGAACCTACTATATTAGGAAGAGACACTTAGGTTCTTGTGAAGGTTGATGAACCACCTAGAGATGTGATCTCTTTACCCAAAAATAAATTATCCACCGATGAACCTTCCTTGATGTGTATTCTCTTCTCCTGAATGAGAGCTAAAAACTCTCTGTACTGTGGTATCCTAGCATGGATGTGATTGTTCCTAAAAAGATTGAATGAAAACATGTGTAACTGGTGGATGAAGGTAGTGTGGCCTTGTGGCATCCTGTTTCAGTTGTTCTGTTAGTTGAAATTCCTCATAAGCACTCCACCTCAAGCACTTGAATCTAGCTTGGGTATGACAACTACAAGTAACCATCACTGTAGCTTATCTTTGGTTGGGTGGAGAGTTAGAGTCCCACTCTCAGTTTCCAAATCTCTTACAAGATAAGTACACTCTTATGTTTTTCACTTGTGGTTATTGTTATGTCTCTAATATTTGGATCAAAGTAATGTTATGATGATGCAGAGGAGTATTGTGTATTGCATGAATGAAGAATTTTAATGTTTGTGTAAATATATTATGAAATAGTTTAGTCTTCGTGGATATTATGAGCTTGAAATGACTTAAGAATGTTAGAGCACGAAGAGATAGAAATATCTATTAATGAACAATTACTTACATTGACATGTTGGTATGTGTGTACACACACACACACACACATATGGTTAATGTGTTAATATTTGGCTCATGTTAATACTACGGAATGTGGATTCTTGTGCATAAATGCTCTTACATGTTTTCTTCTTGAAATGGTTTATTCCTCTAATTGTCTCGGGTCTGTGGAATTAGTCTATATGACCTATGTGTAAGACGTAGATAACCTCTGTTAAGTAAATAATTGATCACATGGAAATGATGAGGCAAGTGGGTCTTCGCTTATAAGTTGTAGTCTCAGGAGGATGGTATGTATACTTATGTATGCAAGTACACTCATATATGTTTTGCAGGCCAGAAGATGCCAATTTATTGCAATCTTAGGAGGGATAAAAATGGTTATGTATATGCATGCATATAATGGACATTGAGGAAGGCATCCCTTGAAAATCACTAGTTTCAAGTCCTTGCATATTTATGCGCATGGGCACCAAGCGGGGCTAGAGTCTTAGTGACATACAGGTTTGGGCACTAAGCCATGATAGGCCCTCGTGTAATTGAACCACCGTGACCGAGTTGTAAGGGTTGGAAGGGTTGCAATCATTCATATATTATTTAAGATATCAACCAGAAGATTAGGGCTTGGAAGAGCCAAGGAACTCATGCCTGATAGGCCAAGTGACCACACACGTCATCCTGTGAGATTTAGGTTGTCGATGATGAGAGTCCATGGCCGTTGGATGACCTTAGAGGTTCATCCCTAGAGGTTTCGAATGGAGCATAAAGCAGGAACTACCGAAATCAAGTTCTTGGGATGATGTAGTGAGGTGGGCCATTGCATGGACACATATGTCGACAAAGCAAAAGGCAAAATTCCTATATAATGAAAAAGACATGAACTAAAAGGCTTCAATGATCACGTGGGACCCAATCCACTTAGAGGGAATGATGTAGAATGATGTCATCTTAGTGTTTAGGATAGGTGACGTCACCCTATACCCCATTACCTAGAGATTATGAGTAGAACACAAGGTAGGACCCGCTAGGATCGATTTCCCGGGATGGCATGGTGTGTGGAGCCTATTTCCACTTAAATATACACCTAAGGTTAGCATGGAGAAAATACCTAGCTCCAATTGGTGTGCCTTGGGGGCAAGCTGTGATTTGGGGTTGTCACCCAATTTCTAACTCCTTTGTCTAGGTTCTCTCCTAGTTGAAGCCAATAGGGGTGGACCCTAAAAAAAACTAAGGCTTGATTAGTCTAAGATAAACAAGTTCTAGGAGTTAAATTGAATTACAAGGAACAATCCACCATTGACAAGATAAATCATATCATGAACTTCAAAGCATATAGATGATAACCATAAGCATTAATCATTAAACATCATACTCATTCATAAACCGTAGTAAAATGATGATAAGAAAATGAATAAGATACTTGACAAATAAAAGATATGGATAATGAGATTAGTGCCAAGAGTGTGCTTGATAGATGCTCAAAAGTAAAGTGTAAAATGATTTGAAGACAAAATGTACTTGAAATTGAAATAACAATTTCCCACAAGTTAACAATGCTTTGAAAAGTAAAGTGGAAATAAGTAGATAGATCAAGTACAAAATGCTAGAAAATAAATGTAATGGAGTGCTTCTTGGTTGATTTTAAAGTTATTAGGTTACCTCGTGAGTTAATGTTAATTTGAGAGGGTGTACCTAATCTAATGCGAAAATCATCCTCCAAAACCTTATCCAAGGTAATATAAGTATGGTGGCAAGGAAATCAAAGTGGAGAAGCTTAGCTTCATTGATTAGTATCCACCCAATTTCTCAAGTCAACAGACTCACAAGTAGATCCAACATTGGGCATGCCCAACATGACTTTGCAAGTCAAGTGTTTACCTTCTCATATCTTGGAAAAAAAGGAATGGATGAAGAGGGGCCCCATTAAACTATACAACCAACTATTCTAGAGGTAAGTTTTCCACTACTTCAAAATTGCATAAAGGTAAAAAGTGCTCAAAAAAAGTAAATGAGAGACTAAACTAAATTGCAATGGAAATGATATAGAACATGCAATGGATTAGTAAGCTAATGAATCAAATGAGAGAAATAATTAGCAATGAATCATGCAAATAGAAATTAGAACATTTGCAAGTGAATGAAATGAACTAGCATGAAAGTAAATACTTGCATGTAATGGAAATAAGATAAAAAAATATGAGAGCATTAACATGAAATAGGATTGCATGAAATGGAAATAAGAAAGATTATAATTACTTCCATCTTGCAAAATGGAAATGAAAGAAATGACCAAATCAAGCAAGCAAGAGAGATCCTTCTCTCAAAAGATAGGAGTGGGATACCATGGTGAAAATCCCCAAGCTCCTAAAGAAAATAATATTTTTATTATTCGTTTGAGTGTGCCCTCTTATAGAATGATGGACTAATTTTTGTGTTCGGAAGAGTTCACAATACTTCCTTGAAGGAAAACTACTCCTTCCCAAATTACAATGGAATGCTCAAGAGAAACTATTATATTGAAAAGTTACAAACAAGTTCTCTTTTGAGAGAGACTTGTATTCTTGAAGGAAATAAAATTTACAAGTTACAAATTCTCACAAAACTCGTGAGATATTTGAGGAAAGAAAGGTGAGAGAAAGGAGTTTGTTGCCTTGGAGATATTAAATATGAGAAGGCTCATCAATGTTGAACTTGGTTTCTTCTTCTCCTTCTCCAAAATGTCTCCAAAATTTCCAATCCGAGCTTTCCTTCAAGCTGTCCTATATGACAAAAAAAGAAAATGAGCAAGTTAAAGACTATAAATTGATAGAAATATTGAGCACATGCAATAGAAAGTATTGATCTAAATTCACTTAAACTACACTACTTTTCCCAAGGTAACTCACATAAGCTCCTCTTGGACAAAAATGGGACTATTGTACCCAAAACTTAGCCTTATTCACTAGATTTAACAATATAGCACAAGAGATAAATAAAAGATGTGATATTGGAAAGATGGAAGGGATAAAAAAGGGTTGAGAAAACCCCTTTGTGTTTTCTTCTTATAATTTGTCTTTGGAAAGTCCCAAAGTGCTGGATAGGAGTCCTTGAATCCTTGAGCTTGGACTTGGGTCCTTCAATCGAAAAGTTACCCAACTTCAAGCTTCCCAAAACCTGTGTCAAGAAAATGGCTACACACTTACAAGAGATTGTTAGCTGTTGATTTTCCATGACCTTGGGTCTATGATAGAATCTTAAAATCTCTGATGCTACCAAACCAAGAATCTCAACAATACTACTTTGCACAATGGAATATAAACATCAATAAATCACACATGCACAAAATATAGACAACTTTTTACATTTTTAAACCCAACTTCATTATATTAAACAACATATAATACGATAGTATAGGGCTCCTGTACCAGGGATAATGGCCCTCATACATCCACTAGTACAAGATACAAACTCGGGCTTGGTGTTAGTACATTGACAACCAATCTGCCCTCAAAAAGATACTTTGACCATCTGGCCGATGCAGTTGACACTCTCAGCTCCTCTCGGTCGTACCCTGTACCTGCCCGGTCGTTCGGATCCTGATCTGCAACTCCTGCCTCTATCAATGCTCCAAGTCCATATGAACACTGAATCTCGACTATCAATCTGCTCACTAGCTGTGCCTTAGTCCATTAAGGGAACAACACATCAAGACTCCTGTTGAGTTGTTCACAACAGAAATTGTGAACAACTGTCAACTGCCCATTGCTGCTCCTCAACTACTTAGGGACTTTAGCCCACTATGGTCTTCCTATGCTGCACCGATGAAGACCAACATAGGGCATGGAGGGCTACCATCTATCACTACAAGATGTCCATCTGCCACAATGAACAAGGGCTAGGAGGAATGCATATCATCTGATGTAGAAGTCCTTTTCCACACACACGTCCAGGGCTCCACAAATTGCTCCTGGTTGATCAGAACCTTGAGCTTAATAACTACCTCTCTTGCAACTACCTTTTTCCATCAAGGTGTTGCACACTGGGCTCCATCTTGGACACTATCACACTATCCTCTAGTAGACCATAAATGCCCAATCCACGTTCACACTTGGTCCACTCTCACACTGCCCTCCAACAGTCCACGAGTGACCAAGTCCATGCTGTAGCATATGCACCTAGTTAAGGCATCCCCACACCTAGGAGACCCTTACACATGGCTACCAAAAGAATTCTCCGCATAAGCCCTTTTCTCTGCAATAGAGGAGATAATGCACGAATCTAGGCTCCAAACTTCACTGTGAAACTTCCCATTGGTTAGGGCTTCTAACATGCCACGCTAGCCCTACCTCCATGGCTTCCACAGGCTGTAATAAGACAATCCAAATTTGGTCAAAGCAATGACCCAACATAAGGAAAAATCAACTCCAAGTCTGATGTACAACTGTTGTTCATGGACTAAGTTTTGGATCATTAGTTAGGGCTTCTCTTGTAGCCCACAACTGCCCACTAAACCAACCAAACTTGATTGTGACCTGAAACGTAGATTAAAAATGCATACTATGGATTCATCTCCGACTCTTAACTCCTCAAAAATCATCCACAAAAACCTCCAAACAAAACTCACCTTGTTTGCTACAGCTTCTCTCCCTTCATAATGCTAGACACTTGTTTCTTGAGAAGACTCATGTAGCTCCCTGTTTAGGGTTGTTTGTCCCTCACACAAGCCACTAAAGGCCTGTGGTCTAATCAATACAACATGGTTATCATTTCAGCCTGCTTTGGGGAGGAATCTCCTTGTTTTACTAGCCCAAGACAACCTTTTACTATGTGGCCTTCTTTAATCAACCCCTATGTTGTGATCTAGGCACTTATTTCCCTCAAACAAACCCATGCAGCCCTGCAACTAAGTGTGTAAGGCATACGACCTACCCACACCCCTCTCTGTGATTACGACCTGCCTGAACTAGAGGTTATCACTCTTTAATTATGCCACAATTAGCTCAGAACTTGGCTCTCCTTGCTTGGACCTCCTACAAGATAGATTAGGTCCCCAAATAGTCATGAAAAGAGCCTCTCCAAACCTTTCTCCCTTCACTGGTTCTCTTCCTAACAATGACCAAACAAAAGTATACTCCTCTCCCTTGAACGAGCTACTCCACTCTTTCTATGTTGCCTTTATTGCACCAATGGATGCCCTTTAAGGCTCTACATCACTCTCTATTTATACTAAAGAGAGGGGCTCCAAAACGTCATGATATAGGGGCTTCCACAACTTGTCACATGCCTAAAAATCCTTAGGCTGACCTTGACATACAAGTGCAAACCCATCATTAACCTTCAAAAATTCATATCTCCTTAATGAAAACTCGGAATCAGATGATTTTCATTGTGTTAGAATCGTCTCGCCGAGAGCTATCATCCTCATCCATCACATGTCGAAAACTCACCACGGTTTTGGTGATATGAAAATGGGGCACTTAGGCTTCTTGTCTATCTTACAAGAACCTCTCCCACTTCCAAAGCTTGAATATTCCCAAGTCTATTTGATTAACCAATACGGAATTAAGAAATGTTTGAAAATATGGGTGTATGCTTGTATTTGTTTTCAACTGATTACTTGCTTTAATTTCTGTTGTTATGCTGTAAATTAGTGTGCTGATATTGATGTATAAATACATATAACAGTAGAAAAAAATTGTAGAGATAATGCAGCAATAAAACACACACAGAGACAACGATTTAATTTGGAGTTCACCCACAACTCTTGGGCTACGTCTTCGTGAGCTCTAGTCAACTCAACTAGACTCTCTGGGATTATGGTATTAGTCTTTTTTACGAGCTCTCGGCCCAACTCCGACTGTTCTACACAAAAATAGTGGGTTCAGACACCATTTAATCCCCTGGCTCTTGAAGCTCTGGCTCTTGGAACTCGCTCTTTGGCTCTTGGTTCTGGCTCTTGGCTCTGACTCTGGCTCTTTGGCTCTGGTTTGGGCTCTTGGCTCTGACACTGGCTCTTGACTCTAGCTCTTTGGCTCTTGGTTCTGGCTCTTGGCTCTAACTCTGGTTCTTTGGCTTTGGTTCGGGCTATTGGCTTTGACTCTGGCTCTTTTGGCTTCTATCAAGTTACAGCTCTCTCTGGGCTTTTCACTTGAACTCCAAGTGACTCCCTTGGCTGTCTTTTGCTTCTGCGCTGCTATCTCAGCGCCGCCTGCTTGTGCTCAGCTTCAGTAACAGCTCCAACAGCACCCTCAGCAACCAACAATAACTCGACCACAGTCAAAAACTCAATAGCCCCTGTTATCTGTCATTCTGTGGCTTTTAAGCCAAATCGGCGTTGCCTATTCATTGTCCCTCTTGGGCTCCTTGTCTTCCTACCACAGTCCGTTCAAATCCCGTCTCTGAGCGTTAGCAATCATTGCTAAATGCCCTTAGGGATGAATGCCACCTATTTGGTAACAGAAGGGGCAATCAGTGCTTTGAATCCTTCAGAAACAACAAGTCCCCCCGCACCCCCCCACACGGAGGGGTGTACAATCTTCCTGGGGTATACATCTGGCTGAAACAAAGACCCCTAAATTAGGATGATAATCATGCTCCACACCCAACACCGACTACCTTCGCCGATTGCAATTGCTGATTGGATCTGGACCGTTAATCAGCCAGATCCGACAACCCCTGTTCAACCATTGTTTAAGCCTCCGATATCTCGATTTCATGGTTTTTCTTCATGTTTTCAACCTCCGATAGTGTTATCCGCCTTCTCCATAACTTCTCCTTTTTCAATGGTCTTTCCCTTTTGGGAGATTTGGAAGACTTAGAGGGTTTTTAGACCCATTATTCAAGGGATTTTGCCTCTTTTTCCTTTGAAAAAGGGCAGCTTCATTTTATGATAGCTTTCCCATCTAAAGTCCGTTTTTACCCATTTAAGTTGCGTTGGATTCAGAATGGAGGGATCCCTGCAATGAGACTATTTCTGAGAGCAGCCTGCGATTTTCATTTTCCTCTGATTTACAAAGGATTTGTGCCATTTGGCACCTTTTACCTCTTGCATGAAGTATTTTAGACTTAGAGGTTTATCCAGGATCCATTTTTGGATCATGCCTTCCCACTAAAAGAACTTTTGGTCTCCAAAAGACTGATATACTAATATGAACAGTAAATGAGAGTGACTCACCCTCTTCTTTCAGCCTCCCTACACTTGCCTTTGCATAGTGCCTCTGAACCAAAGTTTCTGACCACTTCCCTTCTCTGGATGGGCTGGTCTTCTTGGGAAGAACTGTCTTCCTCCTTGCCTTCCTGCAGAACTTCTACTAAAATGGTCATAGAAGGTAGTTTGAACTTCTTTTCCTTGATCATTGATCCAATGTGGCTCAACAAATGTGAAGTACATCTACTCCACAAAACTTTCATTTGTACCTGTTTGACAAGCTGCCAACAACAACTGTTAACAACAACAGGCATACATACAACAACTGGATGGACTAACTCATGCTTCAACAAAAGAAACAGATTTCACATCTTGTGAACACCTCCATGTCTTACATCTGCATACAAATGGTGGACTAGATAACAAGCCCAGAAAACATGCCTTTAAACAGATGACCCTTAACTCAAGCATGTAGAAAAAGACCATTAGGACTCTTTTTCAAAAGATGAAACACTTCATCATTATCTCCATTTGGAGACCAAGTTAACTTCTTTCAAGTCAACATGGAATCACATGCATATCAAAGCAATCAACCCTGCAAGCTAATTACACATACATGTTCAAAAAAAAGGAAATCATCAACATCACTGTGCTCATGCATCTCATGCTCATGCATGTATTTCATCCTTCAACTTTCACTTAAGAACACTGTACTTTCAAAGTTGTAATGAAATATAATGTAGATGCATCAATAGACATGCAATCTTAATCGGATAAGAACTCTAATTGTTCCTTACTAATCCCTTTCAAAGGTACTACCCTTGCTTGCACATCAGCATCAACATGTGAATCATTTTGAGACACATCATTCATGGAATCTTCACTTCCATTTATGCCATCTTCTCTTTCCACTTTCTTCAACTTTGGTGGAAGTATTGTTGGATTTAGTGTCCAACACTTTGCAGCAAGATGTCCTTGCTTATGGTAGTAAGTGCACTGCATGTGCATCCTATTGATAGCATGATTTGCCTTGTCTAATGGAACTTTGGCTGCTTGCTTCTTTTCCTTCTTCTGCTTCCTGTATGTGGTCATTCTCTTCCAACATCTAGAAACATCATGGTTATCCAAACCACAAAAGGAACATGCAACTCTTTCCCCATACTTATGTTGAAATTTATCATGCTTTACAAAATCAAAAGGAATATAATTAGAACCAGGTTTATACCTGCCTCTTTCACCTTTATTGCCTTCATGAGGAGGTGAAGCAAATGAAGAAGTGGCTCCCTTTGGAACACCATCAAACTCTTCAACGCTGTTAGAGTCTCCCCAACTCTCTGGTTCAAGTTTGTGCTTTTGAACACTTGCATCCTGCAATTGATGTTTCAAGCTATTGTATTCCTCTTGGATACAACCTTCACACTTCTGAGGTAGAGGACATGAAATGAAACTCCTTCTTGGGACTGTTTCAATGGCTTTCATGGCAGCTTTGGAATTCTCCCCATAAGGCTGTCCATAACCAAGACCCAAATATTTAGGCCTTTCCTCAACCATTATTGGTTCAAAAATACGTTGTGCATGCTTTCCCAAGCCCTTTCCTTCATAGCCCATCTTGGAAATTAGCTTGGAACCTATGCCTTTAGTATGTTTCTCAAAAGAACCAATACAAGCATTCTTAGAAGAATTTGAAGAAAAACTGGATGGCTTACCTCTTCTTCAAGCTGGTACTTGAGTAAGGCTTCTTAGGCAACAAAGAGTTGTGTTTCCAACTCATGCATCCTTTTCAGGTTCATATTTGCAATATGAAGTTGCCTCTCCATTTCCTGCAATTTGTCAACAAGCAACTACTTCTCTTCCTTCATGGAATTCAGTTGCTTTCTAAGCATGCTGCTTTTCCTTCCATCCTCATACATTTCTCTCACCATATCCATCATGGTGGACAATTCTTGCTTCATGTCTTCATCAAAGAGTCTCGTGAAGAGAGAAGAATTTGAGGACCCACTTGTAGAAGTTGTCATTATGCCAATGAACAAAAAAACTTCAACAAGATAAATAAAGAGCTTATTTAAGCAACCTCTTGCAACAAACCTCTTGTGCTTTGGATTGCCTTGAGGTCCTTGGGATAGAAGAATGCCTTCAACCCTTTTTCCTTCTTGTCCTTCCTGGACTGAGGTATCAACAACTTTCCCTTTACCTCTGCAAACTCAGAAAATAGTCAGTTTGCAAAACAAGCATACAATCAACCTCTTGTTGTTCAAACACCTTTCAGACAAGCAGTCTTTGCTTTGTCAATCAAGCATTCTGATATAACCTTCCTTGAAGGTGGGGTTAATCAATCTTAAGCTCCGATACCACCTGATCTAAAAATGGGGCACTTAGGATTCTTGTCTTACTTACAAGAACCTCTCCCACTTCCAAAGCTTGAATATTCCCAAGTCTATTTGATTAACCAATGCGGAATTAAGAAATGCTTGAAAATATGGGTGTATGCTTGTATTTGTTTTCAACTGATTACTTGCTTTAATTTCTGTTGTTATGCTGTAAATTAGTGCACTGATACTGATGTATAAATACATATAACAGTAAAAAAAATAGCAGAGATAATGCAACAATAAAACACACACAGAAACAACAATTTAATTTGGAGTTCACCCACAACTCTTGGGCTATGTCTCCGTGAGCTCTAGTCAACTCAACTAGACTCTCTGGGATTATGGTATTAGTCTTTTTTACAAGCTCTTGGCCGAACTCTTGCTGTTATACACAAAAACAGTGCATTCAGACACCTTTAATCCCCTGGCTCTTGGTTCTGGCTCTTGGCTCTGACTCTAGCTCTTTGGCTCTGGTTCAAGCTCTTGGCTCTGACTCTGGCTCTTGGCTTTGGCTCTTTGGCTCTTGGTTCTGGCTCTTGGCTCTGGCTCTTTGGCTCTCGGTTCTGGCTCTTGGCTCTAACTATGGCTCTTTGGCTCTTGGCTCTGACTCTGGCTCTTTGGCTTCTATCAAGTTACAACTCTCTCTGGGCTTTTCACTTGAACTCCAAGTGACTCCCTTGGCTATCTTTTGCTTCTGCGCTGCTGTCTCAGCGTTGCCTACTTGTGCTCAGCTTCAGTAACAACTCCAACAACACCCTCAACAACCAACAGCAACTCGGCCACCATTAACAACTTAGCGACCCCTGTTATCTTTCGTTTTGTGGCTTTTAAGCCAAATCGGCACTGCCTGTTCATCATCCCTCTCGGGCTCCCTGTCTTCCTGCCACAGTCTGTTCAAATCCCGTCTCTAAGCATTAAAAATCATTGCTAAATTCCCTCAGGGATGAATGCCACCTATTTGGTAACGGAAGGGGCAATCGGCGCTTTGAATCCTTCAGAAAAATTCGCTTTGTGTTAACACAGGAAACACTGCAAAACACGAGAAAATCCGTAGAAACACTGTTCCCCGGACTTGAAACATTCATAATCCCACTTTATAGCGCCATCGGTTCCGCTTGGGGATTGCTATCACATATCGCAATTGGCTTGCCCCTTTGTATTTTGTAATACATTAAAATTGTGAAAATACATATAAAACATGGAAAAACCCCACTTGTTGGACTTTTTCGGAACCCTTTCAGGTCCATAATATCGCATCGGGCTTAATTCCTTTGTATTTCGTTTAATCAACGAAAAATGAAAATATAAAGAAAATCATCGTTGACAGATCTCAAAATGTATTGAATCCGGTTTATATTGCCGTCGGGTCCGGCCAGTCGCATCGCATATTATATATATATATATATAACATATCCCTGCTCCATTGTGTTTGTCGATCGCGATCTGCTGATATCGGTGATTGCGGTGTCGCATCGGCCCGGTCCCATCGTGCTATGCTCCGACTGTCCCCCGATTGCCTTCGCCGATTGCGATTGCCGATCGGATCTGGACCGTTGATCAGCCACATCCGACGACCCCTGTTCAACCATTGTTTAAGCCTTTGACAGCTCGATTTCATGGTTTTTCTTCATGTTTTCAGCCTCCGATAGTGTTCTCCTTTTTCAGTGGTCTTGCCCTTTTGGGAGATTTGGAAGACTTAGAGGGTTTTTAGACCCATTATTTAAGGGATTTTGCCTCTTTTTCCTTTGAAAAAGAGCAACTTCATTTTATGATAGCTTTCCCATCTGAAGTCCATTTTCGCCCATTTAAGTTGCGTTGGATTCAGAATGGAGAGATCCCTGCAATGAGACTATTTCTGAGAGCAGCCTGCAATTTTCATTTTCCTCTGATATACAAAGGATTTGTGCCATTTGGCACCTTTCAACTCTTGCATGAAGTCTTTTAGACTTAGAGGTTTATCTAGGATCCATTTTTGGATCATTTGGCCCAAACATATATGGGTGAAAAACCCCAGGCTTGGGTTCTAAACCCAACAGCCTACTTGTGGTGGTTTGAACTCCAACCCTCGAACACTAGGGCTTGGAGTACCTCCCAAGCTACACAAAATTCAACATTAGAACCAAAGTACTAGCTTGTGCAATGGTATGAATGACCTAGTTGTTCAACCAAAAACAACTATACCTCTCCTATCAAGAGCACTTCACTAGCCAAAGATAATTGTAAACTACTTCACAAATATCTATCCAATAAACCGACAAATGATGATCAACAAATTACAAGCAAGATGTATAACTGAAAGCACAATAACCAATGGGAACAATTATACCTCAAGGAAACAAGGAGAACATCCACACTGAAGTTTTGAACCCCCAAATAATTTTTATTTATTGATAACAATAGATGGTACATAAAATTTGGTAGCATTTCACGAAGCCCAAAGCTTCCAACCATATCAAATGGGAGCCTAAAGGGTTACATATATAGGCATTTTGGAGCAAATCCCAGTGAATATATCGTAAAACAAATGGCAAGGAAGTGATGAGCCTAATGAGATCGAATTCTTCCAAGTGTAATCAAGCTGGTCCAAGTGTAAAATTCAAACAAGTCGAGGTACCCAAATATCCTTGCACTGCTGTAAGTGTCTCTGTTGGCTGGTGTGCATCATATCCTATTTTCCATGTGTGAAGGTAGTGGAGTGGAGGGTAGGAAATCTCCCACTCATCTCTCAATAAAAAACTCAAATGTGACACCTTGCAACAAGTGCCAACCAATGCTACGTATTATCTCTACTAGCTGGACCTATGCACTAGCTGTATCAATCTGTTGTGTGGACATGTGTAGAATGGAGAGGAGTGGGTGGATATAAATTCCACTAATTTCTCTTTTAACTTCTCTCAAGCTGCCCCTCAAATCTGCATTGATTTTTTGAAGAGATTTTGACTTGCTAGCAAGGCAAATCGACCCCTTGATTAGAAGTTAAATCATGGAACATGGACTGCTAATTCGACTTGCCTTAGGTGTCTACTCAATAATCATAAAACTACAATTTGAATGATATTTACTTTGAATTTCATTTTCCACCTTGTTTCCACTCTTTTTGACTCATGGAAATATTTAATTTTTCACCACTTATTTAATTTCTTCAAAATTTTAACCACTTTTTTCCAATAAGATAGGGAAAGTGGGTTATGAGGGTGTAGAAATGATTTTTTGACCCCCAAAATGTGTCCTAGAAAAATTTTTAGGTGGAGAGGATTAGTTTTCAGTACTCATACACCCCCAACATCTTTTGAAATCACTTATTTACATTTTACATAAGAATTAATTAAAAATCTCATCATGCAGGAAATTTTTAATTATTAAAAAATCCTACCTAGACCTAGTAAAATTCCACAACACTTTATAGGTGACCTATTATGGTAATATACATCGAATATAGATAATAGGATGGGCCCAAAGCCCCACCATCAAGCCACACTTCAATTTTAGGGGTATTTATGAGTGAAAAAACTTAGCTAGTTATTCGTTGTTAAAAACATGAATAATTAGATAAGTGAAAAAACACTCTAGAGTGGACTCACTTGATGAAAAGGTCTCAAGTTTCCTAGGCTTGTTACATATATTTTTTTAATCATGCTAGCAACCTTTTTACAATTCCCCACAGGGTTACAAAATCTGAGATATAGAATGTAGGGAGAGGAGAGAGAAAAGGTTAACATATCCCTATTTACTTCTGGAATTCTGAAAAAATTTGATGTGTACTTCATGTCTTGGGCTACGGAGTCTTCATAACATTTGATAAGTGCAATTTAGCTGTCAACAAAGCCCATTTGGTGGGGACAAACATCATGGGGCGAAAATGTGTTGCGCTTAAGTCAAGGAAGGGGCTGGATCATAATGCGAAGGTGGCACAACCATGTAGCCTTGAGGGAATGACCCCCCAAAATATCGATGAGGAGCATTTTTGGAACCTATTGGGGTTCTGAGCGGTGGGGTGACACGGCCACGAAGGGTGCACACCAACATACAATATATATATATATATATATATATATATATATGTTAAGTTATTGCTTGGGATTTTTAGGCCATCGAGTAGGGTCAATTCGTGAATTGGGTGTTAGTGGGTCAACAACTAAGGTATCATTGCCATGTGGCGGTGAGAGGTTGAGTAAGATAGCCATGTGAGCGCCACATGGTAGGTTGGTGAAGTGACACTAATCGAATGACTAGTCTTCGGATGGTCATATTTTTTGATCCGGTAATTGGATTGGAGTAAATTTTATATCATTGGAAAGGTATTGACGAGCAGAACACAAGGATGTTAACCAATTTAAGTTTTGAGATGGTGGAAAAAGGTAAAAAAAATTTAGACCCCATTTCCATGATGTGACTATAGGAGTTGGGAAAGTCTAATAACCACCTCCTTCTACCCTTGGTTATGGCCAAGGCCAGGGTCAGTAGGGGGTGTGTTACAATAATCAACATGAGCATATAAGTGAATAACCATTTAGGAGCACATCAACATTATAGGGATCATCAAGCCCCTCACAATTAGGATAATTATTCACAAGCCATTGCATTGCAATTTGGAACACACATAGATACAGATTCATCTTTACAATGTTGATACCAATTGCTACCAAATAAAAACAATCATTATTATCATTACATAAACATACACAAGTTACAAGTAAGAATATTATCTTAGTAACTAGATGTCTGGAAATTGATAGAAGGACTTCAATTCTCTTCCCAACCATAGGCCAATTGCACTATAGTCTTTCTTGCAGCTAATTACACTCGAGCCGGATTCAAAGCCTAAGGAGTAAAGTGCTCACGGAAAACTTCACCAGTCATTCACAACACATCAAAATCCAGAGTACAATGTGCCTCCACTTGATAATCATGATTCCAGCGAACATGATGTCTCCACCTAAACCACACTTTAGGGAGTCCAGAGCATGTGGTTCTCCACCAAATGAACCATCACAGGAGTCCATAGCTGAAAATACCTCCACCCACTTCACACTTTAGGATTCCAGAGTCCACAATGCCTCCACCTATCTCCTGCAGGAATCCAAAGCATACTATGTCTCCACCCGATAAGCTCCATGGGAGTCTAGAGATCGAAGTCTCCACACACTCAATCAACATGTTTAGGTATCTAGAGACGAATATCCACATGTTTGACAACAACTAGAAGTGTAGAGAACTAGTCTCCACCTAATCATACACCACACTCAGGAATCTAGATCACACCCCATCCTCCACATGAAAATTCAAACAAGAGTTTAGGGAGTTCAATCTCCACTTGCATTCCCCTTTTCATTCAAATGATTATGTTAGTTCTGTAATCTATACATGCTTAATGCATCATTCGTCTTCACACTCCATCCTAGAATGCTTGCCACTGAATGTTCTTCCTCTTGCATGTGTGGACCATCCTTAATGCGACTTCCTATGTGCTTGAGTGCCTAAGCACTTCCTCTTCTTCACCACTCACATTGTGGGTAGACAAATGCAACCATGCACGTTCTTGCTACCCAATCACTATCTGACTATGACGTCACTCTCCCAATTCATTTGTTATGCAACCACCCTGCTTTCTCCACCAATTCCCTCTATTTTTCCTTCTGCTCCTTCTCTTGTGTGTGGGATTCCTTAGCATGTTCCACATGACAGGGACAACATGGGCCTATCCTTTTCTCAGGTAGCCCATAAACCCTTCAATACCTGGGCCATCATATTTTCAAGGAGATAGGTGGGAAATTAAATGAGGTGGTCTTGGTTTTGGTTCAAAGCACCACACAAACAACTCCTCCTCCCAAGCTTTGAATCTTTGTCCTCTCTCTCTTTGTCTAGTTATCCTCATATTATCATAATTAATTACAATTACATGGAAATATTTACATGAGGGGGAAATAAAAAAAGGTTGTCACAAACCCCACCCCCTTCGAGGAACATCGTACTCTATGTTCTACAACCTAACACACACCATTTACATTGAGCTTTATATACACAAATCTGTTCATAATTACAATTATATTTACAACTACTTACTGAATAAACAAAAATGGGTAAGATACCCTCATCTAATTATCCATTTCCCAAATGGATTCATCTGGAACAAAGTGCTTCCACTAGTCTTGACTTACTTGATTACTCGATTTTAGAGTGAGATATGTCTATGATCCAAGATGCACATTGGATCTGGTTGGAATTATCCCTCCGATTCCACCTGTATCACATACCAATCAAAAACATGGTTAGCATCATGAACACACTTTTTAAGCAAAGGAATGTGGAAAACATCACGTGCCTTCACTTTGGGAGGTAAGGCCAATATGTAGCCTACTTACCCCACTCTTTTAATAATATGATATGGTCTACAAAATCTCGTTGCTAGCATTTCATAAGACCAATTCTTAGTGAACTCTTCCTTGGCTTGATGTTGATAAACATGTTCCCCCACTTGGAACTCCTTATACATCCTTTGCTTGTATGCATAACTCTTTTGTATATCCTAAGCTATCTTCAACCTTTGCCTAATAACAATTACTTCTTGCTCCTTTTTTTTCAACATATCAAGCCCAACATGTACCCTGTTCACTGGGTCATTCCAACTAATATGGGTATTGCACTTTTTAAAATACAGAACATAAAATGGACTCATCTTTACCGATTCCTTGTACCCATTATTATAAGAAAACTCCACCAAGGGTAGAAACCCTTCCCACGTCCTTGGATGATGCATGAAATACATTCTCTGCATGTCTTCCAACACTTTATTGATCCTTTCAGTCTATCCATCTATTTGAGGATGGCACGCTGTGCTGAAGTATAAATCTGTCTCAGGGCCAACAAATAGTGTCCTCCAAAACTTAGAGATGAATTTAGCATCCTTATCCGAGATGATATTCTTGGGTACACCATGCAATCTCACTAATTCTCTCAAGAAAATCTAAGCAATATCGCTTATCATATTAGTGGATCTAACAACTACAAAGTGATCCATCTTAATCAATTTGTCTAGCACCATCATGATGACATTATGTTGTCTATCTTCCCTTGATAGTCCAGTAATGAAGTCCATTGAAGTGACTTCACACTTCCATTCAGGAACGAGGATTGGCTATAGTAATCCCTGCTAGATGTCTACATTCCAATTTTACTTGTTATAACTCCAATCATTTAGCAATATACTCATCCATGTCCCTTTTCATACTTGGCTAATAATATAACTTATTCATAGATGTTATCATCTTTTGATAACCCGGATGACCATAAATAGTCTTTTATGAAACTCATCAGAAATGAGCTTCTTTAAGTCTCCCATATAAGGTATATACCACCTTCTTTGAACTTTAATAGTCCATCCTTCGTAAGGGAGTAGTTCTTGATCAATGCCCCTTCAGGGTCTTGCTACAAGCATTATTTGATTAAGTAATAATGCTCTTCTCACTATACCAACTCCTTAAAATTATCTTGGATGTTAACTTCACAAGATCTTACAATTGCCACATGAGCTACCAGTAGCCTCCTGTTGAGTGCATCGACTACTTTTTTCTCCTTGCCTTTGATGTACTTAATTTCAAAATTAAACTCACTAATCAAGGCTAACCATATTACTTTCCTAGAATTTAGCTTGGGCTAATCTAATAGGTACTCGAATCCTCCATGATCTGACATCAATACAAATTTTATTTTGAGGACTAATTCCTGCACATCTTCGGTGTATTGACTAATACTGCCAACTATAAATCATGGGTAAAATAATTATCCTCATGCTCATTCAACTTTCTAGACTCATAACAAATCACATTTCCTTCTTGCATGAGGATTCCATCGTGCCCTTCCTTGTAGGAATGTGTGCACACCACAAAGTCCTTCTTTGAATATGCTATCCTCAATATCAATGCATGTGTGAGAAAATATTTTAGTTGCTCAAAGATGGCTTCACATTCTGATGTCGACTGAAATTTAAATCCTTTTCGTTACAATGTTGTGAATGGATGCCTAATCTTTGATAAGTTGCAGATGAATCTCTGGTAATAAATTTCCAATCCCATGAAGGATGTAACTTTGGACACGTTTTGAGGAGTAGGCCATTCGATAATGGCTTTAATATTTTTTGGATCTACTACTACTCCTTCCATTGAGGCAATGTGTCCCAAATATTGCACTTAATATTGGAAGAATTTGCACTTGTTGAGTTTAGTGTAGAGCAGGTGTTCTGTCAGCAATTGCAAAAATACCACCCGGAGTTGCTCATGCCCCTCATTAGTTCTGCAATAGAGCAATATATCATCCACAAAGACTAACACAATTTTTTTCAAGTATGGGCTGAGGACATTGTTCATTAGACACATAAATGTCACTGGGGCATTGGTGAGCCCCAATGGTGCCACCATGAACTCATAATAACTGTATCTAGTCCTGAAGGCCATCTTATGGATGTCCTATTCTTTAATACACACTTGATGGTATCCATATCTTAGATCTGTCTTTAAGAAGACCATTGCTCATCTCAGCTGGTCAAATGGATTGTCAATCTGTGATAAGGGATACCTATTCTTATTGTAGCTTTGTTTAATTGCTTGTAGTTGATACATGAACTTAATTTTCCATCCTTCTTATTGAAAAATAACATCGGGGGTCCCCAAGGGTGATACATTGGGTATAATATCAATTATGGGAGTTCTGAGGTCTAAAATGGGCTTCCTAAGGAAATTATAAAATAATAGTGGAAATAATAAAATAAGATTAGATTACATCATCAAATTTTAGAGGGAAAAAAGAAAAAACTACTTTTTAAACTTATCTCTCGATGGGTTTACTCAAATTTCGAGCGACAACACTCTTTGGATGCATAATTTGATTCCTCATCCAAGGAGTACCCATGTTTCATACTTTTGATGGACCTTTCTACACGAAGAATGAGAAATACATGAAAAACGTGATTGTATTCATGTTTTTCATGTATTTCTCATTTTTCGTGTAGGAGGGTCCATAAAAAATATGCAACATGGGTACTACTTGGATGATGAACCAAATTTTGCATCCAGTGAGTACTCCCACTCAAAAAGTGACCAAAACGTTAGGGAGATAAGTTGAAAATAAGAGTTGAAAATGTAGTTTTATTATTTTTACTTTTTTACTCCAAAAATGGTGAATCGTCCCCCATGGTTGACATCATCATCTTGAATCCTATTGGTTCTTATAAAGTTTATTTTGGTTGTACATTTTTCTTAGGAGGCCCATTTTAGACTTCAAAATTCCCCTAATGAATCTTGGTCCAATAATTCTTGTAATTGTAGTTTGAGTTCTACCAACTCTGACATACTCATTCAATATGGAGCCTTGGATACTGGTGCTATTCTTGGTAGTAATTCAATCGAGAAGTCAATTTCTCTTCTCAGTAGCAGTCTTGGGATTTACTCAGGAAACACATCTACAAACTATTTCAACATTGGATGCTCTTCCCAGCTATTGTTGTTATTTTCAGAGTCACTGGTCACCTAGAGAATCAATAACTTACATCCCTTCCTACTACACCTCTTTAGATGTAGCGTAATTAATTGCTTAACTGTTACAAATTTTCTCTTTCCCTACAATGTCACCCTTTCTTCGCTATCATTGAGGCACTCAATCGACTTGCTATAGTAGTTAATCTTAGTTCTATGGGTCACTAACCAGTTCATCCCACATAGGACATCATACAAACCTATTGGCAATAGATTTAGATATGTAAAAGTGTGCATGACATCTATGATGATTGGGAATCACTTCACCACTTTCTCCACTCGTTTCTTAGTCCTGGTGGCTAGTTGAACCAACCAAGAAGTTTTGATGGTTGTGCTTTGAAACTCACATTTTTATGCAACTGATGGACTTGTGTAACTGAAATTTGATTCAGGGTCAATTAAAATCAATTTTTTTTGTTATTATTAACTGTACCTTCCATTTCGATCACAAAGGCTTGGCGATCGGCTTATCTATTGTCCAACGCAACATAGATCCATGACACACTTTGTGCCACACCCTTCATGGTCTCTGCCTCTTAGACATTGTATACTCTTGAAACATTCTTCTACTGTTGAGGACAATCTCTTTGTCGATGGTTCTCTCCACACATCCAACACTACATGGACCCTCCTTTGAACTCTTGGCTTCTTCACTTGCATGTTTGGTGAATCGATCCTTATCAACAATAACATTCTTCTACCAATGTCCATCCTTGACAGAAGTGGTAAACTTCACATTTCCTTTCACCGAATTTGGTCATTTCCCTTTAAAATTAGTTTTGCACTTTGTTTTCAAATCAAACCCGAACTCAGTTCTATGCTTTGATTGTTCATAGCAATACTTCAATTTCTTGATAGAATCCTCCAATGTTTTAGGATCATTGAAGTATATCCTATCCGTAAATTCCTAAGGCAGTCCACTAAGATATGTTTTAATCTTTTTCTTTTCATTCTTAATGTAAAGTAAGTATCTTCGGAGCTCCAAAAATATGGTTATATATTCATCAATTGATAGATTCTCGAGTTTTTGCTCGTAAAATTCTTTGGCCTTGTGGTTAGAATTTTGTTCAAATAGATACTTCTCCCTAAAGTACCTCTCAAATCTCCTCTAGGAAAACTCATCCTCTCTAATGCTTTTTATGTTCCTCAAATCTTCCCACTAGATATAGGATTTTACCTTTAGGCTAAAGATCACTACCCTTGCCTTCATGTTATCAAAGAAATCATGTACCTTAAATTACTTCTTCATCCCAAGTAGTCATGCCTATGCTTCCTCCGCCTTCTTCACCTATCCATCAAATGTAGGAGGCTTTTCCTTCTTAAATTCTTCTAGCATGAAGTCCCTTCCATTTCTTATTTGTTGGTTATAGATTTTAGCTGCAGTGCTAGACTATTGTTCATGTCTTCCTGACCTCCTTTCTGGAGTATTTAGTAGGGTTCCACCTCTCAATGTATCCTCACTTTCTTGCCTATGTCTCTTCCTATACTTACTGCCCTATGCACCATCATACCTCAACTCGTGCCTTTCAAGTTCTGATGGACTTTGCTTGCCTTTATCCTTTCCTAGGTTGTTTGCACCTAGATCATTCTACCTTTGCCTTTGCAAATTTGACAAAATCTACAATATGATGGAATTCACTTTGGCTTCCTTCTCTTGATCCACTAGAAGACTCTCATTGTCAACCCTGTAACTCAACTCACCTCTGACGCTTCTAATAGTGTCCATCCAGTTGGGGGAGTCTTCCTCTATTCTCTTTCCAACTGAAACTCTTCTTGACATTGGTGGCATTTATTAGGGTCGTGCCACACCATTCTGTCACTCGTTCCCCGTCTTTGTTTATGTGCTGCCATACATAGATAACTGTTATCCAATCCACAATACAAATAAAACACGTTCATTACTACTTTGGAAAATCTATCATAAGCATATGGATGTGAGGCTATCTGCAACATCGATTTCCAAATTAGTATGGTTGTCAAGAAACAATAATTGTATCAAAATCAATTACTTGCATACAACATGCAGTCCATCGTTAGATGATACAAGTAGCACACAATAAAAAAGAAACATAATTTCTATGCTCTGTAACAAAGTTCCCAATTTATCTCTAAAAGTCTAGTATTGAACATTTAGCTTTGATACCACTTTTTAATGCACCCTCCAACCCCCTTAGACTATTCATGGCTAAATGGGAGGTGTTACCTTCAATTAACCCAACTTACATTGTCTCATCATGGAAATGGGATTACAAAATTTCTCCTTCACGTTAACATAATTCAATTTGGTCTAGACCATCTTTAGCTCGTCGAGAGCTTTACGGTGATGCAAAAATTCCCAGAATTCGACTTCGGGATTGAACATTATGCCCATTTATAGTTTAGGTCCCTTAGCCCTTACTGCATCAACATGGATCATCACGTGGAAAGTAAGTGCCTACATGTTTTACTACATCTTGTGTGGCTAAAGTGGTTCCTCCCATATCATCACGTCTAGTGTTTTTATGCCACCACATTTTATCTCTTAGCTGTGTGCTCTGACACCAATGTTAAGGTCAAATGATGGGGACTTTTCATGTCCTGTGCCTTCCATCAGTCCATGACTCTACCACCTTGGCACACATCGTTCAGACCATCCACGATGCAATGATAATATCTTCATGAAGTAATGGAGAAAATCTCCATATGCACCTTTTGTTTACTTTGTGGAACCCACTATGAAATGGAACTACAACTTTCCTTTGTAGTTTGCGGTGACGTGGCCCACTTCCACGTGATCCACCATGTTGTGCTACATGGTAGCTCCATGTCATGTGGCACCACCATTCACTACCATGTGTCATCTAGGTGACATGTCAGTTGACCCCCATGTCATCCACCCTTACGAACTCTTACTGACATCATGCATATTCCATGGTGATGTCATTCGATCATGTGGCACTTCCTAAGGGTACAACCTCAACTTAGATTTTGGATTTCGCCATGGTCCTCGATCTCCATGCGAGGTAGTAAATTCTAGTTTATGGAGACAGAAGGATGTTTGTCACACCCTCCATATACATTGCCCTCGTCCTAACATGAGAGGAAATTCATTGCAACTGCGTGGTGCTACGACAATGTTGGAAACGAGTGATGGGAATTTTCTCGTTCCACAACCTCTATCATCCATGCCCTTCCCTGCCAACCAACCACTGGCATACTCGGTGCAACATGAAAAAAGTATTTATGGCAAGTAAAAAAGGCTTTCCCATTATGAGCTTCGTTTGACGTAGCACCTCTATAAATCTTTACTCTTCCTTTGGCACTTATGAAGATTTTCCCAACCCCAGATACAAGCCCATTCTAAGTGAGCCCAAACATGAGGTCTCGAGGCCTTCAAGGCCTACGTTTTCATTCTCGGCACACACAATGAAACACCACAATATTAGACTAAGACTAGAAGTAAAACAACAACCACCATCCATACCAAAATAGTGTCCTCCAAAACTTAGAGATGTATTTAGCATCCTTATCTGAGATGATATTCTTGGGTACACCATGCAATCTCACTATTCTAGAGCCCAAAAGACCTCCACTAGCTTCACACTTCAAGATTCTAGAGTCCACAGTTCCTCCACTTGTATCCCATAGAAAATTAGAGCACACTATGTCTCCACCTGATAGGCTCCATGGGAGTCCAATGATCTTGGTCTCCACTTGGTCAATCAACATGTTCAAGAATCCAGAGGCTGATCTCCACCTAGTTGAAAAAATCCATGAGTCCAGAGAACTAGTCTCCACTTGATCATACACCACACTTAGGAATCCAAAGTACACCCCATGCTCCACTTGTCAATTCACACAAGAGTCTAAAGAGCTTAGTCTCCTCTCGCGTTCCCTTTTTCCTTCGGATGCTTCAATTGGTTCTATAGTCTATACCTACTCAATGCATCATTCGTCTACACACTCCCTCCTATAATTCCCGCCACCGAATATTCTTCCTCTTTCTTGCATCAATCATCCTCAATGCCTTTTCCTCTATACTTGAGTTCTTGAGAACTTTCTCTTTTATCGACTCACATTGTAGGAAGATGAATGCAATCATGCATGTTCTTTCTACCCAACTACTATATGGCCATGCTATCACACTCCCAACACATTTATTACACAATCATCATGCCTTATCCACCACTCCCATCTATTCTTCCTTTCTCCCCTTCTCCTACATGTGGGCTTCCTCAACACGCCCCACAAGATAGGGACAACATGGGCCTGCCCTTTTCTTAGGAAACCTATACACCCTTCAATGCCTAGATCAAGAAGGGCATCATTTTTCAGGGAGATAGGTGGGAAATTAAATGAGGTGGCTTGAGTTTGGGTTCAAAGCACTGCACAAACAACTCCTCCCAAGATTTTAATTCATGTCCTCTTTATCTGTCCAGTCATATTCATATTATCACATTTAATTACAATTACATGGAAATATTTACATGAGGGGAAAATAAAAAAGGGTTGTCACAAGCACCACCCCCTTAGAGGAACACCCTCCTTGGTGTTCTACATCCGTACACACACCATTTATAATGTGCTTTATATACACAAATTTGTTCATAATTACAATTATATTTACAACTGCTCACTCAACAAATAAAAATGGGTATGAAACTGTCACCTAATTAGCCATTTCCCAAGTAGTTTCATCTGGTCCAAAGTGCTTCCCATTGCACCTTGACCTACTCAATTGCTCGATTTTGGAGCATGATCTGCCTTCAATCTAGGATGAAGATTGGCTCTGGTTGGAATTATCTGCTGTATTCCACCTGTATCACAAACTAATCAACAACATGATTAACACTATGAACACAATTTTTAAGAAAAGGAATGTGGAAACCATCACATGCCTTCACTATGGGAGGTAAGGCCAATATATAGGTTATTGGCTCCACTCTTTCAATAATCTAAAATGGTCCACAAAACTTGGGTGCTATCTTTGCACAAGATCCAGTTCTTAGAGAACTCTTCCTTGGTTTGATGCAGAGGTAAACATGTTCCCCCACTTGGAACTCCTTGTGCATCCTCTACTAGTCTGCATAGCTATTTTGTCTATCCTGAGCTATTTTCAACTATTGCCAAATAACAATTACTTCTTGCTCCATTTCATTCAACATATCAAGTCCAACATGTACCATGTTTACTAGATCATTCCAGATGATAGGGGTATTGCACTTTATACCATACAAAGCCTCAAACAGAGTCATCTTCAGTGATTCTTGGTACCCAATGTTATAGGAAAACTCCACCAAGGGTAGAAGTGGTTCCCGCCTCCTTGGTTAATACATGGCATACATTCTTAGAATGTCTTCCAACACTCTATTGATACTTTCAGCCTATCCATATGTCTGAAGATGGTATGCTGTTCTGAAGGCTAACTCTTTCCCAATATCAACAAACAATGCCCTCCAAAAATTAGAGGTGAATTTTGGGTCCCTATCTGAGATGATATTCTTGGGTACATCATGCAGTCTTACTATTTCTCTCATGAAAATATGAGCAATATCGCTTGCCTTATTAGTGTATTTAACAACTATAAAGTGAGCCACTTTGCTCATCTTTTCTACCAACACCATGATGGCATCATCCTGTCTAGTTGTCCACGGAAATCCAGTAATGAAGTCCACTGAAATGAATTGTCACTTCCATTCAGGAACAAGGATTGGTTGTAGCAATCCCGCTGGATGTCTACATTCCACTTTTACATATTGGCACTTCTAGCATTTAGCAATATACTCAGCCACTTCCTTTTTCATACTTGGCCAATAATATAACTTTTTCATATTTTTTTATCATTTTCTGATAACATGGATCAATAGAATATGTTATTTTATGAAACTCATCAGAAATGAGCTTCTTCAAGTCACCCATTCAAGGTATATACCACATTCCTTTGAACTTTAACATGCCATCCTCTATAAGGGATAAGTTATTTCTGAATTCCCATTCAGGCTGTTATTGCAAGTGTTATTTGATTGTTGATATCACTGATCTTGTTATCCACCTCCCTAATCTTCTCTTAGATGTTAGCTTCATAAGCGATTACAACTGCTACATGAGCTACCTATAGCCTCCTGCTGAGTGCATCAACTGCTTTGTTCTCCTTGCCTTTGATATACTTAATTTCAAAATTGAACTCATTGATCAAGGCTAACCATCTTTCCTACCGAAATTCAACTTGGGTTGATCAAACAAGTACCTCAATCTTCCATGATCTGACATCAATATAAATTTTCTGCCGGGGAGATAATTCCTCCACATATTTAGTGCATGGAATATTTTTGAACTCTAAATCATGAGTAACATAATTATGCTCATGCTCGTTCAACTTCCTGGATTCATAACAAACCACCTATCCTTATTGCATGAGGAATCCACCAAGCCCTTCCTTGCAGGAATCCATGCAAACCACAAAGTCCTTCACTGGATATGTTATCCTTAATATTGGCGCATGTGTGATCAAATATTTCAGTTGCTCAATGTTGGCTTCACATTTTGATGTCCACTAAAATTTAAATCCTTTTCTTTACAACACTGTGATTAGATGCCCAACTTGAAGCATCTAACTTGGGACACGCTTTGAGGAGTAGGCCACTCCATAATGGCTTTAATATTTTTTGGATCTACAACTACTCCTTCCCTTGAGACAACGTGTCCCAAATATTTCACTTGAGATTGGAAGAATTCACAATTGTTGAGTTTATCATAGAGCTTGTGCTCTCTCAACAATTAAAACACCACTACCAAGTGTTCCTCATGCTCCTCCTTGGTTTTCCTCATCCTCTGGGGGAGGAGGTTGGCGATCTGGAAGAGTCTTTCCAGATCTAAGATTGATCTCCTGGATCTCCACAGCATAGGTAGGGCATGAGGTCTCCCCAGTATATACCTGCTGAGCCTGTCTATTGTTGGGGTTCGGGTTCGGTTGAGCAGGCATCTGAGGTTGCCTAGGAGGAGCAAGAGGTAAAGGCTGAGGTTGAACTGGTGGTGGAGGCAAAATGGCAGGAGGAGTGTTGTATTGGGGCCTCCACCCCGACTGAGGAGCACTCCATTGAGGCTGCGACTGGGGATGTGAGTGATATGGATGAGAGGGAGGTTGAGTAGGATACTGAGGTGGATAAGACCATGGAGGAGGCATGGACCAAGAAGGATGAGCAGGGGGACCCCAGGAAGGCATAGGAGTCGATTGGTTGGGGTTGTAATAAGCTTGAGATGCCCCTTGCATCCCCTGCTGATAAGGTCTAGATCATTGAGGCCTCCATTGGTTGATGAAGTAGAGAGGTTCAGTGGGGGCTTCAGTCCCTTGGTACATGGCTTTAAATCCAGGTAAGGTTGGACACTGATTTGTTGGGTGGTCCTCCTCACAAACGAAACACACTTCAACCGAATGCAATGGACATTCGTTCTTAGGGTGTCTTCTGGTGCACCTAGGACAGAAGATAGCCAAGGCTCTCTCAGCTTCTTCTTTCTTCTGCTGGATCCTGAATGTGTCCAGCTGCATGGCAATGGTCTGTCTCACCTCACTCTTAAGATCTTCTAATTGGTTTGTAAACTCATGTTTGGAGAAAGGGACACCAGTGGAGAGGAGATTTCCTCTACCTCTTTTCCTAGCTGCCCTAGAATGATTTCGGAACACAGTCTTGATGTCCTCATAAGGCACTTGGTAAATGTCCCCCCCAGCTAACATGTGAAGGGTGTCTAAGAGATCTTCAGGGACTCCTCGGAGTAGAA
Organism: Pinus tabuliformis; assembly: GCA_031772625.1. Taxonomy (NCBI): domain Eukaryota; kingdom Viridiplantae; phylum Streptophyta; class Pinopsida; order Pinales; family Pinaceae; genus Pinus; species Pinus tabuliformis. The sequence goes on from CM062811.1 coordinate 846,645,361, forward strand.
CCAACTTGAGGGATTCAGGGTCAAGTGTGCACCTGGCCCGTTTATAGCTAAGTTGGAACCTCTCCTCATAATCCTCTAAAGACTCATCATTCCCCATGGTCATTCGAAAGATCTCTCCCTTAGTTTCCTTGGACCTACAATAATCCCTATACTTGGTATTGAAGGCTTGCTGCATCTGAGCCCAAGTAGCTATGCTATTCCCAGGTAATCCCATGAACCAGCGTAGGGCTGCATCCTTAAGGGTGGAAGGGAAAAGCTTCAGCTTTTGCTCATCTTCAGTATAGTAATAGGTTCTACAAAGGACAGCAAACTCAAACAAGAAGGTATCAGGATCCTCAGTGGTCAGTCCATGGAAGTGAGGCAAAGCAGAGGGGCTAATGTTTTTCATTTTCATTTCCCCATTGGTCTCTCGGATGGGGAAAGCTCCTTCTATTCTCTCATCTTCTCTATTGTCAGCCATAGCTACAGATGGAGTGGTCTCTAACTCTTCTTCTTCTATAGGGTCTTGGTATATCTCAGGATGTTCACCTATAGGTTCCTCTGGGTCACTGTCACCAAAGAAGAGAGAAGGGTGACTCAGTGATGTGGTGGGGGTGTTTGGTAGGAATTTTCCTGATCTATCACGGTTCCTACGAGGCATGAAATGGAAAGGACTTTTCTTTCTTTTGTTTTGAGTGCTTTTGTTTTTTTTCTTTGGTACCTGCAAAACTGAAACAAAGTGATCTACAACTAACTATATTGCTCAAATGAAATTGCAAAATTGGAAAGCTAATCTAGGAAAGCAAGAAATATTAATCTAGGAAAGCAAGAAATATTAATCTAGGAAAGCAGGAAATGCTAATCTAGGAAAGCAAGAAATGCTAAGCTACTTTTGCAAAAAGGGAAATGAAGTAAACTACTGAGCAGAAGTAAGAGTATGGAAGTAGAAGAAAAGCAGCAATTACTAATACTCTGACGCTTCCCCGGCAACGGCTCCAAAAAGATGGTGAGCTCCAGTATTGTAGCAATAATGCTACAACTCCTGGGGCTTCCTGTCTCTCATTTTATCAACCCGGTAGTTCGTACAAACTTGGAAGCGACGGTGCTATATGCACAAGTACTAGCTCTTGTCGCAGCTGTCACTTGGTCAGCTGGCACAAGTCCGCTAGGGCTCAAGCCAACTTCTATAGGCTCTCAGAAGAAGCTTGCTAATTGATGGACGAAAGCTAATCTCAAAGGAAAGCTACTTTACTTGACAAAAATGAACTGAAAGCAAATCAAAGCATGTAAACCTAGGAAACCCTAATTTAACTAGTCTAACCTCTACAATGCAAGAAAGGTGAATGAAACTTCTACCACTGCTGCTGTTACCTCTAATAAGTGCAAATGCATGGATCTAAACTATTTGCATCATGGAAGATATGTTTTTGTATTTTTCCTTTAAGTGTGTGGAATGATTGTGATCTTGTGCTAACTAGGGTTTGGTTGTGCAGATGGGATGGAGAAGGAAGGAAAGCGTGGGATAGGTTGGGGAGGCTAAGAGAGGTCCCTAGGGATCCTTAGCATCCATCCACAGAGGTTCCTCGCATTCAGATGCTCAGCAACCGAGAGAGTGGCCTCCTACAGGATGGCTGTGGAGGATCCTACAGGATACTCTGTTTTCTACAGGATGTCTACAAATGGCTACAGGATGACCTACCGTGAGTGTTTGGAGTGATGGAGGAGTAATGGAATGGTAGGGGGAGATGTGTAAGGTAGGAATGAGGCTGGTGATGGCTGTAGAAGTGGAGGAATAGGATAGGGAGTGAATGTAATGAGTAGGTTGGAAGATAGAGGGCTAGGTCAATGAAAGGGCTAGAGAATGGAAGTACGTGAGGAGTGAAAGACTTTGGGAGATAACAGAGCGGAGCAGGGGTCGAAGATGTGGTTGCATGCGTGATCAAGATGGAGAATGAAGTAATGGAACGAGAGAGAGCAGTGTAAATGGAACAAATGCTTATGACTGTCACCTAACCAAAAATGCATCAACCTAAACTACTTGTGCTTGTAAATTCGATGAGCAGCAATCTAAACGTGAAAGAGAACGTGCATGAAGCTGTGGTAAGGAAGTGTGGTGCAGGTGTGAATCATGTAGAAGCAGCTAACTTAACGTGACTGTGTTGGCAGCAATCATGGAATAAAGAAATGCGTATTTTTGGTGGTTAATCATGGACTTCACTCCAATCCCAGATGAGACGGCAGTGAGCCTTAACAACCTTTTTGTTGGAGCTCCAGTGGACTATATCTATCCTCTGCTACACTAACCAACTGTAAACAAACTCACCATAAGCAAATCCTATCTAACTCATGAGAAAGACCAACTTAACAACCTGTAATTCGAATTGCATGTGCAAATGAAAACTCAAAGTGCTGAAAACGAAATGGAAACAACACTACAGCAGAGGGGACCTATGGCTCTCAGGTTGGGCCCTAACCTGAGAGCTATAGTCTCCTTAAGAAACTCAGAACTAGATCACAAACTGCCTTCTTTATTCATAACTGATATCATGCCAAATTGGCTTACAAAAAGGAACGAAAACTGAACTGTGCTCCCAAAATTACAATAGCAATACGAGAGTTTCAACAACCTATCTAAGGCTAAAGCCTTCATACTTATACAAAAACGATGATCCAACAAGTGTCCTACATTTTAGGAGCTCGGCTGTCCAACTAGAGTTTAACTGCTGATCCTGTAGGATGGTCATAATTGCTGTTCCTGTAGAGCAGTTTATAACTGTTGTTCCTGTAGAACAGCTGGCCGTTTTTTAAGCTCGGAGGGGAGATGGATTAGAGCTCGGAGTTCTTGATGGGAATCACGAGGGATGTCCCTAGAACCGTGGACATCCTCTCCCAAAACCCGCAGTGCCACCTCGTTGTCTCCTTAACTCCTTTTTCGTTGTCTTTTGCTCCCTTTTAATGCCAAAACCTGGAATCAAAATGCATTAGTCACGTAGAGAGAGTGCCTACCCTTCTTCCTACAAACAACATGAATAAACTAAGAAATGCATGCATAAGCAATAAAAAATGAATGGTTTGAGCAAGTAGAATAGGCCAAAATGAGCCCAAATTGTACCAAAATTGGGGCTCATCATCACCCCCCAGCTGAACCATTTGCTCATCCTTGAGCAACTTAGTCAAGATCCTCATCCTTCATGGCTTGCACTGCTCCCCTTACATCCCAAGCTTCTGTGGTGATGTCTTCTTGGTCGGTATGAAACCCTGCTGTGTTTTCTACTTTTTCCCATTGTGCCTGGTCATCCTTTTCTGTACTTCCTTCGACCAATCCTAGCAGCAATGGAGGGCTGAGTTTGAGGCCAATCCAGCTGGCCTGAAGTCTTTGCATGGATCTCTTGTAGAGGTCTACTCTTGCCGATGCTTCCCTCATTCTGGTCGGGGTATGGTACTCCCGGATCTTCAAACTATGTGCCAAGGCATGCCACCTACGTGCACAAGCCTGGGCAGCAGTTTCCCCCAATAATCTGTCCATGTCCTCAAAGTGGGCTATTGCTTGAGCTTGCTGGTCCATAAATTTCAAGGAAGCTGTAGGATCATTGGATAATTGCTGGCGGGCTGAGATGAGGGCAACCGGATCCTCAGGTTCTGCCCGAATGTACAGTGGCTCCCTCACTTCTCGGCTCATGACCGATTTTTCTTCAGCGGCCCTCTGATCCTCATGATTCAGCCACGAAGCAAACGCCATCAACTGTAGATCGCCCAAGGCGATATTGGGATCCCAAGAGACTTCGTTGGGCAAAACCAGATTGTGGATGTAGAATTCTGCTAGCTTGGCTTTGTCCTCTGCTGAGCTAGTACTGCATATTTCAGCGAATTGCTGTGGGTTATGGATCTGCTCAATACCTCTTTGTGCTAGTGTGTTTATCTGGAACTGTAGCCACTGATCCTTCAAGTATAACCCATAAGACTTTGCAGGATGTCTGCACTGCAGGGCCTCCATGGCCCAACTGGCCATGCAAGCCAATTGTGTTTCCTTTTGTTGCAGCTGTTCCTTTAAGGCCTGCACTTCAATTCTTATCTGCTGTTCTTCTTCCTGTAGAAGTGTCTTTGGCTCTTCAAGATTGGTGGTCAGCTCCTTCTTGCCTTCTTGTTAATTTGTGATGCCCTTGGAGGACGTTTCTGCCCCTGCCTTGAGTTCTTGTAGCTGCAACCTTAACTTCTGGTTTTCTTCCTGTAGAAGTGCCTGCTGGCAACTAGCCACATGTTTGGCCATGGTGAACTCGCTTCTGACTTCCCTGAGCTGATCTTGTAGAGGGCCTATGTCCCCCACCCCCTTTGATTTGGCAATTTGCATCCATGTATGGGAGCGAACTCTTTCTTTCTCTAATTCAAAGAATAGGGGTACAGTAAATTTTTGTGGGATGATCTTGCCCGCCTCCAAGAAGGTATAATATGAATTCAGATTGGGCAAAGGGCTAGGTTCGGGTATATGTTCTCTTGCTGTTTCTTCAGGTAGTTCTGCCTCATCTGCCCCTGGTGATGAGGGTCCTCTTTCTTCTCTTTGTTCGGTTTCCTGTAGTCGAGCCAAGGTATCCTGTAGGACGTTTTCAGCTTCCTGTAGCCTGGTTTTCTCGTCCAACAGGTCCACTCGGTCTTGCCATGTGCTCTTCTTCGGACTTCCCTTTTCGTAGGTAACTGTGACCTTTGAGGGGGATTTTTCTTTGGGAGAATCAGGGGTATCCTTAATGACAATTGGGCTGCTGGACTGCTTCTGTGGCTTCCCTGTTTTTATCTGAACACTTCTCCGTGCTTTGAAGTAGAGAGGGGGGTCCCTCTTCCTTTTTCCTTTTGGCTTAGGTGGCGTACTGAGGCTGGCTAATACAACCACTGCCTCTCGGGCTAAAACATCCACCTTCTGCTTCTCAGATTTTGGTTTTGCATGGCTTCCTGTAGAAGCCTGTTTTTGTACTTTTGTGCTTCCTGTAGAAGCTGTTATCGGGCTTCCTGTAGAAGCCTTGGTCTTTGCTTTTGGGCTTCCTGTAGAAGCCTTGGTCTCCTTTCCTGTCGTGGCAGACGTCTTTACATCTACTTGCTTTGCTGTAGGGGTTTGATCCTTTTGTTTGCTTGTGGGTGCTGAAGTGGTAATTGGGCTGACATGGCCTGCCCCAACTTTGTCTCTTCTGCTTTTTGACCGTATCTCTCTTGCTGACGGGATGGGGGAGTCAGCTTTTTCTTCAGCCTCCTTTTCTTCAGCCACCGCTTCCTTGTCTTCACTGCTGGAGGAGCCACTATCTTCGATCAACATTTTAATGTCCCCATCTCGTGTTAAATTCCTAAATGACTCCCAGGAGAGGGGAACTTTATACGAGTGTAGTGCATCCTCCACAAGCAATTTTATTAACCCATGATGGGCTATCTGATCAGGGATGCCCTGTCTTAGCTTTGTAGCACACTCCATTAGGGACTGCAGGAGATAATAAGGGATGCTTAGTTTTTGCTCTGCAGGAAGGTCAATTCCGTGCCTTAACTCAGTGAGGAGCCGGAAGTGATATGCATACACGATACTGAACCGGCCTTCACAAGTAATATATTTCATGATTTGCAAACTGACTTCGTTCCATGGTGGTGACAGGCTGGTCCTCCTCACCCCGTTTTTATCCTCAGAGAATTCTTCCTCAGGTGTGAAAAACTCCTTTTTTGCTTGCTGGCTCTGCTTCCGCTCTTCTTTATCCCACGACAGACCCATGGGAAGTTCCGTGACTCGACTTATGTGCTCTGGGGTGAGTTGGAGGCTGAGGCCTCGGAAGCTTACCGTGGCCAGTGTCAGGGATTTAGGCTTCAAGGCCTGCAAGAATTCCTCGGCTACTTCATCATCGTAGCCTTGTAGCTTATCACAAAAAGGCATCCATTGTGCTCTAGTGAAGAGCTCAACCACTGCCGGGTTTCTCCTTAATGTATTTGAATCAGTGGGCTCTCGCCTGATAAACCCACCAGGCATGACGAACACAGTGGTTTTGACCAAAGGCGGTAAATACAAAAGGAATTCGGTCTTATAGACAGAGCATGCAATGAATTCACAAAACCACAGTCTAATTATACTGCTATCCTGTAGAAGCGATAGTATGGGCACGACAATCCAATGTTTTTTTATGACCAGACTGTGAATAATGACCTTGCCACCTTTGAAAACCAATTGCGGAGGGAGTTTCAGGGTTACCTCTTTTCCACCACCTTTTTTTACGTGAAGACTTCACCTTCCTGTAGAGACTGCTTTCCTGTAGATACTGCTTCCTGTAGGACTGCGTTCCTGTAGAAACTATTCCTGTAGGAGCAGTGCGCAGACTTCGGGGGGAGCTATAGTTGAACAACGGTCGAGAGGTGCCTTACCAACGTTCAGGTAGCCGAGAGCTTGGCGTATCAACATGCAGAGGTAATCAGAGGAGCTACTCGAGTCTTGAAGTGAGGTTGATGGATATACACGCTTAATCGAGCCGATTAGATTTTGAATCGGCGCAGCTCGTGGCGCGGGGGGTGAGCTGTCCCCGCCGGACCGTTGGGTGACGTCACCCATCATCCGCCTGCACATTCGCTTGCTGCTGCATTCATTCCCACAGATCTGCCGCCGCCCTTTTCGGTTAAACTCGTTTCACGGTTGACCGGACTGATCTTCACGTGCGTGCTGCGTGTGTCCTTTGTTGTGGCTGCCACCTCATCATCCTACTATCCCTTCACTAGCCGATGTGGCCAGTCAACTGGCCTTACGGCCGCTCAACCATTCACCTTTATGCCATGCAAGACAAATCAAAGTAATATCCATGCGATTTGATGGAGAGAAGGATTAGAACACTTACCTGCGCGCGTCTGCATATGATTTTCAGGTTTTTGGACGACGGATCTACCTGCTGCATGTGGCTTACACAGTCCGGAGGCTCGTGGTCACGGGATGCTGGCGCTGTGGTGGACGTTCTGGTTGCATGCGCCCGCGTTTTGCTTGCAGATGGCTGGCCGATGAATGGCATCCACTCCTGCAGGTTTGACTGCTACAGGATTCCCGCGGGAGCCTTGCAACAGTCTCACCTCCTTGGGTGCATGCTGCATGCTGGCGGTGCTGGCTTCTCGATCACGATCCCAGCGCTTCTGATGCATAACGTGGATGTGGTATGGCTCTCGGTGCTTGGTTTTTCTTTGAAAGATGTTTTTTCACGAGAACTCATTGCTTTGTTGTGCTGCTGCAGGGATCTTGGTTGCATGGCGACGAGGATGGTGGAGCAAGATAATAGCAATGTTCAGGGGTACCATCAGTGGCATGCATGCATTCAATCCACTCCTCAGTCGCTAGATCTTCATTTGAAACACATTTCGGCCGTCGCAACCTTCTACAGGAAGTTTCCTGTAGAACACAGAGCTTCCTGTAGAAATTTTGCACTTTCCTGTAGAAGATCCGCGTCTTCCTGTAGGAAGACTGTCTGTTCCTGTAGAAAACTGTATCTTCCTGTAGAAGATCCAAATCATGATGAAAATTGCACATACCTTGAAAAACATTGTTATTCTTGGAGGAGGTGTTGATGACATCCTTTGATAGCATGATGAAGGCCCCTGGCTTGGAGTGGAGAGGCTTCTTCTCCTCCATAGAACATCTGCATGCAAAACTTTTATTGTGCTTATTGATTTTTCGTTTTTTTCTCTTTTTTTTTTTTTTTGAAAAGATAGCAGGGGCGCCCCAAAGAGGTTTTCACCCTTGCTACCTGCCCTGAGCGCCTCAAAGAGGTTTTCACTCAAGGATCTTTTTTAAACTTTCTTCTTTTTTTTTTGAAAGACAATAGGAGCGCCTCAATGAGGTTTTCACCCCTACTGCCTGCCTTGGGCGCCTCAGAGAGGTTTTCACCCAAGGATCTTTATTTTTTCTCTCTTTTTTTTTTTTTTTTTTTTTTTTTTTTTTTTTTTCTCTTCAGGGTATGCCCAAAGTGGAGGCATAACCCTTCTCTATGACCAAAACAGATTTTTCCATAGTGCTGATAAACTCTTGCCTTGAGGGAGGCTTCCTGTAGATCTTCAATCGGTGCCCATTGACAAGCATGGGAATGGCTTCCTCATCAATGGTTCGAATGAGGACAGATCCATTGTCATGGCACTGCTCCACTACATATGGTCCTAGCCATCTGGTTCTCAACTTCCCCTTGAAATCTTTGAATCTGGAGTCATACAACAAAGCCCAATCTCCCGGCTGAAATTGCTTGTCATGGAGATGTTGGTCATGCCACACCTTCCTCTGAAGTTGAACCACTTCTGAGTGAAGGAGGGCCTGCATGCGGTGCTCATCCAGCCCATTCAGCTGCAACAACCTTTCTTGCTGTGCATGGCTGAGATCTAAGTCCAGCTGAGCTACCATCCTCAAAGTGTTATACTCAAACTCAATGGACAGCAAAGCCTTCTTCCCATAGACCAGCTCATAAGGTGTGAAGCCGGTGGTGGTCTTCCAAGTGGTGTTGTAAGCCCAGGTGGCTTCAACCAGGCGATCTGCCCAGTCCTTTTTGCTGCTGCTCACCACTTTGGTCAAGATCCCCTCTAATGCTCTATTGGTGACCTCCACCTGCCCATTTGCTTGAGGATGATAGGGAGTGGAGGTTCTATGCTTGATCTTGTGATGAGCTAGAAGATCTTCAATCAAGTTGGATGTGAACTGGCTCCCCTGATCGGTCACCAGCTCTCTTGGGTAGCCAAACTTGTAGAAGATGTTCTCTCTCAAGAACTCGACCACCTTCTCTTCTGTTGCTGCTTTGATTGCTTTAGTCTCTGCCCACTTTGTCAAGTAGTCAGTACACACAATGATGTAGGATCTCTGCCTCGAAGAGGGATTGATTGGACCCACAAAGTCCATGCCCCACTTCTCAAATGGCTCAAGAGTCACTTGAGGTTGGAGAGGCATCTCATCCCTTTGGGTCGGTTTCCCCATTCTTTGGCATTGGTCACACTGGCTGACATATCTTCTGACATCTTGATGAAGTGTGGGCCAATAGAAGCCTGCCTGCAGAATCTTGAAGGCAGTTCTCTTTGCTGCAAAATGTCCTCCACAAGGCCCATCGTGACAGGTGAGGAGGATGTCAAAGACTTCCTCTTCCCTTACACAACGCCTTAAGATCTGATCAGGGCCAAGCTTGAACAGGTTGCCCCCGATCCAAGTGAATGAGACACTTTTTCTGATGATTTTGCTCTTCTCTTTTGAAGAGAGGTGCGGAGGGAACTGAGCTGAAACAAGGTAGTTTGCTATATCAGCAAACCATGGAGAGAGTACTGAGATAGCAAACAGATGCTCATCAGGCATCTGGTCATCCACCGTCCCATCTTCACTTGCAGACAAATCCAATCTAGATAAAAAGTCAGCAACAACATTCTCTCTACCTGGTTTATCAACAATGGTTAGATCAAACTGCTGCAATAAAAGTAACCATCTAATAATACGAGCATTCACATCTGGCTTATTCATCAAATATCTAATAGCAGCATGGTCAGTATGTACAAAAGTCTGGTAACCAGTAATGTAATGACGGAACTTGTTCAGTGCATGGACCACAGCTAAGAATTCCTTCTCGGTTACAGTGTAGTTCAGCTCGGCTTTGGACAAGTTTTTGCTAACGAAGTAAATGGCATATGGAAGTTTTTCCTCAACTTGTCCTAAGGCTGCACCTATGGTTTTGTTTGAGGCATCAGTGTGGATGTGGAAAGGTAGGGCCCAGTTTGGACCTCTCAGGATTGGTGCTGACACCAACTTGTCCTTTATCTCATTCAAACTCCTCTGACAATCGTCAGTCCACTTAAACTCCACATCTTTTGCCAACAGACCAAACAATGGTGAGGCTAACTTGCTGAAGTCCTTAATGAATCTCCGGTAGTATCCTGCTAATCCCAAGAAAATCCGGACATCCCTTACTTTTTGAGGAGGTGGAACCCTCTTGATGAGAGCAATTTTGTTGGGATCCACCTGCAATCCTTGGGAAGAAATAGTATGGCCTAGCACGGTCCCCTCAGTCATTAGGAATTCACATTTTTCAGGACTAAGGGACAAGTTCATCTCAGTGCACTTGGTTAGGACCTTTCCCAAGTTGGACAATGCTTCCTGGAAGTTGGCCCCATAAGGGGTAAAGTCATCCATGTATACTTCCACTGCATCATGGACCAACTCCGAGAAGATGCTCAAGACAGCTCTTTGAAAAGTAGCAGGAGCATTGCATAGCCCAAAGGGAAGGACTCGATAGGCAAAGGTACCCCAAGGACAGGTGAAGGTGGTCTTATCTTGGTCTTTCGGGCTGATTTAGATTTGATTGTACCCGCTAAACCCATCCAGGAAAGAGAAGAACTTCTTTCCTGCCAGTCCATCCAACACTTGATCTATGAAGGGTAGGGGGAAATGGTCTTTCTTGGTAGCTTTGTTCAGCTCACGGTAATCTACACAGATCCTCCACTTCCCATTCTTCTTGGGAACCAACACTAGAGGGGACACCCATTCACTATCTGAGATGGGGTAGATGAATCCGGCATCCAACATTTTTTGCAGCTCTTCCTTGACAATGTCCTTAAGGGCTGGATTCATTCTCCTCTGGGGTTGCCTAACTGGTTTGCAATCCTCTTTGATGTATATATGATGGGTACAGACCGAGGGATGGACTCCTTTCATCTCCTTATAGCTCCAAGCAAAAGCATCTAGGTGGCTGGCCAATAGGCTACACAACTCCTTCTCCTGGGAAGGAGATAGGGAGGAGCTGATCTTTAATGCTCTCTCAGGGCCAAACTCCACACTTTTGACTCTGGGAGTGACAGGGCCGGTTGTACAAAGGTCCACTGAGGTGCTAGCTTGGGCATCCTCCACCAATTTTTCTAAAGGTAGTGCACTGGTAGGTGGATTCTGGATCAAGTTCTCGATCAAATCATCCTCGGTTGGGGGATTTCTTCTATTGGTTTCTATGGTACATAGAGGTGCTGAATACACCTCGTCTTCTTCTCCTTCTTCCAACCAGAGTGGTAAATCATGCTCTAAAGAAGGTTGGGCAGGAGGGTATAGGACTAGCTGCTTGGACATGGGACCATTCTTGATGGTCATGTTTCCTGCCCGACAACTTATGTAAGCATCTGCAGTAGCTAACCAAGGCCTTCCCAAGATGAGAGGATATCCAGTAAGCTTGGCCTTTGGTTGCAGAACCAGGAAGTCTACAGGGTATTCCCAAGAATCAATAGAGACCAAGACATCCTCCACAATCCCTTCGGGAGTCACGGTGGAGCGGTCTGCTAATTGCAGTACTGTCGAGATCTTCCTCAAGGAACCCTGAAGATTGAGTTTAAGCATGGTATCTCTGGTCATCACATTGATGGCTGCCCCCAGATCAATTAAGGTGTGGGGGATAATGGTGCCATTGATGTGAACATCTACTACATGGCTTCCAGGATCTAGGTACTTTGGGCAGATGACTTGTCCTAGCATAAGGTCAGACAGTTGTCCTATGACATTGATAGTTGAGGCATCTTTCTTCCGTCTGCCTGGGTGTTTGAAACACTTCTCCTTAACCAGCTTGTTATATATAGGCACATCCTTGATGGCTTGGAGAAGTGGGATTTTTACACACAACTGCTTGAGCTCACCCAAAAGCTCATCTTCTTCGGGGTTAGGTTGTGTGGTGGCTGTTAGTCTCTCAGGAAAGGGTGGAATAGGCTTTGGTTCACTCTCTTGATGGTTTTCCTCATCCTCTGGGGGAGGAGGTTGGCGATCTGGAAGAGTCTTTCCAGATCTAAGATTGATCTCCTGGATCTCCACAGCATAGGTAGGGCATGAGGTCTCCCCAGTATATACCTGCTGAGCCTGTCTATTGTTGGGGTTCGGGTTCGGTTGAGCAGGCATCTGAGGTTGCCTAGGAGGAGCAGGAGGTAAAGGCTGAGGTTGAACTGGTGGTGGAGGCAAAATGGCAGGAGGAGTGTTGTATTGGGGCCTCCACCCCGACTGAGGAGCACTCCATTGAGGCTGCGACTGGGGATGTGAGTGATATGGATGAGAGGGAGGTTGAGTAGGATACTGAGGTGGATAAGACCATGGAGGAGGCATGGACCAAGAAGGATGAGCAGGGGGACCCCAGGAAGGCATAGGAGTCGATTGGTTGGGGTTGTAATAAGCTTGAGATGCCCCTTGCATCCCCTGCTGATAAGGTCTAGATCATTGAGGCCTCCGTTGGTTGATGAAGTAGAGAGGTTCAGTGGGGGCTTCAGTCCCTTGGTACATGGCTTTAAATCCAGGTAAGGTTGGACACTGATTTGTTGGGTGGTCCTCCTCACAAACGAAACACACTTCAACCGAATGCAATGGACATTCGTTCTTAGGGTGTCTTCTGGTGCACCTAGGACAGAAGATAGCCAAGGCTCTCTCAGCTTCTTCTTTCTTCTGCTGGATCCTGAATGTGTCCAGCTGCATGGCAATGGTCTGTCTCACCTCACTCTTAAGATCTTCTAATTGGTTTGTAAACTCATGTTTAGAGAAAGGGACACCAGTGGAGAGGAGATTTCCTCTACCTCTTTTCCTAGCTACCCTAGAATGATTTCGGAACACAGTCTTGATGTCCTCATAAGGCAGTTGGTAAATGTCCCCCCCAGCTAACATGTGAAGGGTGTCTAAGAGATCTTCAGGGACTCCTCGGAGTAGAACCAACTTGAGGGATTCAGGGTCAAGTGTGCACCTGGCCCGTTTATAGCTAAGTTGGAACCTCTCCTCATAATCCTCTAAAGACTCATCATTCCCCATGGTCATTCGAAAGATCTCTCCCTTAGTTTCCTTGGACCTACAATAATCCCTATACTTGGTATTGAAGGTTTGCTGCATCTGAGCCCAAGTAGCTATGCTATTCCCAGGTAATCCCATGAACCAGCGTAGGGCTGCATCCTTAAGGGTGGAAGGGAAAAGCTTCAGCTTTTGCTCATCTTCAGTATAGTCATAGGTTCTACAAAGGACAACAAACTCAAACAAGAAGGTATCAGGATCCTCAGTGGTCAGTCCATGGAAGTGAGGCAAAGCAGAGGGGCTAATGTTTTTCATTTTCATTTCCCCATTGGTCTCTCGGATTGGGAAAGCTCCTTCTATTCTCTCATCTTCTCTATTGTCAGCCATAGCTACAGATGGAGTGGTCTCTAACTCTTCTTCTTCTATAGGGTCTTGGTATATCTCAGGATGTTCACCTATAGGTTCCTCTGGGTCACTGTCACCAAAGAAGAGAGAAGGGTGACTCAGTGATGTGGTGGGGGTGTTTGGTAGGAATTTTCCTGATCTATCACGGTTCCTACGAGGCATGAAATGGAAAGGACTTTTCTTTCTTTTGTTTTGAGTGCTTTTGTTTTTTTTCTTTGGTACCTGCAAAACTGAAACAAAGTGATCTACAACTAACTATATTGCTCAAATGAAATTGCAAAATTGGAAAGCTAATCTAGGAAAGCAAGAAATATTAATCTAGGAAAGCAAGAAATATTAATCTAGGAAAGCAGGAAATGCTAATCTAGGAAAACAAGAAATGCTAAGCTACTTTTGCAAAAAGGGAAATGAAGTAAACTACTGAGCAGAAGTAAGAGTATGGAAGTAGAAGAAAAGCAACAATTACTAATACTCTGACGCTTCCCCGGCAACGGCGCCAAAAAGATGGTGAGCTCCAGTATTGTAGCAATAATGCTACAACTCCTGGGGCTTCCTGTCTCTCATTTTATCAACCCAGTAGTTCGTACAAACTTGGAAGCGACGGTGCTATATGCACAAGTACTAGCTCTTGTCGCAGCTGTCACTTGGTCAGCTGGCACAAGTCCGCTAGGGCTCAAGCCAACTTCTATAGGTTCTCAGAAGAAGCTTGCTAATTGATGGACGAAAGCTAATCTCAAAGGAAAGCTACTTTACTTGACAAAAATGAACTGAAAGCAAATCAAAGCATGTAAACCTAGGAAACCCTAATTTAACTAGTCTAACCTCTACAATGCAAGAAAGGTGAATGAAACTTCTACCAATGCTGCTGTTACCTCTAATAAGTGCAAATGCATGGATCTAAACTATTTGCATCATGGAAGATATGTTTTTGTATTTTTCCTTTAAGTGTGTGGAATGATTGTGATCTTGTGCTAACTAGGGTTTGGTTGTGCAGATGGGATGGAGAAGGAAGGAAAGCGTGGGATAGGTTGGGGAGGCTAAGAGAGGTCCCTAGGGATCCTTAGCATCCATCCACAGAGGTTCTTCGCATTCAGATGCTCAGCAACCGAGAGAGTGGCCTCCTACAGGATGGCTGTGGAGGATCCTACAAGATACTCTGTTTTCTACAGGATGTCTACAAATGGCTACAGGATGACCTACCGTGAGTGTTTGGAGTGATGGAGGAGTAATGGAATGGTAGGGGGAGATGTGTAAGGTAGGAATGAGGCTGGTGATGGCTGTAGAAGTGGAGGAATAGGATAGGGAGTGAATGTAAGGAGTAGGTTGGAAGATAGAGGGCTAGGTCAATGAAAGGGCTAGAGAATGGAAGTACGTGAGGAGTGAAAGACTTTGGGAGATAACAGAGCGGAGCAGGGGTCGAAGATGTGGTTGCATGCGTGATCAAGATGGAGAATGAAGTAATGGAATGAGAGAGAGCAGTGTAAATGGAACAAATGCTTATGACTGTCACTTAACCAAAAATGCATCAACCTAAACTACTTGTGTTTGTAAATTCGATGAGCAGCAATCTAAACGTGAAAGAGAACGTGCATGAAGCTGTGGTGCAGGTGTGAATCATGTAGAAGCAACTAACTTAACGTGACTGTGTTGGCAGCAATCATGGAATAAAGAAATGCGTATTTTTGGTGGTTAATCATGGACTTCACTCCAATCCCAGATGAGACGGCAGTGAGCCTTAACAACCTTTTTGTTGGAGCTCCAGTGGACTATATCTATCCTCTGCTACACTAACCAACTGTAAACAAACTCACCATAAGCAAATCCTATCTAACTCATGAGAAAGACCAACTTAACAACCTGTAATTCGAATTGCATGTGCAAATGAAAACTCAAAGTGCTGAAAACGAAATGGAAACAACACTACAGCAGAGGGGACCTATGGCTCTCAGGTTGGGCCCTAACCTGAGAGCTATAGTCTCCTTAAGAAACTCAGAACTAGATCACAAACTGCCTTCTTTATTCATAACTGATATCATGCCAAATTGGCTTACAAAAAGGAACGAAAACTGAACTGTGCTCCCAAAATTACAATAGCAATACGAGAGTTTCAACAACCTATCTAAGGCTAAAGCCTTCATACTTATACAAAAACGATGATCCAACAAGTGTCCTACATTTTAGGAGCTCGGCTGTCCAACTAGAGTTTAACTGCTGATCCTGTAGGATGGTCATAATTGCTGTTCCTGTAGAGCAGTTTATAACTGCTGTTCCTGTAGAACAGCTGGCCGTTTTTTAAGCTCGGAGGGGAGATGGATTAGAGCTCGGAGTTCTTGATGGGAATCACGAGGGATGTCCCTAGAACCGTGGACATCCTCTCCCAAAACCCGCAGTGCCACCTCGTTGTCTCCTTAACTCCTTTTTCGTTGTCTTTTGCTCCCTTTTAATGCCAAAACCTGGAATCAAAATGCATTAGTCACGTAGAGAGAGTGCCTACCCTTCTTCCTACAAACAACATGAATAAACTAAGAAATGCATGCATAAGCAATAAAAAATGAATGGTTTGAGCAAGTAGAATAGGCCAAAATGAGCCCAAATTGTACCAAAATTGGGGCTCATCATATATCACACACAAAGACCAACAAAAACTTGTCCAAGTTTGGGCTGAGAAAGTTGTTCATTAGGCACATGAATATCGTTGGGGAATTGGTGAGCCAAAATGGCACCACCACGAGCTCATAATGCCCATATCTAGTCCTGAAGGCCATCTTATGAATATCCTCTTCTTTAATATGCACATGATGGTATCTATATCTCGAGATATATATTTGAGAAAATTGTTTCTCCTCTCAGCTAATCAAATAGATCATTAATTCCATGGGGGCTTCACTCAATGAACCTCTGACATATCATGTGCGTTCATGGAAAACTAAACAATCCCCTTAATTTGACTACATAATGGAAAATACCTATAAAAATAATATTATTTAACCCCCTACCAATACAAACCCAATACACCTTCCCAATTTAAAAAACCCCTACTTTCACTAGATATTGTAGGTATCCATTTTTTCATTAACATTTTTTATACCCATTTATAGTTTTTCATTAGCTTTGAGCTGAATTTTTTTATACCTATCAATACAAAAACACTTTACCCCCTATTATATGCTCAATATATTATGATATTATTTCCTCAATATATATCCCCCAATATGAATGCACGTGGTATGGTATTACTCCCCTAGTGAAGCCCCCGTGATTCATTTATGGAAGGGGATACCTGTTCTTTATCATGGCCTTGTTTAACTTCCTGTATTTGATATAGTGCCTTAATATGCCATCCTTCTTCTTGATGAATAACACTGGGCCCCCCTGGGGTGATACGATGGGTCTATTATAATCTTAGTCAATAATTCTTTTAATTGTAGTTTGAGTTCTACTAGCTCCGACATACTCATTCAGTATGAAGCCTTGGATGTTGGTGCTAATCCTGGTAGTAATTGGATCTAGAAGTAAATTTCTATTCTTGGTGGCAGTCCTTGGATTTCCTCATGAAACACATTCACAAATTGTTTCAAGATAAGATGTTGTTCACAACTGTTGCTGCTATTTTTAGAGTTGTTTGTCACATGGATAATAAACTTACATCCCTTCTTGATGCACCTCTTTAGCTGTAGTGCAGTTACTTGCCTTACTGTTATAGGTTTTCTCTTTCCCTGCAACGTCACCCTTTCTCCTCTGTCATTGAGGCACTCTTAACTTACTGTAGTAGTCAATCTTGGTTCTCTGGGCCGCTAACCAATCCATCCCAACTAGGATGTCATACAAACCTAGTGGAAACATATTTAGATTTACAAAAGAGGGCATTCCATCTATGATGACTGGGCATGACTTCATCACATTATCCACTCATTTTTTAGTCTTGGTGGCTAGCTAAAACAACCAAGAACTTTTGTGGGTTGTGATATGAAACTCACATTTTTCTGCAACTAGTGGACTTATGTAACTGAAATTTGAGCTATGATAAATTAAAATAAAAAAAATTAATTATTGACCATACTTTCCATTTTGATCGCAAAGGATTGCTGATCGACCTATCTATGGTCCAACATGACATAGATCCGTGGCACACTTAGAACACATCCTTCATGATCTATTCCTCCTGCACATTGTATACTCTTGTACCATTCCGCTGTTGCTGAGGACAATCTCTCAGTGGATGGTTCTCTCCATGTGTCTAACAGTGCATGGGCCCTCCTTTGAACCTCATGGCTTCTTCTCTTGTAGGTTTGGTGAATTGGTACTTATCAACTGTAAAATTATTTTGTTGACATTTAACCTTGTAAAAAATGGAAAACTTCACATTTCCTTTCGTTGACTTTGGTCCTTTCCCTTTAAAATTAGGTTTTCCCTTTGTTTTCCAATCAGTCCTAAACTCAGGTTTGTGCTTTGATTGTTCATAACAATACCTCATTTTTTTTTATGGAATCTTCCAATTTTTTAGGCTCATTTAGATACCCTCGAAATTGTGGACCCCGTAGGTTAGTTCCGAACCTCAAGAATTGTTTGGGCGCTCTCCTTTGTTTGGGCCCGAAGTCATGAAATACCCCCAAACTCTAGCATGGACCCCAATCTTGTTTTAGCCTCTAGTCATGTTCGAGCCTTTGGCATATTCAACTTATTCAGTGTTTGAGACTTTAAGCGTATAAAGGACCTCTTAACTTATTAGATCCCAAATGCCCGAATAAACATGGAATCCATGTATTTATATAAAGCTTTATCCTTATCAACTTTGTAGTGCCTCTAGAAGAAATTTCTGACACAAAGAGTGAAGAGATAGATCTTAGTGTTTATGATGAAGATGATAGGTCTCAAATTTCCTTGTTTTGTCGATTAAAAATAAATGTGTTCTTTTGTGACACTAATGAAGATTGTATATATGTTGAATTTATTTTTTTGGGCTTAGGGGACAAGTGTCATGCTTGACTACACTCTTGATATGGTTCTTGACAATAATGTTTAGAGTAGGGATATAGATAATGAAGAGTAGAATGAAATGGTAGAGTCTACAACAAAATTAGTGTATGGGATGATACATTTTCTCTATATCTTGACAAGTAAAGGGCTGAATGAAATTTTTGAAAAATACAAGAGAGTCTTAAGAAGTTGATTCCAGAGTACACAAGGAGGAAATATTCAGATATCAACTTTTAGATATTGTTTCATATTGGTTATAGTGATATATTGATATCATTTTTGTCCTAAGCTTAAGGAGCTTAAGAATTTTTTATGGCTAGCAAGTGGTGTTCATAGATTGGGGTTCAGAAAGGAATTGGGCATTTTAATTTAATAAAATTTTGTATTACTTAGCTAATGTTTAAATTATTAATTAGTTAGGAGTCAGTTACAGACCTGTTACTAAATAATTATTCAAAGAAATGTGTAAAACAATGTTGAACCAAAGAGGAGGTTCAGAAGTTTTGGCTTGTCAACATTATTTTGTATCAGATAATCTATGAAATCTTTAAGAAATTTTCATTAAACAAGAAAGATTCTAGTTCTTGATATATTTGAAGATGTTTCTTTCTTCTATGGTTTGTGTTTTTTTTTGCATCACTGTGTTTGTTCTTAATAATACTTATAACTTGAGTGAGTTTTGTGCCTAGAAAAATGTATAAATCCATCTCTAGGCAAAGTTTCATTTGTGTAACTAATCACACCTGCTGTCTTATACCAATAAACTCAACACGTTCGTGGTTTTGATCATAAGTACAATTACATCCCTTTAAGCATAATTGTTTAAAGTGGTTATGCTCAAGTTCTAACTTCTTGAATTTAGAAATTTTCATGAAGTTGGTTCTCCCTCTAGTTTCATCTATCACTCCTTGAGTTTCAAGTTTATATATATTCAAGGAATAGCCTACTGGTTTTATAAAATAATTATTGATTTCAAGATTCATTGAACGAAAATCCTACTTTGTAGCAAATTCTATTAAAATAAAACTTAGATTCCTAGGCACTAATCTCCTCAACCAGGATTTGTCTCTAGGAGCTACATCAAATTGGCGTCGTTACAAGGGAACATAGTAAAAATATTATTCCCTGTGATAACTATCCATTATTCTTATTGGTAAACAAAGGAAGAAGTTAGTTGAATATCATTCACCTGGAGAACTCCACTAAGGAAAGCTGGCAGCACAAAGGAAAAATACTCGAAGTAACCTTGATACGTGGCAGATTCTAGTGTTGCAAAACCTTGAGAAGTTGTTTCACAAAAGGGTTTGGTGATAAAAGCAAAGTCCAAGTCCTAGTAACCCTAACAAGGATACTTTTGGTCAAGAAGTTGAAATTTCAATCAATCCTATAGAAGATCTAGAAGTCACTCTCAGAACTCCCCATTTTTTTGAAAAAAGGTATTCCCTTTGAGAAAGCTAATTTTTTGGAAAAACATGAGACCTTAGAAGATCCTTCCTTTAACTTTCCTCATTTTAATATTGAGTTTCAGGAAGACAAAGATACTTAAGTTGTCAAACCTTTGGTGACCCTTGTTATACCTACACAACTAGTTGTCACAGTAGTTGTAGATCCTCAAGTGATAAATACACAAAGACCTATTCATTCCCAACATAATCCAATGGTTGTCAATGCTACTATAGCATCTAGGTATGCACCCTTCCATTTACCTAAAATTTTGCATGATATGCCTTAGGGGTATCTTTAACACCTCCCTAGATTCAATGGAGAAGGAGAGATTACTGCAAAGCAACATCTTACAACATTCTTGGAATTCCTTGACAATATAAATGTGGAGGAGGAAGATGTTTACATGAGGTTGTTTATACAATCAATGGAAGGATAGGTAAAGCAATGGTTAAGGAAGCTTACTGTTGATTCAATTAATTCATGGGCTACTTTAGAGGATATTTTTCTTAAACAATGAGGGGAGAAGAAAGACTATTTATATTACTTGCTAGAATTTAATACTATTAAAAAGAAGAGCAGTGAAACAATTGCTGACTTTATCAAAATATTTAACAAAGAATACAATAAAATGCCAACTAAGATAAGACCTACGCAAATTGTATCCAAGGTTGCTTTTGCAGCAACATGTGAGCTTGATTTTTCACTAATGGTCAAAGAAAGAAATTCTGATACTTTAGCAAGGATGCAAAAAGATGTTATTGAAGTTGAATCAAATTTGGTAGCAATAGGTAAGTTGAAGACTGAAGCAGAATCAATAGAGGAAAATAAAATTAAAAAGGAGGCTAACACTTCAGGAGTAGTGATGGATTCTCAAGAGCAGAAGATGAAACAAATGGCTAGGATGATAAGTAATTTGACAAATAAGATGACTAGGATGGAATTGTATAATTCACCAAGACAAAATCAAGAACAAGGAAATATAAATCAAAATCAACCTAGGAGGCCTTTTAATCCCCAAATCATGTGGAGAGAAAGAAGAAATGCAAATGAACCAATTTAACTCCCTCTTATGATTGATGACGAGGATGAAGAAGATATAGAAGAGACTCAAAATTTTATGGAGGAGTTTGATTCATGTGAAGAAAATAACGCAGAGGAGTTCGAAGAGTTACAAACTCAAGAGTTCAATGTAAATTTTCAAAATATGAAGGATGATCTAACTTCATGCTGCCAAAGTATTTTCTGATTTTATAGAGGCTCAATTATAGACTAGATATAACCTCGGATCTAAGGACAAGCCAAATAAATGATATGATCATGGGGAAAATAAAAAAAGGTCATACTAAAGGTAAAGAGTCAGAAAGTGTAGTTGCATCCACTCCACAAAAGGCAAGTCCAATGCAACAAAATCAGTCCAACCAGTAGAATAAAGAATAGTAAGAACAAATAAAGGATGAGAGGGAATCCAACACTTTTAACTTGGACAAAGAGTTAGAAAAAGTGAAGATTCCTATCTCACTTAGCGAATTAGCTAAAAACCCAATTGACTAAAAACACATAGCTAAAGTGTTGCAATCTTTACAGATAAATATGCAACAAGATACTTTAAATTTGAATGGTGAAAAACATGTAGTGATGTTTAGACCACATATTTAAGATAAAAGTGTTGCAATGCCACCTTTCTATGTGAATCTTAACGTACATGCGTTTATGTTGCATAACTGTATGCCAGATTCTGGGGCCTCACATAATTTAGTGTTGAAAGCTGTAATAGAAGAGTTAGGTTTGCATATCACTTGACCTTATCAATACCTATACTCAGTTGGTTCAAAGAGAGTTAAGATATTTGAAAGAGGTCCAATTTGAAGAGGCTGCAAAGCCTAGACATCTAGCAATGGAGTTTGAGGAAGATGGAGAAATATTCCAACAATTAATATGACATTTCCCATTATTTAATTTGTTGCTCGAGACTTCACAGAAATCGTCCAACACTTCCTTAAATCTGGCAGTTGAAAATGAAGTTGCAGCCCCCAGCAACAAGGCGTCATCAGTGAAGAGGGCGTGGTTGATGTTTTTACCCCTCTTGCTATGATAAGCCCAACTATCTCTTGGTCTTATTGTTTCTTGTCTAAATAAAAGCTGAGGACAGAAGCCTGCAGCACAAAGAGGAGGGGTGAAAGGGGGCACCCCTGCCTTAGCCCTCTAGAGGCTTTGAAGAAATCTGTAGCCCTACCATTTACTAGGGGAGAAATCTAGGACTCCAAAATACAGGCCCGAATCCAGTTTATAAATTTTAGTCCAAAACCCATCTTGTGCAGAACATCCATCAAAAAACTATGTCTAACTTGATCAAATGCATTTGCTAGGTCGAGCTTGATGACCATACCTTTTTCTTTTCGATGCAGGCTGGAGTGGATCACCTCTTGGACCAAAATGAAGTTGTCCACTATCTGTCTGCCATGAATGAATCCTCCTTGGTTCTCTGGGATGATTTTGGGGAGAATGTTCCTCAATCTGTTCGCTATAACTTTGGTTATCACTTTGTATCCAATGTTGCATAAGGAGATCGGGAGGAATCCGTTGAAGGAGTTTGCTCCTTTTTCCTTGGGGATAAGAGCGAGGAATGCTAAATTTGTGCAGCCTCCAATTTTATGGCAATCTTGGGATTTTAGAATCATTTTAAGGAAATCCTTCTCCACAATCTGCCAACAGGTCTGGAGAAATCTGGCTATGAAACCGTCCGGTCCCGGGGCTTTGTCGGGGTCCATATCAAAGAGGGCGTCCCTGACTTCATTTTTGTTGATTTTAGCTTCTAACAGTTGATTCATTCTAGCAGTGATAAGGTGAGGAACTACATCTAGGAGTTTAGAACTATGACCAGTCTCCATTCCCTCACTATACAGATTTTTAAAATGATCAGAAGCTGCCTTTTTGATGTTGGTAAAATCCTTTAGGATGTAGTTCTCTTCTTTAATTTCAGAGATGGAGTTAGAGCATTTCCTGGCTTGAGCTTGCTTATGAAAAAAGGAGGAGTTTCTATCCCCAGCTTTGAGCCAAAGGCTCCTGGATTTAAGCCTCCAGAATTCTTCCTTGGCCAAGCAAGCCTTGTGTAATTTCTGCTGAAGCTGCATCTCCTTGTCCAGATCTTGTTTTGTGATTTCAGTTTCTTCTAGGTGAAGATGGTGCAGTTCTAAGGAGCTTTGGATTTTTTTCCTTTCAGTTGTAGGATTGGGCAAGGTCTTGGCCCAGATTTTCAGCATTTCTTTTACTCTTCTGAGTTTTTCTTCCCAAACAAAAAAGGGGGAACCCTTGACTGGGTCCTTCCAACAATCCCTAATCTTTTGCATGAAATCTGCCTCTTTGGTCAATAGGCGACTGAATCTGAAAGGGATAGGGCCCAGGTCCTTAGGAGCCAGCAGCTCAAGTTTGATGGGCTTGTGATCTGAAACACTATTGTGGAGGACGTGCATTCTAGTCTCTAGACCGAGAAGAAGAAAGGAGCTTTGAACAAGAAACCTATCTAGTCTTGCAGCTATATGACTAGGACCGACTCTCTTATTTGGCCAAGTGTACTTACCAGTAGAAGGCTTGATGTCTAGTAGGTCTCAGTCCTGCATGAGATCCTGCACCCATTCCCTTGCCGGATCCCTTACAATGCTGCCTCCTCTTTTTTCTGACGAGAGAAGGGTGAGATTAAGGTCTCCAGGGATGATGATATTTTCCAAATTCTCTAGGTCTACCAGCTTTTTTGTGGAGTCCCAACAAATATTTTTCTCCCCTGCATTATTAGGAACATACACATTGAATAGACAAATGATCTCCTTGGTAACTAGATGCTGCATATTTAAGAAAATCCAGTGGGTGTTCAAAGTCTCAAAGATTATTGAGAACTTGTTGGCATTCCAGAGTGATCCAAGCCCTCCCGAGGCTCCACAAGCAGAGATAGCTTGCGGTTCGCTTTGATTCCAAAATTTTTTACTTACTTGGAGGAAAGTTGTATCCTCCATTTTGGTCTCCTGGATGAGGAGGATATCCAGGGCTTCCAATCTTGTTAAGATTTTCATTTCTTCTTCCTTGGCTCTAGTGCCCATACCCCTACAATTCTAGGAGACGATCTTCATCATTTATTTTTGTTATGGTGAGCTCCCTTGGAGCCCTGAGGTTGATTCCTCGTCGTCTTCGGGGTTTTTGCCAATAGCTTCTCTAGAGTTGGTTGGCTGCCTTGAAGCTTGTCTTTGTAGGTTTCTTGCTCTCTTTTTTCCCTGGCAGACTTGCGTCCTCTTGTGGATCTTCTGGGAGAGGATTGAGAGTCTCCTATTTCTCCTTATTCTTCTGATTCCTCAGATTCTTGGACTTCCTCCCCCTCTTCTGAGATCTTCCCTTTGGATCTCTCTACTGCACTTCCATCTTTGATCGAGACGGAGGGGGAAGCTTTGGCGGGGGAAATTTCCTTTGGGATCTCAACCTCTTGGGAGGTCATGGTTTCAGATCTTAGGAGTTCGAATTTGTTCCCTTGTCCTTCCATGGTTGGTTGCTGAACTGGAGCCGTCTGAGGGGCTTTAACATTTGCATTTGTAGTCTTCTTGTGAGAAGTCTTGGTGCGCTTGACCTGGTTCCAACCTTCTTCTTTCCCTTTTTCTTCCGCCCCATTGGACGGACAACCTCTGGCAAAATGGCCGTAGACGTGGCATTTCCGACATTTGAAGGGTAGCTGCTCATAGTCGAGTTTTTGCACATGAGTCCAGGGACCTATGATGATTTTGATGGCTTCCGAAAGCCCCACCTCTAGATCTACCTCCACGCAGATTCTGGCGCAGTCGTACTGGTCTTTGTTGTTAGCTCGATCTATGAATTTGCCTAGATTGTTGCCTATGTGCTTCAGTGAATCCCAATTCCAACAGTGCACTGGGAGGTTGGGGAGTCTCACCCACACCGGGACCGTTGTGGGAACATCCACTGCTAGATCGAAGTCTGGCGTCCATTTATTCAGATACAATCCCCGAGGGCCCATGAAGTAAGGTCCATTTCGGAAAATCAGATCCTTGTCCTCTTTTGCAGTGAACTCAAATAGAAAGTAGCCTCTCCAGAGAAAGTATGAGGCTTCTCGTCATATTGTTCTGCCTTCTCTCTCTCTCTCTATTTTTTTTTTCCCATCAAGAGAGGTTTATATTTTGGTCAAGTTTATATATATATATATATATATATATATATATATATATATATAGAGAGAGAGAGAGAGAGAGAGAGAGAGATTTGTACTAAAAAAAGGGCAGAAATAGATGGTTTTTGTAGAAGTAATTAGGAGACCATTAAAAAAAAGTTTGTATTTGTGATTCGATTTTTTTTATTTATTAGAAGCACATTGTAATATTTCATTGTATGAAGGTTTATAAAATTATTATTTATGATATTTATGAGTGTGGAATTTGATTTAATGAGAAATTTGAGTGTAAATTAATAATTGATAAAGACTTAATTTGAATATTAAATTAAAAGAAAAAAAGATTGAGATCATATTTGATTACTTACATTGGAGGAGAAGTGAATAAACAAAAAACTAGTAATAATGATGTGGATTAGTTGGTTAAGTAAGATGGAGTGATTGAAATTTTGGATTCATGGTGAATATTGGTAGTTTGTTGGTTGACTTTTCTCTAAGGATGTAGCCTCTTGAAGAAGGAAATAATGGTAATGAAATCCTAACTATGAACATTAGGAAGAGGTCATACAATATGAAGTAACATTCGAGACTAATAATAGGCTAAATTTTCCAAGTTACATGTGCAAACTAGGTGTGGAAAATCATATTTGAGTGAATTAAGGTGGATTATGTACAAATTGATTGTTTTGAAATTAATGTAAGTCATGTGTATCTTAAAGAGGTTGTATTAAAAAATAACTATAGGAATTTCATTGTCACTAAGATCTTTATGTTTTCACTTCTTAAGAGGCACACCTTTTAGAGTGATGCATTATGGAAACTTAATGAAATATTGGAAGGTTGAAGTGTTTTTAGGTTTTTTTATATCCCAATGAGATGAGGACCAATCCACAACAAACTTTTCAAACTTATTTATGATGAAACTATGATAACCTACTAGGAATGATGTAATTTGGAAGTGAGAATTTAGTGATATAAATGAAAGGAGGTAATGTTTATCAATTATCATGTTTTCTTATCAAAGGGAAAATATTAGTACGATATACAATCCATAAAGAATTGAGAGTTTCATGTGGAAAATATTTAAAGTGGACGTGGAATGTATTTAAAGTGCCTATAGAATAAAATTCAAGATGTTATGACTTTGTTTCGAGGATATCTCCTCTTGAAAAGGGGAAAGAACATGATACAACATTGAAATAATAGTGCTTAGCATGGTGGAAAAATAAGTATAAGGAGATAAGGGTATTAAAAATTATTACAAGGAAGAAAAAGGAGGGGTTCTAAGATTGCTCCTTAATCTAAACAATATATGTTTAATAAAGTTATATAAGAAGGAATGACAATGGAGGAACTTACAAATTTATTATTAATGATAATGAGTGGTAGTCGCAGTGACCATGACCAAATTGGAATAATGAGATAAATAGATAATAGTACTGGATAGATACTTATGGGAATGAGTGGAAGTTTCACAAACAAGAGTAAGAAATCAACAATAAGTAATAAATTATCCTAGAATATGATGTAAGATTTTGCAATAGGCATTGATAACAGTTAATGAAGTTTAATGATCATGATAATTATGAAGTTCATTAGAGTTGTAGGAATTATGGTAACCTATGATTACATAATCCATGAATGTCTGCAAGACGGGAATAAAGAAGCTAAAAATAGAAATTGGGAAGATTTTGTGAGCATAAATTGGGAAAATGCCCTAACATTAAGGTATTGTTTTCATGGTAAGTCCAACATTAGTGATATTTTAGCATGGTGCTAATGTGAATAAAAACAATATGAAATTTTAAGATTGGAGTAGCTAATTAAAGTTCATATAGTTCTTAAGGTGCATAACATTAAAGTGTGAAGGGAACTGTGAAAATGTAATAATGTCTAGGGATAAATTATGGGGTCTATCTCAAGTGGAAAGTTCTCTTAAGGATATTGATGAGTGGATTGAACAACATGATTGGTAAGGGTCATAGTGATGACCTACAAAATTTAAAAGTGTCAAGATTGGAATTTGTGAATACTTGTAATTGGTGAGAAATGACAAGCGATAAACTAGGAAAATGTTTCAAGGATAACGATTGTTTAACTTATGGAAAAGGAAGTAAACTAGGTGGATTAATGAGAAAACATTGAGCATGAAGCATAAGAACATATGTTGTTGGAAATTCTATAATGATACTTCAAGAAGAATATGCACAAATTGACAAAAGAAGTGAGGTCAAGTGGTATTGAGATGAGAACTTGATGAGATAAGTAGGTCTTTTGAGGATGTATAATGATAATTACACAATGATGGATAAATTACTAGGGATCAACAAACCCTCATGCAAGTTGATTAAGCAAGATAACAAACTTAAACAAAGATGACCTAGTGTATGTGTGTCATTAAAAGGAACGGTACTAGAATGGAGAAGCAAAATATATATAGTGATCATGGAATTTTAACTTGATATTGATGATTTAAATGATTGTACTAACAGTAATATATTAACAATGAATTTCACTAAAATTTCCTTGGGGAAGGAAGAATATCTAACGAGAGATTAAGGCTCAAAATGATGAGGCTCATTTGGAAGTTCATGATGTACTTAAATGAGTATACCTACGGTGTAAATGGTAAACTTCCTAATAGAAAGAACAAGAAATGGTTATGACACAATACTAATAGTACTAATGAAATAACATAGATCCTAAAGGGTTGTTGAATAATCTTGATTCATAGTTAGTATTCATTGTTTATATAAGTAAATGAAATTAATTCATGACAAGAATGTTTAAAGCGTATTGTTGTTCTATATTGAGATGATTCTTATATTAATGAGGTTTCTTGATGTGATGGTATTTGGTAAATGGATATAGTTCTGATGAGAGGTTAATGATGTATATGTGGTGCTTATTTATTTATTTGTTATGATAATGATGTTGAATGCTCATGATGGATATGATATGCATAGAGATCATGATGTTATGATATGATGTATATTGACATGTGGTTCATTTATTATGTGATGTCATGATATATATTTGATGCAAATATGTTGATGTTATAACTTATGAGGGTATTTTATGATGTGAAGCATGTGGTAATCGCATGTAGATTTTACGACATGCAAGAGCATGTAGTTCTTTACTATTTAGAATGTTGTGATAACAATGATGTTATGTTATCAGGATGACATGCAAGAGTGGGCATATGGATTATTTTCTTTGATACTATGATTATAACTAATGCATTGGTTGCATGTTGAGGTGTGGTGATTGACAGGAACTCCACAAATGGGCCGAGAGGGCTGGTTTATTTGATGATCTCGTGGGAGCCCATACTTGCGAGGGAGAATATGTAACACCATATGGGTTGGGGATAAACTCAATCAACACTACATATGCCAGTGATTCCTTTGTTTTGTATAACTCTTGATGGATAGCTCTTGAGGGGCTATGGGACCATCTTGAGGTGGCCAAGTGCCTGATATTGGATTGGGATGCCGAAGTCTGGTGGGGGTGTAAGGAATTTGATGCCTGGGGCTGTGCACCTTAGTGAGTGTGGAGGGAGTGGGCTAGCCTTGTGAGATGCCTGAAGTCATTGAGTACTAGGACCAGATGCCTGCCTTGGGGTAGATGAGGTCTGAGCCGGGCATGAGCCTTGGGGCCAACCTTGGGCTATGGTACAAAGTGATGAGGCTTATGCTTGGTTCCGAAAGTGTGAAAAAGGATAAATATTCCTTGATATTTCCCAGGTGTTGTGGAAACGTTCTATGCTTGCTAGTTATACTAGTTCGACAGAGGGTGTAGGACAAACATGAAGTAATAAACAACTAAATAAAGTAAAATGTTAAATGGTTCAACTTAACTTTAGGACGAATTTTCTTAAATAGGGAGAGTATGTAATGTCCTCTAATAATAATAATAATAATAAAAGAAGAAATAAAGAAAATAAAATAAAATAAAAATACAAGTAAATAAATAATAAACAATAAATACAAGATAATAATGGTAAATAAATAATACACAATAAAGAAAATATAATAATAGTAAATAAATAATAAAGAAAATATAACAATAGTGAATAAATAATAAATAATAAATAATAAATAATAAATAATAAATAATAAATAATAAATAATGAAGAGAATATAATAATAATAAAGAAATAAATTAGTAAATAATAAATTAGAGTTCTAAATAAATATATATAAAAGTAAACTATAAAAATAGTAAAAATAAGTAAAGTTACAAAAAGTAAAAAGAAATAAAAAAGAAAGAGTTAAATTAAGAGAAATATTAAATTAAGTAAAACTTAAAATAAAGAAATAAAAGTTTCATGTTGACACATGGAATGTGTGCATGTGGACCCCTTTCCATTTTTTGGTCTATTTAATGGACGATGAGGAGGATGAGATTCATCCATTCCTTCATCTAGTCTCTAAGATGAGATTCATCAATTCCTTCATCTAGGAAGTAGTACTTTGATTGAGGGCTCAAGGGTGGCCAACTATAGAAAGTTTACGAGTAGCTGAGCCTACGGTTGGGTGGAGAGTTATCCCCAAAATTTTGTTGCAGTTAGCAGAATTCAAAGAGTATTCAACTCCAAAAGCATAAGTAAGGAATATCGTCAATACATGTAAGTCGTCTCTACTCGTGGTTTTTTTTGAAAATTCTATGTTAAATAGTTGAATAGTTGTGTGTTGATTATTAATCATATAATTTGATGTTATTTTTTGTATATTTTAAATCAAGGTTGTTACATCAACTACCAAATTTTAGCTCAGAAGCCCAACTGCACAAAGGCGCTGTGCATGCGAGTGAGACCTTCCAACCGCTCCCTTGAGCCTACTAGCCAGCGGTTGTGACTGAAAATTTCTTTTGGCGAGCTTGCAGTTGTGACCCAGAAACCCTATAACACGTGCGAGCCCTAAACCCTATATTTTCGGACCTGTGAAAACCTCTTTCATCAACCCAGCCTCAGACCTGTGCGAATCGAATGAAGAAGAGAAGAAGATGATGCTTGGTGATCTCCAAATGAGCTTGAGGTCACTTGTATTTATAGGCTTCCAAGGGGGACCAATTTCCTGTTAGGACCAACTTGTCCAAATGTGCACATGTGGATTTTTCTTTATAAGTACACTTTCCCTTGTCCAAATTGAGCTCTTCATTAGTCAAAATTAGTCCTCTCGAAAAGAGGAACCTAGTCCCATGGTTGGAATTGTCACTGAGCTGCCAAAAATTAATAAAGGGTAGGGTTTTATTGGCCCAAGCTGTTTGCAGAAGTGAATGCCAAAGTGAGAGCTTGCATAAAGTGTCATATGTTTATGGGAAAGAAAAAGTTCCTTCCGCTTCCTCTTATCATTGTGTTGATTGAAGCACCATTCATGCAATGGGGTTTAGACTTCATTGGCCAGGAGATCCATCCACCATCCAATGGGAAACATAGATGGATATTAACAACCCCCCACCAGTCAGTGTCTCTTTCTCTTAAGCGGGTGAGGGTGGTTCTTAGAGGGGGAGAGAAACTCCGGAAATAATCACCCCCACCCGGGCTAACAGCCAGCATTTGACCAGATCCTTCAATCCAACCAACCAATCTGGGCGGGTAAGGTCCTCTATAAGTAAGTGGGCTACTTACCAAGTGGGTGGAAGTAGTCCCGATCAGAGCAACCATAGAAGCTATTGTTATAACATTTGTTGGAGAAAACATATTATCAAGGTTTGGTTTTCCTAGAAAGTTGATCATTGATAATGCCCAAGCATTTAAATCCATAAATATTATAAAGTT
The DNA here is from genome assembly GCA_031772625.1 of Pinus tabuliformis. Lineage (NCBI taxonomy): Eukaryota > Viridiplantae > Streptophyta > Pinopsida > Pinales > Pinaceae > Pinus > Pinus tabuliformis. The sequence goes on from CM062811.1 coordinate 846,675,862, forward strand.
TTATGAAAAATACAATATCGTATGAAGTCATTCCACATCATATTACCCCAAGTGGAATTGGCTTGTTGAATCCTCAAATACAAGCCTAGTGAGGATTATTAAAAAGGCGTTGGTAGAAAGTAAGAGGAATTGGGATTCCAAGTTGAAGTATGCACTATGGGCCAATAGAATTTCTACCAAAAAGTCCACTCGGAAATCTTCATTTAATTTGGTCTATGGCTCTAAGGTTGTTTATCTTAGTCAATTAGCATTGTCCATGGCTAAATTATTTCATGATTCATATGAGGCGCCTAATGAAATGATTCTAAGAATTAATTATTAAGTAGAATTGCAAGACGGAAGGCAAGCAATCAAAGAGAAGCTACAAAATTACCAAGAGAATATGAAACCAATTTTTGGTAGAAGGGCCAACCATAGGGATTTTTCTCCAAATGATTTGGTGTTGAGATGGGACAGTTGAAGAGTAGTCAAAGACAAACATGACAAGTTTGACAACTTTTGGTTTGGTCCATTCAAGGTTGTTGCAATCAAAGGGTACAATACTTTCCTTGTGAAAACTTTGGAGGGAGAACTTTTATAGTTTCCTGTAAATGGGAAATATGTAAAGAATTTCATTTAATATTGAAGAACATGATCACTCCATTATAAATATTGGTGTGATTTACATTTCTAGATGTTAGAGTTTTCTTATTTGCAAGTTGTTGTTGAGACTCCATAACCTGAGGTGAAGGTACATGTCTGCAATTCTTAGTGTCATGCAGAGAGACACTACCCCCAGTTGGAGCTGATGTTGTAATCTACAAATCATTTCCTTTATTGTTTCTTCTCTTTCTTTGTATACATAGTTTTGGCTTTAAAACTAATAAAGAAAATCATAAAACAAAAAAATATCAAAACTTTCAACTTTTGATTTTGTTTTTCATAAGGCGGTTGTGCGTTAAATCGGACCATTGTACACTTAGATAAGGACTGGGTAAGATTCATCAACAGATTGATAGGTTGCCTCTCGATGCAATGAGGTTTAATGTTAACATAGTTGGAAGTTCATAAAAAAGGTTAAGTCTGAATGAAGGCTGAAAGGCGCAAAGTTGTTATTTCCTTAAACCAACGTGAAATCAAAATTTTAAGTTAATTCGAAGTGGGCCCTGTTTGGGCATTTAGGTTGTTAGGGAGCACATGTTGAAAATTTTCCCGAACTCTCGAATACCTCTGAAGTTGTAGACCCTACAGGTGATTTTGGGACATTAAGAACTATTCATATCCTCTCCTTTGTTTGGGCTTTGATTAGTGAAATACCCCTAAACTTCGGCATGGACCCTAGTGTTGTTCAAGCCTCCAGTCATGTTTAGGCCTTCGGCGTATTCAACTTATTCGATGTTCAAAAATCTAACCATATAAAGGGCCTCTCAAATTATTAGATCTCGAGCACTCAAATAAATGTGGATTCCATGTATTTATATAAATCTTTATACTTGTCAACTTTGCAGAACCTCCAAAAGAAATTTCAGACATAAAGAGAGAATAGATAGATCTTAGTGTTTTTGAGGGAGATGACACATCTTAGATTTCCTGGTTTTGTTGATTAAAAGGAAATGAGGTCTTTTGTGAAACTGATGAAGATTATATATATGATGAATTTAATTTATGCCGGCTTATGGGATAAGTGCCGTGTTATGATTATGATCTCGATATGATTCTTGAAAATAATGCTTTAAGGATATAGATAGTGGAGTAGAATGAAATGGTAGTCTGCAACAAAATTATTGTATGGGTCGATACATCTTCACTATATATTGACAAGTAAAGGGTTGAATGCAATGCTCGAAAAATACAAGTCTTCTAAATTTGATTCTAGAGTACAAGAGGAAATATTATGATCTCAGTCTTTATATATTGTTGCATACTAGTTATAGTGATATATTGATATCCTTTTAATCCTAAGCTTGAGCCCGAGAATTTTTTAGGGCTCGTAAGTGGTGTTCATAGATTGGGGTTAGGAAAGGAAATGGGGCATTTTAATTTAATAAATTTTGTATTATTTAACTAATGTTTTAATGTTTTAGTTATTAATTAGTTAAGAGTCAATTGTAACTGAATCAATTTTTCAAATAAATGTATAAAACAATGCTAAACCAAAGAGAAGAGGTAAGAAGTTTTGGCTTGTCAACACTATTTTTGTTTCAACAAATCTATGACATTTTCATTAACCAAGAAAGATTATAGTTCTTGATATATTTGCAATGTTCCTTTCTTCTTTGGTTTATGTTTTTTGCATCACTTTGTTTGTTCTTAATAGTACTTAGAACTTGAGTGAGTTTTGTGCCTATAAAAACGTATAAAGTTGTCTTTGGACAAAGTTTCATTTGTGTAAGTAGTTAGAATTGTGCAATTAATCACACTTGCTTTCTTATACCTATAAACTCATTAAATTCATGGTTTTTATCATAAGTAATGTTATATCCCTTTAATCATAATTGTTTAAAGCGATTATGCTCAAGTTCTAACTTCTTGAATTCAAAAATACGTCGAAAGTTGGTTCCCCCTCTACTTTTGTCTATCACCCTTCAAGTTTTGAGTGTGTAGGTATTCAAGGAATAGCCTACTGGTTATAGAAAATAATTCTTGACTTCAAGATTCATTGAATGAAAAGCCCACTTCCTACCAAAATCTATTAAAATAAAACTTAGATGCTTGGGCACTAATCTCCTCAACCAGGAGTTGTCTCCAGGAGCTACACCACCTTCCAAGTTCCGTTGGACTATGCCTACCTTTATCCTTTCCTAGGTGGTTGGCACCTAGATTGTGTTGCTTTTGCCTTTGCAAATCTCGCAAGCTTTGCAATATGATTGTATTGACTTCTGCTTGCTTCTCTTGAGACGTCACAAGCCTCTTATTGCCAACCTTGTAACTTCTTAGCTCAACTCTGATGCTTCTAATGGTGTCCATCTAGTCAGGGGAGTCTTCCTTTATTCTCTTTTCAACTGATTCTTCTTCCTGACATTGGTGGAATTTATCGAGGCCATGCCACACCATTTTGCTGCCCATTCTCGGTGTCTTCTTATGTGCTATCTTACACACATAATTGTTAGCCAATCCATAATACAAGTAAAACATGTACATCACTAATTTGGAAAATCTATCATAAGCATATGTCTATGATGCTATTTGTAACACCAATTTCCAAATTACTATGGTTGTTAGGAAAAAATAATCGTATCAAATTCAATTACTTGCATATAACATGAAATCCATAGTAAGATGCTACAAGCAACACACAATAAACAAGCAACATAATTACTACGCTTTGTAATAGAGTTCCAACTTTATCTTCAGAAGTCTTGTATTGAACCTTCAACATTGATACCACTATGTAACTCTCCCTGCCACCCCCTTGGACGAATCCCGACAAGATGGGAGGTATTACCTTCAATTAACCCAACTTCCATTTTCTTATCATGGAAATGGCATTACAAAATTTTTCCTTCACCAAAGTTAACGAAATTCACTTTGGTCTGGACCATCATGTTCAACTCATCGAGAGCTTTCCAGTGATATAAATTTCCCTCAATCTTTCTCCTGGATTGAAAATTACGCTCGTTTAAAGTTTGGACCCCTTATCCCTTGTTGCATCAACAAGGATCACCACGTGGCAAGCAAGAGCCTACATGGCCTACCACATATCTCGTGGCCAACATGGTTCCTCCCACGTCATCACACCTAACACTTCCATGCCACCACACTTTATCCCTTAGTTGTGTTATGTTCCAGATCCCTGCGGTGTAATGCCAATGTTTATGTCAAGTGACAAGGACTTTCCCTGTCTCGTGCCTTTCATTAGTTTGCAAATATACCACCTCATCGCACATCTCTCTGACCATCCATGACGTGACAACAATATCTGCATGGAGTAATAGAGGAAATCTTCGTTATGCACCTTCTATTTACTCCACAAAACCTTCTATGAAATGACTACAACTTTTCTCCACAGTCCTACAGTTTGCGGTGATGTGGCCTGCTTCCACATGATCCCCTGTGCCATGTGGCACAATCATTCACTACCATCTAGGTGACACGTCAGTTGAACCCCACATCATCCACCCTTATGACCCCATGCTAACATCATGTTGATGCCATGGTGACATCATCTAATCACGTGGCACTTCCCGAGGGCGTGAGCTTAGATTATGGAACCTCCTAATGTCCCCGATCTCTGTGCAAGGGAGGAAATTCCCGGTTATGGACAAAGAATGATTTGTCGCACCCTCTATCTATAGTGCTCGCATCCCTAACATGAGAGGATATTCGTTACAACTTCGTGATGCAATGACAATATTGGCAACAAGTGACGGGAGTTTCCCGTTTCACGGCCTCTGTCAATTGCACTCTTCACTGCTAACCATCCATTGGCATATTCAGTGCAGTGTGACCATAATATTTATAACAAGTAATGGATACCATTTCCTACTGCTGGAGGATAATATGTAGAATTCACAAAGTGAAACTTTGGTTAGTATGAATCTTATTTGAAAAATTGATTTCATATGTTGATTTCATTTCAAATATGGTTTATATTTTCAAAATGGAGATTTTGAACAGATAATATCATAAAGAAAGGGAAGAGTAAACAAGTTTGGGGAAGTCAAAGACAAAAAAACCAACCTGGCCTTTTTCTCAAATACTTTGCATAGCATTAGGGTCAAGGATTGTCTAGAATGGATTGGAATTTACAAATATATGTTTAAATTCAATTTTGAAGATGAATCTAATGAGGATTTTGAAAATTTTGAAGATGTTCAGTAAGTTAGGCCTACACAAAATCATGGCCCATCCAAACATTCTTCCCTATTATGGTATGGTGCCACAAAATCTCTAAAATCAATGTGAGATATGTATTGCGAATTTGAAGTAAAAGAAGTACAACACATAGAAGATTAACCATCTTAATGATTGGGATAATGATAAATCCCACTTCACAAGCAAAATAATCCTTCTTCTCATGGAGTAAAATAAACTATAGAATATCCATTTAGAGACTTTGTTAAAGAAAAATAGGAAAAAAAATTCTTTTAGAAATCAATTATGAATGTCATAAAATGATTTTCTTTGATGAAGTAAAGGGTTTGGAAACCTAATCAAGACTTCACATTTTTATCAGTTTGAGTATAATTTTGAAGACCCGTGACTTTGAAATGTATAATTGAAACTTGTAAATTTCCATCAAGGTTTAAAGAAGGATCAAAGACTTGATGGTTGGAAAATGTATAATTCACCCTTGTATATTTTTATCAAGCGAATATTGGATTAAAGGTTGATCGCTTTTGCTTGGATCTCACACTGAAGAACTATTTCTTAAAATTATATACTAGTAAAAGCTAATTCATGATCAATTTTTCTTATGGTACATTCTTGTCAATTATTTTATCAACTTCTATTCATTTTGATATTGCTTGATAAAATATGATAATCTAGTTGTGAATTCGGTTGCAAGGATATGTTAGAATATCATTTTACGTGGAATTTCTTCTCATTCATGTTATTTGAACATCATTGTGATTTATGCTGAAAGATTAATGAATTTGTTCTTATTTTATAATAAAAAATTACATGTTAGATTAAGTTTAGATATAGGATTGCATTTGCATAAATTAAATAGTATGCATTTAGGATTGAGAAGAATTTCAATGAGAAAGTCTCATTTCCAGGAGCAATTTATTTGGTGGAAACCAAGTCCACACAACGATAGAAATTACTACACCAAACAAGAGCAAGTCTAATTGAGACTTTGCCACTAGGCGATTCTCCCTCTGTTCGCAGAGTAATTTTTTTTACTATTGACAAACTGTGATGCAAACTTGCTTAATGCTTGCATTATATACAACTATATTATGTAGAATATATTATATAATATAATGTTTTAATATAAAAATATGTAATTAGTATTGAATAAAATGTAAATCCATGCATATATTTCAACAATCATGTTTGAACATTTAATCCCTTGAACTATAATTCATCAATTTGAAAAGGTCCATCGATATTTTTCTTTATATAGGTTTGCAACAATTGTGGATCAATGACCACCAATATATTTATTTGTTATTTCCACTATATTTCCCCATGTCTTATCATGTTCAATAGTTATTTTCTAGGTTCAATTCCAAAATCCTACAATAATAATGTAATTTTTTTATAAGAGATGGGGATTAAAAAACATTGGAATAACACAATTGCTATATATCTAAGGTGGGGAAATGTCCATGCCCATGTGTTTCTATTTTATGCTAATAAGATAAAATGGAAGAGAAGGAGAATTCAATTTGGCGAGTGGCTAACCCTAGCTGCTCTGCCCCTACATCTTGCCTCTCCTCCCTTCCTGCTGTGACTTCCATCCTTTGCAGGCTCTGTTGCAAGTTTTGGCTACTGCTATGTTGATGCTTGGTTTGGTTTTGGTGGAGTTTTGAGGGGATGGAGCGTCTTGGCCTCTATCTTGTGCCTTTACCTGTTGGATTAGATGCCTTTTCATGGAATAGGTTTTCATGTGGTGGTTTTGTCTGTTTTGCGCCACACACAACTTATTCACATTGCCATTCCTTATGCTAAGGGCAACTACATAGTTCTCGCAGGGTTTCACGAGGGCTCTCACTGGGCATTGTGGCCTGGTTTTCTCCATTTTCTTTTGTTGCTGCAAAGTTTTTTCTTGTAGGGATCCCTAGTTCGTTGTTGCAGATTTATGAAGCCGAGCCGTTTTTTTGTGGCATCATCCACCTCTGTGAGGAGTTGAGGGGATGGGGTTTTCTCCCCATTTCGTGCCTTCTTTCACTAGATTTTCCACTACAAGGCCTCTGTGGGCTCTTACTGGGTTCGTGGCTTGTTTCATGGGGCAAGATTTGAATGCCCATTCTTCGTGGCCTCTCAGTGTGGGTCTCAGGCCCAACTCTGTTTACTTGTAGTCTTGCTATTTGTTGGCGGATTACAACACAATTTTATCTTTCTTTTTCACTCCATAGTTGGGACCTCGGAGGGCTTGCGCACCTCTTTTTTAGATTTGGTTTTTTTTTTTTTTTGTGGACTATGTGCTAGACTACTTGTCGACCCTGCGTGCCTTGAATTTTTATGAATTTCTTTGCTTGTGGCCAAGGGTTTTTTGATAAAATAGGGTTTATTTATGTGCACTTTCAATGCTAGGTGTTTTGGCTATGTAACAAACATGTAATAACTCAGATCGCATACACACTCAGTGTGTCTACAAAATGTAATTTTTATTTCTCGTTTAGATAATAAAATTATGGTTTTTTTTTTGGAAAAAAATAAAATAAAATGGAAAAAATTACAATAAGCTTAATTATTATTTATTTTACTTAATATATTGGTGTGGTCCAGTGGAGATGATTGACTAGTGACAACTAGAATATTCAATGAAAACTCTCCCAATGGATGCTAGGAAGCCATGTGCAAATCCACCATGAAAGTATATATAAATCCAAAGCAACATGACACATCATAATTAAACTTTGTGTATATGTAGGTTCAAAACTCTCTCGATGGATAAGATGCAGTGATGTACAAATATAGAGAAGCATGGCACTTCAAAATTAAAAGGTGTATTTCACATGTTTGATTTGATTGCCAAAATATATATCAGAAGGAAGGTCTGTTTTAAGGATGGAAAAATCTAAACAATGTTTGAAAACTCCAATATATGAGTTATTGCAAACAAGGACTACAAGAGTAACTCCTTTCAAAATGTCAACATTAAAATAAGTAAACTGATTGAATTTAAGTCTGTAAAATGACATTGAAATTTTAAGTACATGGACCAAAGAGTAGTGAAGAGCACAAAAATTAAGGGACCTTAGTATAGAATACCTAGTCGACAAATGTACTCTAGACTTAATACTCCTAAAATTCACCATTTACCAAAAATAGAAGTTGAACTAACAAAATTGCCTTATGGTAACAAAAAATGAATCTTGAGATCAAGCTTGAAACACCATTTTTCTCTATGACATCACAACAACCTAGAACATTATGGGACTAGTACTCTTTCCCTCTTAATTAGGAAACAAAATTGAAAAGAGGAAGGAAAATACCTCTTTTCTCCAACACACACTATGGGCTTTCTACAAACTGATTTCTTAACTTGAATAACAATGTTGTTTAACGATAGAAAATCTAATTGGTTTATTTATGAGCCAAATAAATCATAAAAGACTTCAAAAAATGGAAAAATGTGTCTATGCTGGATGTTTATGCTAGTGGTCATGGTTAATTGCTTGTGTCAAGTGTCAACAACTTTCCATACAAATCTTCAATCTTCAAAGCCTATCCCTTCTTAATAGTAGCAATGATAACCTTTCAATAGTTTTCATTTTATAGTCAAAAAGTTAACTACAGTCTAAAAACCTAGGATTTGTGAACTAGCAATCTTCAAGGATTTTTCTATGTCCAATGGTTTAGACGCAAGATGGGGGAATCTATTCCATGACATTTTTATTTTTCATTTTTCCTAAAAATGGTTTAGAATGCAACCAACCTCTTCATGTGGAAAGAAACCAGACAAAATGAGAAATTCCTTACCATATTTTGTGAAGAAAACTTCAATAAGGAAATGTATGTTTGAAACATTGCTCTCCCAAAATCTTTTCAATTTCAACTTTGCAATTCGCTAAATACATTTTTACACTCATTTTTTGCTATATAAATGTAAAATTGCTAAGAAGATAATATCTAACAAGATTTTTGTAACACATTTTTGATCCAACACCAAAACAACTACATAAACACTAGAGCATTGGCATTTTTGCAACATGAACACTAAATCATTGACATTTTTGCAACATGAATTCTAAAGCATTGGCATTTTTGCAATATATTTTTTCTTCAACATCAAAACTAGTTTAATCCTTTTCAAATTTCTAAAATTAGTGAAAAAAATAGACCTACATATTTTGTTTTGATTTAGCTTTATTGCTAATTGTAATAGCCAACTATCTAATATGAAAGTAACTACATTTAGAGTAATACTCATTCATTGCATTGATGAATTTTGTCATTTTCTCTTCATTTCACTCCACTAATTATTAATGTGTTGAGTGACATTCCAAGTGTAAATTTTTTGAATTTATATATACCTTTTCTAAGATCTTATATCAGCGCTATATGAATGTATGAGGCTATGCATGTATCTTGTTGCATTCACTCATAATTAATGGTGGACTTTATTTATACAAAAAATTAACAATGAAGTTAATAAGAAACGGAATAGAGTACAAAATTGCTCAGCGTTCCAACCAAACATCACAAAGAATAGCTTTGAAGTATCCAACCATATCAAACAGTTACTTCCTTCCTTCCACATACCCAATTCAGCAATATTAGTGATGTTATTGATTATTAAACAAACATCACAAATAATAACTTCCAAGTATCCAACCATATCAAATAGTTACTTTCTTTTTTCCTTCCACATACCCAATTCAACAATATTAATGACGATATTGATTATGTGAAGATAATAGTATATTATTATTTACTTTATCATTATGCATACTATTTAATGTGGACATTATATTTGAAAAGAATGCATAATTACAAATTGGCTACAATACATGATTGTTGCAAGTTAGAGGAAATACAATATTGCCAATATTTAAAAGTAATTGATATGGAACAACTCTCAAAATTAACATGTTGAACCATCTTAAAATTCTACATGTCAATTAGTGGCTGACTTTGTTCTTACATTGCACGCTTTCACTGTTATGAATAGGCCAAATACCTCGTGTTCATCCAATATATTGTTCATAGTTATAATTTTCATCTAACTAGTTCTCTTATTAAACTTTCCTTGGGAGCCAAGTATTATGTAGTTTTGTTGCTCATTCTAATAGTAAAATCCCATTGTTATATAAATGATTTTTCCATCCAAAATTGGGGTTACCCCTAGCCTAGGCAAAGCCTAGTTGTAGTGAGTTTGTCCATATTAATATTACTAGGCTTCTTACATGTATCTCACAACTTCTAAAGAAATAAAAACACACACTCACTAAAAAGATATGCAAGTAATAAAAAAACCTTGTTAAAATGTAGCATGTGGATTACATCAAACAATAATTTATAAGTCTTGTTTGAAGGATGTTTATGTCGATTGACTATCTGTTTTGGAATAGGGTTTCAAGAATATTAATTTAATTATCAATAATTATTAGGTGCATGGAAGGAATTTAACCTCCACATACTATCCATGGAATATTTTTAATATTTAGGAAGAGAGAATTAAGATGTATCTCGAAAGCAGTTATGTCCTTTTTGCTTTTCAATTAAAAAAAATGCTATGTCAATAGGTCTCAAATTCAGTTTCTATTAGACTTTTTTTTATGACATTGAACTCTTATTATGTTTTTCTTCTCACGAGGTTTTTTTCATATATATATATATATATATATTATTTCTTTTTATAATAGTAATAATAATTAATCATTATTATTATTTTTAATCTAATAATATAAAATAAATACCTACTATGAATTTATGAATTATGCCTATTGACATTTACCGGCCATTTAATTTATATGCCTATATTAATAAATAGACTCATCATAACTCAAACCCCAGAAAATTTTTGAACATTTTTGAATTCAACATATATTAACCTAACATTTAATGTGACCCTTCTAACATTTATTTGATTTTTTGTTTTAATTACTTAAACAAAATTTAGCAAATTAGCAATGCATTCTGATCCTCAATCTTCCTAGCAAGCTGGTTTCTTTTGTGCTTTTTCAAGCCACGCTTCTCCCACCACTATTTTTCCTTGGGGAGTCACCCACATCAAAATCCTTGAATTATATGATTTGTATTTTCAATTGTTTTAATCGCTTTGGGGGAAGAGATGAAGCCATAATTTAACCTTCCCACTTCTCATTCAGTATCTGATTTAGATATAAATGTCAATGTGATGCATTCAAAGACATCAGAGAAAGTTATGAGAACATGTAAGCATCAGTTTTTTGGCATTGTCTTTTCAGCGAGGGGATTGTTGGAAGGTTGGGTCAGCTTATCATCAATTTGAATAGGAAAAGGACTGAATTGCAAAGAGCGAAAAACAGGGAACTAATGGTCTCATAGACTATTTTTAGTCTCGTGGACCTTAAAATATCATTTCATTTCATAATTAAAAAACACTCGTTTTATGTAGATATTTAAGTACAACAAAAAGTTCGTTGAGGCCATGAGAACATATGGCTGTAAATTCTCGTATAATGATGAATGTTACATTTATGAACCTTTGGGGGCATGCATAAAGCACATCCCCTTACATTTGGTTCAGTTTTCTTTACACAGTCACTTTAGATCTTCCAGAGCTTCTTCTCTGCTTTACATTGGTGACATTACTTTACATATACTTGAGCAAATATTACATTTAATCGAAAGGGCTGAAGCCGAAAGAACAACTTGCATACGCAAAGGTAAATATAATATAAATTAATAAATCATTTCTGGAAGGGATCACGGGCAAAAACAACCTAGCAGTAAGGTGCTTGAGCTGGACTGAGGCATTTTCATATTCTGTATAACTATGCAGTGCTAGCAATCTACAAGACTAGCCAAATTGCAGTATGGAATCATAGGTTGGCAAACCTCAGGTCCCCAAGTGGAACTGTGTGGAGGGATTTGCTTACAACTGGGCTCCTGTATTGCAATTGCTAATATATTATTGGGGATAGTTACACAGTGGAGCTAAGTTGTCTTCTTGTCAATTTTGCATACTCCCCATCTTTTTGAAGAAGCTCATCATGGCTGCCCATCTGTACATGATACAACATCATTTTAGAACCAGTTCTCTCTCTTTTTCCATTGTCCATGTCAGTTTACTTAAAAATGTATACCACTGAAACGATAGACAAAGACAGTTTTATTATATTAAGCTATACAGTGTGGATCAGCGTGAGCAAAGCATCTTTACTCAATATTGACAAGGCATACTTCGAACAGTTTTATTATATTAAGCTATACAGTGTGGATCAGCTTGAGCAAAGCATCTTTACTCAATATTGACAAGGCATACTTCGAATGGTAATGATTTTGAGGCACGGAATATTTTGGATTATTCTTATAGCAATACCAGAACATGGACATGCGTTGTCAGAGGTTGCAAAAAATATAGAAAAGCATTCGCACTTCCTATTTGACAAACTCTAATATGATACTGCACAAGTTATATAACTATTTACTCCATATTGACAAGGCATATTTCGTATGAGAATGATTTGAGGCCTGAGGAGTATTTTAGACCATGCTCGTATCAGTCCCAGACAATACATGAATAAAAGTTAACTTAGAAAGAAATTAAATTCCAAGATCATCAATTATTGCTTTAATAAAGATCATTGGATGTACACATATTACAAGTATAATAAACACACAATTCGATATTGGGAAGTCCCAGCTTAGATGAAGAAAGCACATTATTCACTGGACAATGATATATTGTCTATGTTGCATGAGTTTCTGGAACGTGGGAATGTTGGGAACTTGGGTAAGGGTGTTGGGAACGGCTAGAGGTTTCCCCAAATTTTATAGGAAATGGCTAATCAGGGACGGCTAGAGGTTTCCCCAAATTTAATAGGAAACAGCTAATCGGGAACGGTAATATTATATAATAAAAAAAATAAAAAATATATAATAATCAAAATTAATATTAAATCAAAATATTCAAATATTAAAATCAATTTAAATATATAATATCTCTTATATATAAATATATTCTTGGGTGTCTCTCTTCCTAAGTCTCCCTTTTATATATATAAAATATTAAAATGTCAAGTTCATTATCAGTTCTCTCACACATGACCAATATTTGAAACAATCTCCCTTAAAAATACAAAGGAACAATTTTACCTATGTTTCTCTAGTTATTCTTATGAGAAAAAGTAAAGCGACTCTAATGGTTAAGCATTGATTGACACATACAATATGCACACAATCTTCTGCGATACATATACCTAAACAAAAAATAAATACTCATCAGCATGACCTCCTAGATATCGCCCTTACATTGAGGTATCACACGCTTCCTTAACCCATCAGGGGATTGCTCCAGTTTCTCAATTAAGGATATTGGTGTTAAGGATGTCTTTGGCCTTTCTTCCTGCGAAGGTTTCAACAAAGCCTCATGTTTTGTGGGCAGTTCAACATATTTGTCTACATGCTTTGTATTCCCCAACCCCAAGGAACGCGGGAACTCCAAAAAAAACAGTGTTCAAAGCTCCTGAAACTTTCCCAAGCTCCCATTGCAGCTCCCACAGAAAATGGAATGTTCCCATACAGTTCCAAAGCTTTCGAGAGTGCGGGAACCACTGAAACGGGTTTCCCACCTCTAGGGAGCGGTTCCTATGTAACATAGTATATTGTATACCCATTTATTATGAAGATATCAAGTATATATTTAAAAAAAACAATTTACAAAATAATTAAGAGAATTTAATAATTTATAATAAGAAATCAGAGCATTTTAATCATTTCGAAGTGCTACAAAAATGTATGATTTTTTTTATTCCAAAGAAACAAAGCATCCCACACTCCACACTCCAACTTGTAGGTAAGAGTAAGAAATTGTTCAAAGCTCAAGGCCATACAACAAGGCTTGAAGCCATTACAATAGTATATTGTATATGAGCTAGACATGTTACTAGCAGGAATTGAAATTGGGTGGGGAGAATAACAATCATTCCTCCCAACCATCCAAGATAAACTCAACTGAGACAAATGAATGAATTTGTGTCACAAATTAAAAAATTAGTGGAGGGCTAAAGAAATCAATAAAAACAACTTGCAAATGACAATGAGAAATGTTTATAGCTAAAAAAGATAATTCTTAGCTAAAAAATTGTACTTAGGAGTTCTTTGCACAAATCAAGGTATTAAAATATGAGAAACAATGCATTCAACGATAAGTTCAAAATCTCAAAAAAGAAAAGAAAAAAGACTTAAAAACTCTCACCTAAAAGATTTGGAAACAAATACTTGCACAAATCAAGAAGTTAAAAGATACAAAGAAGTAAGATTATAAATTAGAACAAGAGAATCAAGATATTAAAAATAAATTATTAGAAGAAGATGAAGAAGCTTTATGCCCAAGGAATTGTTACCACAAAATTTAGCAGCGTAGTGCAAAGCCTCACTAAGTACTCTAGGTCTAGGGAAACAATGAGTTCAGCAAACATTGTCACCTCAGTGGCCTTTATCCTATTGTTTCGTAGTTAAATACTATCCCCACAAGAAAGGCTGCCCCAACAAGACTTAGAGGTTAGATGACTAGGGATCTTAAGCCAAATAACTCTCCAATGAGCTTGCAAACTATACACCCTAGAATGGTTTTCAATTAAGAAGGGGTGAGAAAGAGACGATGAATTGGGGGAGACTACTGCAAAGACTTGAGAGGTCAAGAGGTCTATAGATATTCAAGTCAGTTTTCCCAACCACCACCATCAATATATGGATTATTGTTATAAGATAGGATTTCAAAAGACTGAAGATTCACAACATGCAAAACTTTACAACAACAATGGAAATAGTCTATGTAGGATATTATCAACAAAGGATCAAGGCTATTGAAATAGGGTAAATAAGGGATAGGTCAACACTATGTTTTTGATGGCTGAAAATGCACAAAACAACAAATAAGACTTAGACATCAGCCCTAAAATTGGGGGTGAGAAATGCATGAAATGATAGCTTTTGCTTTTTTATAAGTAATGAATGCAATACCAAACTTTAGGACAATAACAAGTACAATTTAGCTATAAAATGCAGATTTAACCAAACCTCAACACTAATTTACCATAAAATAGAGAAAAATGGAAAATTGAGTTGATAGACACACAATGATTAATGCCTTCAATCAATTGGTCAATGGGGTTAATAGGATGAAGATCAAAAGACTAAGGACTCTGCGTAGAGAGGGAGGAGAGAGAGTTCGCTTCATCTCCAAACCCTTGCGATTTTCTATTTTAAGAGATTTAAGATCAAATGATGCAATCTAGTTCTTTTGATGGGTACTTGATGACAAGTTTTGCATAATAAGAAACAAGAATTCATAAATAATATTGCAATTTTTAATATGGCACAAGATAAACCCTAATTTCCATTGAGAAATCTATAGGGCAATAGTTAGGATAATTTTTCTTTACTTGATAACTGCTTGTGATATCTTTTTACCTTTTCATACTTGTTAGCTTCTTCTCTTATTATTATGTTTGTTCTTATCATCAAATAGCTACCAAAACAAGAAGAACAATAGTACACAAGAACATAAGATATAGGCTGCAAGCCAGGGCCGAAACCTCTCCACCTGAGAGGAAAACCGTAAATATATTCTCTTCTTACAGATTCTTCAATTGACGAATTTCAATACCTCTAGGCCAAGACTAATACCCTTCCAAGACCAAGTCCAACCTCCTTGATGATGTGCTTCATTTTGTCCAAGTCAAACCCAGTCAACTCTCTTCCAACAGTGCAACTTTGACCCCAGCAACAGAATTTCGGCCTCTACTGCAGATCTGAAATTTTCGGCCCTTCCAGTAGCGACAACTTCCACACGTGAGCTTATTTAGGGCTTCCAAGGCTTCTTCAGACCTTCACTTGGCTTTTTCCTTCTTCTAGGGCTTGAGGATGACCTAATTCGACCTTCTTTCTGCTTCCTTTCCAAGATCGACCCTCCAGTAGAAAAACCCTAACCCAACAACATAAACCCTAGCTTCCTTTCTTCGCACGTGTGAAGAGAGAGAGAGAGAGAAAATAGCCCAAA
The DNA here is from genome assembly GCA_031772625.1 of Pinus tabuliformis. Classification (NCBI taxonomy): domain Eukaryota; kingdom Viridiplantae; phylum Streptophyta; class Pinopsida; order Pinales; family Pinaceae; genus Pinus; species Pinus tabuliformis. Next base: position 846,691,670 of record CM062811.1, read on the forward strand.
CACTTGATACTTGTCTTTCTCCTTCTTCATTAGCCTCTTTCTTCTTCTCCTTTGCTTGCTTGATGAGAGAATGAATTGTGTCTTTAGGAGGTTGAGTTTCCTCCTATATATAGGCTTTCAAGGTGGACGAAGATCCTCAAAATAAGCCGACTTCTTAGCTGGCAGGCTGACTTGGCCTTAAAGGGTATTTTGACACTTTTAATTACAAAAATAATTTTCTTTACAAGTTACAATGTGCCCAATGGGGTCTTCAACTTATGATAATGACTCTTTTGACTTCTTGACCTAGGAAAAACCCTAGAAGCACTCAATGGGTGCTTGACCTCTAAAATAAAAGACCTTGAGCATGAAACCCATGCTCCAAAAATAACAATAATAATTTTTCTTTCATTTTACAAAATACATGAATCAAAAGTACATTTCATATTTATGAAGATTGAACCTAGTTACACATTTTTCAACACTCCCTCTTGACTAGTGAGGTATTCATAAATGGTACATGGCCATTCTCAATTTGAAGAGATCTCATAAGAAGAGTTAGATTGGTAACCAATCTGTTTAGAATCATAACAACCAACATTGTCACATAGCAAGGCCTTGAATAACAACTCTATCTCGCCACAAGATCAGAGCACAATGTTAGCGAGACCAATGATTTATAGACACCATCATCATTGTCTTTCAAGGCACATACCCCACCCAGGTGTTCATAGAGTATGCCCTTCTTGGACTATTCTTTATTTAGATAACTAGTCCTCAAAGAATATCGGTCCTCGACTACTCTTATCTTGGATGCCCTACCTCATCCTCAAAGAGTATCAGATGCCAGATGTTTACCCAATCCTCCATTTTTCCTTCCCAAGTGAAGACAAGAATGATGTGTCTATCTCTCCCTCTCAACTAGGGAGGATATATCAACCAGACCAAGCTTGTCTCTCAAATATACAAGCACTTTATTATGAAGAGATTTTGTCAATATGTCAGCTACCTGCTCATTAGTGGAGATATACTATAGCTGCAACACACCATCTTGTACTGGCTTTCAAATGTAGTGATACTTGTTGTTTATATGATTCGTCTTTCCATGAAACACTGGGTCTTCACACAACCTTATACAACTGGTGTTGTCACAATGTATCACTGTATTGTCCATTGGTCCTTCAAATAAGTCGGATAGCAACTTCCTCAACCAGGCAACTTCTCTACTTACTTCAAAGGCTGCAATATATTCATCCTTAGCACTACTCAAAGCAACCGATTCTTGCTTCCTGATCATCTATGAGACCATGGAGGATCCCAAACTAAAACATCCTCTTGTAGTGCTTCTTCCATCCTGTTCATTTTCTCCCCAGTCAAAATCTGTATATTCAATCAAGTGGACATCATTCCTCCTTTCATATTTAAGGCAGTAGTGGATTGTACCTTGCAAGAATATCAAAATGTGCTTTGATGCTATCCAATGATCATGCTTTGGCTCAACTTGGAACTGTCTAAGAACATTTACCGCAAAACATATGTTTGGTCAAGTATTCACCAAGTACATTAGTGAGCCAATCAATTGTCTATACCTGGTCGGATCCACTGGGCTTGATTCAGAACTCCTTAGTCTTTTCAAGTTTGTGATCATCAGGGTTGTCATTGGTTTGCAATCCATCATGTCAAACCTCTTCAACATCTCGATCACATACTTCCCTTGACCTAGATAGATCTCATCATGTCCCTGCCAGACTTCTAGTCCCAAATAGTAGTGCATCAGCCCAAGATCCTTCATATCGAATTCTGTTGCTAGCTGCTTCTTGCATTCTTGGATTCAACCTTCTACACCTGTCAAGAGAAGATCATCCACATACAAAAGAATAATCACAGGCTCATCTTTCACAACCTTGATGTAGAGATTCAGATCAACAAAAAACTTTGTGAAGCCCAATCTTTGTAGGTATGCATCCATCCTAGCATACCATGCCCTTGGTGCTTGCTTAAGACCATATAATGCCTTCTTCAACCTGCAAACATATGCCTCTCTATCTTTGACTTCAAATCCCAAGGGTTGCTCTATATAGACTTCTTCATCAATTGTGCCATTCAGGAATGCAATCTTGACATCCATTTGATGTATATTCCATCCCATCGATGCTGCCAAAGAGACCAGTGAGCGTATAGTTGTATACCTTGCTGTTGGAGCAAATGTCTCTTCATAATTGATGCCTTCTTGTTGAGAGAAGCCCCTAGCCACAAATCTTGCCTTATACTTGTCAATACTTCCATCTGCTGCATGTTTTATCTTGTAAAGCCACTTGGAAGTTACCACAGACTTGTCTTCAGGCCTAGGTACGATCTCCCATACCCCATTCTTCATTATCGATTAATATTCTTCATTCATGGCATCTTTCCATTCTTAATGATTGAAAACTTCTTCAAAGGTGGATGGCTCTGCTTCTATTAACTTTGTCATATATGCTGCATACCCTGAATATCTTTTGGGCTTCTTGCTTTCTCTAAATGTGCCTTTAGCTGCTCCATGACCCTCTGCATCTAATAGAGTAGATTTCAACTAGTTAGGTCTCTTTCTAGTCTTAGGGATTACCACAGGTTGTATAGGTTCACTGGGACCTTCATCTTCATGATTTGATTCTTCTTCCTCCCTAGTAACTTCCTCTTCAAATACCGGAAGTTCTTCATCATCAAAGTCCATAGGGAGATCCTTTGATTTCTTGAATGCAATACTTTCATCAAATATCACATCTCGACTGACTTCTATTCGGTGTCCTTCTTTTATGTAGATCCTATAGGCCTTAGAAGAATTATTATAGGCAACAAATGTTCCATTCATGCCCGATGGATCCAACTTCTTTCTCTTGTCCTTTGGTATATGAATATAGATAGGACAATAAAAAATTCGGAGATGATCCATGCTTGGTTTCTTCCCAGTGAATGCGTCTTCAAGAATCATGTTATCCAGTGACCTGTGGGGACTTTGATTTTGTATGTATACAACTGTCTTCGTTGCTTCACCCCATAGAAATTTCGACAAATCTTGATCATGTAGCATCACTTTTACACTTTCTTCAATGGACCGATTCTTTTGTTCTACAACTCCATTTTGGTCGGGATTATATGGGAATATCAACTCCCTCTTAATCCTAGACTCCTTACAGAAGGCTATAATTTATTTTGATGTGTATTCTCCTCCATTATCAGACCTTAATATCTTGATTCTCCTTTCTATAAGGTTCTCTACTTCAACTTTTGATTCTTGAAATTTGATAAATACTTCATCCTTGGAGCCCGTTAAGTAAACCCAAGTTTCCCTTGAATGGTCATCTATGAATGTGACATAATATAGATGACCTCCAAGTGACGTTGGGGTCATAAGACCACAAACATCAGAATGAATAAGATCCAATATTTCTTTTGACCTTGAAGCACTCCTTCCAAATGGTCCCTTGGTGTTCTTAGCCAATGCATATCCCTTGCATACTCCTTCATGATCTTCTTTTAGTTTAGGGATGCCATTCACTATTGAATTTAGGGTCGGTAAGGTTTTGTAGTGAAGATGACCAAATCTTTTATGCCAAAGTTCACATGGGCTAACTTCAATGTGAACCAAAGATTGAGTGAGGGGAGTTATCAATTTGTAAAGTCTTCCTTCACGGATCCCACTCATTCTTGCATCTTCTATGCTTGAGTTTTTGCCCCATACTACAACCTTTCCATGAATGAAAGCAACTCTATCACCTTTGTCTTCTAGACATGAAATGGAAAGTAAATTCTTATGCCAGCCTGGAACAAATAAGATATTGTTGAGATGAATGTTTCCTCCATTCTCCAGCTCAAGTGAAGTTGATCCAATTCCTTTCACAGGTTAGCTTTTATTGTCACCAAGCTCTACGAAGTAAGAGGACTTTCCTTTTGATAATGTCTTTAATTGCTTGTGTTCACCAGTCATATGTCTTGATGCTCCACTATTGATCACCCAAATATTCTCATCTTGAAATGTGCCAGTGACTGCTGAGAATAGTCCTTCATTCTTTGTAGATGTCTTGGTCACTTCCTTAGAAGAAAATAGGAGATCCCTACTTCTTTGATGCCCTTCTTGAGTTGACTTGCCACCTTTGTACACTTCTTTAGGAACTTCTTTAGTGTGGTAGAGATCTTCATTATGCCCTTAGCCAACCTTAGCTATGATACCATGTTGAGAAATCTATAGGGCAATAGTTAGGAAAATTTCTCTTTACTTGATAACTGCTTGTGATATCTTTTTACCTTTTCTTACTTGTTAACATCTTCTTTTATTATTATGTTTGTTCTTATCATCAAACAGCTACCAAAACAAGAAGAACAATAGTACACAAGAACATAGGATATAGGCTACAAGCCAAAGCCAAAACTTCTCCACCTGAGAGGAAAACCCAGAAATCTCTTTTCTTATAGATTCTCCAATTGACGAATTCCAAGACCTCTATACCAAGACCAATACCCTCCCAAGACCAAGTCCAGCGTCCTTGATGATGTGCTTCCTTTTTTCCAAGTCAAACCTAGTCAATTCTCTCCAACAACACAACTTCGACCCCAACAACAAAATTTTGGCCTCTATTGCAGATCTGAAATTTTCGGCCCTTCCAGCAACAACTTCTACATGTGTGAACTTATTTAGGGCTTCCAAGGCTTCTTCAGACCTTCGCTTGACTTTTTCCTTCTTCTATGGATTGAGGATGACCTAATTTGACCTTCTTTCTACTTTCTTTCCAGGCTCTATCTTGCAGTAGCAAAACCCTAGCCCAACAACATAAACCCTAGCTTCCTTTCTTCATACGTGTGAAGAGAGAGAGAGAAAATAGCCCAAACACTTGATCCTTGTCATTCTTCACTAGCCTCTTTCTTCTTCTCCTTTGCTTGCGTGATGAGAGAATGAATTGTGTCTTTAGGAGGCCAAGTTTCCTCCTATATATAAGCTTCCAAGGTGGACGAAGATCCTCAAAATAGGCGGACTTGGTCTTGAAGGGTATTTTGACACTTTTAATTATAAAAATAATTTTTTTTACAAGTTACAATGTGCTCAAGGGGTCTTCAACTTATAACAATGGCTCTTTTGACTTCTTGACCTAGGACAAACCCTAGAAGCACTCAATGGGTGCTTGACCTCTAAAATAAAAGACCTTGAGCATGAAACCCATGCTCCAAAAATAACAATAATAATTTTTCTTTCATTTTACAATATACAAGAATCAAAAGTACATTTCATATTTATGAAGACCGAACCTAGTTAGATATTTTTCAACAATTTCAACAATTAATGCAAAATTGTTGAAATTAGGGTTGATCTTGTGCCATATTAAAAATTGCAATATGATTTATGAATTCATTCTTGTTTCTTAATATGCAAAACTTGTCATCAAATATCCATCTAAAGAACTCATGCAAAATAAATCCTAATCTCTCCATATTAGGGTATGTTTTGCATGAGTATCCTAATCTCTCCATGGATATGTCATCAAGTATCCATCTCTCCACGCAAAACATATCCTCCTCGAGAAAATTTGCTACCCTACTTTGCCATTGCGTCCTAGTGAAAGAGAGAGAACTAATGCACCCTCTTTGCAAGAGAAAGAATTGAGTGTGTGTAACAATGAATCCTCTAATTTGACTTCCCTCTACTTATATGAAGGTAACCAAGTCAAATTTGGAATGATTTACAAGTGAAATCCCTAAAACATGACTTCAAGTGTTCAATAAGGCTAACAAGTCACAAACCGACCTAGAGATAGCTTTTCATAATGCTAAAACATAATAAATGACTCTTTTATTTACACGTGGGAAAATTAGCTCTTCGACATGATGTCATCCTCCTAAAGTGAGCATTTCCATCAAGCAAAGTGCTAAAAAAGGTCCAAGAGTGCTCCTCACTCCAAGATCTCTCATCAATGTGAAAGGGTGCATCTCCAAGCAACAACTCCTCAACCAATATGTCATCATCACAAGGGCATACATCATAACCCTAGAGCTCGCATGGGTGATCTCGCAAGCCTAGGGCACGACATCATCATCAAGAATGTGTAGAAAATTTGGTGTAAGCTCAACTTGGTTTCAAGTTTTATGAAATCTCATCAAGTTTAATGCCCAATCCACATGCTTTATGCTGCAGCCATAAACATGAATATTTTTCAAACAAAAAACACGAGCCTACTCTACTTTTTCACTGAGAAAAATACAAGCAACCCACAAATTTGGCACAAGGAATTTATTGGTCAAATGACCCTAGAAAAACCCTGAAGGGAAAACTAGTGTGAGAGAGATTTTTATTTCTTATCAGAGAAATTTACAACATTAAATAACAACAATAATTTCTATTTATCTCCCTTGAAATTCGTGCATTGAATTTCCTTGGAGAATGTGCTAAGATGCTCCTTGAATTCCCTGGTTGATTGCCTCAGTTTTTGTGCTATCCACGCTTAGAAAATCATGCCAATTAATTCTCTGTCAATCCCTCGAATTTTGTGCACAAATCCATCGGAAATCACACTCAGAGTGCGTCGAAAATCATGCCCAACTCGCTTGAAAATTCGTGTAGCACTATACCTCGAATTCTATGTTGATTTTTTTGTGTAACAACGAGAGGTATTCCTGCATGCCAAAAGGCCTCCCAAGTAGGCAAAGGAAAAATATAAAAAGAAAAACTAAAATTATGTATTTTTGGGCTTCATGTAGGCCCCAAATGGTAAAGTTGGCCCCACCATGAATGGGTGTGACTTTTGGTCAAAAAGTCACCCATTTGACAAATATAAAAACACAAGTTGACATTCTCATTTGGACCAAATCGAATCACACACATTCTTCTATTTTCTGATGCACACGTGCGAAGTCAAGAGGAGGAGATTTGAAGTTTGACCAAGATAAAGAAGCTACCATTTGATTGAGTTTGACTTGCTCAGTTTGATCGAGAATCTGTTGTGCTTGACTGAATTTGACCGCAGAGAAAGGGGCAAATTTGACCATAGAAGAAGACTTTGACCCATAGATTTGGGCTGTCGTCAATCACAATTGACTGCAAACCCTTTGACCATAGGACTGAGCTGACCTCAGGCCAAAATTTTATATTGTTGACCAGAATTAATCAACACTAATTTCTTTTATTTTTGAAGGTTTGACCAACACTGAATAACTAGTATTTGACCAGGTTTGACTGGTAACTTGGATTTGTGGCATAGATTTCTAGAATTCTCTCGAAATTGTAAATATTGCTGAAGAACAATTTCTTCTTAGAAGAAAAGTTGTTGGGTTTTCCCAACGTAAATTTGTTGCCTTGATTGTGCTTGGCTGTTTCTTTATGATCCTATTGTTTTCATTGCATTACTGTTGATATTTTTTGTGTGAAATTGCTTAATGATATATGTGAGATAAAGCTAATTTGATTGGAAATCTTTGCAAGTAATTATCTGATCAGAAGATTAGTTTCTACAGTGCATTATTGAAGAAAATTCAACATAATATAAGAGCTTTGAGCAACCATTGAAGTCAACCTTAGAGACAAGAGTTCAAGCAACTTAATTGTTTTTTTGGGTTTCTTGCCTAAAATGACACCAAATCTGAGAGTTGAAGACAAGTTGGATGGTGCCATTAATTTTGGATCTTCGAATACTAGAATACTACTTATTTTGGAAGAGAATGAACTTTAGGATCATGTGGAGAAAGTCATTCCAAAGCCAAGGGAGTTGAAGACAAAGCCAAATATAAGAAGAATGAAGCTAAGGCCAAGAGAATTTTGGTAGATTCCATAAAAGATCACTTGATTCCTCATGTAGTTGGATTAAAGACTGCCAAGGCAATATATGATGCTTTGGTGAAATTGTATGCAAGCAACAATACCAACAAGAAGTTAGCCTTGAAAAATTGTCTCCATAATATCACAATGACTAAATCAGATTTTGTTGTGTCGTATCTTATGAATATCTCACAAATTAGAGATGAGCTTGTAGACATTCGAGACATGATTGTATTGTTTTTTCCACAACACTGTAGAATCTAGGTTAGGGTCTTAAAATCTTTGACACTACAATCCAAATGCCACAACAAACTTCTTTACATAGCAAAATATAAACAATGGTAAATCAATACGTGCACAAATATACAACTTTTTACAATTTTTCAATAACCCAACTTCATTATATTAACAAACTGTAATACAACTGTCTAGGGCTCCCATACCAGGGATCATGGCCCTCATACAATCACTGATACAAGGAATACAACTAGGGTTTGGTGTCAGTCCTTTGAAAACCAATCTACTCTGATCAATATACAATCTGACCTACTAGCTAATCTAGTGCACTTCAGAACTCCACTGGTCATACCTTGAACACATCTGCTCAATCCTTTGGCTCCCGATCTGCAGCAACACCACTCTGCCTTTATCAATAATCCTAATCCTTTAGGTCACTGAACACGGCTCCAATTTTCCCTCTAGCTGATCATTAGTCCATCAACAACCAACACATAGGGTCTTCTTGCGAGTTGTTCACAACTTTGTTTGTGAACAACACTAGACTGCCCACTGTTGCTCCTTAACTCCTTTGAGACTTCTTGCCCACTCGTTGCTTCATAGTCCTTCAACAACACAACTCTCAAGGACTTCTTCCCTCTATTTCCTTCCCATGCTACCTAATGAAGACAAACCTGGGGCATGGAGGGCTGCCACCTATCATTATCAAAAATCCTTCTTCAACAATAAACTTGGGCTAGTCAAACTGCTCCCTTGACCTCCGTTTGTCCTTCAAAGATCAATCCTGAGCATCCCTTCTTTTGCCCTTCTAATAATCCTCAAATTCCTTCTCAAGTGATTGTACTTGGTGCTTGGAGCAAGGCACTACCATCCACTAGCAAACAACATCAAACAAGGAGGGAAATTACCATATCTTGAGAATGAACATCTGTCCCAAAATCACTGGACTTGTGTATGTATTTGGCTAGCAACTTCTAACCTGGTTAGGGTTGCCTGTAGCCGCTGCTACAACCCACACATCTCGGCCTATGTTGCTCAGAAATCTTCGCTCTTCTATTGAAAATTCATAGCTAAGGGATTAATTTTCTCGAATAAAATCTCATTTCTAACTATTCTAGAGTGACTTTCTAAAAATAGAAATTCAAGTCTATCATTTCAAGCATGCCTTTCCAAAAATTGTAAATCACCTTGCTTCAATTGGTAATCAAGTATAGATGATGGAAAATCACTAAACTTATCCTTAATCATTCTTAATGGTTCAATTTTTACATAATCATCAATATTATTATTATTATCTTTATGTTACTATAATATTATTATCAAAATAGAAACACATGTCATCTTTCCTACTTGGCACTCAATCATGCCACTTTGCACCTCTCTCTCTTGATGGCACTCGTACCTCTCTCTCTCACTCAATGATTCGTTACTCTCTATTAATGGATTTGTTGCACTCCTCTTACACTCTTACATTAAAGACTCGTCATAAAATATTCCTCTTATGCACTCTTCAATGCATATGATACACTCTCTCCTTCAAAGCATGCGTACCTCTCTCTTTATGGAATGAGTTACAAGGCATGCATACTCCTCTCTTTATGGCATGAGTTACAAGATATTCGTACCCCTCTCTTTCTTTATGGCATGAGTTACAAGGCATTAGTACCTCTCTCCCTAAATTGGCATATGTTACTCTCCCTCAAGGCATGCAAGCTACTCCTCCTTTATGACTCAAACTCCTTGCTCCTATATATATGTGCCTCATATCTTCACTCTCACTTGTGCATTGTGAAAGGAGAATTCAAACTTGTAAAAAAGAGAGTTGGAGATACTAGAGAAGGATTGAGAGAGAAAAAGAGAGACTTGGAGAGTAAGAGAAGAAAGTGGGGAGCCAAAGTGATTCAGTGTTTGCATCAATTGTTGCTATCAGAGATCTTCTTGCCACAACTAGTTCAAATTTGGGTGAATTTCTTCATTCTCTTGAGTCTTGATCTCTCATTGTACTGTTTCCCTGCTGAACAATTGATTTCTAATAGAATAAGAATTTGGTTGGGTTTTTCCCTTGTGGATTTTGCCCTAGTCAATGAACCTAAATTCTCTGTGTCTCAACGAGTTCTTGGTTGTCTTCTATTTTGCATATGGTATATATGGTGTATGTTCTATCTACAATTGCTTAACTGATATTGCAACTGGAAGAAGTTTCATTTTAAGTAATTGTTTCAGCATAGAACATTAATTTTCAACATCTTCCACTCCTAGAAGACCCCTGCTCTTGCATTGTTCTTTAGCCTAACTCGGCCCCTGTTAGTAGCCCTCTTTTAGCCCTGCGACCTTCCTAAAACAGAGTTGCAATATCATAGAACCATGCAGACTTGTTTTGAGAGAGTATCCACCAAAACATACACCAAACTGTGCACATTTCCCTTCCTGACCCTCGACCTTCTTTCCTTCAGACTCGACCCTCAAAACAGTCACAAGAAGACGTCATCTTATGCTCCTCCACTTCGCTAGGGCTTCTTTTGACCTATGACCACTTCAAAGGTATCTCTTATGATGCTGTGCTCTTAGGATGTGAGGAATGAGGTCTCTCCTCACTCCTATTTATACTTTTTCTTAGCATGACGTCTAACCCTTCAAGAAGGGTCACTTTTACTAAGGCCAACATGGACTTGTAGACAGATTCACCCACACAAACATTCAAAAAGTAATATCTCAATTTCTACATGTCCTTTCTTGGTGCTTGAAGCTGCCCCTTGTTCCTCTAAGGGTGCTCTTTGTTGAAGAATCTAGGGCAATTAGTGATAATAGGATTCTTCTAGACTTGATAACAATTTGTGAAGCACTTTTTTTTTGTTTTTTTCAATTCTTCTTGTGAGCTTGATATTCTTCTTATTATTAGTGTATGTGTGTTTACTTCATCAAACTGCTACCAAAACACAAGAAACAAGAACACAAGATATTGGCTCTTTGCTAGGGAAAAACCTTTCTCTCTTAGAGAGGAAAACCCTTTCATAAATTTCTCTTATTGAAGCTTCTATTGATCAATGTCAAACTCTAGACCCTTGACAAGAATATCCTCCAAGCACAAGTCAAGCCCTTTGTTCTCATGTTTCCAGCACTTCGTCTTCCGGCACTTCGTTCTTCTTCCGGCAACTGATGATAATCCTTGTTATGCTAGCTCTAGAAGAGATACTTCTCCTTGGACCTTAGTGGAATCTTTCACATATGAGGAAACCTTACCTCTTGCCCAACCGAGCTCCTTCTTGAGATATAGTTGCAAACTTGATATGACAGCAGTGCAGCCCTATTTCTTCGCACGTGTGAGAGGATTCCTTATGTGATTGTCCTCTTCCTTCTTCGCTTGAGTGAGAGGCCTTATAGGCCTAGTTATCTAGCCCAAACAATGAGATATGGATGACTGCAGTAGAGGGCTGCTATGACAACAAAGAGATTCTCTATATCTTTGCACGTGTGGCTGTAGTAGGCCTTAGGACAATCCTCTAAGGCTCGGTATATTTGCTTCTTCCTTCGTTGCACTAGAGGCTCCTTTCAATGCTTCTTTTCCACCCTTAACTCGTCCTCTTATCTTGCTGATTTCAGAGGTGATTCCACTTGTCATTGGAGGAGTGGACAACCTCTATATATAGAGGTTTGTCCCTCCTTTAGGCCAACTTATCATTTTTTCACTTCGGATTTGCTTCTTTGGTGATGTCGTTTCTTGGAGGAGATTGTGACTTTGCTTGGAGGAATATCTTAGACTCTAATACATACTTATACATGGTGTAACATGCCCTTAAGGGTCTTCAACATTTCTTTTGACTCTTTGACTTTCCTATAGCACTTTGACATGTGCTAGACCTATCCAATGAGCAAGGAACTCATTGATATAAATCACAAAAATAATATTTCTTTTCTTTTATAAATACAAATATCAAAATTACATTTATGAAGACCAAGCCTAGTTACACTTTCTTCAACACTCTTCCATCCCCAAGTGTCATGTCATCAATTATCTTCTTGGTTTTGGCCCAACTCCTTGGGGTGCAAAACCCCCACGCTTGGGTTCTTAGCCCACAAGTCACTTTGTGATGCCAATTCCTCCACAACCCTGTCCCCTAGGGTATGGAGTACCTCCCAAACTACAAATCTCAACACATTGAAGATACAAAGCTTGTTTCAATTACTCTCAATGGATTTCCTCGCTCATGGGAGAGATTCATTAAGGAATCTGTGCATGATCAAAACTACTCACATTTGATGAGCTATGGACTGATTGTGTTAAAGAAGAGTCAATATTATCATCTAGAAACAACTCATAAACTCCACAGGAATGAAGAAACACAAGCCCTTGTAGCTCATACTAGAAAAGGAAAGGGAAGAAGGAACTTTGGAATTTGACAGAAAGAATTCAAGTAGAAGACATGCTCACACTAAAGATAATAAGAATGACATGTAAAAAATGAAGTGTTTCACTTGTCAAAATTTTGGATAGTATGCATCCAATTGGCCTGGAAGAAAAAGGATGGAAAAGGAGCATGCATCAACAACCAAAGTTGGAAATGATGATGATGAGCAGCCACTTCAGAAGAAGTCAAAAGAATTTTTCCTTTAGATTTGTCAAGAAATTGACAAATCCCTTCAATTCTCAATTGTTTCTTTTTTTTAATAAAATATAAGTACTTTTTCTCTCCCTTGATTATTATTTAGTCAACCTCTTGTCTTTTCATTTTTGTATGGCCTTGATATTTCTTTCTTACTTCCATTATGAATTTTCTTTTCCATGATCCCTCGAGTGAAGTTCACAGATTATCAACTCTATTGCAAAGACCGCCTATTGAAAATTGTGCAACTATGGTTGAAATTTCATCATCAAAATAATGAAGAAAAGTCGTATTTTTCACTTTGACCAAGTGATCCCAGTGAAGGACAAGTCGGCCTCAAGTGGAAAATGACCCCTCCTCAACCACATAAATAAGGCATTTGTTGACCCTAATTTGGTATCCAACACATCACACAATCGATCTAAAATTGCAGGACATCCACACATGTGAAGGAGCAGAGAGAGTTTTGTTATGATCAGTGTTGACTTTCTATTTTGGTCTGTGTTGACCAATGTTGACTTTCTTTAACTTGGGTTGTTCTTCTGCTGCTTCACTGGACTATTTTGGAGGCCAAATATTGTGTGCCATCTTTGACTATGGCTGACTGCATTATCATCTTTGTTTTTGGTCCATTGACTGAGGTTGACAACACTGTTTGATTAGTGTTTTACTATGGTATTTGACAAAAAATTGTAGGACTATTTTTGACCAAGTTTTGATTATTGAAGGAGACCGAAATTGCAAATTGACTTTGACTTGTTTGACGAAAGTTCTGTCCTCATTTCTAGCTTGTTGACCTACACGTTGAAAGCAGGGTTTGACTGTGATAGTTGACCGAGTTGCAGGAGCTTCCATAGGCCAAAATTCGACCTCTATCGCACATTGTAGGCCGCCTTGACTCAAAATTTACCTTTTTGACTCAAATTATTCTTTTTACATGATACAAAAAACCCGAGAAGGGTCTAATAAAAATGACAATGACTCTAATGACTCAAGGCAAAACCTAGAAGCCTTCAATGGAGACTTTGACCTAAGCATGAAACCCATGTTTTAATAAGTCATTTTCTTTAATAATAAATTTTCTTTTTGACAAGTACAATTATGAAGACCGAAGCTAGTTACATTCTTCAACACTCCCTCTTAACTAGGGAGGTATTCATAATTACATTTAAAAGAGTACATGGAAGATTTCAAAATGAAATGAACTACAAAGAGTTCTAGCACACTCAGTGCTATGGACTAGATTCTTGACCAGGGTAATCTATCCGAGTGGAACTAAGATGGAATAAAACTTTCAGCCAATGTAAGTACCATAAGGCTTACTTGCTAACCATCAACCCAGGGATCTACGTAAATATCCAAGACCAGAGCTCCAATACCAATGCGACCCTTCCTCTTCAGGATCTAAACATCAACACATAGGCTGGTCAGATGTCCTCACAAGCATCCACAAGTAGATGCTTCATCTCTCCCTATCAATCAAATCTGTAATATCAACTAACCCAAGCATGCTTCTTGTTGACCACTGGAGTGGCACCTGACGATTATATGAAGACTCCATGCCCAAGGATGATCCAAAGGACACTTGTACCATCAAATATCGTCACTCAACAAATTTTTTTAACTCTACTTCTATCTTCTCAACATCTTTCTTGTACCCAGATTCCACACCCTATAGGGAATTGTAATAAGTGATACTAGTAATGATGAGTTTTAAATTTGTAACAAGCCTAGGATGTTGGGACTCGATCAGAAAACGAGTACACCTTGGAGTGTTTTTTTATCTGGTTAATTATCCCTTTTTTTCAGAGGCGGATAATTTTCTGGGTTTTTTCACTCACTTTTTACCCCAAAGCCGGGTCATGGTTTGAAGGTTGAGCTCCTAACACATCTTAGTGTTTAGAGTCGATGTATATTACCATACTAGATCACACACAAAATTTCATGGAATTTGGTTCGGTCTAGGTAGTTATTTTTTAATTTTTTAGATTTCCCGCAAGTAAAAAATTGCAAATAAAATTGTATTTAAATTGTAATAAGTGTAGCCTAGAGAATTTGTATGGGGTATGGATAATCAAAATTACACCTCTCACCCTCAACTTTCTACTATGACACACTTTGAGGGGTTAATAATGTGTTTTGGACCCTCAAAACCCACTTTTCCTAAGTTTAGTGGGAAATCTGGCAATTAATTAAGTCAGAAATTAAATAAATGGAGAAAAATAAATATATACACATGCTAAATGTTGTGGAAATGAGGTGGAAAATTATGGGGGAGTTAAAGTGAAGTCTCAAGGTGATGTGGACTCCTAAAATCAAGGAAAGGATATGTGCTCAAATAAAATCGAATTTCTGGCATTAAATGAAAAAGCTGCTTGGAAATTCGAATTTGTGAAGTTAATGCACATTTGGGAGGATTTGGGAGAATATTTGGTGGAGATTTTTGTGGGAAATTGTCCCCACATAGGTTACCACCCATATACACTTGTCATTCCACCATAAAATTCGAATTTGGCACATAAGAGAAGAAAAAAATCATGTCCACTTGCTAGAATTTGATTTTTACACTTGGCATTGGAGCTCCATTCAACAAATTCGAATTTCTCTTTGGGATTGTCACCTCATGCCGCTTGTTTAATCACTTCTACATTAGGATTGGCTCCAATGCCATTTGTCATTGTCATTCTTCATTGGGATGTGCTCCCAACTCTCTATATAATAGAGTCATGGGCTCTCACATTGTATAAGATTGTTACTAGCTATTGTGCTTGCGGAAGCATTGCTACTTTGTACACTTTCGGAAATATCAATAAAGACTTTGGGGTTTCATTCATGAGATGTTCCTGCTTTTCGAGTGTGATGAATTCTGGAGCATTGGTATAATCCCTTTTACTCATGCTTTGATCTAATTTGCTTCCATATGCTCTTGTAGATTTGTTAATGTAGAGTTATTTTGCATTGACATTTGATTTAGAAGTATGCTCTAGGTATAGAATGCTCTAGTTGGTTTTAAATAAATCTCCAGAGTTTCTTATCATTGTTTATTGCTAAATCTATATGGAATTAATTCTTGATTGAAGTTTTGTAGAGGGAATATCTTGTTGGGATTACAAAATCAAGCGTGAGGGGAAGTCTTTGGAGAGACCAACCCACTCTTGATACATTCTTAAAGGAGCTCTCATTTGTTCTTTGAACCTTCATAGTCTTATCTTACAAAGTGGTTTTGCAGGGATTTTGGCACATAGCTTGTGCACAAGCCAAGAACTTCTAAATTTAAATCTCTTTTAAAAAAAACATTGTACTTCATTTCTTTCATTTGCTATCTAAGAGCTCGAAGATGGCTAACAAAGACGAGAGTTTACTCTCACTCTTTAGCTTAGCCTTTTGTAAATTATAATTGTACATATACATTTTATCTTGCTGATTTTTCCATTAATACTTAACTTATTTTGCAGCCATTGTTTGGATTGTTTGCTAACTCTTGTGTGGCAAATTTTGAAGAGCAACTTCCTACAACATCTAACAAGTGTTTGCAAGACCTTTGGCAAGTGTTGGGGGTTCAATTTCCAAGGATATAGTGAGCCAGGCTTATTTTGGCCAAGTCGAGTTCACTAGAGGTCTGCCCATTTTCCTCTCTAAGCCGTGAGCATTCGGAAGAAACTCACACCTTGTTTCCCTTGCATAAGTTTTGTGAGATCTTGTCACTACTTTTTCAAGAAAAGAGGTCTAGTGTCTAAGTTTCAAGCAATTATTGTGAGGACTCTCCTTGAAATATAGTTGAGAACTTTGAAGGGCCCTCTTCTCATTGTAATATTAATAAAAGATCTAACTTGCTTGTGGGAGCTTGGGATTTCTCCCATGGTATCCTATCTCCCCATTTAGAGGGAGGATTCTCTTGGGTAGATTGACATTTGCATGGTTTAAGGTTATGAGAGATTTTTCGGCGTAAATCTCTGTTTGTTAGGGGACCACTGATAGAATTGCGAGGATTCTTAAGAAGCATAATATCCCCTCGACCTTGAGATCCATTAACACCATTCATAAGTCCCTCAGATCAGTGTAGGATCCTATCGACCCTAAGGATATGAAAGGGGTATATATTATTCCTTGTTCCTGTGGGACCCCCTATATTGGTGAGACTGGTCGCTCCATTAATCAAAGGATTAGTGAGCATGTAGCTGACCTTAAGCATAGGAGAACCAAGTCTTCTGCTTTAGCAGAGCATGTGGAGAAAACCAATCATCATGTCTGTATCGAGGAGGCTAGTGTTATTGCTAGAGTTTTGTAATTCCATCACCGGAAATTTAGGGAAGCCCTTGAGATTGAAAGAAGGCCGAACAATCTCAATAGAGAGGATGGCTGGAAGATCAGTAGTTGCTGGGTCCCAGCCATCTCTTCCTAGTCGTTTTCTTCCTTTCTTCCCCGCCCTAGGTTTAGCTTGATTTCCCCTCATTTCCCATATCCTGTGGCCTTTATTCTTTGAGGTGTGGTAGTTTGAGGTATTTTAATAGCATGTTATGCTATTAATTTTAATAATTTTTAAAAAGAAAAATAATCTTGTAATTAATCTATGATAACATACTAATCTTAACCTGTAAATAAACATTAAAATATTAGTTCTAACCCTTAAATTGCTCTAATATTTATATATTTAATAACTAACTATTAGTTTTAATATATATTTATAAATATAAGTTTATAAGATAGTCCTTTTAACTTATATTTTAATAAGAATATAACTAACTAGTTATATATTACTCTAATATTTATATAATTAATAACTTTTATAACTAACTATTAATTACTCTATTATTTATATATGTGGTAACTTTTATAACTAACTATTAATTTAAATTAATTAATTAATTTATAATTATGAGTTTATAAAATAGTGCTTTTACTAAGAATATAACTAACTATCAATTTAATAATCAATTGAATTTATTTAATTAAATAGAGGTTATGCCCCTAATCCTGTCCAACTAGCCGTTTTCCTGGTCAAATTTAGCTGTTAGTCAATATAGCCGTTACCTGGTCAAGAAATATAACCGTTGGTTGTTCTGCTCTGACTATTTAATATGCATAGCTAGATCTGATTCTTCAACTTGTCCTGACGATGAACCACACTGGTTGGTTCGAAATGCGTCGACAAATGAAATATCATGTGATTTACACCGAAAAATCTCTCATAAACTTGATATGGATCACAAAAGCCTCAATTCAACTATGATTTAAGCTTTCATACCTCATTCACTTACATGCATGCTTTAATTGGGAATTAACACAACCTCACTATCACATTTCATTAAGTTAAAGTTTGTTACAATTTCATTTGAGCTTTGCATTTTCTTTCTCATTGTTGTTTGGAGCTACAAGCTTACACTTTACTTTGGGCAATTCATCCCTTACATGCAAGCATTTTATATTCTTAACAAACTTTGATTCGTTTCCATTTACCTTGGTAAATTGTTTCATGAGCACTTGAATACATGCTTCAATTTTATGGTACATTGTTATCTTGAATATTGGACCAAATTATTGTCATTGTCTATTTGAAACAAATTTCACTTTCAAGCAAATTACTTGTATCATTTTAATTCATTGATGAAACACATGCAACACTTGTAAGCTAATTTTATTCCTCCAATTGAAGTTATAATTGCAACTTATGTTGAACACTATTTCATTTTCAAGCATTGCAAATCAATCTCTTTGAAGCATTTGCATGTATCATTATTTTAATTTGGGGAATTAACACAATTTGCATTTCATCTAAGCATTTTAGTGTAGGAAGGCCCCAAGCCTCATTAAAATTTTACCTCCAACATAAGTTGGTTGAAGTAGACATCTTAGGGATCCTCTACTCCTCTATTGACTCCTCACTGTAAGATCCATATCATTGGATGAGGATGAAGTCGGAGGATTGAAGAGTTAAATTGTAATCTTGTTGTAGAGCTAATTAATAAAATTAACCAAGAGCACTTTCCATTACATTTACTTTACTTGTCTCTTGATGGTTTGAGTTTTCATATGCAAAGTTTATTCCAAAAGCAAATATCGTAATCATTTCAAACAAGCGTTTTCTTTTCCTGTTTCAAGTTTAATTGCATATTGATGTCTTGGTTTAGCACTTCCTTTCTTTTACATTTCCAAGTTAATTACTAATTTTTGGGCTTTGGTAAGATATGTTTCACATGTTTTGATTTATAAAGTTGATTATCTCAAAAGCATTTTGTATCTTACATATCTTGTGCTAAGAATTCTTATGTACATTTCAAGGTTACTTTGTTTTATCTTTTGAGAGCATTGCATTTTACTTTGAGCAAATATATCTTTAAATTGTTGAGAAAATTCCTTATAAGGCACTGGTTTTATGGTTTTTAATCATAGTAATGATTGGCATTGTTATTTCAAATTGCTCACTTCATATTTGCCCATAAATCCTTAAAAGTAATCCATTTTCACTATAACACTCTCCTAGAAACTCACATCTTTTAACTTTTCATTAGGGACCACCCCCCTTAGCTAACCTAGGAGATAGCTCAAATGGAGAGAGTCGGGATTAGTGTGATAGCCCCTTCTCTAAGTTCCCTGCCACCAACCACACCTTGTGGGGTTGAAGGCTTTTCTCATTGACTTGTAGGTAGGTGTAGGTAAAAGAATGTTCAATGAATTAATTTGGAATGAGCAAACAGCTCAATCATAATACAGAGATATTTACAATAATAGAAACATCAGGTTTCTATGTAGAATATAGAAACACTCAGTTTCATCAAAGAAACTGCTAAAAGAATATAAATAGCAACAGCTAAAAGGAATGAGCATTAAATGCTAAATAGGAATATTCTAATATATTCTAATACCCTCCCTTAATGCTCAATCTATTTACAACACCAATGGACCCTCTGAATTTTACAAATTTATCAGGACCAAGAGGCTTGGTGAAGATGTCGGCGGGCTGCTCTGTTGTGGGAACATATTGCAACTGAACTGAGCCATTTTCAACAAGCTGGCGAATGTAGTGACAATGAGTTTCCACATGCTTTGTTCGTTCATGAAAGATAGGATTCTTGGCAAGTTTGAGCACTCCCTGATTATCACAAAACAAAGAAGTAGGCCCTGTCTGAGAAACATGCATATCTGCCAGCATACGTCGAAGCCAAACTGCCTCACAGGATGCCTTAACTGCTCCCCGATACTCAGCTTCTGTTGAGGAGAGAGCCACTGCCTGTTGCTTCTTACTAGTCCAAGTAACAGCACCGGATCCTAGATTAAACACATACCTAGCTGTAGATTTACGGTCATCAACCGAACCGGCCCAGTCAGAATCAGTGTAACCACTGAGAATAGGATTGGAACTTCGAGTGTATAGGAGGCCATAATCAGAAGTGCCACGCACATATCGTAGCACACGCTTTGCTGCTTGCCAATGATCAGCTTTAGGAGCGGACATGAAGCGAGAAATGTAGCTTACTGCAAAACTGATGTCAGGTCTGGTAGCAGTAAGATAGATGAGACTGCCCACTAATTGTCTGAATAAAGTTTCATCCACAAGGGGAGAGGATGACTGAGCTGAAAGTTTGAGCCCTGGTTCCATAGGAGTCGTGGCCGGTTTGCAATCCTGCATTCTGAATCTGTCCACAAGATTTTTGGCATACTTGGACTGAGAGATAAAGATCTGATTTTCAGTCTGCCAAACTTCAACCCCCAGACAATAATGAAGAAGCCCCAAGTCTGTCATCTCAAAAGTTCTGCATAAATCTTGTATGATCCCATGGATCAAATGTGCAGAGCTGCCAGTAATGATAAGATCATCCACATAGACAACCACAAACAAGATATCATCACCAGTATGCTTGATGTACAGGTTTGCATCAGAAGGGCTCCGCTGAAAACCCTGATCTGTCAGGTACTGATCAATTTTCATGTACCAAGCCCGAGGAGCTTGTTTCAATCCATAGATTGCTTTAGCTAACCGACACACTTTCTGTTCTTGACCAGCAACCTTAAATCCTGGAGGCTGCGTCATGTAGACTTCTTCTTGGAGATCACCATTTAGGAAAGCACTTTTTACATCCATCTGATGAACTTTCCAATTGAACTGAGCTGCTAAGGCAAGAACAAGCCTTATGGTACTCATCTTGGCTGTAGGAGCAAAAGTCTCCTCATAGTCGATGCCTTCCTTCTGTGAAAATCCTCGAGCCACAAGCCGAGCTTTATACTTGTCTATGGTTCCATCAGCTTTGTATTTCACTTTATACACCCATTTGCAACCTATGGGCTTTTTGTCTGCAGGAAGATCAGAAAGTGTCCATGTGTGATTCTTCTGAAGACTCTGGAATTCGGCTTCCATAGCCTGTTCCCACTCAGATGTACCCTTAGCCTCTGAATAGGTTTGAGGCTCAAAAGTACTGTGCAGGTTAGCCATAAGAGCAAAATTGACTGTAGACTGTTGTCTGCTCTTATGTCTAGAAGTTCTGCCTTCAAGGAGCTCATCATCCCGGAGATCACCAATGGTTTTAGCCCACCATTTTGGTCGAAGAGTAGAAGAAGTAATAGCAGAAGTAGAGGAACCAATATCAGGAGGAGGTGGAGGAGACTCAAGAACAATAGGGGCCGCAAGAGGAGGGTTATTTTCTGGAGGAAGCTCAGATAGAGTATGATCAAATACTGATGCTACATCATCCCTCCCATCAGGTGGACCGACCGGAAGAAGAACACTGTGAGACTGATCCTCAGAACACTGCTTAGAAGAAGAAGACTGAAAAAATCCTCTGTCTTCATCAAATACTACATCCCGACTGAAGCTAAGACGACCAGTGGCTATATCTATCAGCCTATAGGCCTTGTGATGATCACTGTACCCTGTCATCATGAGTTTCTGGCTTTTGGAATCCAACTTAGATCGCTTAGCAGCTGGAATCCAAACATATGCAACTGAGCCAAAAACTTTGAGGTGACTGATCTTAGGCTTTCGGCCAGACCAAACCTCTTCAGGAGTCTTCCCTGTAACAGCCTGAGTGGGTGATCTGTTAAGAAGATAAACAACAGTAAATACAGCTTCAGCCCAGAATTTGTTTGGAACACTCCTGTGTTGTAGCATGGAACGAGCCATTTCAACAACCGTGCGATTGCGACGCTCGACAACACTGTTTTGCTGAGGAGTGTAAGGAGTGGTTAATTGACGTTTGATGCCATGGATATCACAGAGGTTGGCAAACGCTGAAGAACAAAATTCCCCCCCATTATCTGTCCTAAGGGTCATTATGTTACAACCAGATTCTTTCTCCACTAAAGTTTTAAACTTCTGAAAGGTACTAAGAACATCAGATTTATTTTTTAAAAAATATACCCACATCTTTCTACTGAAATCATCTACAATAAGTAAAAAATATTTGCAAGCAGTGATAGAAGCTGTATTCATAGGTCCGCAAATATCAGCATGAAGTAACTGAAGTACCTTAGATGCGCGCCAAGATTCTCCATTTTTGAATGAAGACCGATGTTGCTTTCCCGCTTGACAGGCGCTGCATACCCCCAACTGCTGAGTCTGAATATCAGGTAATCCAGACACAAGTCCCTCCCTAGAGAGCTGAGAGAGATACTGCATATTGAGATGCCCATATCGCTGATGCCATAGAGTGCTGATAAGAGAAATACGTGCTGCTAGAGCCACTTCTGAAGAGTCACCGGTGTCAAGTAGCCTATATAAACCATGATCTTCTAGGCCAACAGCAACTGTTAAACTAGACTCCCTGTCAATAATGGAGCACTTGTGGGTACTGAACACTACATCAAGTTGAGGCGAATTTCTCATAATCTGGCTGACAGATAGCAGATTAATTTCCATACCAGGAACATAGTATACATTCAGAAATATAAGTGTGCGCCCACCAGACTGAATTTGAACTGTACCTCTGCCAGCTACTGTGTACTTTTCACCTCCGCCAAATACCACGGAATCACTGAAAGGTGAGAAGTCAATAAACCAGTCACGCCTGTGAGAAAAATGACGTGATGCGCCAGAATCAATGTACCATGCAGAGGAAGGAACATGATCTGAAGACCTTTTAGCCATAAAGGCGTAAAAGGCAGACTCTGTCTGCTCGGAATGTTCTGCAACATTTGCTGTCTGATGTGGCCCGCCCTGTTTCCTCTGTTCAGAAGCAATCCTCTGCCGGCAATCTTTCTTCGTGTGACCGAACTTGTGACAGTAATTACACTGCACACTTTTCTTCCTAGCAGGATCAAAAGGCTGAGAGGAGCCTTTCTGCTGAAAGGACTGAGAGGACTGATATTTTGCAGAAAATGCATTTTCTGAGGACACTGATGAAGCACTACTACCAAACTGTTGTTTCCACCGATCCTGCTGCAGAAGTTTGGTACATAAATCTGGAAACTTCAGATCAACATTTGTGGTGGTAATGTTGAGCGTTTCAATGAAGTGTTCATAAGATTTCGGTAGACTCTTCAGAGTAATGACTACCATATCTTCTTCCTCCATGGTCCGACCAATGGCTTCGAGCTGATCTCGAATGTCTTTAATTTTGTTGAGATGTTCTTGTAAAGACATATGTTCATCCATCAAGATGGAGAACAACTGATTTTTGAGAAAAAAAGCTCTGCTTTTATCAGATGTCTCATGCAATTCTTTCAACTGTTGCCAGATTTCAGCAGCTGTCTTTCCAGAAGGGATCTGTGGTAACTGATCATCAGCGACAGAGAGCTTGAGAAGCATAACAGCCTCTCGATTTCGATCATCAAATTTATCTTGATCGGTCCCGGCTGTACCTGGACGAAGCTCTTTGCCCAAAATGAGTTGATCAAGACGCCTGTACTCAAAAATGGTCAACATTCTTTGTTTCCAAATGTTATAGTTGCTGCCATTAAAGCGTTGATTTCCTTCTAACATCAGATTGGTAAGTGTGGCCATTTTCACAAAGAGAATACAAAAGTATGACACACAAGAACAATGTAGCTGACTGCTTATGCTGGTGAAAAGAACAGACTTTCAGCTGTCTAAAACAATAGTAATACTGCTAATTCAGTTCTGAGAATACAGTTTTCCACAAGAGAATGCCGGTCTACCATAAGAGTATACTGATGCAATAAACAGATGTCACAGGTCTGAGTTTGTAATGAAGACTGTCAGGATCACAAGAAAAAAATTCCGCTGATTGGTAACACACTGCCGGCAACCAGAACCACAAATACAGCAAATACAAATGTTGAAAAATGGACCCACATGTGCTGTCTCAGTTTCACGCTTCTGCTGAATGGTAACCCACTGTCAGCAAACACCACGGATATATATATACGTCTCAGGTATCAAAATGGCCCACAGAAAAACGTCTCAGCTACCGGTCATATGCTTTGAAAATGGACCACGTGAGTTATCAAAACTGCACGTTCCGTCTCAGCTATTTTATATACGAATATATAAAAGCCACAGGTGAATATAACCACGCGTATGACAGAGAATATATCACGCGTATGAGTTTTATAAACACGGGTTACGTAAATCCTCGGACTCACGTTCCGTCTCAGCTATTACAATGAACCACGGGTTTTATAACACGCGTATGACAGAGAATATATCACGCGTATGAGTTTTATAATCACGGGTTACGTAAATCCTTGGACTCACGTTCCGTCTCAGCTATTACAATGAACCACGGGTTTCAGATCCACGGGTTTGACTTATAAATCCACGGTTTGACAGTGACAATATAACGGCGTTTGCAAAATACACAGGTTACAATGAACCACGGGTTTCAGATCTAGAGCCACGGGTTTCAAATGAATATCACGGGATTCAAAATGTATATCCACGGATACATAATCCACAAGTTGACAGCGTTTAACAGCAGTTAAAAAAAAAATTGACAGATGCTCGCAGATCGACTTTTCAAACCACAACTCCTATTTTCAAACAAACAAATGAGTTTTGAAAGGAGAACACCTGGATCACTAATGCTGAGAAATTCCACGGTGTGGTCGAGTAGCCGCCAGGTGAAGAGGAAGATAGCCGGATCCGCGATTCCAAGCAAAACTGACCAGCAAAAAAAATCCCGCTCCCATAAAAAACAGTCACCGCCACAAAGTTATTTCTTTAATAAAATGATCATGCAAGAGAAGAATCCATTTCTGTATCGAGATGGACGACTGTAAGCTTTTATCACAGCGAGCAAAGCCGAGGCTAAGACTCAGTGAAGGCTGCCTGGCTTACAGAGGGCTCGACCTTAGAAAGGACTCAAGAGATTACGATGCAAAGAGAATTACTGTTTCAAGAAGAATCTCTTAACCTTGCTCTGATACCATAAAAGAATGTTCAATGAATTAATTTGGAATGAGCAAACAGCTCAATCATAATACAGAGATATTTACAATAATAGAAACATCAGGTTTCTATGTAGAATATAGAAACACTCAGTTTCATCAAAGAAACTGCTAAAAGAATATAAATAGCAACAGCTAAAAGGAATGAGCATTAAATGCTAAATAGGAATATTCTAATATATTCTAATAGTAGGCGGCAGGGTCAACACTTCTAAAATACTCAAACTTCTTATTCGGAAGAGACTTTGTCAGCACATCAACTAACTATTCATCTGTCGGAATATACTGTAGCTTCACGACCCCGTCTTGTACCAAGCTCTTAATGTATTGGTACTTATTATTGATACGTTTTGTCCTTGCATGAAATACAGGGCCTTCAAACATCTTGATGCTGCTTTGATTATCACAACTTATCACTATAGGATCTAGAGGCTTTCCAAACAAATATGACAAGAGTTTTCTTAACCAAACAACTTCTTTTCCCATTTCACACGCAACAACATATTTTGCTTCAACACTACTTAACACAACATGATCTTGTTTTCTACTCATCCATGAAATCATTGCACATCCCAAACTAAAACATCCACCTGTAGTGCTTCTTCCATCAATCTCACTGGCACCCCAATCTGAATCTGTAAACCTATTAACTTCCTTACTATCGTACTTTAGGCAGTGATGTATTGTGCCACGTATATATCTCAAGATATGCTTGGCAGCTATCCAATGGTCATGACGAGGCTCCAACCGAAATTGACTGAGAACATTTACAACAAAACATATATCAGGGCTTGGATTTACTAGGTACATCAGAGAACCCACCAAGTTACGATAGCTAGTAGGATAGACGAGACTAGAGTAAGAGCTTTTTAACTTCTTGAGATTAGTGATCATGGGAGTAGTCATAGGCTTGGAATCCATCATACCGAATCTTTGCAATATCTCGATTATGTATTTACCTTGACCCAGATATATCTCTCTAGGTTTTTGCCAGACTTCCAAACCCAAGTAATAGTGCATGAGTCCCAAATATTTCATTTCGAATTCAACTTCTAACATTTTCTTACATTCTAGTATTATGTGCTCCACATTTGTAATAAACAAATCATCCACATATAGTAGTATAATGACTGGTTCATTGTTCACCACCTTGATGTAAAGGTTTGGACCTGCAGAACTTTTGATGAACCCAATTCTTAAGAGATATGCATCCATCCTTGCATACCATGCCCTAGGGGCTCGCTTCAAGCCATATAGGACTTTCTTAAGTCTGCAAACATGTGTGTCGTTGCTATTTATTTCAAAGCCTTCCGGCTATTCAATGTATTCTTCTTCATTGATGGTTCCAGTCATAAATGTTGTTTTCATGTCCATTTGATGGATATTCCATCCCATTGTAGTAGCGAGTGAAACCAAAGATCTTATAGTAGTATATTTTGTAGTAGGTGTGGGCAATATTGGCATTGATGTCAAGATTAAGCTAATTGATTAATGTCAGTGAGCACATTGGTGATAGTTTATGTTGAATGGAAAGTGTACATAAATGTTGAATGTTGAATATAAAACGCTCAAAGTGATGTGAAGTGCAAAGGCTATGCTACTTGATGAGAATGCTAAACATTGAGACACAAGCTGAAATACATATATTTGTTTGAACAGAAAATGTAGATAATCCAAATGTGATTTGTCACTTGTACTGAATGAACTGTTAGTTCAACTCTATTTTATATTACAAATAATTTTCAGAACTGAAAATGAAAAGACAAGCTTGTGAGCAGTTTTGGAAGTCCAAGAGACTATGCTTCATTTCATATTCCTCCAAAGAATACAAACAGCTAAGAGGGCTTGCTTATAAAACATACAATGTGGAATGAAATTGATAATCCTTTTTTTGAGTGGAAGTGGTCTGCATAGAGAAAGAATGAACAGTAGCAGAAGAGAAGAAGAGTGAAAAGAAGAAGTAGTTCAGCAAAAAACTTGACAATAGAATTGGATATGAGGTAACCAACATTTGTGACTTGAGAAATTTCTGTTCTTTTCTATGTTGCAGCTTGAAAAAGAACATGTTGTAGCATGTTGAGGTAGGAGCCTCCTGTGGGTTGTAGCTTGCAGAAAACTTGTGGGAGTTGGAGCTTCTTTTGAGGTAGGAGCCTCTTGTAGGTTGGAGCCTACAAAATCTGATGTAAAAAAGAGTAGCAGCTTGCCTTCACATCACTTTCAGCCTAAAGTTCGTGGTTTTCTCCCTTCGAGGTTTACACTTATATTTGGTGTCTTCATGTGTTTAATTCTTGCATGTTGTGTGAATGCTTTGAATTTTTGGTAAACAAATCTAAAAACCTCTCTCCTTGAAATCTGCAAAAGGAATTCAATAACTATTGAGCACAAACATAAATCATTACCTTCATAAGAAGAAGATTAAATTCAACAAAAATAAAGAGTTAAATAACTGGTTCAGCCCCCCCCCCCCCCCCCCCCCCTTCTCAGTGATTTCCCATATTAAATATCAATTGGTATCAGAGCTAATTCCTTTAGTAGCGATCTAACAACTGGAGGGAGGTCCTAAGTAAGTAAAATGACTAGTCAAGAAGGATTCTCAACAAATAAGGCTCCTCTATTTACTGGTATAAACTATGCCTTTTGGAAAGTAAGAATGAAAACATATTTAATGTCTCCACGAATAGAAGTCTGGTCTGTTGTGTTGATGGGGTATGAAAAACCAAAGGAAACAACTAGTGACAAAGATGCCAAACTGAACTTTATAGCTAATGCAAAAGCTATGAATGCACCTCTGAGTAGTCTATATGAGTCTGAATTTATCGAAGTAATGCATTGTGAGACAGCTAAAGATATTTGAGATAAATTAGAAAATATTCATGAAGGAGATAAAAAGGTGAAGATGGCCAAATTACGTGTATAGAACTCAATTTAAGACGCTAAAAATGAATGAAGATGAAGATATAGCTAAATTCTTTTTAAGAGTTGATGAAGTTGTAAATATCATGCTGGGTCTAGGTGAAACAATCAACAAAAGTGTAATAGTTCAAAAATTTTTGAGGTCATTACCTTCTAAATTCAATCCTAAGGTTTCAGCTATAGAAGAAACAACAAACTTTGATACCTTAAACAGAGATCAACTACGTGGCTCTTTGACAACATATGAGATGGTAATTCCAAAAGCGATGGCAACCAATAGGGCAGCAACTTTCAAGGCATATAAGCCCATAGAAGAGAAGGAGCAATCATGCTCAGATTCTGATGAAGAAGAAGAAGCAAAATTCGTCAGAAGGTTGAAGAAAGGCACAAGTATAAACTAAAAATTCCATTTAAGTGTTTTAATTGTGGAAGAGTGGGGCACTATGCATTAAAATACGCTTTTAAGAAAGAGGAAAATCAATTTAAAGGGAAAGAGAAGAACAAGTCTAACAAAATGCAGAAAGAGAAACAATTTAAAAAGAAAAATTTCTATGCTCAAGAAGATAGCAGTGGATCTGAAAGTTCTAATGAATCCTCTAGTGAAGATGGAACAAGTGAATTTATACTAATGGCCTTAGAAGAACTTAAAAATGATTGTCAGGAATATGGAAAAGAAGAGGAAGAACTCGAGGGGGAGTTAATCAATGCCCTAGATGAAATAGAAAGGCTTAAACTAAATAATAGAAAGCAAAAAGAGATCCTATTAAATATGTAAAGGAAGAATCAAATTCAGAAGACATTATCAAGTTGAAATTTGAACTTGAAAAAGTAAAGAAGGTGGAAGACATTTTATTGCAGCAGATAAAAGAGACAAACCAAGAGTGTGAAAGATTGGAGGAAGAGGTGGTATGTCTAAAGAAAAATCTAGAGAAAGCTCA
Organism: Pinus tabuliformis; assembly: GCA_031772625.1. Lineage (NCBI taxonomy): Eukaryota > Viridiplantae > Streptophyta > Pinopsida > Pinales > Pinaceae > Pinus > Pinus tabuliformis. The sequence continues at coordinate 846,720,457 of CM062811.1, forward strand.
AACTGAACTAAACATAAATATTCAACAGATAAAAAGATATGAAAAAACTAAAGAATAAAAAGTAGAAAGAGATCCTATTAAAATATGTAAAGGAAGAATCAAATTTAGAAGACATTATCAAGTTGAAAGTTGAACTTGAAGAAGCAAAGAAGGTGGAAGACATTTTATTGCAACAGATAAAAGAGAAAAACCAAGAGTGTGAAAGACTAGAGGAAGAGGTGGTATGTCTAAAGAAAAAGCTAGAGAAAGCTCAAACTGAACTAAACATAAATATTTAGTAGATAAAAGGATATGAAAAACTGGATGCGATATTGAATTCTCAGAGGTCTCTAGTCATAAAGATAGGGTTAGTTTATGAAGGAGAATCCAGTAAATCTAAGGCAGAGGATAAAAAGACAATCACCTTTGTAAAAGCTATTAGGAGAGAGGATGGCAACTCACATCAATCTAAGAATAAAAATTTGAGCAACACTTTAACATCAAGTGAACAACTGCAAAGGAACACTGTCGGTGTAGTACAAAAGGCAAAAGAAATGGACAATCAATACACAACCTATCAGAAACAACAATTCTTCAGAGTACAAGGTTATCAAATGTCAAGTTGGTTAGATTCGAAAACAACATCCACTACCAGGTACAAATATTTGTTTTATGGATATTGTTATTGTTGTAAAAATTTTGGACATAAAGCCATAAATTGTAGAGCTTATGTCAAAAGAATTGATTTTGGAAATTTTAAGATGAGAAAGAATGTATTCACAAACGTTAAAACAAATATGAATCTAAACAAAAATGCATTTGCTCCACTCCTTGATATCATTGAATGTTTCTATTGTCACAACTTTCGGCACAAGTCATATGAATGTAAGCTTAAAGACAATAGATTAACATCTTAGAATATGTATAAAACAATTGGATGTATGCAATGGAGAAAGAAGGCAGAAGAAAAGAAACATGACAAGTGTGACTTAGTTCTGTACGCTCAAGATCAAAATAATAAATGGTATGTGGATAGTGGTTTCTCTAGACATATGACAAGAGATCAAAACAAGTTTGCTTCCCTGAATGAAAATAAAACAGGAAATGTCACATTCACTAATGATGAAGCAGGAAGAATTAGAGGAAAGGGTACAGTCAATGTGAACAACAGAAGAGGAAAGGCTCAAGATGTTACTGTTTGTAGATGGTCTAAAACATAACTTGTTGAGTGTAAGTCAGATGTCTGACAAAGGATGTGATGTTCTTTTTAGAGCTTAAGACTGTGAAATCAGGGCAACATCTACAAAGAAGATTCTGGCTAAAAGAGTTTGAATTGAGAATAATATATATGTTGACAGAAGAGAATGAGGAATGCTACATCAACAAACAAGATGAATCCTAACTATGACATAGGAGATTGGGGCATCTCAACTTTGATCACATCATCAAACTTAGAAAGAAGAAAGCAGTTAGAGATCTACCAACAATAAAAAGGCCTCGAAACACTATCTGCAAGTCATTTCAAATGGGCAAACAAACATGAACATCATTCAAAGTCAAAGATAAACTATCAAGCAATAAGCCCTTGCAGCTAGTTCATATGGATCTATGCAAGCCTTCCAGAACAGAAGCACCAGGAGGAGAACAATATTTCATGCTGGTAATTGATGACTATTCAAGATTAACATGGGTGGCATTTCTCATAAATAAGTCAGAATCATTTGAGAAATTTAAAACATTTAAGGCATTGGCAGAAAATCAAACAAGGTGCAAGATAAAGTGCATAAGGTCAGACAAAGGAGGTGAATTTACATCAGATGAGTTTGCAGACCTATGTAATGAATTTGGGATAAAACAAAAATATACTATTGCAGACACACCACAACAGAATGGAGTCGCAGAGAGACAAAATAGGTATGTTCAGCAAATAGCCAGAGCCATGATGCAAGAAAGAAACATTGCTCAAACCTATTGGGAAGAAGCGGTGCATACAACAATACATATTCTCAATAAGGCACATCTTAGACCAAATTGTGATAAGACACCTTATGAACTGTGGCACGAGAAACCAATAACAATCAAACATTTTAAAGTATTTGGAAGTAAATATTATGTAAAAGATAATGATGAAAAGCTCGAAAAGTTTGATGTTTGATCTGATGAAGGAATATTTTTGGGATATTTGTCAAAACGTAAGGGATATAGGTGTTATAATAAAAGACTACATAAGATTGTGGAATGCATAGATGTAAAGGTTGATGAAGAGCTACCCAATAAGAACAAGAACACAAGTTTTATCAATCCTCCAAACCATCATCATCATATCAGTAAGGAGAATGAAGTACAAGATGAAGAATTAGACGATACTGAGACTCACCCAAAATGACCTTCAAGATACACTCAAAAGAATCACCCTGAAAATCAAATTATTGGAGATAAAATTGAAGGAGTACAAACAAGGAGGCAACTAGTAGAAAAATCTGAGCAAGTTCATATAGCCATGTTGTCACAAATAGAGCCAAAGAACTTTGAGGAGGCAAGTAAAGACAAAAGTTGGATAGATGCTATGAACGAGGAATTAGACCAAATTGAGAAGAACAAGACTTGGGAACTAACACCAAGACCTGTCGGAAAGAATATCATTGGCACAAAATGTGTATTCAAAAATAAGATGAATGAACAAGGTCAAGTTGTTAGAAACAAAGCCAAACTCATATGTAAGGGTTACTCACAAATAGAAGGACTTGATTATGAAGAGACCTTTGCACCAGTCACGAGATTGGAGGCAATTAGGATGTTTTTGGCCTTTGCATGCTACAATGATTTCAAGGTGTATCAAATGGACGTGAAATCTGCTTTCCTAAATGGTGATATTGAGAAAGAAGTCTATATGGAACAACCTGAAGTTTTTTCATTGATAGATAAGCCTAATTATGTCTGTAGGTTAAAAAAAGCACTGTATGGTCTTAAACAAGCACCATGGGCGTGGTACTCTAGACTGGACAAGTACCTTCAAAAACATGGGTTCAAGGGAGGAGGGGTTGATAGTAATCTATACATAAGGCTGATGGCTAAGTCACCTAACACGGGGATTCGAGATTCATAGGATATGGGGATTCGAGTGTCGGATTCGGACACGTTGACCCCCCGGAACATGACACATAGGATTCGTTGTATATTATTTTATGAATATATATATATTAAAAATTAGATATTTCTTACACAAATTCTCATTAATTATACAAATTCATTGATTTCAAACATAGATCTTCATCTAGATGTTAGTTTTACTGTTTACAAAGTAAGTTAGTAACATTATAGCATGCATAGTACATACAAAATTCAAATACATGTCACTGTCACATAAATCATAAATGATAAATCAATAAATCATAAATTCTAAATTCATAGCTGATAAATCATAATACCTATTCAATTCATCAATGATCCAATAAGAGAAAGACAAGATAGTAAGATAAAGTCACTGACAGCTGTAGTTTTCTCATTAAGTCATCAAATCAAAATGTGTTACATAGGTAGTGCAATGCCAATGGCAAATATAAATAGAACATATAAAACAACTACAGATATACAAGCCTCAAGGTAGTAGGTAGCCCATGACTCCTAAGTCATCAATCCTCATAGTCATCATCAGAATTAGCACCAATGTCCTCATCATCATAGTCACCATTGATCTCCTCTGCATCCTCCTCTTCCCTTGTATCTAGTCGCCTCTGCATCTGCTGGTGTGGAGGATGACCCCTCTACAATATCACCATCATCAAATCTAATAGGCTCTAGCACCAGATCATTGAGATCCATGTTGGCCAATGCCAACTCAACACTGCTGTCAGACCCATATCATAAGGAATGACATCCCACATCTTTGTCTTTCCCTTCAACCACTCTTCCCTCTGCCTGTAAATAAGACGAAGGTTGGTGTGCACATACACCATTGTCTCTGCCCTAGACTGCTCAAGCCTGCTCTTCTTCACACTATACAAATTCCCATATGTGCTCCAATTCCTCTCGCAACAAGAGGATGCAGTCACTTGAGAGAGGAGCCTCATGGCTAACTGCTGAAGAGGAGGGCTTGTTGCCCCATGATTTGCCCACCAAGAATAGGGCTTCTTATCCCCCTGTCTCTAATCACATCATATCTTCCAAATCGACCAGTGCCAGTGGAAAACTCTGCAAAGGCATCCTCCACCTCATCAAGCAATGCTCTATCCTGAAAAACCCGTCTGAATGCATCTTTCCTCCCTTGTGAGATTTCACCATCCATGTGAGGAGGGAATCTGCGGGAAGGTCCACCATTCAGCGACTTATGGCTATAGTATTTTGGGTTCAATGAGTGAGCCAAACAATGTAAAGGTGTGCAATTCTTGTCCTATCTACTCACAAGAATATCCTGTATAGTACCATAGAAGGCCTTTGGTGATGTCTCGTACTCGGGGCACTCACTCTGTAGAATAATGCTCCTCACAGACTCAATCATGGAATCCCATCCCTCATAAACCTCTCCTAGGATGGGCTTGTCTGTATCTACAAATCAAAGCAAAGAAATGATAGGGTCCATGATCTGAATAATTAGATCGACCCTCTCCCACCAAGCATCATCTAGCACTGCGTCCTTCACTCTTTTAGAGGCTACTTTATCTGTCTTTCTCCAAAAAGACCAAAACTCAGAAATAACCATGGCCCCAAGAACAGTCTTGACCTCCCTCAACCTCTTCAACATGATGAATGACGAGGCAAACCATGTATCAACAATCTTCAACAATGATAGATTGCTATACTCCTTGTAGATAGTGAGGGCATTTATATGATTTTGCACAAAGTTACGGATATGTCGTGCATCCTCGATAATGTTACCAATTCAAAGCACATCAGAAGCAATGGATTTCAGTGTTAAGTTCAATGAATGGACAATGTAAGGTGTCCAAAACACTTGTGGATATTTAGCTTCCACAATCATGCCAACAGCCTTGCAAACAAGTGCATTATTTGTAATGATTTGCACATAAGAATCAACACCTACATCTTCAATAACTTTAATAAATAACTCACCCATAAATTGTGCATCCTTGTATTTTCCAAGTGTATCCATTGCTTTCAAGAAAACTGGACCATTCAAGGAAGACACCATGAAGTTGATGAGTGGGTTTCATGCTGGATCTGTCTATCCATTAGAAACAATGCTAACCCTAGATGTTGGCCATGATGCTTTAATAGGCTCAAGCATTTTTTGGACCTCCTTTTTTGCCTTCGTCAACAATGTGGTTCTAAGCTTCTCTGAACCAGAAGGCACATATCATGATGGAGACCCGTGAGTTAGAGGTCGGCACATCTCAATAAACAGAGGTGAGCGTACAACATTAAAAGATATGAAGTTTTGATAGAAAAAGAAGGCAGTGGTGAGATCAAGCTCTCCCCGTTTCTCTTTTTGAGAAATTTTGTCCATTGGACCAAGTGATAATGCCTTTCTTTTTGCTGCTTGTCCCCCAATAGAACTCTTAAAGGGAAATTTGGTGGTGCCTTTTCTCAAAAATGGAAGGGGGTTATCATTCTTGGTTTTTCTTTATTTTGCAGCGACATTTGCCATACCAACAGTGAACTCTTTTTCCATTTCTTTCCTTTTTTGTAAAGGAACAAATTTACAAGCTCCAACTCCACAACCTGGTAAAGCCAACAAATGGCCTTTCACACGTTAATATGTGCTTGTGAAAAAACTGTGGCAAAAGTTGCATCTCCAATGCACATTGCCTCTTCCCTTCCCCTTGGTGCTTGGCCCATCCTCTCTTGTGACATATTTCCACAAGGGATATTTCTCAATGTTGTCTTTAGGAGGAAGTCTTCCCTCAACATTATTTGCAACAGACTCTGATGATATTGGGGGAGGAGGGGCATCTCCAATGGGGACATTCTTCCCCTTCCTTTGCCCCTACTTGTTGCCCTTGATTGAGCCATGAATTCTGTAAAAAATAAACAAAACATGCACAAATTTGTAAAATAAATGCATATACAAATTGCTATAATAGAAATGCAAAAAATAGAGATGAAATGCACTTACTTGATGCTTGAATCTCCTTGCCGAATGCTCCAAACCCTTAGCTCCTTGCCCACACCTCACTGTTTGCAAAGATGAATGAGAGAAATGGTAAACAATTAAAAGAACAACGTTGTTTTAAAGCCGCGGGTTTCACTTTTATGGGATTCGAATCCCAAAATTGGGACACGATGTGTCCTAACGAGACACAACCGGGATTCGATCGTGTCTCGTTAGGATACGTCGTGTTTCGTTTTTAGGATTCGAATCCCAACGAATCGTGTCTGATTCGTAGGATTCAGACACTTCATTTTTGGACGAATCCAGTTTCAAAGGCTGATGGAAATGAGTTACTAATTATAGTTGTGTACGTGGATGATATTATGTTTGGTAGCAATAAACATCATCTAGTAGAATGGTTTGTTGAAGAGATGAAGACCGAGTTCAAAATGTCTATGATTGGAGAACTTACCTTCTACCTAGGGCTCCAAATCCTACAAAACCCTGGAGGCATATTCATTTCTCAAGAGAAATATCTAAGAGATATGTTGAAAAGATTCCAAATGGAAGATTGTAAACCTGTTTCAACCCCCATGACTACGGGATGTAAACTATGTGCAGATGATGAATCACCTAATGTGGATCAAAAGCAATATAGATCTATTATAGGAAGTTTGTTATACCTAACAGCTTCTCGACCAGATATAATGTTGGTAGTCGGATTAGTAGCAAGGTATCAATCAACACCCAAACAAAGCCATTTGTTATTAACAAAAAGAATATTCAAGTACTTGAAGGGGACTACAGGCTATGGTCTATGGTATCCAAAAGGTAAGGATTTTACTTTGACAACATACACAAATGTAGATTGGGCGAGTTGTGTGGATGATAGAAAAAGTACAAGTGGTGGTGCATTCTACCTAGGAGAATCATTGGTGGCATGGAAAAGCAAAAAAAAACATTAGTTTCTCTATCTACTGCGGACGCTGAATACGTAGCAACTGCAGCCTGTTGCACAAAAGTATTGTGGATGAAACAAACACTACAAGACATAAAGGTAATTTTTAATTCACCTATATCTATCAAGTGCGGAAATACAAGTGCAATAAGCATTTCAAAAAATCCTGTGCTCCATTCAAACACTAAACATATTCCTATAAAGTACCACTTTCTTAGAGAACAAGTGGCTCAACAAATAGTGAAGATGGAGTACATACCCACAGGGAACAAATAGAAGACATATTTACAAAACCCCTTGCTAAAGAACCATTTGAATATCTGAGAAACAAGCTAGGGATAGTACCTATAAACTCTCTTCACTAATGTGACTTCAAAAGGAGAACCTAAAAGACTGCAAAGTCTATGAAATTGAGCATGATCTAAGGGGGGGATTATAGGAGCAAGAAGGAGTAATGAAGAGGAACACAAAGCTTATGGTCATGTCAAGAATTTGAAGCAGTTAAAGAAGCAAAAAGAACAAAATCATCATCAAAGTGGGAAATCTAGTCACGTTCTCTAGGAGCTATCAACATCAATCAGGTTCACCATTCAAAAGTCCATTCATCAATGATTTTCCCTTCATATGTATATATATCAGATGCATAAACATGTAAATAAATTTCTGTAAGTAGACACAGTACTAGTACTGCTAAGACAATTGGATATCTATTCAAATCATGTTGGAGGTTAAGCATAACTTATTGTATAATTGCGTCATCAATGTTCTCAAAATTATTCATTTTTCTGAATGCATCAATGTACATTTTAATGATCCTCGTTAAAAATCTGATGTATGAAAACTTGAGAGCCATCCAAATACAAACATAGAATCAAGAGCAAAGACATTTCCATCAAGTAGAGGAAGAAACTCTATATATTTGTATATTTGGTTTATATCTGCATTCATCATGAAGCATCATGAGATCTACATCCAAACCTTATTATTTGCAATCTCAAAGTGAAAAACTGCTATCTCAGCAACTAATCAAATATTGTACCAATTTCACTGCATCACTAGGATTTATCAAAATCCTTTCAGCACTATCATTATGAACACAAAGATTTGAATGCAAATGGTGAATGCCTGAGAAGGTAAGATGGATCTACTATCAAAAGAAGAAATCTCTCGAAGTGCTTCGACAACATTAAACTAAATATTTTTTTTGATGGAAATCCACATGCTCATAGGAACAATGCATCAAGATCTCATCTCTATGTCCAATAAAATCAGCAATATCAGCAGGTTCTCAACATCAGAATAACAAATTTCTTCCAGAAAAGGGAATATCATCAGGCAAAGGCTATTCTCAAAATTCTGATTTTTTTTTTTGGCACAATACTATGTGCATATCCTTGAAGCATATGAACAAGTCAATAAAAGCCACAGTTAATGAACCCATTTCAGAAAATACAGACTCTGAAAGAAAACCATTAAGCGTTTTCCAATAGAAATAAAGATCCAAATGCATTACTCTCTAGTTGCATTGAATACACAAAAGGACTTGGTGAAATTTGATAACCTTGAGTAATGCCATCTCTAATGGGTTCCGAAAAGCAATAATGTTGACATACATCTCAATGTCAATACAATTGGACAACCTGAAAAATATGAAAAAGACAAAGCAAGAAGAGACTTAATCAATCTAAAGAATGCATACTTGTATGCTCAGTGGAATTGGACAAGTTGAAATGGTAATAAATAAAACAAGTTGAGGACAGTGGAATGTAACGCATGAATAGGAGCAAGAGCATGAAGGATATGCGTTGAACAGTGTTGGTTTTACTCCACGATTAAATGTAGTAGCATGGATAGGGTGGATTCATCAGTTGGCAATAATAGTGAATGAATAGCTGGTTGAAGAGCATTACAAATTGTATGCAACACTGAGGTACATCCGCTGGGGTTAGCAGTGATAAGGAATAAGAATTTAATGTGCAACGACCATTAGCAGAATCAATTATACTCAAGCATTCTATTATTGGCTTGGAAATAGTGTTGGACGTTACAATCTCTGCGATTGAGAATAGTTGAAATAGTAAGACATCGACAACATATATTGATGCTACAGACAGACGTTACAAGTCTATGTTAAGACAAAGGGGCATTAGACCTACCAAATCAACTATTACATGGTATGCAAACTTTACATGTCAAGGAACGTTATATTCCAACCAAAAGATACGACAAGATTACCCAGAAAATGATGATAGACATTAAGTGTTGAAATTATGGTTCTGTGCCCTAATTTCATATTCATGCAAAAATGGCAGTGGTGGCAAATAACAATGCCATATCATTGAAGATTCGGTGTTGTGCGTTTTCAACCAAAAACGACATGCCCATCACCCCAGGGTTGCAGATGGCGAAGAAGATATGTTGATAAACAATGCATGTGCAATGGTTCGAAAAGAGCATTGGAATGATTTATGGGCCTCCACGCTGCTGAAATCCACTTTGGCCCCTCTTCATGTATCTCAAGTTCTTGTGAAACTAAGAGAAGAAGCCTCATTGGCTCTTAAGTTCTTCCTGTTGACCCTGCCTCCTACACCTACCTACAAGTCAGTGAGAAAAGCCTTCAACCCCACAAGGTGTGGTTGGTGGCAGGGAACTCAGAGAAGGGGCTGTCACACTAATCCCGACTCTCTCCATTTGAGCTATCTAGGTTAGCTAAGGGGGGTGGTCCCTAATGAATGGTTAAGTTAAAAGATGTGAGTTTCTAGGAGAGTGTTATAGTGAAAATGGATTACTTTTAAGGATTTATGGGCAAATATGAAGTGAGCAACTTGAAATAACAATGCCAATAATTAATATGATTAAAAACCATAAAACTAGTGCCTTATAAGGAATTTGCTCAACAATTTAAAGATATATTTGCTCAGAGTAAAATGCAGTGCTCTCAAAAGAGAAAACAAAGTAACCCTGAAATGTAAATAAGAATTGTTAGCACACGATATATAAAATACAAAATGCTTTTGAGATAATCAACTTTATAAATCAAAACATGTGAAACATATCTTGCCAAAACCCAAAAATTAGTAAGTAACTTGGAAATGTAAAAGAAAAGAAGTTTACACCAAGACATCAATAAGCAATTAGACTTGAAACATGAAAAGAAAACACTTGTTTGAAATGATTACAATACTTGCTTTTCGAATAGACTTTGAATATGAAAACTCAAACTATCAAGAGACAAGTAAAGTAAATGTAATGGAAAGTGCTCTTGGTTAATTTTATTAATTAGCTCTACAACAAGATTACAATTTAAGTCTTCAATCCTCAGATCGCACCCTCGCCCAATGATATGGATCTCACAGTGAGGAGTCAATAGAGGAGTAGAGGATCCCTAAGATGTCTACTTCAACCAACTTATGTTGGAGATAAGATATTAATGAGGCTTGGGGCCTTCCTACACTAAAATGCCTATATAAAATGCAAATTGTGCTAATTCCCCAAATTAAAATAATGATACATGCAAATGCTTCAAAGAGATTGATTTGCAATGCTTGAAAATGAAATAGTGTTCAACATAAGTTGCAATTATAACTTCAATTGGAGGAATAAAATTAGCTTACAAGTGTTGCATGTGTTTCATCAATGAATTAAAATGATACAAGTAATTTTCTTGAAAGTAAAATTTGTTTCAAATAGACAATGACAATAAATTGCTCCAATATTCAAGATAACAATGTACCATAAAATTGAAGCATGTATTCAAGTGCTCATGAAACAATTTACCAAGGTAAATGGAAACGAATCAAAGTTTGTTAAGAATATAAAATGCTTGCATGTAAAGGATGAATTGCCCAAAGTGAAGTGTAAGCTTGTAGCTCCAAGCAACAATGATGCAAAGTTCAAATGAAAATGTAACAAAATTTAACTTAATGAAATGTGATAGTGAGGTTGTGTTAATTCCCAATTAAAGCATGTATGCAAGTGAATGAAGTATTAAAGCTTAAACCATGCAAATGTCAATCCACGCAAGAGAAGCCTCCCTCTAAATGGGGAGATAAGTTACCATGGGAGAAATCCCAAGCTCTCACAAGCAAGTTAGATTTTTTATTAATATTACAATGAGAAGAGGGCCCTTCAAAGTTCTCAACTATATTTCAAGGACAGTCTTCACAATAATTGCTTGAAACATGGACATTAGACCTCTTTTCTTGAGAAAGTAGTGACAAGATCTCACAAAACTTATGCAAGGGAAACAAGGTGTGAGTTTCCTCCAAATGCCCATGGCTTAAAGAGGAAAATGGGCAGCCCTCTAGTGAACTCGACTTGGCCAAAAAAAGCCTCAAAAGGGCTCACGACATCCTTGGAAATCAAACCCCCAACACTTGCCAAAGGTCCTGCAAACACTTGTTGAATGTTGGGGGAAGTTGATCTTCAAAATATGCCCCACAAGAGTTAGCAAACAATAGTTGCAAAATAAGTTAAGTATTAATGGAAAAATCAGCAAGATAAAATGTATATGTACAATTATAATTTACAAAAGGCTAAGCTAAGCTAAAGAGAGAGAGAGAGAGTAAACTCTCGTCTTTGCTTAGTCATCTTCAAGCTCTTAGATAGGAAATGAAAGAAATGAAGTACAGTGTTTTTTTAATAGAGATTTAAATTTAGAAGTTCTTGGCTTGTGTACAAGCTATGTGTTGAAATCCCTGCAAAACCACTTTGTAAGATAAGACTATGAAGGTTCAAAGAACAAATGAGAGCTCTTTCATGAATGTACTAAGAGTGGGTTGGTCTCTCCAAAGACTTTCCCTCATGCTTGATTCTGTAATCCCAACAAGATGTTCCCTCTACAAAACTTCAATCAAGAATTAGTTCCATATAGATTTAGCAATAAACAATGATAAGAAACTCTAGAGATTTATTTAAAACCAACTAGACCATTCCATACCTAGAGCATACTTCTAAATCAAATGTCAATGCAAGATAGCTTTACATTAACAAATCTACAAGAGCATATGGAAGCAAATTAGATCAAAGCATTAGTAAAATGAATTATACCAATGCTCAACAATTCACCACACTCGAAAAGGAGGAACACCTCATGAATGAAACCCCAAAGTCTTTATTGATATTTTTGAAATTGTACAAGGTAGCAGTGCTTTCGCAAGCACAATAGCTAATAACAATATTATACAATGTGAGAGTCCATGGCTTTATTATATAGAGAGTTGGAAACAAATCCCAATGAAGAATGACAATGACAAATAGCATTGGAGCCAATCCCAATGTGGAAGTGATTAAACAAGTGGCATGAGGTGACAATCCCGAAGATAAATTCGAATTTGTTGAATGGAGCTCCAATGCTAAGTGTAAAAATCGAATTCTAGCAAGTGGACATCATTTTCTTCTTCCCTTATGTGCCAAATTCAAATTTTCTGGTGGAATGACAAGCGTATATGGGTGGTAACCCATGTGGGGACAATTTCCCACAAAATCTCCACCAAATATTCTCCCAAATGTGTGTTAACTTCACAAATTCGAATTTCCAAGCAGCTTTTCATTTAATGCCAGAAATTCGATTTTATTTGAGCACGTCCTTTTCTTGATTTTAGGAGTCCACATCACCTTGGGACTTCACTTGAACTCCCCCATAATTTTCCATCTCATTTCGACAACATTTAGCATGTGGATATTTATTTTTCTCCACTAGCTTAATTAATTGTTAGATTTCCCACTAAACTTAGGAAAAGTGGGTTTTGAGGATCCAAAACACATTATTAACCCCTCAAAGTGTGTTATAGTAGAAAGTTGAGGGTGAGAGGTGTAATTTTGATTACTCATACTCCATACAACTTCTTTAGATTACACTTATTACAATTTAAATACAATTTTATTTGCAATTTTTGACCTACGGGAAATCTAAAAAATTAAAAAATGACTACTTAGACCTAACCAAATTCCACGAAATTTTGTGTGATCTTGTATGGTAATATACATCGACTCTAGACACAAAGATGTGTCAGGGGCTCAACTTTCAAACTGTCACCCCGGCTTTGGGGTAAAATGTGAGTGAAAAAATTTAACAAATTATCCGCCTCTGAAAAGGAAGGGATAATTAACCAGATAAAAAAAACATTCCAAGGTGTACTTGTTTGCTGATTGAGTCCCAACATCCTAGGACTGTTACAGACTCAAAACTCATCATTACTAGTATCACTTATTACAATTCCCCGTAAGGTGTGGAATCTGGATACAAGAAAGATGATGAGAAGATAGAAGTAGAGTTAAAAAACTCTGTTGACTGACGATCTCTGATGGTACAAGTGTCCTCTGGATCATCTTTGGGCATGGAGTCTTCATGTAATCATCAGGTGCCACTCCAGTGGTCAGCACTTTCGATGGGCAAGCCAACAACAAGGTTTTTATCATACTACAGAGTCGCATTGCATGAATGCCCACATACTCTACAAGGGAAGAATGTATCATCATGCCCAAGAGATCCTCAAGAGTCTTGTGAGGGCACAAAAACGTGAACACTAGAGTCAAAATCTGTTTGACATGGTTAGGGAAACACAGAGGGCATGCAATTCGCCTTCCAAAGTGTTCGTTGCCCTTTCGAGAACTTACACCAAAGCTACGATGCTAGAAGAGGCCTCTGAGGTTTTTTTTTTTTTTTTTTTAATAGAATGAAGAAGTTTAGGATTGTTCCCATTGTTTATGCCTGTAAAATGCTTCTGCATAGTTCTTGGAAATCCAATCGTGGGGACTTAGCGAGGAAGTTCTCCGCAGACATGGCGGGCAAAGGGGTTCTTCCCAATTCTTTTACATACAATATTATGATTAATTTCACATGCAAAGAGAGGCATTTGCACTGTGCATGGAGCCTTTTCAATCAAATGAAAGAAATGGGCTGCCAACCAAACATTAAAATTAGGGTTCTATGCCCTAATTTCATATTCATGCAGAAATGACAGCGGTGGCAACGTTGAGTACAACGATAATGGATTATGTTTATGCAGAGAAGTTATGCCGTTGAAAGAGAAGCATGCCTGCTGTTGTGGAAATATAAATGGTTTACACAATGATTTGTGAAATTGTCTAAGCATTGGCACATACTATTTCGGTGGAGTAGCATTATCATTTTTTTTGCAGCGTTTTATTTTCGGTGGACCAACGTTATTTCAGAGCAGCGTTATCATTGGTATCAATGATATGATATCTTGGAGCAACCTTATTATTTCGTTGGAGATGTTATTTTGGAGACCAACATTACATATATATTTCGTTGGAGACCAACGCTATTTTGGAGCAGCCTTATTATTACATGCCAGTAAAGGAAATAGCACGTTGATATAGCTCCTTCTGATGCTTACAATCGAACCTGAGAACTACCTGTATTCTTCGACCTTGTGAACTGCCTTTGGTACTTCTACTTATTTTCCAATTGGTCCCTGCCAACGGCACTGTTTCCAGCACCAAGGGTTTTTTTCTCTAGACAACAAAGAGAAGACTACATTCTTTTTGTTCTCTTGACACGAACTTCAATGATTCACATAGAATTTAAATGTCATTTTTTTCCGCTTGGTTATATTTTCTTTGGTTTCAATTGCTCATCCAAAAGGTAAACATGGCACACTGTTTGCATTTATTTATGAGGTAATAGACTTATGCCACCATTGGACCGAGTTCAAGTCACCAATGTTCTTTAATAAATACCGCCACATAATTGTATGCCATGATTTCGATTGGTTATATTCTCTTTGAAAAGGTATGGAAACCCGAGTTCAAGTCACCAACGTTCTTTAATAAAATCCATGATTTCGTTGGTTATATTCACTTTGGAAAAGGTATGGAAACCAAAGTTCAAGTCACCAATGTTCTTTAATAAAAGCCACCACATATTGTATGCCATGGGGTTATATTCGCTTTGAAAGGTATGGAAACCTGAGTTCAAGTCACCAATGTTCTTTAATAAATGCCACCACATATTGTATATCATGATTTCATTGGTTAGATTCAATTTGGAAAAAGTATGGTTTCCAGCATTGTCGGCATACAACTCAAAACCATTTGTTGAGTAGATAAAGCATTTGGTGGATGATTTCTTGAAGAAATTTGCTGCAAAAGAAACTCGACCAGGTAAAAAGTGAGGAGAGGTTTCACACCTCCTGAAGCTGTCATTTGAGGAATTTGTTTGGCTTTCTTACAACACTTTTGAGATAGCTTGTTGCCTGCTTTTGTGGCTATCCAAAGTTGCACTAAAACCAAATTTCAAGTCTGATCAGAGAACGTTTCGGGCTTATTTTGCATATTGTTTTGAAGTAGGATTCCTTCATGACCTATCGGAGCAAAGCTGAAGGCTCAATTGTAGACCTGACTGGAAATTATAATAGGAGCAGACTAGTTGTGGAGATTTAAAGTTTCATTGGCGCTGCCCTTTGAACACTTCTGCAGACTTAAATATTTGTTAGAGTTTCTTTTTGAACACCTTTTAGACTCAAAACATTGTTGAAGACATCTCTGAATACACTTTTTAGAGCATTCCCTGAAGACATCTCTGGAGCCTTGAAATAAGATTGGAAACCACTGAAGCAGCCTCGTGAGACCAACCTGAAGCATATGTTAATTTTTTTTTTTGATTTTGTTTTTGTAGTCATTGGAGATCTTGGAGCAAGCCTTTAGCAAATACTTGTTGAAACTGATTGGAAAAACATGCTCTTAAAGACCCTTAAAGACTTATAAAAGCAACATTGTTGAAATCCTTATGATGTAGCCTTATAGAAGTTTACTTGAAGCTAAATTCGTTGAACCTGCTCATGGCAAAAACGTCTTTGAAAGGACTACTGTGTTACTCAGGCTTGAGACTCATTTGAAACAAATGACAATAGAATATTGGAATCTACATTATGATCTTTCTATGCTTGCAAAATATATAATTGAGGATGGTTACACAAAGTGTTCTCTCAATAGTGTTTGCAATATTTTACAGAGTGTTCTCACAAAAATATTTTGCACCACTGTTATAATGTTTATATGTCATATAGAGTAACATTCATTCAATATGGGGCTCTAATAAGCCATTTGCAGTGGCATTCATTCAATGATAGTGCCAACATTGTTTATGCAGAACAAGACATTGCAGGTTATAGATCATTAATGAAATGATGACAACTACACTTTGGACGCTTTTACAGGCTACAAGACATCTATAACCCCTTGCCATTGATGTCAAAGGGGGAGGTAAGCAAAGGTCATGGCCAGCGATGAGAAATAAGCAGAGGTTATGGCCAGCAAGGAGAAATATCTTTCAAGACAAAAGGAGGAGGACGAATGAGTTGCCATCAATGCCAAAGGGGGAGATTGTTAGCAATATTGGCATTGATGTCAGGATTAAGCTGATTGATTAATGTCGATAAATGTTATTGATGCCAGTAAGCACGTTGGTGATAATTTATGTTGAATGGAAAGTGTACATAAATGCTGAATGTTGAATATAAAAAGCTGAAAGTGATGTGAAGTGCAAAGGCTATGCTAATCAATGTGAAGGATAAACATTGAGACACAAGTTGAAATACATATTTTTGTTTCAACAGAAAATGTAGATAATCCAAATCTGATTTGTCTATTTGAATGAGTTGTTAGTTCAAATCTATATTACAAATAATTTTCAGAATTGAAAATGAAAAGACAAGCATGTGAAAAGTTTTGGAAGTCCAAAAGACTATGCTTCATTTCATATTCCTCCAAAGAATACAAACAACTAACAGGGTTTGCTTATAAAGCATACAATGTGGAATGAAATTGATGATCTTCTTTTTGATTGGAAGTGGTTTGCATCAGAGAAAGAATGAGAAGTAGTAAAAGAGAAGAAGAGTGAAAAGAAAAGCAGTTGAACAGAAAACTTGACAGCCGAATTGGATATGAGGTAACCAACATTTGTGACTTGAGAAATTTCTGTTATTTTCTATGTTGTAGCTTGAAAAAGAACATGTTGTAGCATGTTGAGGTAGGAGCCTCTTGTGGGTTGTAGCCTGCAGAAAACTTGTGGGAGTTGGAGCTTCTTTTGAGGTAAGAGCCTCTTGTAGGTTGGAGCCTACAAAAATTTGATGTAAAAAGGAGTAGCAGCTTGCCTTCACATCACTTTCAGCGTAAAGTTCGTGATTTTCTCCCTTCGGGGTTTCCACTTATATCTGGTGTCTTCATGTGTTTAATTCTTGCATGTTGTGTGAATGCTTTGAATTCTTGGTAAACAAATCTGCAAACCTCTCTCCTTGAAATCTGCAAAAGGAATTCAATAATTATTGAGCACAAACATAAATCATTAACTGCATAAGAAGAAGATTAAGTTGAGCAAAAATAAAGAATTAAATAGTGATTCACCCCGCCCCCCACCCCCTCTCAGTCATTTCCCATCTTAAATATCAGTAGGTGCAAAGGTTTCTTAATAGCCTATACCTTACTTTTGAGAGAAACCCCTTGCAAGGAATCTAGCTTTGTATTTGTCTATGCTTCCATCAACAACATGTTTGATTTTGTAAATCCATTTTGAGGTGACAACTGATTTGTCACTTGGCCTAGGAACGATTTCCCAAACTCCATTCTTCATGATGGATTGATATTCTTCTTGGATTGCCTTCTTCCATTCTTCTTGATGAGCAACTTCTTCAAATGTAGTTGGTTTAGATCTATCAATTTTGTCATATATGCTGCATATCCTGAATATCTCCTTGGTCTTTTTCTTTCTCTAAAAGTTCCTTTAGTAGCTCCATGTCCTTCAGCATCTTCAAGAGTAGATTTTAACCAATTTGGCCTCTTCTTGGTTTCAGGTATGATTGTAGGTTGAATATGCTCACTTGGTCCTTCTTCTTCTTCTTGGTTTGTAGTTGTATTGTCATGATGCTCTTCTTCTTCAGATAGTGGTATATCTTCGTCATCAAAATCAATTGGAATATCCTTGGATCTTTAGTAGGCATGATTATCATCGAATATACCATCCCTGCTCACTTCAATTTGTCTTCGTTTCTTGATGTAGATTCTATATGCTTTTGAAGAAACACTGTAGCCAACGAAGATCCCTTTAATACTTGTCGAATCTAATTTCTTTTGCTTGTCCTTTGGAACATGGATGTATGCGGGACACCCAAAGATTTAGAAATGGTCCACACATGGCTTCTTCCCTGTGAATGCTTCTTCAAGTGTCATATTCTCAAGGATTTTATGAGGACTTCTATTTTGTATATATACTACTGTCATTGCTGCTTCGCCCCATATAAACTTTGGTAGATCTTGATCAAATAGCATAGTTTGTATACATTCTTCAATTGCTTTATTTTTCCTTTCCGCAACTCCATTCTGCTCGAGATTGTAGGGAACAATGAGCTCCCTCTTAATTCTTGCTTCTTTACAATATGCAATTAGTTCTTTTGAAGTGTATTCCCCACCATTGTTAGATCTCAAGGTCTTTATCTTTCTTTTGGTTAAGGTCTCCACTTCATATCTAAACTCCTTAAACTTTTCAAATACTTCGTCCTTTGTGTTGAGAAGGTAGAGCCATGTCTTTCTAGAGTGATCATCAATGAAGGTCACATAATAAAGATGGCCTCCAAGAGATTTGTTAGACATAGGCCCACACACATCGAAATGAATGAGGTCTAATATTTCCTTAGACCTTGTATCACTGCTTGTAAAAGGCTTCCTTGTATTCTTTCCCAAAGCACATCCCTTACATACTCCTTCACGATCTTCCTTGATGTTGGGGATGCCATTTACCATTTGATTAAGAGAGGGAATGATCTTGTAATGTATATGCCCATATATTCTATGCCATAGTTTGATAGGATTGATCTCCATGTGAACTAGGGCTTGAGGAGATGGTGTTATAACTCTATATAGCCTTCCTTCACGTACTCCAATAACTTTTTCCTTGTCAATGCTTGAATCTTTTCCCCAAACCAAAACTTTACCATCTACAAAGGCAACCCTATCTCCTTTATCTTCTAAACAAGAAATTGAAAGTAAATTATTTTTCAAACCTAGAACATAGAGTATATTGTTGAGGTGTAGCTTTGCTCCATTTTCCAACTTCAGTGATGTAGATCCAAGGCCCTTGACTACATAACTGTTGTTGTCTCCTAGCTCCACTGCATGAGATGATGGTTCCTTTGATAGAGTATGAAGTTGTCCACTTTCTCCCATCATATGTCTTGATGCTCCACTATCAATGATCCATGCATTGTCATCATCAAGAGTACCTATAAGTGCAACCAAGAACCCTTCACTTTTGACTTTCTTAGATAAGTTGTAGATGATCCTTCCAATCCAGCTTCCTGCAATTCTTATAATATTGAATCCCATCTTCAAGTATCTTGTCATAGAGAAAGTAACCATTTCTTTCAAGCCAACAAAGTGATCTCCAACCTGTTTCGACCTTATCTCTTTTACCATTGTTGAGAAATCAATACTAGTAGGATTTAGGGTTTGATTCCTCTTTCTTGATAATTACTTGTGAATTATGTTGGCCTCTTTTACTTCTTAATTAGTTTATCTTTCATCAAGCAATTACCAAATTATATGTGTATGAAGATCACAAGAACAAGAGACATGAGACGTAGGCGCACAACTAGGGCAAAAACCAATCAAGAAGTCTTTCTTCAGTAGATTCAGTTCAAGATGAGACACTTCCAAACTTCTTAGACATAAACATAGACCTCCTCCAACCACCAAGTCAACCCTTCCCAACAATAAATGATCTTCACAAAATACTCCAAGTGACAACTCCCCATCAACAACTTCAGTTCAGAATTTCGGCCCCCCAGCAGTAGAACTTTGACCCCAACAACAAAATTTCAAACATGTAGTAAACACAGATTTTTGGCCCTAGCAACTGCCCAGAAACTTTGCACGTGTGAGATAGATAGCCCAAAAACTTCGATTTAGGTCTTCCCAAAAACTTTGACCTCTTCCAGCTACTTCGCACTTTTTTTTTGCTTCTCTTGCTTGAAGACGGAACTTGTTGAGTGAATGTTACAAATAGGTCGATTTGCCTCTCCTTATATAGTCTTTCTACTGGGTCGAATTGCCCTTATGTAGGCCGACTTGGGGTGGAGGTGACAAATTACTTTTTTGAATACAAAATTATTCTTTTTACATGATGCATGTTGTCATTCACTGCTTTATAAAGTTATCAGTTGCCCAAAGTGCAGAAAAAAATGAAGATTGAAGCCATTTCCCGAGACACAAGAGCTATCAAAGCTTAATCGGACCCTCTCCATTGCATAGTGCTTAGAAAGAGCTTTCCAACGATATATGGAAGTATGAAAATGGACCTCTGGATCATAAGATATGGCATGTTGAAGTTACCCATGAAAAGCCAGAAGACAAGGAGGAAAGGACCAAATACAAAGGCAAATTGCATATCGCAGGACCATGAGCCAATCGCAATCGCAAATAAGCGATCGATGAGTCCAAGCGACGTTGTTTATCGCATATCGGAGGTTAAGGGTAGTCCCGCATCCCGCAATATCGCTATATCGCAGTCCCGTGATCCCACAACATCACAACCCCACACACTCCAAAACCTTGCGTTATTGTCGATTTACGATATAATGTTAAATCATCGGGGATCGCTGAAAGGGCTTAACAAAGGAAATGCATGCAAAAACAGGGACAGGTGGGCCCTTTCTCTCTCCTCCATGTGGTGGTACGGTTTATTAGAGGTTGGGGGCCCTGGGCATAGTGAATCCTGCAATCCCACGATATCAACAATCGGCAGAGTAAAGGGGCTACCACTTTAAAAACCTTGCGATCTTGCCAATTTACGATACAATGTTAAATCGCTAGGGAGGGGCCGATTCTATTTAACAAAGGAATTCACGAAAAAACCAAGGCCGGGTGGGCCATTTTCTCTCTCCTCCAAGGGGCCACGTGGCGCAATCCAATTGGCCCGTATGTATGACATGGCAACTGACGTCATCAATGACATGGCAGTACAGAGGACACGTGGCATTCAAATTCAACATTTTCAGGGGTCCTATAGGGGCATTTCCAGGTGACGTGTCACCACTCACAGGGTGACACGTGGTAGTGATGACGTCACCCCCGGCAGATCGGTAATCGACGATTGCACACAACAAAGTCTCTCTTAAGTTATTGCGATATGCGGGGATCCTCCCGGACGCAATATATTACGTGATCTAGCCTATAAAGGCCCCGTGTACGAACAATCGGCCAGCGTGCGATTGCGGTATTCTCGGCAGGTCAACCCCGCTGATCGGTGATCGCGGGGTTCATGGGGAAATAACAATGGAAACCCTCTGAAAACACCAAAGTGCAGGATTTCATATAACAAAGTAAATAAGCCCCTGGACAGGAGCCTGAAGGCCTCAGCACTCGAGGACTCAGCACTTGGTTGTAGCCCTTGGTCATATGAAGGAAATAACAGAAAGGGGCTATACTAAAAGGGGCCTAAGAGGAAATCAAAACGCACCTGTTTCGTAATATTTAAGTGATAAAGGCCCACACCGAAGGACTTCTTGTTACATCATAAACGCATCCCCAGGTAGACCAAGAGCATGATATAGAGCTTTTAAAGACGGATGGGTCAGTAGCTCCAACATTGAATAAGAGTATGGTGTGATGGTGTACCAGTATGGGGGGCTCGAGAGCGCTTAATGATTTAGCATGGGGCTCCACTCGACTTCAGAGAAAGAACTAATCAGGTAATTAAGGCAGAATGGACGTGTTGACCACTCGAGTGGCACCTGATGATTATATGAAGACTCCACGCCCAAGGATGATCCAGAGGACAATTGTACCATCATATATCATCAGTCAACAAAGTTTTTTAACTCTACTTCTATCTTCTCATCATCTTTCCTGTACGCAGATTCCACACCCTGTGGGGAATTGTAATAAGTGATACTAGTAATGATGAGTTTTTGAGTCTGTAACCGGCCTAGGATGTTGGGATTCGATTAGCGAACAATTACACCTTGGAGTGTTTTTTTTATCTAGTTAATTATCCCTTCTTTTTCAGAGGCAGATAATTTTTTGGGTTTTTCACTCATGTTTTACCCCAAAGCCGAGGTGACGGTTGAGCCCCTAACACATCTTAGTGTCTAGAGAAAATGTATATTACCATACTAGATCACACAAAATTTTTTGTGGAATTTGGTTAGGTCTAGGTAGTCATTTTTTAATTTTTTAGATTTTCCACACTACAGAAATTGCTAATAAAATTGTATTTAAATTGTAATAGTTGTAGTCTAGAGAAGTTGTACGGGGTATGAGTAATCAAAATTACACCTCTCACCCTCAACTTTCTACTATGACACACTATGAAGAGTTAATAATGTGTTTTGGATCCTCAAAACCCATTTTTTCTAAGTTTAGTGAGAAATTTGACAATTAATTAAGCCAAAAATTAAATAAATGGAGAAAAATATATATCCACACATGCTAAATGTTGTGGAAAATTATGGGGGAGTTAAAGTGAAGTCCCAAAGTGATGTGGAATCCTAAAATCAAGGAAAAGACATGTGCTCAAAGAAAATCGAATTTCTGGCATTAAATGAGAACGCTGCTTACTTGGAAATTCGAATTTGTGAAGTTAATGCACATTTGGGAGGATTTGGGAGAATATTTGGTGGAGATTTTTGTGGGAAATTGTCCCCACATTGGTTACCACCCATATACACTTGTGATTCCATCGAATTTGGCACATAAGGGAAGAAGAAAATGATTTCCACTTGCCAGAATTCGATTTTTACACTTGACATTGGAGTTTCATTCAACAAATTCAAATTTCTCTTTGGGATTGTCACCTCATGCCACTTGTTTAATCACTTCTACATTGGGATTGGCTCCATTGTCGTTATTCATTGGGATTTGCTCCCAACTCTCTATATAATAGAGCCATGGGATCTCATATTGTATCTTTAATACGAGCTATTGTGCCTGAGGAGGTTCTGCGGGATTTTATTCACTACTTGCAATATAATACAACAGTCTTTGGGGTAAAGTGTGACAGTGTTCTCCTTGCATGTGTGGTAAATTCTTGACTTCTTGTTATGCTTTTATTTATTTCCTCATGTCATTATTTCTTTCATGCTAATTTTAAGTTATGTTAGTATGTAGCTATCTCATATTAGCATAAGAATTAATTATTTGCTTTAGGAAAAGAAATCTTCTAGTGTATAACAGATATATCTCAAGGAATTTTTTCCATTGCACTTATTTAAGTTCATGTCGATTTAATGATTTGTGGTGAAGTTTTGTAGATGAATCATTATTTGCTCAAGCTTTTCAAGCGTGAGGTGAAATTCTCGGATGAATCAACCCATTCTTGAAAAATATTCAAGGAGAACCCACATGTTTTGAATTCCAAAGTCTCATCTATATCTTATTTGTGTCTTGCAGGGATTCTTTCAAGTTTCTTAAAGCTTTTATTTCTTGCATCAAAATATCAAACTTGGAATTTTTATTTTTTACGAATTGTACAAGAGCTAAGTCATGACTAGTCAAAGAGGAAAGCTTGCTCATACTCTTTGGCCTGGCCTCTTGTAGATTATTTTTTCAACACACTTTATAGTTATCTTGAGCTAACATTTGTTGTTGTAAATTTTTTTCACCTGTTCTCTTGGAGCTACTTGTGGGATTCATCATCGGAAAATTACTTACAAGTTTGCATGTAGGACCTTGGCTCTTAGATTTAGTGATTACTTCCACCTTTAGGCCAGATTCATCTTGGATATGGCTGAGTTGTTCTTGAGGAAGGCCGAGTTCATTATGGCCATCTCTTGCTCTCTCTTGGCCGTAGCCGTAGATGAGGCTTATCTTCTCTTCTTCTTCTTCGGAAAATCTGCATTTTGTTGAGCCTTTGTGGGCCTCAAATTACATAAATTTTCAGCGAGGAAATGGTTTGATTTCAATTTGTTAAGATTTTCCTTGGATTTAAGAGAAGACTTCATTATCTTTTCCTTCTTGTAACAACTAATAAAATTTCCTATTTTGCGAGCGTGGGTTTTACCCATTGGTATCCCTATCTCTCCACCTTTTGGAGAGACTTGGCGGTCTGACTTTGTTGGTTTATTTCATTTTGCATGTATGCCATCTAATTGAGAAATTAACACAACATGCATCACACTTATTTTGCATGCACTTTAATTTTATTTATTACATGTTTTAAATCCATAACAAGTTCAGATTTTTTGCATGCAAGCACTTTTTACTTTATTTTATTTGGTTTGAACGTAGTTCCAAGTTTACTTATGCTTCACCATTAAGCACATTTTACATGCATCAAGTATTTGGACAAATTTTCTCCATAAAGTAATATTTTATTTCATGTCAAGCAAGTACATTTCAAGTAGAAGTTAATTCTCATTGTTTGGTTAATTTATTTACATGCCCCAAGCATCACTAAAACTTACCTCTAACTTAAGTTGGTTGAATAGACTTTTAGGGACCCTCTACCTCTATTGACTCCTCATTGTGAGATCTAAATATTTGGGCAAACATGAGGTATGAGGACTAAATTTCAATTGTAACTTTGCCTTAGCACTAATCAAATAAAATGAACCAAGAAAAACATCCCATCACATTTGCTTTGGTTTAAAGTCTCACATGCAAATCTTATTTCAAGAGGCACTTTGGATGCAATCATTGTAGTTTTTTTAAATTTTGCAACAAGTTTAATTTTCTTGTACTTGGAAATTGGCTCATATTTTGGTTTAATTGCATATTGTCATGAATGGTTGATTTCACTTTTAAGTACTATTATTTTGGGTTGCAAACTTAATTGCATCTTGGTCTAACAATTGAGTTCTTGTTATCATTTCATTCTCACAAGTAGATTTCTAATTGTATCTTTTTGAGCAAGATAGTTTCCATGCTTTGATTTGTAGACTTATTCATCTTGAAAGCATTTATAATATCTTGTGCTAAAAATTTAGTGTTTCACTTTTTAGGGTTATTTTGGCTTCCCATTTGAAAGCATTTTACTTCATTTTAAGCAAAATACAATTTCATTTTTTAAAGAGTAAATACTTGGAAGGCACTGGTTGTTTATATATTTCATGCTTATCTTATGATGGTTATTGCTCATATCAATTTTTGCTTATAAATCTTAGTGAAATAATCTGTTTAACTCTAACAATTCTCCTAGAAACTCACATCTTTTTAACTTAACTCTTCATTAGGGACCACCCCCCTTAGCTAACCTAGGAGATAGCTTAAACAGAGAGTCAGGATTAGTTTGACAGCCCCTTCTCTGAGTTCCCTGCAACCAACCACACCTTGTGGGGTTGAAGGCTTTTCTCACTGACTTGTAGGTAGGTGTAGGCGACAGGGTCAACAAGACAGAAACCGGCTGAGCAACAGAGGGATGCATACGACAGAGACATGGCTTGACCAAAGGCCACTAACATGAATAGCAGAAGGGACACTTCCTCTATCATCCTCCAGTTTTTTTTTAGTTCTGCAATTTCCGTTTATTTCCAGGAAGGGATCGAGTTCCAATTGTAATCATTTTGGGCAACATCGCCTTACATGGGCTCAGACAGCTAGTCTATTAGGACAGTTGGAGCTTTGGCTAAGACATTTTGTAACTGTAACCCAAGCTCCCCCTCTTCTTATAAATAGGGGAAAGAAACACTTATTCAATGTTTTGGAATTTCGCACCTGCAAGGTCTGAATTTTGAGATGCCACTTTTGGTTCTATTTGCTTATTCATGGGGGACTTGACTGATGTTGTGCTGAATGTTATGGACTGGTTATTTGGACCCTCTAAGTATTAATGAAACTTCCTTGGTGATTCCAAGCATGATCAATGTGCAACATGTTTCCTCTTGGTAAATCTCATTTCATTTGTGTTTTCCCATTTCTGAAATAGTGTAATGAAGTTGTTGGCTTCTCCCTGATTTATGGATTTATCTAGGCTACTAAATAGAGAACAGTACTTGAGTTATATTACAGATTTACTTGTGTTATTCAATAACCTACAATACCTGTAGTAATTGCAGATTTATTTGTGTTATTGGATTAACCTACAGTACTTGTGTGAGCCCAGATTTACTCATGCTATTTGGTGCTAATGATACCCATGTTATATCTGGCATGAAACCTTAATTAGAATACCGCTGTTTCTACCATTTCACCTCCTTCCTCTTACATATTTATGCTAGAACATGGCTGTTGAGGATTTTGTTTGTTTACAGCCCTATGCATCTATTTCCCTCCTTCCTCTCCTCCTTTCCACCATCACTACAACTTCAGTATTACGCTGTCTCATTGTTGCGTGTCGGCCACCAGAATAAGACATTTCTCTTTGAGATTGACCCGATATACCCCCTGCATTTGGATCCATGTGTTGGCTTGAGTCTACCTTAATGAAGGCCTATTGAACCAAGCCCCTTTTATTATCTTTTTATTACGTGACAATTGGAGTGCTGCAAAAACCCCCTCACAGATAATCTTCCATGCACTCATCTATTTAAGATGTCTTAGGCACTGATCTACAATCAACCCAAACGCTGTCCCTAGGAAGCATTCTTTGTCTCCCGACGTAGTTGTGCTCCGGCTGCCATTTGAAGCCACAACATCTTTCTGGTGCCGTTGCCAGGGAACGGATTAGAATATTTTTCCCTGGGTACGGCAAAATTTTACATTTCCTTTGCTAGGTGAGCAATGGAAGTGTGGGTTGAAGATCTCTCACCTTGACAACTCCACTGTCTCAGTTTTATGGTAAACATTCTAGTGACTCCACTGTCCATTTCTCCATTTGATCATCCTGGCTTTCAAGTAGCCTCATACTCGCTCTGATGCTAGAGCAACCAAAAACTTTCCCCACCTGTGAAACTGAGATCACTCATCTAGGAAGGTTTTCGAAATGGCCATTCCTGAATTCCTGGCCAACAAATTTGCCCCACTGAATTTTTCTTCTATTGCTGGTTATCCCAATCATGTCCCTTCGTTTCATGAATGGTATACCTATTTGCCTAGATTCAGTGGGAGCACAGATAGAAGGTCTGACCAACACCTCAAAGAATT
This sequence comes from Pinus tabuliformis, assembly GCA_031772625.1. Lineage (NCBI taxonomy): Eukaryota > Viridiplantae > Streptophyta > Pinopsida > Pinales > Pinaceae > Pinus > Pinus tabuliformis. The sequence continues at coordinate 846,747,480 of CM062811.1, forward strand.
TCATGAATGCATGGAACAACATGGTATTTTTCTTGAAGATGTACAAATGAAGTTGTTCATGTATTCTTTAGAGGAGGATGCTAGAGTCTGGTACAAAACAATACCTCATGGCAGCATATCTTCCTTAAGAAGTTTTCATACAACATTCATTCACTGTTACAAAGGACTATATCCACCGAATGCTCATTTTGAAGATTGCTGCACATATTTTAATGATGAAGACATTCCCGGGTTGATGACCCTGCTAAAGATGTTTGTGGAGCTCCACTCCAAGGAAACATCTACTTGCATCAAGAAGCATCACCCAATGATTAAGAGAGAAAAGAAGGAAACGTTATCGAGCTACAAATAAACCCTTAGAGGTTTGATTCGATCGATACTTCTTACGATGTATGACTCTGATGGAGAGTCAAGTGATGCAGAGCCACAACAATTCCAGTCATGGGAAGAGCCACAAGAAGAGGAGGCCTTCCAGGAGGTTAGTAAAGAAGCTCCAGTCTACAATGCACACCCTTCAGCTGGAGAACGAGATCAAGATCCTCCTCCAATTTACGGTTCCTATTCTTTAGAGGACGATGAGATGGCTGTGGATGTTCAGAAGGAGCTGTTTACCAGCAAGTGGGGAGCCTGCTCACAGTAGCAAATTTTTTAAGAAGGGCCCAAAGTTGAAGGACCAAGTAGTATCTACGATTATTTATCACAAAAAGATTCCTACTGGGAATTCTCAGGGGGCCCTCCAGTCTATGACTCTTACAACTCAGAAGCTGAAGACTCCACTGCAGATTTCCAAGAGGGTTAGCCCTTTGAAGAATGGGTAGCGAAAGATCAACAACAAGGTTTTCTTGAAAAATCTGAGGCTGAGGAGCTAAATAGTGTGTGTGGTTGCCCTGACCAAGAAGACATTGGTCAGCAGACTGTGTGAAAACCAGGCAACTGCAAGTTTTCCTTGTAAATTCCATGACATTGGTCAGCAGACTTTGTGTGAAAAAGAGGCAGCTGCAAGCTTTCCTTGTAAATTCCATGACCCTGTGGCTGAGTGCATGAGCCTATTCTTAAGCCAACAACAAAGGTTGCATCAACAACATGTATCAGGTTCTTTATTTGAAGACGTCTCATCATGCATGCTTGCTTTAATTAATTAATTTATTTCTTTTTTTTTAGCAATGTGAAGGCATAAGGCCCAGTACTCTAATGCTGGCCTGGCTCCATTGGAGGGTTGAACTCACTTAGGTGAATTGAGCACTGTGCATAAGTAGGAATGTATATGTTGTATTCACAGCTCACTCAGTGTCTTGAGGAGGGTCAGAGGTCCGGGATGCAGGATAGCAAGGAAGAAAATGCCATTTTCTAAGTCATGGAAGTCACCTGAGCTTGATGGAACCTTCCCCATTGTAGGGTGCTCGGAAAGAGCTTTCTGATGGTATCAAGAAATCCAGAAAAGGGTCCCTGGATCAAAAGTTACACTTAGTTGAACTATCCCTTTGAAAAAGGCCCTGAAAGCATGGAAAGGGTAAAAATGGCTAAGTGTTCAAATAAAATCGCAATTGGGCCTGGAGGAATTATCACATCACATGAAGACAAAGATATCAGCCTATCGGCAGGCCCGGGGGACATAGATCAATATCAGCATTGGCAGATCGTAGCACACATCCATATCACAATCCATGAAGTCCATGGGGTCCTGCCGTAAGGATTATGGCCGGAGGCGAAGGTCGATTGCGATATATCGCCCAAACTTGCCGAGGGAGGTGGATTTCTGAAATACAAAGAAAAGCACTGAAAAACAAGGCCTGGGCCGCTCCTTCTCTTTGTTCACGTGGCGCTCCATTAGTGATATCACAATCTTGGCCATCAACGAAACAAAGGGCTTCGGTTTAAAACTTATCGACGGTACCAGGGGTCAATTACGATATCGCATATCGCAATTGGCGATCGCAATATACCAAATACTAAAATAGGCGAGACAACAGAGAAGCGATGATTGCGATATGAGGGCACGAATGTGATAAATTATAAACTACAACCTATAAAAATTGCGGGTCCAGGAAATCAGCGGATAGGAGGATTTATTGCGATGTAAAGAAAAGCCCCTTGCACGTTTATTTGAAACCTCAAGAACTTTATAGATGGGTCATTGGTCTCCACCTGTGCTCCTATGCAGAAATTCATGAAAGGGGGCCTAAGACTTAAATAAGAAATCCTCGCCGATCTACCTGTTTTAAATGAATTAATCCCGCACCATAATGTGCTGATAAACGTTGAACAGAGCTTTGACAGATTGATGGGTTGGCAGCTGGGTGTTTTATGAGGAATAAGGGCGCTTTCAAAGAAAGATGGCTTGCAACACAATTGGTGCCGAAGTTAGCTTAAACTTGAAGTGACTATGTCGGCCCGTTTTCACATCAACCGCCTTAAATCACCCATTGCAGCACGACGTGGCCTACAAGAGTCTTTCGTAATAAAGGAATGTTTGATACCTCCTTCTCACTGGGATCCTTCTCTCTTCTCATTTACTCCAAAATTTTCAGATCGCGTTTAAGAGTTCGAAGAGGCAGCAAAGTTTGAGATGACACCCTTCCTCGGCTGACAGGGCAATCTGATCTGACAACAGAAGCCCTCGACCCATGAATGCTCCTGTAATAATCATTAATGCCTTTGATCCTCCCTTCCCTTATAAATAGGGGCTCTTGATACTGTAAAAGGGTTCGAAAATCTAGAGAGAAAAGGGAAAATTCTATAACTCTTGTGATAGCTTATGGATCTTTAGAATACCATAGATTGGTGGTGATTCCTCCTTTTGAACTTTGCAACTTGTTTGTCCTGTAAAGCTATTTGTCTGTTTGTTCCTCAATCCTCCTATTCATGCATTAGTAAACACTGTAATGTCTTTAAATTCTCCTGCAGATTCATTTGCATTTCTTTAAATGCACATGCCTGTGTGAGGGTTCGAAATTACATTTGCAACACTATATGATGCGAAGTCATCTTTCTTCTATTGTTTGTTCAACACTCCTTTTTTAACTCAGAAAGTAGATCAGCTTTATGGTTCCAGGCTCATGTTGTGTATGAATTTCTTGGTGTTGTAAGCTCTGTGATTCTGAGTTGCTTTCCTCGCTTTGTTTGTTGTCATTTACTTTAAAACAATTTGATATAACTATGAAGTTGTGAAGGGCAAGGCCTCCACTGTCTTATTTTATTTCTGAAATCTACTTCTGTGTATCAAAGCTTATATCATTGGCTTACATCTTTGGGAAGAAGAACCACTCTCTCGTGTTCATGTTTGAAGCAATAGGTGATGTCTCTTGTTATTCAAAAAGTCATTTGAGACACATTGATTTGGATGACCCTAGGCACTGGTCTTGTCAGCAATCCAAGGCTGTCTCTAGGGGGCTTTCTCTGTATTATGCTGCATATGCAGGTTTTAGCCACAACAACTTCTGGTGTCGTTGCCAGGGAACTTATTGAAGGATTTTTACCCTGCAACACGATAAGCTAAACACTCTCTAGGCAGGTGAATAGAGATGTTTTGATTGCATTCACTTCACCTTGGCGACTCCACTACAATCTACTCATTATTCATCATCCAAAGGCCTCACACTCGGTCAGGCACTTCTCAGAAGAAGGCCCCATTTGTATCTGACCCTGAGAAGCTAATTTCCAAGAGAAATTGGAAAGAGAAACCCCACTTGCCTGTGCTACAATCTCACCAGCCTTTGTAATTGCCCCTTCCATTTCTCAGTCTACTATTGTTCATCGCTCAGGGTTGGCTCCTAAGATCTTGACATACCCAATTTTCGGCCCATCTACTCAAAACCCTGTGGCCTTGACCCAAGTCCCTCAAGCAAATCCCCATCCTCCTCCCTTATTTCAGATGGTTGTCCCAGGCTTTTTGTTGAATAAGTATGCTCCTCTTGACTTACCATAGCCCCTGAATCCTTTGCCACAAGACTATTTGAAGTTGTTGCCAAGGTTCAATGGAGAAGATGAGAATACTGCTCAGAAACACCTTGAAGCTTTTTGTGCCTTTGTTGAGAATTTCAATGTTGAACAGCTGGATGTAGTACTCAGACTTTTTGTACAGTCTCTTGATGGAGAGGCCAGAAAGTGGTTTAAAACCTTACTAGATGCCTCCATCACTACTTGGGAGGAGCTTGAAACCTCATTTACACAAAAGTGGGGTGAAAAGAGAAATCACGAGTACCTCCTTACAAAGTTCAATGCTATCAGAAAGAAGCCAAAAGAAGACATATCTGAATTCAATAAGAGGTTCAACAAGCAATACAATAACTTGCCTGCTGAAATAAAGCCCCCTCCAGTTGCTGCTCGTGTGACTTACTTGGGAGCTCTCGAGCCTGACTTTGGATTTGTTTTGAGAGAAAGGAAGTCTCTTACTTTAGATCGACTTCAAGTCGATGCTCTCGAAGTGGAAGCCAATTTTGCCTCAGCTGGAAAGATGGGTGGAAAGCAGGAAATCACTATGAGCAGAAGAGGTAAAGAAGAAGCTTCTTCCTCAGGACAAGAAAGACAAGTATCAGGTTCAAAGCTGGAAGAGATGGATAAACTCATCAGGAGTTTGTCATAGAAGGTTGGAAAACTAGAAATCGAGAACAAAAATCTCTCCAAGTAGAACCCTCAAGGAAATAATCGGGGGTATAACCCACAATATAGGAGGCCTCCTTTACAGATGCTGCAAAGGGAGAGAAAAGAACATCCAGATCAAATCCCGCATCCTCTATATATAGAAGAGGATCCAGATGAACAATGGCCAGATACACAAGATATACAAGGGAACTTATATTCTGTTTTCCCTGAGGAGGAACAAGAAGATGTGGCTCACCAGGAGGCCGACCATAATGGAGAAACAAAAATAGAGGATGAAGACATGGATTATTATTACAAAAAGTTTGCCAACTTTATGCAAGCACAACTGCATCACAAGTATGATCTAAGGTCTTCCAAAAAGAGGTCCAGGGAAATAGAACAACAAGAAGCAAATGTTCCTCAGATTATTCCCTCATTGCCAGACAAAGGAAAGGGTAAATTGAACCTTGACCATGCCAGGATAAAAGTCCCTTTAAACAAGGAAAGAAATAGAGAAGAGGGACATGCAGCAAAGGGCATAAAAGTGTTGACGGTAATGAAGTTGAAGCAGCATCAAGGGGTATGGAAAGGACCCCATCTACATTTCATCTTCAAAGGGAGCTTGAAAAGGTGAAGATTGTTGTCCCACTCATTGAGCTTCTAAGACAGCCTACCTATAAAGCTTAGATTATCTGAATTCATGCATCCATCAGTCTCCTCACCCACTCATGATTCTTTAAATCTTCAGGAGGAGAGGCCAATGGTAGTTTTTGGGCCACATGTGGAAGAGCTTGATCCTTCTACAACGCCTTTCTATGTGACTGTTGGGGTCCATGATCTTCTTTTGCACTAGAAACAACTCATAAACTCCACATGTGGAAGAGCTTGATCCTTCTACAACGCCTTTCTATGTGACTGTTGGAGTTTATGAGTTGTTTTCCAACTCCACCATTGATCAAGAAGAAGAAGAAGAAGAACAAGGAGGTCAAGAAGCGACTCCATGGAAAGATGCAGTGGCTAGGCACAAATTCTTGCAGCTGAAAGGGAACACTATTACCCGTGGACTAGTTCCACTAGAAAGGCTCTTTACTAAGGACGACATAGCTGCTACACAAATGGTTTCTGAAACTGATGATCAAGTGTAGGATCATAACATTGGTTCAGAAGAGGAGCCCCAGATGATTAAGCTATCAAAAGGAATCCCGTTGCAGTACCAACAAAGGTATTTAGATCTCTTTAAAGCTTATAAAGATGTTTTTGCTTGGTCGTACGATGATTTGAAAGTTTTTGATACTAACATCATACATCATAAGATTCCTTTGAAAAGTGGGATGAAGCCCTGTAAGCAGAAGCTTAGACAAATAAATCCTCTCTTACTCCCCTCCATTGAAAGGGAGATAAAAAAGTTGTTGCAGGCAAAGATTATTATTCCTTTAAGATATTCACAGTGGGTAGCAAATCTAGTCCCTGTTCGAAAGAAGAATGGGGAGATACGGCTGTGTGTGGACTTCCGCAACCTGAACAGGGCATCTTTAAAAGACAATTACCCCTTGCCCAAGATGGACATCATACTGCAGAAAGTGGTCGGTTCAGCCCGAATGTCAATGATGGACGGGTTCTCCGGGTATAATCAAGTCGCAGTCCACCCCGAAGATCAGGAAAAGACGACTTTTACTACCCCATGGGGAACATTTATGTATGCGCGTATGCCATTTGGATTGATAAATGCAGGTGCCACGTTCCAGAGAGCCATGGACATTGCTTTTGTAGGGGAGAAGGACAAATTTGTGGTGGTATACCTTGACGATATTACAGTCTTCTCGAAAAATGAAGAGGATCACCTTTTACATTTAAAACTGACTTTCGAGAAGTGCAAAAGGTACGACCTCTCTCTAAATCCCAAGAAATCTCAATTCGCGCTAAGTGAAGGGAGGCTGCTAGGACATATCGTATCACGTGAGAGCGTGAAGATAAGCCCAAAAAGAGTTGAAGCCATAAGCCGCATTCCACTTCCCAGAAATAAAAAGGAAGTCCATGCTTTCTTAGGAAGAATATTTTTTTTGAGAAGATTCATCCCAAATTACGCAAAGATAGTCAAAGGCATCACAGATATGCTCAAGAAGGACAATGAGGTAAAGTGGAGTCCCATTCCCTGTGATTCGTTCAACAGGATTAATGTTAGGGTCCAACCCTAACCCCCTTGTTTATGTAATAAGGTCGAGTCATAGTTATAGTTAGTTAAAGAGTCAATAAAGCCCATATTAATAATTGTAAGTGGTTGACCCACATTTAAAGAAGGGACCACAATTAGTTGCAAATGGGCCATGGTATTAGATAGATGGTATTAATAAGAACCATGGTACTGACCCATGGTATTGCATGTATGAATCCTATATAAAGGATAGAGACTCTCCTTGAGGAGCGTCATGTCTTATTTTGTAATCAAGCCCAGCTCTATTGGAGGTTGCCCCCTCAAAGAGGCAAGTGAACATTGCTTTCCTTTCTGAATAATAAAACACATGCTGTTATTTCTTATTGTTCTGTGTTTTGGGTATATTTCTTCGCATATTTGGTATTTTGGTATCTTCTCGCAGGTCAAGAGCATAACAAGTGGTATCAGAGCACTTTCCAGGGCCGGTGGGATCTCCATTTTTAGTAGAATTTCTTTTTGGCTAGAGACGTGTTCCGACGTCTTTAAACCACGGGATCTGTCGTTGAGCGCATAAACCTGCAGATTTGGGGAGGCATGCACGCAGGAAATACAAGAGGTAGTCACGCTTGTTGGGCTCTCTTGTAACCTTTGTGGGTACCTCTTCGAGTAGTAGCCCATTAGACAAAACCGCGCACGGACTGTCTTCCAAGTACCCTCTGGGTATATCGGAAGCCCCCTAGACTCTCTTGAAACCTCGCCATAGATAAACCGTCGGCTGTCTTGCTGCTACAGTACACCGAGAACATCACTCGGGGAGATTATTTGCGTGTACGATAGGGTAGTCAAGTTGTACGGCTAAGGGTACTGTTGATCCTCCTCGGTTAGTGCCTTGAAAGATTGGGCCGAGTACTACTGTCGGACCCTTATGTATATTGCGATCTGCAACACCTGACACTCTTTGAGACCATAGTTCCCTTGTCTCTCTCTAGATCACGCATCATCAAATCTAGCAGATTGGGTTCTATCGCAACCGCAACAATCAGTTCTGCCATTCAGATCTATCAGATTTGCCATTCAGATCTATCAGATCCGCCAATTAGATCTATTAGATCCGCCATTCAGATCCAGCAGTTTGGGTTCTGTAGCAGTCGCAACAATCAGATCCGCCATTCAGATCTAGCAGCAGGGGTTCGATCACTGCCACATTCCTACTCATACTCTGCAGTTGAGGGTTTCACCAACAAATCTGACTATTTGTGTGGCTCTTATACCTGGGCGTGATTCTCGCAGGACATTGCGCAGAATTAAATTTTTCAGGAATCGGCTACTGCAGTATTCTTAAGCGAGGAGTAAAACTCCCAAGTCTGAGACCCTCCCGGGACGCTTATAGGAGACTTAGCCCATAAGAATCAGGTTGACAGGCTGAGCAAGGTGGTACCATTCACTTGTCAGCGTCAAAATTTCGGGTGGTCCCAATTTTTTTTTCACAGTAACGACAAGTGCATCGGATCTGTGCATGGTACAAACCAGAGCTCAAGCTATGGCCAATGAGAAGATAGACATCCTTGAACAAAAGTTGGAGTCATTCACGAAGCAGATCCAGACCTTAAATGACACAATCACAAAGGGCAAGTCAGGGGAACAATCGGAGGCATATGATTTTAATGAAAACCTTGAGGGCGAGTCTAGCCATTCTCTTCACTTCTATGGAAACCACCAACAGTCCCAGCCTCGACCACCCAAGCTGGACATGTATAAATTTGATGGCTCTCATCCGGCCATATGGCTAGCACAAATGGAACAATATTTCACATTGAATCACATCAGAGATGATGCGACTAAGCTAAGTGTGGGAAGCCTGTACTTGGACCAAGAAAGATGGCAATGGTGGCAGTGGCATAAACACTGCTATGCAATGCCAATGACTTGGCAGATATTCTCAAAAGCCCTTTCTAATCACTTTGACCATGAATCTAACTTTTTGGGTCATCTTACTAAGCTCCGACTGACAGGCACAGTGGAAGAATATATTAAAGCCTTTGAAGCATTAGCCTTCCGCACAGGAGGTCTAGCAGATGAATTCTACTTGGAATGTTTTGTCAGTGGTCTCAAAGACGCCATACAAGCCCATGTCCGACTGCAACACCCAGTCTCATGGCTGGCAGCTTGCAAGATAGCTCGTGAAGTAGAACGCACGTTAGCGACCTAGTCGACTCGTCCAAATTTCATAGCCAAGAGACGCCCCACCCAAGCTCTGAGCACTACCCAAATACTTAGGTTCAAAAGGTGTCACCAACAGAAATGGTGGAAAGAAGAAAGCAAGGATTGTGTTATTACTGTGATGAGAAACACTCCTCGGGGCATAAATGCAAGGAACCCAAATTCTTTCAAATTGATGCTATTGATCACAGTTCATCTGAGGAAGCCGGACCATTTGAGGGACCAGAGGAGAAAGATGAGGACAACCAACCAGACAATGAGCTCCCAGCTACACTTGAAGAACCAGTTATATCGCTTCATGCTTTGGCAGGAATTTCGTCTCCCCAAACTCTCAAAATCAGAGGTTTTATTAAGCATCGCCATGTAGTAGTCTTGATTGATAGTGGCAGTACGCATAACTTTATCCATCAAAGAGTTGTTGAAGCAGTGCATTGTTTTGTCAGAGCAGTCTCTAATTTCCAGGTCCAGATTACTAATGGGGGGACAATGAAATGTGAAGGCCGCTGTGAAAATGTCAAACCTCAAATGGGGGATTATCACCTGAAGACCCACATGTTTGCCATCAACATGGGTGGGTGTGACATTGTCTTGGGTGCTGAATGGCTCCGCACACTTGGCCCAATCACAATGGATTTCCAAGAGTTATATATGAGCTTTAAGCAGAATAACTACACACATACCCTTTGTGGACTCCAGGCAGGTGCTCCTTTTATCATCAACTCGCATAGGATGGAAAAATTGTTAAAAAAGGGCCACCATGGAGTTATAGCCCAATTTAATGCCATCCAGGCCTTCGAACCCACTTCCCTTCATATTCATCCTGAGATGCAATAGGTCTTAAACAACCATTTGCAGGTCTTTGACAAGCCTCATGAGCTTCCACCCTTGAGAGGGGAACATGATCATAGCATTACTTTGGTCCCAGGGGCACAACCACCAAATGTGCGCCCATATAGATATCCTTTCGCCCAAAAGAATGAAATTGAAAAAATCATCAAGGAACTCCTGGAAGCCGGTGTCATTTGTCCTAGCATTAGTCCTTATTCATCGCCTGTGGTCATGGTGCTCAAAAAAGATGGGGAATGGCGTATGTGTCCAGACTTCAGGGCCCTCAACAAGATGACGGTCAAAGATAAATTTCCCATCTCGGTTGTTGATGATTTGTTGGATGAACTAAATGGGGCTCAATTCTTTACTAAGCTCGACCTTCGCTCGGGCTATCATCAAATTTGCATGAAAGAAGTAGACATTCCAAAGACTGCTTCCCGAACTCATGAAGGCCATTATGAATTTATGGTCATGCCATTTGGTCTCTGTAATGCCCCATCCACTTTTCAGAGCCTCATGAATCCCCTGCTTAGAAAATTTGTCCTTGTTTTCTTTGATGACATCCTCATCTACAGCCTCACTTGAGAAAAACATCTTCTCCATGTAGATCTGCTCTTGCAACTGCTCCGGAAGCATAAATTATTTGTCAAATTGTCCAAGTGCTCTTTTGGCATGGAAGAAGTTGAGCATTTGGGCCACATTGCGGGGCGTGAAGGTGTCAGGGTGGATCCCAAAAAGATACAGGCAATGCAGGAATGGCCTCAACCAAAGACCTTGAAGAGCTTGAGAGGATTTTTGGGTCTCACCGGCTACTATCGCAAATTTGTCCGCAACTATGGTCGCATTGCTAGACCCCTCACTCACCTTTTCAAGAAAAATTCATTCCTCTGGAATGATGAAGCGCAACAGGCATTTATAGCTCTCAAACATGCCATGTATTCCACCCTCGTATTGGCACTACTCGACTTCACCAAATCTTTTGTGATTGAATGTGATGCTTCAGGTACGGGTATTGGCGCTGTCTTAATGCAGGAAGGTCAACCCTTGGCCTTCACTAGCTAACAACTAAGTGGGACAAATCTGGGACAATCTACATATGAGAAGGAGATGATGGCCATCTTACATGCAGTGGATGCCTGGCGACCATACTTATTGGGGCGGCGTTTCCAAATCTGCACAGACCATCAAAGCCTTAAATATTTTTTGGAGCAACGCCTATCCTCGCCACAACAAAATAAATGGTTAGCATATGATTATGAGATAATTTACAAAAAAGGGCGTGAAAATGTCGTAGCGATGCTTTATCACGCCAATTTGAGGAGGAAAGCACCCTACTAGCAATCTCTCTTCCCATTCCAGAGTGGATTGAAGAGGCTCGCAAGGAATGGTTTTCACATCCTTTGCTCTCCCAACTCATTAATAAATTGCAGGCAGATCCAAATTCCACAGCGGGCTACTCTTGGCAGGATGAGATTCTTCGCTACAAGGACAAAGTAGTGATATCACCAACATCCACCCTCAAAAGTCGCATTTTGGCAGAGTTGCACTCATCTCCCACTGCAGGCCATTCAGGCTTTCAGAAGACTTATGCTCGCACTTGACGTTCATTCTTTTGGACAGGCATGAAAAAGGACATTCTTACTTTTGTAGCTGAGTGTGATGTGTGTCAGCGCCACAAAGGAGAAACAGTCAAATCCCTAGGCACATTACAACCATTGCCCATCCCTACCTCAATCTGGACGGAGGTTTCTATGGATTTCATTACGGGTCTTTCGAAGTCAGGCAACAAGTCAGTCATCATGGTGGTTATGGACATACTTTCTAAGTATGCTCATTTTTGCGCCCTACCCCACCCTTTTACACGAGCTTTGGTGGCTCAATCTTTCATGGACCAGATCTTCAAATTGCATGGCATGCCCACTTCAATTGTGTCTGATCGTGACCCGATCTTCACCAGTAACTTTTGGCAGGAACTCTTCAAGCTACAAGGTACATTACAGCCATTGCCCATCCCTACCTCAATCTGGACGGAGGTTTCTATGGATTTCATTACGGGTCTTCCGAAGTCAGGCAACAAGTCAGTCATCATGGTGGTTGTGGACAGACTTTCTAAGTATGCTCATTTTTGCGCCCTACCCCACCCTTTTACACCAGCTTTGGTGGCTCAATCTTTCATGGACCAGATCTTCAAATTGCATGGCATGCCCACTTCCATTGTGTCTGATCGTGACTCGATCTTCACCAGTAACTTTTGGCAGGAACTCTTCAAGCTACAAGGTACCCAACTACAACTCAGTACTTCCTATCATCCCCAAACTGATGGTCAAACTGAAGCAATCAACAAATGTCTGGAGACCTACCTCAGGTGTTTCACTTTAGAAAAGCAACATCTATGGGTATAGTGGTTACCTCTAGCTGAATGGTGGTATAATACTAACTATCATGCCACCACCAAAATGACTCCATATGAAGCAGTTTATGGTCAACTCCCTCCTTCACCTACTTCTTATATCTAGGGATGCTCGAAGGTACAAGCAGTGGATCAACTCCTACAGAACCGTGCAACCATGCTGGCCCACCTCAAAGAGAATCTCCATTAAGCACAAAATTGCATGAAGCAACAGGCAGACCAACATCGTTTAGAGCGCAAATTTCAAGAAGGGGATCAAGTATTCTTGAGGCTGCAACCATATAAGCAAACATCACTCAAAGAAAAGGGTCGTCAGAAATTATCTCCAAAATTCTATGGACTGTATCAAATACTTTAGCGCAGCGGAGAAGCAGCCTACAAGCTAGCCTTGCCACCCACTGCAAAAATCCATCTCGTCTTCCATGTCTCATGCCAAGAAAGTGGTTGGGAACCATTGCAGAATTCAAACCAGTCTACTGGAATTGGATGAAGAAGGTTCAATCTGGCTCCAACCTGAACAGGTTTTTGACACGCGAGAACGGCACATGCGCGGCCGCACGATCAAGGAAGTCCTCGTCAAGTGGAAAGACACCTCTCCAGAAGATGCGACCTGGGAACCATCCACTGTTCTTCAGCAGTTTCTGCAGCTTTAGCCTTGAGAACAAGGCTACTTTTAAGGGGGAGGGCATGTTAGGGTCCAACCCTAACCCCCTTATTTATGTAATAAGGTTGAGTCATAGTTATAGTTAGTTAAAGACTCAATAAAGCCCATATTAATAATTGTAAGTGGTTGACCCGCATTTAAAGAAGGGACCACAGTTAGTTGCAAATGGGCCATGGTATTAGATAGATGGTATTAATAAGAACCATGGTACTGACCCATGGTATTGCATGTATGAATCCTATATAAAGGATAGAGACTCCCCTTGAAGAGCGTCATATCTTATTTTGTAATCGAGCCCAGCTCTATTGGAGGTTGCCCCCTCGAAGAGGCAAGTAAACATTGCTTTCCTTTCTGAATAATAAAACACATGCTGTTATTCCTTATTGTTCTGTGTTTTGGGTATATTTCTTCGCATATTTGGTATTCTGGTATCTTCTCGCAGGTCAAGAGCATAACAATTAAGGAAGCTCTAGCCAAAGCCCCAATGTTAGCTAGCCCAGATTATTCAACTCCTTTTTACATTTTCTCTTTTGCCTCTCCACTCACAATTGCAGCAGTACTATTACAGAAAATAAAACAGGTCATGAACAACTTGTTGCCTTTTTCAGCCAAGTACTGAGGGATGCCCAATTGAAATATAATATACAAGAGAAACAGGCTTATGCTTTGGTTAAAGTTTTAAAGGCCTTTCGCACTTATGTACTGCAGTCCAAGGTTACAACATTTGTTCCCACGACAACAATCAAAGACATTCTGGTGCAGGGGGACAATGAAGGGAAGAGGGGCAGATGGATAGCGAAAATACAGGAGTATGAGCTAGAAATAAAGCCCACCAAGCTCATTAAAGGACAAGGTCTGGCTCAAATCCTGTCTGAATCTAATTGCCAAGCACTTGGGATAAATTTAATTACAGAAAATAGCAAATCTAAAGAGCGCCAGAGAAACATTAGAACATCTGAACAAAAAATTTATGCCAAGTATGAGGGGTCTCAGTGATATAAAAATGTTGTCCACTACCTCTTGTTCTATGCCCATTGGGGCAGGATTCCTCTAAATATCGAAGCTTGAAATTACATGCTCAAAAATACATTATATCAAATGGCTTACTATATTGGAAGGACCCAGTGGGTGTATTGCTACTGGGTTTAGTGGAAACAAAGAGCAATAGGGTGATGGAGGAATTTCATAAAGTAGCCTGTGGGGGTACTATAGTTGGAAAACCACCGCACACAAAATCCTCAAGGTTGGATTTTACTGGCCTACATTGTTCAAGGATGTTTATAACAGAGTCAGGCGCTTCTAGAAATGCCAGATGTTTCCTGAAAAACATAAGTTTGCTCCTCTCCCCTTGATTCCTGTGCAGGTGGAGGAGCCCTTCAGACAGTGGGGCTTGGATTTTATAGGAGAGATCAACCCACCATCTAGTGGCCAACACAGGTGGATATTGACAGCCACTGATTACTTCACCAAGTGGGTTGAGGCCATTCCAGCTAGGAATGCTACAGATGCAGTGGTTATGAAGTTCATGGAAGAGAACATATTGTCCCGCTTTGGCTGCCCTTCCAAAATCATCACTGATAATGCCCAAGTCTTTAAGTCTGCCAAGTTCATTGCTTTCTGCAACAAATACAGTATCACTATCGGGCATTCCACCACATATTACCCTCAGGGTAATGGCTTGGCTGAATCCTCCAATAAAACAGTGGTGAGAATATTGAAGAAAATCATTGCTGAAAACAAAAGGAACTGGGATTCTCAGTTGAAATTTGCTTTATGGGCCAACAGGGTAACACCCAAGAGATCCACTGGGGTATCACCTTTTGAGTTGGTGTATGGTAAGGTCGCTGTTTTCCCTATACAATTAGCAATCCCTGTAGCAAAGCTGCTACAAGAAGTTAAGGAGGATCCAAGTGCACTAACAAGGAGAATAAATCAACTAGTGGAACTTTAGGAGAGCAGAGAGCAGGTGGAGGCCAGATTATCTGATTATCAAGAAAAGATGAAGTTGCTATTTGACAAGAAAGCTAAGGACAGATCTCTGCAACCAGGAGATTTAGTTCTCAAGTGCGATGTTAGGCGAGAAGACAAGGGCAAGCATGGGAAATTTGATCCATTATGGTTTGGTCCCTTCAGGATTGCGGAAGAAAGAGGGAACAATACCTTTCTACTGGAAAATTTAGATGGTGAATTGCTGAACTACCAGTAAAAGCTCAGTTCCTCAAGTTTTATTTTCAAAATTAAAATTATCTGCTCCACACTCATTGTAAATATCCAGTATGTTTACTACAAACTGTTGGGTTAAGTTTTTATTTAATTTGTAAAGAATTTTTGGCTTTTTGGAAGTATCTTTTGTTCTAGAAATGACTCCATGCCCAGAGGAGTAGTTCGTAGTGTGCAGGTTCTCAGCACCTTGCTGGCAAGGCACTGTCCCCAGATGGAGCCAATGTTGTATTCACAACTCACTTAGTGTCTTGATGAGGGTCAGAGATTCAGGATGCAGGATATCAGGGAAGAAAAGGCCATTTTCTGAGTCATGGAAGTCAGCTGAGCTTGATGGAACCTTCCCCATTGCAGGGTGCTTGGAAAGAGCTTTCCGGTGGTATCAAGACATCCAAAAAGGGTCCTTGGATCAAAAGTTACACTCAGTTGAACTATCCCTTTGAAAAAGGTCCTGAAAGCATGAAAAGGTTAAAAATAGCTAAGTGTTCAAATTAAATCGCAATCGGGCCTGCAGGAATTATTGCATCGCATGAAGACAAAGATATTGGCCTATCGGTAGGCCCAGGGGACATAGATCAATATCGGCATCGACGGATCGCAACACACCTCCATATCGCAATCGGCAAAGTCCAAGGGGTCCTCCCTTAAGGATTATCGACGGAGGCGAAGGCCGATTGCGATATATAGCCCAAACTTTCCCGGGGAGGGGGATTTCCGAAATACAAAGAAAAGCATTGCAAAACAAGGCCCGAGCCGCTTCTTCTCTCTCTTCACATGGCGCTTCATCAGGGATATCGCAATCTCGGCCATCAGTGAAACAAAGGGCTTTGGTTTAAGACTTATCGGCAATACCAGGGGCCGATTGTGATTTGCGATATCGCATATCGCAATTGGTGATCGCAATATACCAAAGATTAAAAGAGGCGAGACAACAGAGTAGCGCCAATTGCGATATGAGGGACATGATGCAATAAATTATAAACTACAACCTATAAAAATTTTGGGTCCGAGAAATTGGCCAATAGGAGGATTTATTGCGATGTAAAGAAAAGCCCCTCGCACATTTAATTGAAACCTCAAGCACTTTATAGATGGGTCCTTGGTCTCTGCCTGTGGTCCTATGCAGAAATTCATAAAAGGGGTTATCAAAGGGGGGCCTAAGACTTAAATAAGAAATCCTCGCCAATCTGCCTATTTTAAATGAATTAGTAGCGCGCCATAATGCGCTGATAAATGCTGAACAAAGCTTTGATAGATTGATGGGTCGGCAGCTAGGTGTTTTATGAGGAATAGGGGCGCTTTTAAAGAAAGACAACTTGCAACACAGTCGGCACCGAAGTTAGCTTAAACCTGAAGTGACTATGTCGGCACGTTTTCACATCAACCACCTTAAATCACCCATTTCAGCACGACGTGGCCTTCACAAGAGTCTTTCGCAATAAAGGAATGTTTGACGCCTCGTCCTTCTCATTGGGATCCTTCTCTCCGCTTATTTACTCCAAAATTTTCAGATTGTGCTTAAGAGTTCGAAGAGGCAACAAAGCTTGAGACGACACCTGTTAAAGTTTCTAAATTTACTTAGTTTAGAAACCCTTCATGCACTTTTACGATTTATTCCTACCTACTTGTTATTTTTCTTTAACAAGTTATTTAGAAATTAAATACTGAAAATAAACACCAGTGCATGCTCAACATATTACAGATCAACAACTAAAAGAAACAAGAACAAGCACACCACAGGACACCATTATTTTTGGACCAATGTCCCCAGAAAAACCCAATGCGGGAAAACCAGTGCAACTATCTTAGGGTTTTCTTATTAAGCAATATCAGAGTACAATCTAGGTGCCGAAACTGGCCTACCCAACAGAGAATTCCTTTAGCAGCTATACCTCACAGTTTGAGGTAAATCCCCTAGTTGAAACCTCGAACAATCCTTCCGGTAGCTCCTCAGCACAAAATTGCTCTTGCAACCCCAGTGTCTGCCCAATCTGGACTGCATCAACCCCTCTATCTCATGCTGGCCCTGTGTCAGCCTTTATAGTCCTGCGTCAGCTGCGCTGGCCCCTCTGGTGCTTTGCGCAACACTTGGCTGCCTCTATGTGGCCCTACGTGAGCCCTTGCTGGCTCTGCGTCACTCTCCTTGGTTGCTGCGTTGCTCTCTTGGCACACTCTCTGCCTTCTCTGTTTCTCTGTACTCAATACCCCTCAGCTACTCTCCCGATCATTGATTCTATCTCTCTTAGCAAACCCCGCTCTAGAGAATAAAATGACTGATCATCTGGTGTGTTCTCCAAGTGACCCTCAAGCCTCCTCTTATACTTTTCCTATTGACATTTCAATGACCGAGATTAAGTACCTAATCCATGGCTAAGATTAGATCTGGCTTGATCCATGTCTTTTGGACCATTCTAACATAGATTCATATTAATATTTTATTTTCCCTAAGTTTAGACTTGGGGACTCCATTAAAAATATTAATTATTTTAATATCTCCTAATCTGTTTAGAATTTGCCCAAACCCTTTCTGGGTATTAGAGATCTCATGTGCCCCAACCTCTCCACCAAATTTCGTGGCTAGAGCACATCCGATGCTGAAAGGGAAATCTAATCTGTCAACAAAAGCCCTTGGCCCATGGATGCTCCTGTAATAGTCATTAATGCTTTGATCCTGCCTTGCTTACAAATAGGCGGTCTTGATATTGTAAAAGGGTTCGAAAATCTAAAGAGAAAAGGGCCAATTCTATAACTCCTGTGATAGCTTATAGCTCTTCATAATACCATAGATTGGTGGTGATTCCTCCTTCTGAACTTTGCAACTTGATTGTCCTGTAAAATTATTTGTCTGTTTGTTCCTAAATCCTCCTATTCATGCATTAGTAAGCATTGTAATGTCTTTAAATTCTCCTGCAGATTCATTGCATTTCTTTAAATGCACATGCCTATGTGAGGGCTCGAAATTACATTCGCAACACTGTATGATGCGAAGTCATCTTTCTTCTATTGTCTGTTCAACACTCCTCTTTTAATTCAGAAAGTAGATCAGCTTTATGGTTCCAGGGTCATGCTATGTGTATGAATTTCTTGGTGTTGTAAGCTCTGTAATTCTGACTTGCTTTCCTCACTTTGTCCGTTGTCATTTACTTTAAAACAATTTGATTAAACTGTAGTTTTGAAGGGAAAGGCCTCCACTGCCTTGTTTTATTTCTGAAATCTACTTCTGTGTATCAAAGCTTATATCATTGGCTTAAATCTTTGGGAAGAGGAACTAGTCTCTCATGTTCATGTTTGAAACAATAGGTGATGTCTCTTGTTATTCAAAAAGTCATTTGAGACACATTGATCTGGATGACCCTAGGCACTGTTCTTGTCAGCAATCCAAGGCTGTCTCTAGGGGGCTTTCTTTGTATTATGCTGCATTTGTGCTGCATATGTAGGTTTTAGACACAACATTATATAAATAAGCTCACTAGCTGAGCATTAACTTTCCAGTTGGTAGGATTTATTTTTCTACATTGTAGATGGATGAGGAAAGCCCCATGGAGATTTTCTGGTTGCAAAGTTCCATTATATTTCTGACTCCATGCCAATGGTGAAGGATACTGGTCTGTAGGTTCTCAGCACCTTGCCAGCAAGGCACTCTCCCCAATTGGAGCCAATGTTGTCACTCATTGCTTTATAAAGTTATTAGTTGCCAGAGTGCGAAAAAGCAATGAAGGTTGAAGCCATTTCCCAAGCCACAAGAGTTATCAGAGCTTAATCAAACCCTCTCCATTGTGTAGTGCTCAGAAAGAGATTTCCAACGGTATATGGAAGTCCGAAAATGGACCTCTGGATCATAAGATATGGCATGTTGAAGTTACCCATGGAAAGCCAGAAGACAAGGAGGAAAGGACCAAATACAAAGGAAAATCGCATATCGCAGGACCATGAGCCAATCGCAATCGCAAATCGGCTGTCGACGGAGTTGTTCATCGCATATCTTAGGTCAGGGGCAGTCCCACATCCCGCAGGTCCTGCATACCACATCCTGCAATATCGCTATATCGCAATCTTGCAATCCCGCATCCGCAACATCGCAATCCCGCACACTCCAAAACCTTGTGTTATTGCCAATTTGTGATATGTTAAATCGCTGAGGATCGCCAAAAAGACTTAACAAAGGAAATGCATGCAAAAACAGGGACAAGCGGGCCCTTTCTCTCCCCTCCACGTGGCAGTACGATTTATCGGAGGTTGGGGGTCTCGAGCACAGTGAATCTCGCAATCTCGCGATATTGGCAATCAACGGAGTAAATGGGCTACCACTTTAAAAACCTTGCGATCTGCCGATTTGTGATACAGTGTTAAATCGCCGGGGAGGGGCTGATTCTATTTAACAAAGGAATTCACGAAAAAACCAAGGCCGGGTGGGCCATTGTCTCTCTCCTCCAAGGGGCCACATGGCACAATCCCATTGGCCCGTATGTATGACATGGCAACTGACGTCAACAATGACGTGGCAGTACAGAGGACATGTGGCATTCAAATTCAGCTTTTCAAGGGTCCTATAGGGGCATTTTCGGGTGACACGTGTCACCACTCACAAGATAACACTTGGCAGTGATGACATCACCCCCCACAAATTGGCAATCAGTGATCGCACACAACAAAGTCTTTTTTCCGCCCAAGTTCCCTTCAGGCTTGTGATTGCGATAAGCGGGGATTTTCCCGGACGCGATATATTATGCGATCTGTAAAGCCCTCGCGTCCGAACAGTCGGCCAACGCTGAGAAAGAAAGTAAAAGGGCCTTCCCCTCCTGCAGTGCGATTGCGATACTCCCGTGGGCCTGACACCGCGGGTCGGCGCTCGTGGGGTTCATGGGTAAATAACAGTGGCAACCCTCTGAAAACGTCGAAGTGCAGAATTTCATATAATAAAGGAAAGAAGCCCTTGAATAGGAGCCTGAAGGCCTTAGCGCTCGAGGACTCAACACTTGGTCATAGCGCTTGGTCATATGAAGGAAAGAGCAATGTTGTTAAAAGCGCGAGCGAGATTAAATCGGCACCGGGAATGAAGCGGAAAAAAGCGGAAAAAGCGGGAAAAAAGCGTTTGGTACAAAAATATTCATTTTTTTTCAATTTTTTTAATATCTAAACCATCTACAACATAAAATAAATACATTGACACATAAATATGATAAGAAAACTAATATATAAGATGTTTAATATCATTTCTAGCGCTAAAATCACACATAACATTGAATCATGTCGTGAATAGTAAGTCCTGAGTCCTGAGTCCTGAGTCCCAGCTCAACCTCAAAATATCAACAAAAAATATGATAATGTATCTCATCATGTCATAATGTCATAGACTCATATACAATAAAATGAAAGTCTAATCCTATTGATTTCCTCTGCCCCTCTTGTGAGAAAATGTCACAGCTTTCTCTTTCCCTCTAGATGTAGATGTTGGTGCCTGTGCTGGTGGAAATGGCAATGGAGTCTGACGTGCTCTAGAAGCTGAAGAACTAGAAGTATGAGCTACAGGAGGTAGACCACGTCCTCTACTGGTCCTAGTGGTAGCCCGGGTAGGCGGTGTCACCTCCTCCTCCTGCTCCTCCTCCTCCTCCACCTGCTCCTCCTCCTGCTCCTCCTCCTCCTCCACCTGCTCCTCCTCCTGCTCCTCCTCCCCCTCATCCTGCACTAACCAATCATCAGTAGAATCCATGAGAGGCCTCTCGGCCTCAACCCTCCATGCAGCAGTGGTGTCAATCCCATCCAATGAGATGGCATCCACATCAGGTGTCCTCTCAAGTTGCCTCACCCACAATCGAAGATTGTAGTAGACGTAGACCATGTCATTAAGTCGCTGGGACTCCAACCTGTACAAAGATCATGAAATAATAATTAATAAATCCAAATTTTCATTATAAATCGTGCTGCCACGGACCCCCGAGCTTTTTTACGAAAAAAGCGCGCTTTTTTCAAAAAAAGCGGCAAAAAAAATTTTAGGCGCTTTTTTCCCATAAAAAGCGCGATTAAATCGGCTTAGGGAAAAAAGCGCGCTTTTTTGAAAAAAGCGCGATTTAATCGCGCTTTTAACAACACCAAAAGGGGCCTAAGAGGAAATTAGAATGCACCTGTTTCGTAATATTTTAGTGATAAAGGCCTGCACCTAAAGGACTTCTTGTTATATCGTGAGCGCATCCCCAAGCAGACTAGGAGCATTATACAGAGCTTTTAAAGATGGATGGGTCGGCAACTCCAGCGTTGAATAAGAGTATGGTGCAGTGGTGTACCGGTATGGGGGGCTCGGGGGAGCTTAATAATTCAGCATGGGGCTCCACTCGACTTCAGAGAAAGAACAAATCAGGCAGTTAAGGCAGAATGGACAGAAACCGGCTGAGCAACAGAGGGATGCACACGATAGAGACGTGGCTTGACCAGAGGCCACTCACAGGGATAGCAAAAGGGACACTTCCTCCATCATCCTCTAATTTTCTTTTTAGTTTTGCAATTTCCATTTATTTCCAAGAAGGGATCGAATCCCAATTGTAATAGTTTTGGGCAACAACGCCTTACATAGGCCGAGACAACTAGTCTAGTAGGACAATTGGAGCTCTAGCTAAGACATTTTTGTAACTGTAACCCAAGCTCCCCCTCTTCTTATAAATAGGGGAAAGAAACACTTATTCAAGGTTCCGGAATTTCGCACCCGTAGGGTTTGAATTCTGAGATGCCACTTTTGGTTCTATTTGCTTATTCATGGGGGACTTGACTGATGTTGTGCTGAATGTTATGGACTAGTTATTTGGACCCTCTAAGTATTAATGAAACTTCCCTGGTGATTCCAAGTATGATCAATGTGCAACATGTTTCCTCTTGGTAAATCTCATTTCATTTGTGTTTTCCCATTTCTGAAATAGTGTAATGAAGCTGTTGGTTTCTCCCTGATTTATGGATTTATCTAGGCTGCTAAATAGAGAACAGTACCAGAGTTACATTACAAATTTACTTGTGTTATTCAATAGCCTACAATACTCATAGTAATTGCAGATTTATTTGTGTTTTGGGTTAACCTATGGTACCTGTGTGAGCCCAGATTTACTCATGCTATTTGGTGCTAATGATACCCATGTTATATCTAGCATGAAACCTTAATTAACATACTGTTGTTTCTACCATTTCACCTCCTTCCCTTTACACATTTCTGTTGGAACATGGTTGTTGAGGATTCTGTTTGTTTACAGCCCTATGCATCTATTTCCCTCCTTCCTCTCCTCCTTTCCACCATCATTGCAACTTCAGCATTAAGTTGTCCCATTGTTGTGTGTCGGCCACCAGAAGAAGACATTTCTCTTTGAGATTGCCCCGATATACCCCCTGCATTTGGATCCATGTGTTGGCTTGAGTCTACCTTAATGAAGGCCTATTGAACCAAGCCCCTTTTTTAATCTTTTTATTACGTGACAATTGGAGTGCTGCAAAAACCCCCTCACAGATAATCTTCCATGCACTCCTCTATTTAAGATGTCCTAGGCACTGGTCTACAATCAACCCATAGGCTGTCTCTAGGAAGCTTTCTCTGTCTCCCGAAGCACTTGTGCTTCAAGTGCCATTTGAAGCCACAACAATGCAAAAGCCCAAGAAGGGTATAATAAAAATGAAAATGAATCTAATGACTCAAGACAAAACCTAGAAGCCTTCAATGGAGGCTTTGACCTAGAAAAATTTGACCCAAGCATGAAACCCATACTTTAAAAAGTCATTTTCTTTAATAATAAATTTTCTTTTTGACAAGTACAATTATGAAAACTGAAGCTAGTTACATTCTTCAACACCATCTTGGAAGCAACCAAAGCCATGATTCATGATAGAAAACTTCCTATGTTTCTGTGGGAAGAAGCGACAAATACTACTATATATGTCCAAAATAGAAGTCCTCATCAAGCCTTGGGAGACAAGACTCCTAAAGAAGTATTTACAGGTGTGAAACCAGAAGTTGGAAATTTGAGAATCTTTTGCTACCTTGTCTACTTTCATGTACCAAAGGAGAAGAGGTCAAAGTTGGAAGCTTCAAGAAAGAAAGGTATGTTTGTTGGTTATTGTGAAAATTCTAAAGCTACAGGATATATGTGCTAGGTCAGAGGAAGATTGAGTTCCTCTTGGATGTGACCTTTGAAGATGTTGCCCTTTGAAAAGCAAGGGACTCTCCTATCCTTGCGAACACTGAGAGAAGGGATGATACTATGCATGTAGATATAGAGCCATCCATGCTCGAGCTTGACCTTCCAAATGAGCCTATGGCACCTTCAAATCCTTTGGATCCTCTTCCTTGTGACCCTCCCACGTGGAAGACCCTTGTGGCTTCGTGATACTTTACAGGATGTAGAGAGACATTTAGCCCCTAGAGGCACCTTCAGAGACAACAAACAACCTCACAAATATTAGGGACATACTGCATTAATGAGCGACATCATACAATATGAACCTTGCAACTTTGAAGAAGCAGCGAAGGAACAAGTTTGGAGAGATGCCATGGCCGAAGAATATCAGCCTATCATGAAAAATGATGTATGGGAGGTTGTTCCAAGACTTGAGGGGAAGTCTGTTGTAACTTCCAAGTAGATATAAAAAATCAAACATGCAACTAATGGTAGTGTTGTGAAGTTTTAAGCAAGGTTCATGGCTAGAGGATTCTCCCAGAAAGAGGGACAAGATTACGATGAGATATTTGCACCTATTGCTTGATACACTACCATCTGGTCCATTATTTCTCTTGCTGCTAATCAAGGTTGGAGTCTTCATTAGATGGATGTGAGATAACCTTTCTTCATGGCATACTCAAGCAAGAAGTGTACCTGGAGCAACCACAGGGCTTGAGCAACATGATAAGGAAACTCATGTTTGCAGATTGAAGAAAGCCCTCTATGGATTGAAGCAAGCCCCTAGGGCTTGGTATGCTTAGATCGATGGATACCTGATGAAGTTGGGATTCAATAGAAACAATGTCGATCCAAACCTCTACTTCAAGGTTGTCGAAGGTATGCCTTTGATTTTGGTTTTATATGTTGATGATTTGTTCATGACAGGAGCAGAGCCTTTGATCATCCATTGTAAGAGGGAGTTTGCCTCAGAATTTGAGATGAAAGATCTTGGTTTGATGCACTATTTCTTGGGCTTAGAGGTGTGGTAGAGACCTGGAGAGGATTTGCTTAGCCAAGGAAAAGATGTTGTCAAATTCTTGGACAGATTTGGAATGGTGGATTGCAAATCCCTGGCCATACCAATGAAGGCAAACTTCAGGAAATTATGTGGTGAAGCTATTGGACTAGATCCAGCAGATCCTTCTTTGTATCGACAATTGATTGGGGTTCTGATGTTTTTGGTCAACACAAGGACGGATATATGTTTTGCTATTAACACCTTGAGCTAGTTCATGGTGGAACCTTTGCATGCTCAGTGGGTGGCCACAAAGCATGTGTTGAGATATCTACATGGGAAGATCAATTATGGACTAGTATATGCCTCCGGTGATGATTTGAGATTGCATGGATATACAAATGCAGAATGGGTTGGGAGTATCACTGATATGAACAACACATCAAGGTGTTGTTTTAGTTTGGGATCTGCCATGATTTCCTTGATGAGCAGCAAGCATAAATTTGTTGCTCTCAATACGATTGAGGCAGATTATATTGCAACTAATATGGTTAGTTGTAAGGCAGTGTGGTTGCGGAAGCTCTTTGCAGAGTTGTTTGATAATGTGGCAGACACCACTGTCATATATAGTGACAATCAAAGCAAGATCAAACTTTTCGAGAATACAATATTCCATGACAAGTCGAAGCACATCAAGATCAAGTACCACTATCTCAGAGATATGGTACAAAGAGGAGTAGTGAGGCTCCAACACATCTCAATTAATGAGTAGGTTGCAAACATTCTCACCAAGCCTTTGCCAAAAGTGAAGTTCTTATTTTTCAGAGATCAGCTTGGAGTGCAGGAGAATGTATCTCTCCTTGAGAAAGAACATTGTTGAACAAGAACACTGAGCATATGCTCTTCCCCCAGTCTTTTGACTAGCCATGGACTTGGTGGGTGGGGGAGGCGAGGGGGGTGAATGAGCAACGAGGCTCTTGGGTGCGAGGGTACTCCTAGAAGCCATGGACTTGGCTAAGCACATACCCCGGTATGCATCCTACTCGCGAGTCGCAAGTCACCTTCGTGTCTTTATTGACCAAGGGCCATATTGAGATGGGGTTAAGTTTGCCGGGACTGCCACATATCTGGTTAGTGAGTGAGGAGATGTAGGTGCATGTGATCTTTACCAAAGTCGGACATGACTTCCATGGACTTGGTTAAGGTAAATTGATCTCCCTAAGTATTGGATGTAGGTGTTCTACTACTTGATCAATAAGGATCAAGCTGGGTGAGGGCCAGTCAGTGAACATAGGGTGTGTGTGATCTTTACCAAGGTCATTTATGAATGCTCTAGGCTTGGTTGTGGTAAATCGATCTTCCCTATTGATGTGGATCATTCTTCTTCTTCTATGGATTGTGTCATCATTGTTTAATTGAGATGAGATGAGACATTAGAGAAATTTTGAGGTAAAAAATGGGCCTCAAAACAGAAATGTACAACCAAAATTAACTTTATATGAACCAATAGGATTTAAGATGATGATGTCAACCATGGAGGATAATTCTCCGTTTTGGATTAAAAAATTAAAAATACTATTTTTTCCACTTGTATTTTCAACTTATCTCCCTAAAAATACTATTTTGGAAAGGAGCAGTTCGACAGTTGGCAGGAGGATTTTCAGGAGGGAAACTGAAACTCAGAGGGAGTCTAGAAGAGAACTTCCAAGAGGGAAGTCGAGACTCAGAGGGAGTATAGGAGAAGAGCAAAGATGGCAATGAACAGACTGAGGGATCAGGACAGGTTGGACGAGGCCTCCAACTTTGTCATCTGGAAGGCCAAGATCCTGTATGTTCTGGATAGGCATCACATCAAGGGCTTCACCTTGAGAACTGTGGCTATCCTAGTCGACCCAGTCAATAGTGAAAGGTATGAGGATGCAATGGCCAAAGCAAAGTGCATAATCCTTGATGGGGTCAAGGATCATGTAGTATAACATATTGCCGATAAGAACACGACAAAGGAGATGTGGGATACCTTGACAACATTGTATCAAGGCATTTTTGTGTAGAGGAAGATGCTACTGGAGAATCAGTTGCGGTCATATCAGATGCAGAAGGGGAAGCAGATAGATTTATACCTCAGTAGGTTGCAAGAGATTAGAGACCAACTTACTTCCATAGGGGCCACGCCGTATCAGGAGTTCATGGTGAGGACGGCCCTGAATGTAGTCTCCAAGGATTGGGAGACATTTGTCCAAAGCATTTTGGGCAGAGCTACTCTTCCAGGATGGGAAGAGATGTGGGCAGCTCTTCGCCAAGAAGAGATCAGACGACTGACCAAGGCAGGAAGTAGCAGCAAAGGAGGTCGAATCAAGAAAGAGGAGGAAGAGGATGCGGCTTTGGCATCTGCGTGACAACAGGGGAAGAGGAAGAAGGACATCTCCAAGGTGAAGTGCTTCCATTGTGGGGAGCTGGGTCATTATGCAACCCAGTGTCCCAGGAAGAAGAATAAGGGAGAGGCTTATGACTCCAAGGCAGCTCCAGCTAAGGCAGAGAAAGAAGTCGAGATAGATGACAACTGTGCCATGAGGGCTCATGCACCTCTAGAGAAGAGGTGGGGTGACATCGAGCTGTAGTCAGGAGGACTACAAAAGATGTGGGGTAGGATCCTTGAGGTACCCAAACTCTTGGATCATATTCGGCTATGGGAGCCCCAATAGATTGTAGCAGGATGACGAATGTTGGTAAAAGCAAGATGCGGATGGCACGATAGGGCAGTGCAAGAGTGCAGGTGTCTGTGGCAGCGCAGTGGGGGTTGCAGCAGTGTAAGAGGCACAAAGATGGTTACAACAGTGTAGAGAGGCACAAAGGTGGTTGCTACAGTGCGAGAGGCACAAAGGTGTTGCAGCAGCGCAAAGGCAGCAGAGGGAGCACATGATAGCAACAGGTGGAGCTTCAACATCAGGGGGGCTTCTAGCCTGACAAGGATGTCAGTAGTTGGGTAGATCAGTTACTGACATCTCAGTAACTGAGTTGCAGTGCAGCAGTAGCAGTGGTAGTGCTATGGGCAGCACGATGCAACATGATGAGAGAGAACTACAGTGCAGATGCAGTGTTGGGAGGAAGGACCAGCAACAACACAGATGCAGACGGAGTTGCAGTACAAATGTAGCAGTCGCCGTGGTAGAGCCATGGGCAGCAGTACAGGAGGCAACAATGCAGAGGATGTTGGGTAGCAGGCCAAGCATCAACACAGGTACCGGTGCCAGATGACCAGGGTGATGTTCAGTGGTGGAGCATTACTAGAGCACATTCCTCACTAAGAGGGAGTGTTGATTTGGGGTAGAATCAGATGTGCTTTAGCCATGAAATTTGGTGGAGAGGCTAAAGCACATGAGATCTCCAAGACCTAGAAATGGTTTGGGGAAATTCCACCAGGTTAGTGAGATATTAAAATAATTAATATTTTTTTATGGGTTCCTAAGTCTAAACTTAGGAAAATAAAAATATTAATGGGTATTAATATAAAACTGGGTGAGAATGTTCTAAAAGACATGGATCAAGCCAAATCTAATCTTAACGGTTGATTAGAGATTTAGTCTCGATCGTTGAAGACTCGACAAAAAAAAGTATAAGAGGAGGCTTGAGGGTCAGTTGGAGATACACCAAGATTGATCAGTCAGTTCGATTTTCTGGAGCGGGGTTTGCTGAGAGAAATCAAACAAGTGATTTGAGTTGCAGCGAGGGGTAGTAAGTACATAGCAAAGAGGCGGAGATAGTGCCAAAGGGCCAACGTAGTGATTGAGGAGGCTACGCAGAGCAAGCAAGAGCCAAATAGAAGGCCAGGGAGATTGCATAAAGGCTAGCAAGGCTTGCGTGGGTGACAAAAAAGGCTAGAGAGCTAACACAGAGAGGCAGAGGGCTCACGTAGGGGGTTCTAGAGCTACGCAAAGGCTAGCAGGGCTGACGCAGAGCCTTGGAGAAGTGCTGGAAGGATTTTCGTGGGGCAGACTTGCTGAATATCTGCTTCCAAAGAGAGTTATTATTGCCAAATAAAAATCTCTGTTGGGTGAGCAAGTTTGGCACCCTAGTTGTACTCAAGAAAACTGCTTAATAATAAAACCCTCAAAACTCCTGCACCGGTTTTCCCACATTGGGTTTTTCCGGGGATGATTGTCCAAAAATAATGGTGTCCGTTGTGTGTTTGTCTATTCTTTCAGTTGATGATCTGTAGATGGTTAAGATTGCATTTGTGTTTATTTTTAGTATTTATATGGTTAAATAACTTGTTAAGGAATAAACAAGTAGGTGAAATAAACCAGCTAACGCAGGAAGAATTCTAACGAGTTAGCCTTAGAAATTTCAACACTTGCAGATTCAGAGGGAGACTCTGCAACGGAAGAAGAGTGCATGGTTAGTGGTGAGCAAGGGTGCTCCTACAACTGCCAAGAAGGAATCGTGAAAAGAGTGGAAGGTGTTAAAGGATAAGAAGAAGAAGCAGGTTGCTTCTGGAAGTGACAGCGACACTTCTGAGAAGGGCGTAGGTCACCGCATAGGGATTGTTGCGATTGTGAGTGCCAAGAGTTGGGCAAGTGTTGCGAGCAATGATGATGAGGACAAGATACTTCCTAGCCTTCGAAGTACCTTCTTCGATAAGAGGGAGTGTTGATTTTTGTAGCTTGGGAGGTACTCCAAGCCCTAGGGTTCAGGGTTTGGAGGACAAAGCGCCACAAGGGTAGCTTGTGGGCTTGGAACCCAAGTGTGGGGTTTTGGCACCCATCGTGTCTTTGGGGAAAAACCATGATGGATTCATGACATGTGATGGATGAGGATGATAGTGCTTGTAAAGATGATTCCAATCCATCGAAAATCAACCAAATCCGAGTTATCGTTAGAGAGGTATGAATTTTTGAAGTTGACAAATTAATTTGGATGTCAAGTAGGCCGACTTGATATGTGTCACTTCAAGTGAGACATTGAGCCATTGTATGTGTATAAATACAAGGCGTATTGAGGTCATTTAGAGCATCCATTTTTGGGCAATACATCTCATAGAGAGCTCTGAAATTTCATGGAGGAAGCCACAACTAGATTAAGGAGGCCGAGGAGATTTTGGGACAGTGTGGTAAATCTGCCTAGACAACGTGGGAGAAGCCTGTGGTTGAAGGCCAAGTTGTTGTAGGTGCAGTGGATGTGTTTTGGGTTAAAACAAGGTTGTTTGGGCCGAGGAGATAAGGAGCAAGTCATTGTTGTTTTGGGGTTGTTTGGTGGAGTTTTGGAGGGGGCCGAAGGCCTACAACAGTTGTTGTGCTAGGCCGCAGGCCATAGCCAACAACTGGGCCGTCTCTAGGGCTGTGTTTGGGGTTAAACAAGGCAGACAAGGGCAACGTAGGAGTGGAGGCACCTTCCCTTGGTGAACCGCAACCTTAGAAGGCTTGCATTGTTGACTGTGTGTTGGGTGGAGGGCAGTGTGGTGTGCCCTAACCAGTGATGCAGTGACAGCAAGAGGACAACAACATTTTGGAGAGGTGTATTGGGTCAAGTGTGTGACCGGATTGGATTGTGATTGCGACAACTTGTTGGTGCCATGTGGATGACATTCCATGGTGGTGAAATGTCATCCTAGGAGCAAAATCAACAGTGATTGGATTGGGTGTCAAAGAGTTGATTGGAGGGCAGCGTGTTGATAGCCCAAAGTAGCACTAGATGAGCTATCTTGAAGGATGAAGAGCAGCTGAAGGTTGGGTGAAGGATGGTACTGAAGTGCAACACTTTGATGGACGAAAGTTGTTGATGGCATGGCAGATTGGAGCTCAAGAATTAGGCCTACCCAGAGAGCAGTTGATGAGCCCGTGTTCATTGTAGCAGACGTGACTTGCAACAGTGATAAGAGGCAGCCCTTTTGGAGTCTCAAAGTGTAGATGCCTTGATGGACTAAGGCACTACTAGTGAGCAGTACAGAAGCGAAGGAACGACAGGACGAGATACGACATAGAAGCTGCAACGAAGATTGTCATTGTATCTTGTAAACCATAGACTGTTGTATTACTCAGTTTGTTTAATATAACGAAGATTGGGATTGTACATATTGTACAATTTTGTTTAAAACTGTGTATATTGTGCATATGTGATTCACTGCTTTATATTTCCGCTGTGAAAAGTAGTTTATGGTTGAGATTCTTGGTTTGGTAGCGTCTGTGATTTTAAGACTCTAACCTAGTCCCAAGGTAATTGAAATTCAATATTCTTCACTAGAATGAGAGATGAGTGAATGTGTCTCAAGGAGGACGAGTTCCCTCCTATATTAGGCTCTTAAAGGTGGGTGTTGCTCTTCCTTTTACGCTGAGTTGCCAACTGCTAGGTCGACTTGGTCTTTGAGGGTATCTGGACACTTTTTAAGACAAAAATATTTTTCTTTACAAGTTACAATGTGCCCAATGGGGTCTTCAACTTATGACAATGACTCTTTTGACTTCTTGACCTAGGAAAAACCCTAGAAGCACTCAATGAGTGCTTGAATAAAAGACCTTGAGCATGAAACCCTTGCTCCAAAAATAATAATAACAATTTTTCTTTCATTTCACACTTTACAAGAATCAAAAGTATATTTCATCTATATGAAGACCGAACCTAGTTACACATTTTCCAACAATCCTTAACTATAGAGGTATTCATATATGGTACATGGACATTCTCAATCTGAAGGGGTCTCATAAGAAGAGTCGGATTGGTAACTCATCTGTAATAGCATCATACCAACCAACATTGTCACATAGCAAGGCTTTGACTAACAACTCTATCTCTCCACGAGATTAGAGCACAATGCTAGTGAGACCAATGATTTATAGACACCATCATCGTTATCTCTCAAAGTACATACTCCACTTAAGTGTTCACAGAGTATGAACTTCTTTGGACTATTCTTATCTTGGATAGCCAATCCTCAAAGAATATCGGTCCATGACTACACTCATCTTCGATGCCCTACCACATCCTCAGAGAGTATCGGATCTCAGATGTTTACCCAATCCTCCATTCTGTCTTCCCAAGTGAAGACAAGAATGATGTGCCTATCTGTCCCTCTCAACTAGAGAGGATATATCAACCAAACCAAGCTTGTCTCTCAAATACACAAGCTTCTTACTAGGAAGAGATTTTTTTCAATATGTCAGCGACGTGTTCATCAGTGGAGATACGTTGTAGTTGCAATACACCATCTTGCACTGGTTTCCAAATATAGTGATACTTGTTGTTGATATGCTTTGTCTTTCCATGAAATACTGGGTCTTCAGACAATCGTATACAATTGGTGTTATCACAATGTATCACTGTAGGGTCCATAGGTCCCGCAAATAGGCCGGATAACAACTTCCTTAACTAGATCGGTTCTCTTCTTACTTCATAGGTTGTAATATACTCAGCGTCAACACTACTCAAAGCAACTACATCTTGCTTTCTACTCATCCATGAGACCATGGAGGATCCCAAACTGAAACATCCTCCTATAGTGCTCCTCCCATCTTGCTCACTGCCTCCCCAGTCAGAATCTGTATATCCAATTAGTTGGATATCATTCCTTCTATCATACTTGAGGCAGTAGTGGATGGTTCCTCGTAGATATCTCAAAATATGTTTTGCTATAATCCAATGATCATGCTTTGGCTCCACTTGGAATTGACTGAGAACATTTATTGCAAAGCAAATGTCTGGTCGAATATTCACCAAGTACATCAATGAGCCAATCAATTGTCTATACTTGGAAGGATCTACCGGGCTCGATTCATAACTCCTTAGTCTTTTCAAGTTTGTGATTATCGGAGTTGTCATTGGTTTGCAATCCATCATGTTAAACCTCTTCAACATCTTGATCATATACTTTCCTTGACCCAGATAAATCTCATTACGTCCTTGCAAGACTTCTAGTCCCAAATAGTAACGCATCAGCCCTAAATCCTTCATGTCAAATTCTATTGCTAATTGCTTCTTACATTCTTCAATTTGACCTTCTACACCTTGTTGACCCTGCTGCCTACACCTACCTACAAGTCAGTGAGAAAAGCCATCAACCCCACAAGGTGTGGTTGGTAGCAGGGAAGTCAGAGAAGGGGCTGTCACACTAATCTTGACTCTCTCCATTTGAGCTATCTCCTAGGTTAGCTAAGGGGGGTGGTCCCTAATGAAAAGTTAAGTTAAAAGATGTGAGTTTTTAGAGAGAGGTTGAATAGACTTTCTCGTTGTGGAGCTCTTGCTAGTCTTGGGCAAGAGGCTATTTTTGATATTCATTTGCTTTTTCAAGAACAAGTAGAGCCTAGCATCATGAATGATCTTTTTGCTCCTTGTGACTTCACTAACATAAATGGCTATCCTCACAATATCCCTGACAAGGCTATTAAAAAGTTGCCTTCCTTTTAAGGTAACAATGCCATTAGTACTACATCAAATGTGAAAAACTTTAATGTTTGTACCTTTAAATGGTGTAACACTGCTAATTATGAGGATGTGAAGATGAGGCTTTTTGTTTTATCTTTAGAAGAGGATGCTCTTGATTGGCTCACTGAGCAACCTGCTAACTCATATAACTCTTTACAAGCCATTCTGACTACATTTTTAGATAAGTTTGGAGAGAAGAAGAAAAACAAGCATTTGATCAATGCCATTAGCAACATGAAGAAAAATGAGAATGAGACCATGGAGGAGTTTAACAAAAGATTCAATGAATTAGTAAAAAGCATGCCTGCTACTGTTAAACCTCCTGATGAATTTCTTTTATGTTCATATCTAGATGCTTTTGGGGTTGACACTGCCTATGAGTTGAGGAGGAAGGAGCCTACGAATCTAAGTGTAGCTCAATCTGAAGCCTTGAAGATAGAAAGGGCTAGAAAGCAATCAGGAAAATTTGAAATTCCTGGTTTCAATAAAGGGCCATCAAAATCAAATGATTCCAAAGGCAAGGCCAAGGAAGAGACTACACATGATCCTATTAAAGAATTAACTCAACTCATCAAGAGCATGGAAGCAAATCACATTAAATAAATGCAAACCATGCAAAATAGGTTGATGGCCATGGAGAGATCACAAGTGCAAAGATTCCAACCTAGGCCAAATGATAGATGGCAAAAGAATAAAGGCCCTCAACAGGAGCATAGGCCTCCAAATCCATTGGAATCCACCAACATGGTAGATCAGGTTCCCCCTTTTTGTAGGCCATGTAATCAGTGCCATGAAGAAGCCACATGCCCATATGTGAAGAGAATCATGGAAAGTGGCATGTTAGGAGATGAACATGTAGGGACAACTGGTCAAATCAATATATTCTCCATGGAGGATCAGATATACACCATTAAGAGAAATCAAGAGATTGACCATATGCCTAATAATCTTGGGGTTTACAATATGATTGCAAATTTTGACGAGGTCACTAAGATTTTTTGGGGAAAACCTACATCGTTGTAGAGACTCTTGCAAAATCTGAATTGAGTAGAGCCGCCACTTGAGCAAGAATCTAAAAGGAGGAACACCTCATCACACTCGAAAAGGAGGAACGCCTCATCACACTCGAAAAGGAGGAACACCTCATGAATGAAACCCCAAAGTCTTTATTGATATTTCTGAAAGTGTACAAGGCAACAGCGCTTCCGCAAGTACAATAGTTAGTAACAATCTTATACAATGTGAGAGCCCATGGCTCTATTATATAGAGAGTTGGGAGCAAATCCCAATGAAGAATGACAATGACAAATGGCATTGGAGCCAATCCCAATGTAGAAGTGATTAAACAAGTGGCATGAGGTGACAATCCCAAAGAGAAATTCGAATTTGTTGAATGGAGCTCCAATGCCAAGTGCAAAATCGAATTTTTGGCAAGTGGACATCATTTTCTTCTTCCCTTATGTGCCAAATTCGAATTTTATTGTGGAATGACAAGTGTATATGGGTGGTAACCCATGTGGGGACAATTTCCCACAAAAATCTCCACCAAATATTCTCCCAAATCCTCCCAAATGTGCATTAACTTCACAAATTCGAATTTCCAAGCAATTTTTTCATTTAATGCCAGAAATTCGATTTTATTTGAGCACATGTCCTTTCCTTGATTTTAGGAGTCCACATCACCTTGGGACTTCATTTTAACTCCCCCATAATTTTCCACCTCATTTCCACAACACTTAGCATGTGTGGATATTTATTTTTCTCCATTTATTTAATTTATGGCTTAAATAATTGCCAGATTTTCCACTAAACTTAGGAAAAGTGGGTTTTGAGGGTCCAAAACACATTATTAACCCCTCAAAGTGTGTCATAGTAGAAAGTTGAGGGTAAGAGGTGTAATTTTGATTACTCATACCCCATACAACTTCTCTAGACTACACTTATTACAATTTAAATACAATTTTATTTGCAATTTTAGATCTGCGGGAAATCTAAAAAATTAAAAAATGACTACCTAGACATAACCAAATTCCATGAAATTTTTTGTGTGATCTAGTATGGTAATATACATCAACTCTAGACACTAACATGTGTTAGGGGCTCAACCTTCAAACCGTCACCTTGGCTTTGGGGTAAAACGTGAGTGAAAAAACCCAGAAAATTATCTGCCTCTCAAAAAGAAGGGATACTTAACTAGATAAAAAAACACTCCAAGGTGTACCTATTTGCTGATCGAGTCCCAACATCTTAGGCCTGTTACAGACTCAAAACTCATCATTACTAGTATCACTTATTACAATTCCCTGTACGGTGTGGAATCTGAGTACAAGAAAGATGATGAGAAGATAGAAGTAGAGTTAAAAAACTCTGTTGACTGACGATATTTGATGGTACAAGTGTCCTCTGGATCATCCCTGGGCATGGAGTCTTCATGTAATCATTAGGTGCCACTCTAGTGGTCAACACACCTATCAAGAGAAGCTAATCTACATACAGAAGAATGATTACTGGTTCACCCTTCACAACCTTAACATAAAGGTTCAGATGATTACTGGTTCACCCTTCACAACCTTAACATAAAGGTTCAGATCAGTAGAACTCTTGTGAAGCCTAACCTCTAAAGGTATGCATCCATTCTAGCATACCATGCCCTTGGTGCTTGTTTGAGACCATATAATGCCTTCTTCAATCTGCAAACATACTCCTTTCTATCTTTAACTTTAAACCCCAAGGGTTGCTCTTATTGAAGGAAATGTAATTAGGTTAAGCCTTCATAAATGTAATTTTGATATTTGTACGTATTCAAGAAAAGAGAAATTATTTTTGTATTATTTGTCAATGACTTTCTTGCTCATTGAAAATAGGTCAAGCACATTTTGAAGTGCTTCTAGAGAG
This sequence comes from Pinus tabuliformis, assembly GCA_031772625.1. Taxonomy (NCBI): domain Eukaryota; kingdom Viridiplantae; phylum Streptophyta; class Pinopsida; order Pinales; family Pinaceae; genus Pinus; species Pinus tabuliformis. Next base: position 846,783,006 of record CM062811.1, read on the forward strand.
TCAAGTCAAAATGTAATTATGATAAGACCCTTTGAGAGCATACATCATGTATGACATCATACAAGGTCAAGGGAACACCTCGCATGGTCAAATCCTCTCCTAGTATCAACGTGGTCTCCAAGTAGCAAAGTGATGGGTTAAAAATGAAATATAATATAACTGTCAAGTCAGCCTAGAGGACAATCATGTCGGCCTAAAAAGGAGGGACAAAACTCGATTTATAGAGGTTATCCACTCATTTCAACGTGGAACATAAGCTCTAAAATCAGCAAGCAAGAGGAGATAAGAAGGACGAAGAAAAGCCAAGGTGAAGGGTCTGTTAAGGTAGCGAAGTAAGGAGGAAGGATAGCGAAGGTCAAGGGGACTGTCTAGAGGGTACAAATAGTCACACATGCAGAGGATGATCCTAAAGATGCTCTGCACAGATCCCCAGGAATTGCGTGATTTCGTCAAGTGAAACTCATAATCCTCCATGTGAAGTGCTAAGTGTAGAAGCAATTCGAGCTAATAGTGAGAGAAGGCCCCACGGACCTTAGTCTAAATATTTCATAGAATATCCCTTCAGTACATGAGTTCCTCTAATAAATTCGATTTTCCACATGTGCAATTGCTGCTTTATCTCTGGCAAATTAGATTTTATGAAATAATGGTATATTTATGGTGAGTTTGCTCAGTCATCTTCCACATGTCTATTGACTCAACTCTTTGACTTAGGATAATTTCCAAGCCATTTCCAAGTCATTCTGTCACATGGAATAATTTATTTCTCTCTATTATATTTAATTCTAGCCTAATTAAATGCCACAATTTCCACTAAACTTAGGAAATGTGGGTTTTGAGGGTCCAAAACACATTATGAACCCCTCAACGTGTGTCTTTGAGGGTGAGAGGTGTAATTTTTATCACTCATAACCCATACAACTTCTCTAGACTACAATTATTACAATTTAAATGCAATTTTATTTGCAATTTTTAACTTGCGGAAAATCTAAAAAATGAAAAAATGACCGCCTAAACCTAACCAAATTCCACGACTTTTTTTTTGTGTGATCTAGTATGTTAATATACATCGACTCTAGACACTAAAATGTGTTAGGGGCTCAACTTTCAAACTGTCACCCCGACTTTGGGGTAAAAAGCAAGTGAAAAAACCCAAAAAATTATCTACCTTTGAAAAAGAAGGGATAATTAACCAGATAAAAAACACTCCAAGGTGTATTCGTTTGTTGATCGCGTCCCAACATCCTAGGCTTGTTACAGACTTAAAACTCATAATTACTAGTATCACTTATTACAATTTCTCGCAAGGTGTGGAATCTGGGTACAAGAAAAATGAGGAGAAGATAGAAGTACAGTTAAAAAACTCTGTTGACTGATGATATCTGATGGTACAAGTGTCCTTTGGATCAACCTTGGGCATGGAGTCTTTCATATAATTATCAGGTGCCATCCCAGTGGTCAACATTTGGCTCCATATGGGGATGCATGCTAGATATGAAGTGATAGTGTGCAAGAACCTAGAATCTGCATCCACCGACAAAAGACATATATCAACAATATCCGTTCAAAATATCATCAAATGAAATAACGTACAGAAATGAAGAAATGGAAATTTATTCTACGAGCATAAATGACAATTTATTCATGAAATAAAACAAAAATGACAAGGAATAAGGTTAGAAATATGATACAAAAAGATGCTCTGTGGCATTAGATGTTTTCTTTGTAGAACAATTTGAGCAGTTGGTCGTTCACAGGTAACTCGAGTGGTTCTCCATCCAAAGTACTCAAATGGTAGGAATTCTGTCCAGCTGCTTCACTGATAATGTATGGTCCAAGCCACAAACTATCCAACATACCATGATTACCTGGCTTTTCATTCCCGCGATCCCATAGAAAAACCATATCATTGTTAGAAAACATTCTATTCCTATATGATTTGTCAAAATTTCTTTTTACCTTAGATTGATTTTTACAACAATGCTCAAAGGCTCTTCTTCTGGTTTCATCCAATTCTATAATTTGGTAAATCCTACATTGCACAACATCCTTGTTATATGTCAAACTTTGTAGCAATTGGTAAGTTGGTAGGCCTCAAATGCACAGGAAGGGTAACATCCAAGCCATAAACTAACTCAAAAGGACTCTTCCCAGTAGAACTTTTCTTTGTAATCCTATCATCCCACAAAGCATATTTAATTTTATCATCCCATGCCCGCTTGTTATCCCCTACTATCTTCTTGATTATGGTTATCAAATTCTTATTACTAGACTCTACTTAGCCATTATCCTGAGGATAGTAGTTTGATGAATGGGATAACACAATGCCATACTTAAAGCAATATGATGAGAATGCAACAGAGCTAAAAGCCTTGGCATTGTCGGTAGTAATCTTAGCAGAGACACCAAAACGAGTGATAATCTTATCTTCAAGAAAATCTATCACTACTTTGTCGGTGGCATGTTTGTAGGCATGATCTCTACGCATTTAGTAAAATAATCAATGGCAGTTATAATCCATGAGTAGCCATTACTCGAATTTTCATTAAATTTCCCTATAAAATCTAGCCCACATTGTTGAAAGGGAGCCTCCACAACCACACGCTGAAGATGCAAAGAAGCTAACTTCTGCTTTCCAGTGAATAGTTGACAAGCATGGCAACCTCTAACATACTTGTGCACATCAACAAAACTAGAAAGCCAAAAATAACCAGCTCTCAAGATTTTGTGGGTAGTAGTCTTCGCAACATAATGCCCTCCACAAAATCCTGAATGAAACTCAAATAGAAGCTTTTTGGTTTCAACTTCATCAACACACCTAAGTATTACCCCCTCCATATTTCTCCAACCCAGACCATCCTTCATAATGCAATACTTAGTTGCTCTAAGCCTTAATTCTCTTCTCTTATGGCCAACTATATGGTTAGGACATGAGAAATTTTGCAAATAATAAATAATGTCTTTATACCATTCAAGTTGAATCAATCTTTGAAATTCTGATGAAGCTAACTCCAAATCATTTTGACAAATCATTCCTATCGCTTTCTCATTCCCTTCAGTCAAGATTTTGGCCAATCCCTAGCCGTTCACAGGCTTGGTAGGTCTAATACCCAAATCATACTCTTGAATCTTCCAGACCTGCCTAGCTCAAGCTCCTAAGCAATCAACCTAGACTAAAATATCCTTTACAATAGAGTGGGGAACAAATACAATTATCCTAGAATACCCCACATAAAATCTGAATTGCTTAAGAGACTTGACTAAAGCATAAGCTTGCTTCTCCATTGTTCTATACTTCAACACAGACCCTTGAAGGGACCTACTCATAAAAGCAATAGGTTGCTCATTCCCTTCATTATTCTTTTGAGGCAACAACCCAACAATATTATCTTGAAATGCAAAAGAGAAAATCAAAAACTCCTTTGAACAATCAGGGCTTACTAGAACAAGTGCTTTGACAATAGAATCCTTTATTTCCTAAAAACCTTTTCTACCCTCATTTCCCCAAACAAACTTAACATCTTTCTTTAAGAGGGTTTGGATGGGCTTAACAATCTCAGCATAATTTGGAATGAACCTTCTAAGAAAATTAATCTTTCCTAAGAAGGATTGAAGGGTTTCAATATTATAAGGCAAAGGAATCTTTTGAATAGCCTCAATTCTTTTAGGGTCAATCTTGATCCCATCCTTTGAAATGATGTGACCAAGCAACTTCCCTTCAGTCACTCCAAAAATAGATTCAGCAGGCTTTAAGGATATTCCATACTCTCTACACCTATAAAAAATTTGCCTTTGGTGGCCTATATGGGAATTCCATTCTTAGAAAAAATAGTTAAATAATCTTGATAATCTCAACCAATTTCCCAATTAGACCCTCAAAAGCATAGTCCATAGCCCTTTGAAAAGTTGCTCTAGAATTTGTTCATCCAAAATGCATCCTCAAATATTCAAAAGTACCCCATGGTGTGGTGAATGTTGTCTTATGTCTATCCTCCTTCTTCACCAAGACGTGGTTGTATCCTGAAAATCCATCTAATACATCATTCTAGATCCTGTTACCTAGTGCAATAATGTTTCTATATTAGGTAAAGGGTAATTATCTTTTTTACAAGCTAAATTAAGATTTCGAAAATCTACACATAGCCTGATTGATCCATTCTTCTTCCTTACAATAACCAAGTTTGAACACCATGTGGAATGCCTAGTGTGAGCAATAATACTAGCTTGAAGCATCTTTTGCAATGCATTTTGCACCAAGGAGGCTAACTTAGGATTGAGCTGCCTAAGTTTCTGCCTAAAGGGTTTGGCATTTTCATCCTTAAGAAAGATAGTATGTTCCATAACATCTTCCCTATAACCTTTCAACTCATCAAATGAAAATGTTGGACACCTAATCCTAAAGGGTTAGTGTGGAATTCGAATGGACAAAAGCAGTCCAAGAGACCTTGGGATCTGAGTCCCAAGAGTCACGTATTGTACTATAAATGTGTATCTTATGTTAATAAAAAATGAACTCACATGCTTTATCTTTCCATTCTTTGCTGTCCATGTGTGTTTAACATGGTATCAGAGCCACTTGTTTTTCTGTGGCCTGTTATGTGCACGTCAGTCCTGCACCTCTGCTCATAATTCTGTGTCTGAGCTGCTCATACCTGAGCGTTGCCTCTGTCATGCGTTTCATTCTCTGCCCTGACACTGCGCCCTCTGCCCTGCTGAATGAGCGATTCTCTGAGCATATAGCGCTGCCACTGCTGTAGTCTATCGCCCTCTGTCCTGAGCGCCTCTGACATTATCTGCGCATCAGTTTTTCCTGAGCGTTCTCCTACTGTCCCTCTGAGCATGAATCTGAGAATTTTCGCTGGAAACGCTGCTTGAATAATAGTTTTCCCCATCGCACCTTCTTTCATTGTGGCCCAGCTGGAGAAGCCTGAAGCGTTGATGAATTCCTCTGAAGCCTGAAGCGTTAAAGTCTGGCACGCCCGGTGGGACACGAACCCACAATGGAGGCCCGTCTGCGTTCCTGTGGTATACAGTGGTCAACATTGGCGTTATCCTCTAATCGCCAGATTTGCAAACGTCTCAAAGCTAGGTAACATAAGGCCGTGTCTTAAGGAAGCGAATCTTGCGGCAGAATTTTATTGGAAAGCTCCCGTCAATCTGTGCAGGGGAGGTCTCCAGTCCGAATCAATTCGGTAGTCGATCCACTTTCAACGGCCTATTTACAGTGCTGCTAAATTGATTTCACCGGTAAATTTCTTCCTTCAATTGTATTAATTTTCCTAGCCATTGAAAATCCGTTAGGTTTTGAGCTCCGCATCCTGTTTGCTCTGGAGAAACGTTTTTCTTTAATTTCTGGCATCCAAACGATGTCTGGAATTCTTTGGATTTGAGTTACCTGGCGGGGAATGAGAACTTTCAAGGTATTGGCGTATTAAAGATCTTAAATTTCGGTTTCTTTGAAGTTTCATAACGAATTTAGCGGCGAGAAAGCGTGAATTTCAAAATTCCTTCAGAAAACTTCTACCGGTTGGAAACTATATACAGAAATTCGAGCAAGATCAAATTGAAATTCAGTTCATCGGCGGATTTGCCATCGGATGTTGAATCTTGAATTTATTTTATTTTCAATCACGTAACACTGCTAGATTTATCCTGACAAAGAATTCGGAACCAGCGGCGGAGGAGTCGACGTCGCCGGCACGGCCTTGACACTGTCGTACTGTTCAGCTCTTCCCGGAAAAGGGAGACAAAATAATAAAAGAAATTGCAGCCAGAACCCGTGAAGAGAGCATGGAAATCCAGTAACATGGTTGGTAAAGCTGAGATTTTGTGGAAATGGGTAGATAGATAAGGGTTCTGCAGATGGGTTCTCACCCTCACCGCTAAAGGTTTTGACCCACGACAGTACGCCGGTGAAAGCTAAATTTTTGTGTGCGTGTTTTGTTTCTGGGTCGAGGGGGAAGTCTGTCCAAGAATGGTTAATGAGCTGTAAGTATCTGGGCAAAACTCTTTTCCAAAACGACAAAATTCATGGAGAGTGGAGGAGAAGTGGAAGCGGTAGATCCATGTCCGTAGCCACTTTTTATATAAATTCTTTTTAATGTGGTGCGCTGTTGCAGAGAGGATGAGGGGGCATCATGTCCCATCGAGATAACAGGCGGGCCCTGTTTGAACCTGTTGGTGTTACACAATTTTTAATGCGTTTCTCTGCACTGCAATTGGCATTGAATGTGTGGGATGAGTTTGGGATTCTTTTAAGAAGGCAATTGATATGCGCGGTAAGCTCATTCATGTTGTTTGGCAAAACATAAAATGAAATGTTTGATATAGAAAGCATGGTGAACGAATTGAGATAGAGATTCAGAACAGTTTGAGTGAATGAATGCCCACACTTTTAAAACTTCAATCCTGCTGTTGTATTATTTTCTTTTCAGATCCATCTCTATTTCCACTCCACTCATTGCTGCGCAATCTTATCTTTATCTCTAGTGACCCATTCGTGTATTGTTCGGTAGAGTGGTTTGGGTTAAAATTTGGCTGCCATGTGAAGAGTTTTGTTGTTGACAGAGAAAACCTATTGATTTTGTAAATTTGAAGGGAAGGAAGAAGCTTTTGTTCTGCTTGGGCTAATTCTCAGAGAGAGATTTGCTGAACTTTTGCATCTAGATATATTTTTTCTGTTTAGTAAAGATATCAAGAAATGACTCAAATTACTGAAATATTAGAGTTCTTAAAAACTCTCATACATTCCTCAGATCATGATACAGTGAGAATAAGCAAAGTTTCTCTGGTTGATATTAGAACCTGTTTGTATAAAGTACAAGAAAAGATAGAGTTTTTGCAGCTTGAGACAAAACTACAGCAAGAAGAATTAAAACAAAGGAGTCATCATTCTGAACCTGGTTCTGTTCAGAACAATGAAGCAGACACCCATCAACAGTAAGTCAATAATGTTACTGTTCATTCAAATAAAGCAACAGTTGCACATGCACATGCAGAAGTTCAGTCTGCACTTCCCAAGCCCATCATCAGACCTTGGAAACAACTTGTCCACAACAAGCACAGAACTGGTCTTGGATATGACAAGGACTTGTCCTTTCATATTCCAGACTATGCCAAGCCCATTCAGTTTCAGAGTGCTGGTTTCATTTATGACAGTTCACCTGCTCCTCATGACAGCTCACCTCCAGCTGTTCCAGATTCTGCCCCTCTTCCACAGCAACAACAACAACAAAAACAACAGATCGTGAAATGCCAACACTGTGATCGAGTTGGCCATTTGAAAGATCACTGTTTTGATCTTCATCCATGTAAGCACTGTCATAAAACCACTCATTCTTCAAACAGATGCTTCAAAAACAAACAGCCTGCAAGAACAAAGATTCATCTTGGATGGATCGCTTCTTGGCAATGGGCATCAACAGCCAAGAAGATATTCCAAACACATATCAGAACTTGTTCCAAAATATTGAACATTCTTGCAGTTGAGTTTTCTCCATCTTCTCACCTTGTATCTGATAGGGGGGGAAATGATGGTCATCTACAAGCTTCAAAGTCACATCAAGCGAGCCTGAGCCACAACCTGCCACACCAGTTTCAGAGTTGTAGCCAGAGACAAAGATGCCTGAACATGCCTTCAGTTGGCAATCTGGGACACTTCCTCTAGCAGAAGACTCCAGCTTCTTGCCAGTTTTGGAAGAGTTCCAGGAATTACAGAGTTGTTGGTCATCCTTAAACCATCACAGATTAAGAACACTTCCTCTAGCAGAAGACTCCAGCTTCTTGCCAGTTTTGGAAGAGTTCCAGAGTTGTTGGTTATCCTTAAACCATCACAGGTTGAGACTTCCCTTTCAGGTTGAAGTTTTACCTTTTATGCGGGGTGAGACCTCCCTTTTATGGTTGAAGGTTTCCCTCTTTAAAACAATAGGATCACTTCCTCTAGCAGAAAACTTCAGTTTCTTGCCATTTTTGGAAGAGTTCCGGGAACTGCACTAAGCGTTCCAGTGTTGGTGGTCATCCTTAAACCACCGCCCTTTTTACCAACATTTCATAGAGCACATTCAGCCTAGTGCTGCCATGCATTCTTGCACATTTTGTATTACAGCTCTCTTCTTGGACTCATACATAACCCTTCGGATTAAGGGGGGGAATGTTGGACACCTAATCCTAAAGGGTTAGTGTGGAATTCGAATGGACAAAAGCAGTCCAAGAGACCTTGGGATCTGAATCCCAAGAGTCACGTATTGTACTATAAATGTGTATCTTATGTTAATAAAAAATGAACTCACATGCTTTATCTTTCCATTCTTTGCTGTCCATGTGTGTTTAACAGAAAACGCCAAAACATATCTATATTCATGAAGTAAATTTATCAAATTCTTCCTTTCTTACTCATTGGTACCCTTGCCTATTTTAATAATCTTTAGGTCATGAGGGTTACCAATATTCACTTCAAGTAATTCCCCTGGGTCAATTTTTTTATCATCTTTTCTCTTTGAAGCATCATGTCTGTCAAACACTTGCTCCAAGGCTACACGTTCTCTAGGAGTGGGATCCACCACATTACACTCCTCATAATCACATCCTTCCTCTTTGTAGCCAGCGTTAAATTCAAAAAATTCCTCCATGTTATTTAAAAAACAAATCACTTGGATTTCATCATTAAAGATTTGCCAATGCTCAAGATTATCAGGAATTGATGGCTTGAAGAGGCTGAAAGCTTGAGTCCATCTTATTCCCACCCGAATAGAATGCCCTAGTCAGGACTCTAGTTTGTGGCATTGTGGTGCCTAAATTGTTGAGAGACCAATGGATAGATTGCCCTGGTCAGGAATCTAGTCCATGGCATTGTGGTGCCTAAACTTCTTCATAGATGATGTGTTGAGATCTTCCATGTACCTCTTTGGTTATACGAAAATATGAATACCTCCCTACTTAAGAGGGAGTGTTGGAAAATGTAACTAAGTTTGGTCTTCATTATTGTACTTGAATCAAATGTAATATATTTGTCAAAAGAAAGTGAAAAAATAATTTTATTATTATTTTGTTTGACTTGTTAAAGCATGTGTTTCATGCTTGGGTCAAATGTATAGGTCAAGCCTCCATTGAAGGCTCTAGGTTATTGTCAAAGTCAAAATGAGAAGACTCCTCCATCCATCGAAGTCTCCTTGCTGTCCAAAGAACCCTCATCATGTTGGCTAACCTCAAAATAACTCATGTCGGCTCATAACAATGACACTGCTCTTCAAGATATCATGTTGGCGCCTTTATGGATAAACAACTATATATATAAGGGTGAGGATTTCCCACTACAACAACACAAAAGCTCACATAGAATCACAGAAGGACAAGTTCAGATGTCTTTGGAAAGAAGTTTAGTTATATCTAAAATGTAGCTTGGTCTATCTTTGAAATAAAAGTGCGGATATCTCTGAAAGTGAAGGTCGAATTGCCACAGGTACAATGCTATTACAATAAATCTATGCCACAACAGTGAAGAAGGATCATGGTTCAGTCTAAGTTTAAGGAATTTAGATAGGGTACGAGAATCACAGTTCAGTGCCTCAACAATTCAGAGATACCACAGTTCGGCACTTTAACATTTCGGTGATGTATCTCGGTGCTATCACATTGCTACCACAATACATGACACGATGTTATCTCAGTGATGAATTCACGGTCTGCTAATTTTTGGTATGTTCTATGCTTAAGAGCAATTTACTTCAATTTTCTTGTTAGCCCAATATCAATATCTAGTTTAGCAATTACATCAACATGATAATAAAATGCAGATAGAACATAAACATAAACAATAGAAGACAAGCCAAGACAAGAGGACACAAGATGTGGCACCAGCCAGGGACAAACCCCAATTTGGGGAAACCCTTGATCAATTCTTCTTATATTCTTCAATAGTTCAGCAGAGAGAGAGATAGTACAAATATACAAAACTGATATTTTATGACAACAACAGTAAGGCCTTGACCAGAGAAGTCAATGTTGGTCAAACAGGATAGAAATCTTCCTCTAAGTGGCTTGGTCAAACCCAACCAACATCGGTCTTCAACAATAAGCTCAATGCACCCAAAAACTACACAGCTGGTTCTGCTCCTAGGAAGATCCTTCAACTCCTCGAAAGATCATCCATATGGCACCAATAGGATGCTGAACCAAACATGGTCAAACCTTGACCCAATACATCTCCCAAAACGCCGTTGACATCTTACTGCACTTGCTATCACAACTCCATGAGTTTGGGCATCAACCTTCAACCCTCATTCTCCACACAGTGAACAATGTAGGCCTTCTAAGGCTGCGGTGTACCAAGGTGAGACTCCACCACTGCCACACTGCCCAAATCTGGGTTGTTTACCTTTAATGCAAACCTTAGAACAACCTTTGCTGCTGGCTATGGCCTACAGCCTAGCCCAACAGCAAGTTAGGCCTACGGTCCTCCACCAAACAGTACCCAATAACATCAACGAAACAATATTAGTCCTACAAGAACTCATCTTTGTTGTTAGCACTTTCTAGCACCCAAATGTATACATACTCTGCTCTGATCTTAGCCTATAGGGCATATCTCTTCAACGCATTACTTTACTTTATGACTGTGGCTTACCAACCTTGAAAACAGTCCTTAAGGCATGCCCTAGATAGCTTCTTTCAAGACATTGTCACCTATAGTAAACCGAATTTCTATGCTGTCCTTCCAGGCTTCTTTATGCTTATATTAAGGTTCCTTCTTTGTTGCGCATTAGGGCCTCTCTTCACTGCAGCTAGGGCTCTCCTTGACTGTGGCTTAGGGTCTATTCTTGACTGCAGCTAGATCTCTCTTTGACTGCGGCTAGGGTTCCTCTTCATGATTGCAGCCAGGGCTTCTCTGATCTTCCTTTCCACCACGTCCTCATTGTGAGAAGACAAACCCAAACCTGTCAAGAGAGAGATCATGAGATAATGTGCTCCTCAAATGACTTGAGGTCTCCTCTAAATGCAACGTTGAGGTTGAGCAGGGGGTAAAAGTGGTTGATTAGCTTGTTGGCCGACCTTGACAAATTGTCAATAATATGAATAAATTCATATCTCCATAAATACATGTCGGAATCGGATGATCTTTAGATCAATCCTACACCTCTCGAAGAGAGGAATCCAAGAAAAATATCAGTTTCTATAAACAAGGTGACCAACATGGAGTTTGGCCGTAGTTGCCAATTTTAACACTCCCTCACAACTAGGGAGCACTCCATCTGCTAATCCTTCTGTCAATCGGTACTATCTTTGCCATCAATGCACTGCTCTGCTGAACTATGAAGAAGAAGAAGTGATCGAGAATGTATCATACCATTCTATATTGACCCGAAGTCAGTTCCAGATAAGATAGAGTGTCTCATACCACTCTTACTGACCCGAAGTCAGTTCCAGATAAGATAGAGTGTGTCATACCACTCTTATTGACCCGAAGTCAGTTCCGATTTATCCCAGATCAATATCATCCTAGCATAGGGAGTACAGTAGTACACGATGTGTCCATCGGTAGTACTATGGTCCCTATCCTCATTTCCCTACTCATTGGTCATATGAGAGATACTTCCCATGAGTTCCTGACTGTATGGGTAGGATGTCTTAGTAGGAGAAGGACAAACCACTCATCCTGCCTACACGTCGCCATGGAGTATCATAGGGGAAGGCTGAACCACTCACCTTGAACACAACAAATCACTAGGGGAAGGCTGAACCACTCACCCTATGATTGTGTCTCAGCAAGAGAAGGATGAACCACTCATCTTGCCTAAATAGAAAACCATTAGGGGAAGGCTGAACCACTCACCCTATGGTTTCTCATTGCTCCAAGAAGTACCCCAAGCCCCTCGAAGCTTCTAGGGCTCAATATCCATATCATACAGGACCCTCAAAAGAGGGTCTCTCCACGACTCCAAGTCGTTCTTGGAAAGTCAAGAATTTGACCTTTCCCAAGGGCTTTGTCAGAATATGGGCGACCAGCTCATTAGTCCCAATGTGTTGGAGCCTTATTGCTCCTCGTTGTACCATATCTCGTATAAAGTGGTACCTGATGTCTATGTGCTTGGAGTGATCATGAAATACGAGATTCTTTGATAATCAGATCCCACTCTGGTTGTCACAGATGTAGGAATTTACAGGGTAAGTTCCTCAGAAAGAACACCAAAAGGACACCGCTCACAACCAGATCTCAAATCAATACACCAGTATTTTTGACGTGGTTAAAACCCTCAAAGTGCAAGGAGGGAAACAGTCCACGGCCTGTCCCAACGTGGGTACTACAGGCAATTTATTAATCAAAGAATGAAAATTTACATAAGCTTCTCTCATGCACGGATTACCCGAACAATGACCCTCCATGCGCTTTAAATAGAACTCATGGACCAATCGGGTGTCAAGCCACGGATCAAGTGTCGGTAATACCGAGGTGAGAGTGATCCGTCGGATCACTACATATCGTGACCGTCGGATTGTAAGTTACAAAATGTACAACGGTAAAGAAACACACTTTACCTAACTCTAACCTAACTCTATACTAGACCAAGTTGAACTTAACTATATCCTATGTGTCGGAATATCCTAACATCCCCCCTTAAGAACAACTTGGGATAGGATTGAAGGATTTACAAATATGACACAATAGGAGAAGGAAGGAGGCACTAGAGCCTATCCCCCCTTAGTGACAACTTCCTGAACTCCAAGCATATATCGAAGTTTAGTGAACTTCGCCTCTGTGAGAGCCTTTGTGAAGATGTCTGCAACCTGATCATCTGTTGGACAATATTGCACTTCAAGAACATGGTCATGAATGAGCTTTCTGATGAAGTGCATGTGTAGTTCAATGTGTTTGCTGCGCTGATGCTGGACTGGATCTTTGCATAGCTGAATGGCACTTTGATTATCACACCAAAGTGTGGTTGGATGCTGTTGCTCAAAGCCAAACTCTGATAGGATCTGACGAAGCCACAAGGCTTCCTTACAAGCTTCCACGGCACCACGATACTCTGCTTCTGCTGACGAAAGAGAAATGGCAGCCTGTTTCTTACAAGCCCATGTGATAGGTCCTGAACCAAGAGTGAAGACATAACCGGCAGTAGACTTCCGATCATCAGGGTCACCAGCCCAATCAGAATCAGTGAAACCAACTAACAGAGGAGCTGCTTTGGCACTGTAATGAATCCCAAACTGTACTGTACCTCGAACATAACGAAGTATTCTTTTAGCTGCTTTCCAATGACTTTCACGGGGGTTTTGCATAAAACGAGCAACAAGGCCAACAGCAAAGGAAAGATCAGGACGAGTATGGGTTAAATACAAGAGTTTTCCGACAAGTTGACGGTATAAGGTAGCATCAACTTCAGGAGAAGTACAAGAGACTGAAAGTTTGACTCCAGACTGAAAGGGAGAAGGGGCTGGCTTACAGTCTTCCATGTGAAAATGACGAAGAATATCACAAGCATACTTGGACTGGGAAAGGAAAATACCCTCCTGGGATTGCAAGACTTGAAGACCGAGAAAATAGTGTAAGTGTCCTAAGTCTGTCATTTCAAATTTCTTTTTAAGGCTGGACTTCACATGGTTTATAAGGTTGGGATCACTACCAGTAAGAATAAGATCATCAACATAAAGAACAAGGATGATAAGAGAGTTGCCCACTTTCTTGGTGTAGACAGTATTGTCAGAATGACACCTAGAAAAGCCAGATTCTAAAAGAAAGCTATCCATTTTGGCATACCAAGCCCGAGGAGCTTGCTTGAGGCCATAAAGGGATTTCTTAAGTCGACAAACAAGGCTGGAGTCTGTTTGTATGAAGCCAATGGGTTGTTCCATATAGATTTCTTCCTGCAAGTCCCCATGCAAGAAGGCAGATTTAACATCCATCTGATGGACTTCCCATTTTAAAGAGGCAGCAAGGGAAAGAACAAGGCGGATAGAGTTCATTTTGGCAACAGGGGAGAAGGTTTCAGTGTAGTCAATGCCTTCAACCTGTGAAAAGCCCTTAGCAACGAGACGAGCTTTATGTTTATCAACTTTCCCATCTGGTCCATACTTGGTTCTGTAAACCCATTTACATCTAACAAGTTTGCGTCCCTTTGGTAGAGGAACAAGATCCCATGTATCATTTGTCATCAATGAATGATATTCTTCATTCATAGCTGCTTCCCAATGTGGATGGCCTGAAGCTTCTGCAAAAGTGTCAGGATCATGATTTACTGGAGCTTGAGCCAGTAAAGAAGAGGCTCTTTCAAACTGAGAACGTGTACGTCGCTGATCTGTAGGATCACCGGCAAGATCACCTGCTGCATCCCGAGTAGCACGGACCCATCGTGGAAGTTGAGGATCCTGAGAAGGTGGGGGAGGATTGTCATCCTCGCTTTCATCATCTGAAGAAGAAATGTTTTCAAAAGTAGAAGAGATAGGAAGAGGTGGCACATCCGCCGGACTAGGCTCGCAGGCCGATTTATTTTCATCAAACTTTACATCTCTTCTAATGATAACATTTTTGGACTTAAATGGAATAAGTCTATAACCTTTTACATCTTCAGAATATCCAACAAAAGTACATTTCTCACTCTTAGGTTCTAAAGCTTTATGCTTTTCATCTGGAATATGGGCCCATGCTTCACTTCCAAACACACGAAAGTGACTTACATCTGGTTTAATGGAACTCCAAGCTTCTTCTGGAGTGATATTCTCTAGAACCTTAGTAGGAGTGCGATTGATTATATAATTTGCACAATTAATTGCTTCGGCCCAAAAACTAAGACTGAGTCCTTTAGATTGCAGCATACAATTAGCCATTTCCTTTAAGGTGCGATTTTTCCTTTCAGCTACACCATTTTGTTGTGGAGTGTATGGAACAGTATGTTGCATTTGAATTCCATTTTCGGTGCAAAAGTTGATGAATGTGTTTTTAACATATTCTCCACCATTATCAGTTCTTAGCTTAAGAATTTGATGTCCAGATTGTTTTTCAACAAAGGTTTTGAAGGCCAAAAAGGTGTTAAATACTTCGCTCTTGAGTTTTAAGAAGTATACCCAAGTGCGTCTGGAGAAATCATCAATGAAAGTTAAGAAGTACTTGCAGCCAGAGAATGAAGCAACAGGAAGAGGACCACATAAATCACTGTGCACAAGCTGTAAAGGGGCTGAGGCGTGCCAAGAGGCACGTTTGTCAAAACTGTCCCGATGATGTTTTCCGAGTACACATCCGGAACAAACACCATCTCTGCAAGATACCATAGGAAGACCTGTCACCATATTTTCTTTACATAGATGCTGAAGGGAGCGATAGTTTAAGTGACCAAATCGCTCATGCCAAAGTTTGCTCACTTCATCATTATGAGCAATAAATACTGAGGGAAGATTTGATGACCCAAAGTTGTGAAACTTATACAACCTTTTGGAATCATCAGCAAGACCAGTAGCTAGAATCTGTTTAGGATCTTTTAGATCCTTGATTACAACATCATGAGGTGAAAATTCAACAATTTTACCTTCACCTGAATGAGTTATCTGATAGACAGATAGAAGGTTGCAGGATAAGGTTGGAACACATAATACATCATTAAACTGACCATTGTCTAGATGAACAGTTCCAGTCCCTACAACATTAAGAGATCTATCATCACCAACATATATATTTTTGGTGTTACAATCATTTAAAGAAGAAAACATGGCTTGGTTTTTGGCCATGTGACAAGAGGCTCCAGAATCAATGAGCCACTCATGAGAATGAGAAGAAGAAGAAGATACATTTAATGCATAACCAGACTGAGATGATTGACAATGACATGCAGAAAGTGCCATTCCGGAAGTTGAAGTTGAAGTGGGCTCCACATGGATGTTATGTTTCTTCATTGCGGCTTCCAAGGCTTCCATCTTCTTAAAGCATTTAGATTCTAAGTGGCCATCTCGATTACAAAAGTTACAATGTCTATCAGTCTTCTTCCATTTGTTTTTATTGGTCTTATCATTTTGCTGAAATGATCTTTCATTTTGAGGCTGAGATGGTTTAGGACCATTCTTTTGAGGATATGACTTCTTAGGATTCTTTGAATTTGGTTGCTGCTGGGCGGCTAACGCTTTCGTGGAAGAGTTTCCAAGATTAAGAAGACCAAGGTGTAAGAGTTTTTCTTGTTCTCTTATTAAGGAATCACAAAAGGAGTCAAAGGAAGGGGCCTTGTAGTCTTTTCCTTGACAAATGAAAGCTTCTCTTGTAGAATGGAAAGTGGAAACAAATACAGAGTAGGCTGGTCCCAACTTAGTAAGGATGGAATAAATAAGGTTACCATCTTCTTTCTTAACTTTAACACCTTCCAAGAGATATCTAAGGGTCTTGAATTTGGACAAGAAATCTTCAATGCAAGAAAAATTATTAGGATCCAAAGTAAGCAGCTCATTTTCAAGTTGATGGGCTCTAATTTCATTTTTAATCCCAAAAACTTTAGCGAGTTTTTCTAATGCTTCATGAGGAGTCTCAAGGTTTGCAATGTGGAATCTAAGATCAGGAGAAATAGACATCCCTATCAAACCACGTGCTTGATCTTGTCTATTTTCCCATTTTGCAACCTTGTCTTCATCTTTTGGTTTCTTCTCTTGGTCTGTGGCTATTTTGAAGAGACCTTTACTTCTAAGTAAATCTTCCATGTAGGCTACCCATTGGAAGTAGTTAGTGCTGTCAAGAATGACTTGGCATGGACTTTCCATTTTAAAAAAAACTGAAGCTGAAGATGCTGAAAGTAAGTGTTCCAATGGATAGATCTCGAAAAAATAGGCGGTTTTAAAAAAAACGGCTCTGAAAAAGGCTTCCGGATGAAGAAGTTATGGCTTTTTGAAAAAAAATTGTTGACGTTGCCGGCAAAGTGCGCGAATGTGCGGGAATGAAAAAAAAATCCGCCCCCACAAAATGGAGACTTGAACCCAAGACCTCTGCTCTCTTAAAATAGCTTTGAACCAATTGATCTATACAAAAAATTTGAGAGAGAGAGAGAGAGAGAGAGAGGGGGGGGGGCCTTGGTTTGCGTGCTTGCCTTGAGAAAGCTCTTTTTCCCTACAAAACACAAAACACAAAACCCAACACGATATGCAAAGAAAAACGAACCTTGCGGCTCGAAGTTAGCTTTAGCCAAAAAACTAAAAATTTTAAAAAAAATCTCAAAGTTAGCTTTAGCCGAAAAACTAAATATTTTTTTCAATGTTTCTGATTTTCCGAGATCACACTAAGGTGCAAGGAAAAGAGCATACGCATGAGAAAAATCCTTCCTCTCTGTTTCTGATTTGCCCAGATCGCACAGAGTCGCAGGGCAAAGAGCATACGCAGAAATGAAAGGTATAGATCCGGTTAAAAAAAAGGCTAAATAAACTGAGACCGAAATAAGCAGAGAGAAAATAACAGTAAACTGCAAAAAAAAACTGTATACCTCCCGATCTGAAAAATGACGCAGCTAGGGCTATAGGAAACCTTTTCGCATGAAACGAAAGGGGTTCCTCACTGGAACAGATGCTCCGAACGCAACAGAGCAGTCCTCTCGGCCCGAAAGCAGTCAGAAACAATAGATCTAGGAAACGACAGCTGCATGCAGTTCTACCGGCTTCAGATTTGGATCACCAACGGACGCGGCCCTCAAATAGCTCTGATACCATGTAGGAATTTACAGGGTAAGTTCCTCAGAAAGAACACCAAAAGGACACCGCTCACAACCAGATCTCAAATCAATACACCAGTATTTTTGACGTGGTTAAAACCCTCAAAGTGCAAGGAGGGAAACAGTCCACGGCCTGTCCCAACGTGGGTACTACAGGCAATTTATTAATCAAAGAATGAAAATTTACATAAGCTTCTCTCATGCACGGATTACCCGAACAATGACCCTCCATGCGCTTTAAATAGAACTCATGGACCAATCGGGTGTCAAGCCACGGATCAAGTGTCGGTAATACCGAGGTGAGAGTGAACCGTCGGATCACTACATATCATGACCGTCGGATTGTAAGTTACAAAATGTACAACGGTAAAGAAACACACTTTACCTAACTCTAACCTAACTCTATACTAGACCAAGTTGAACTTAACTATATCCTATGTGTCGGAATATCCTAACAACAGAGGATCACAGTGGTATCCAGCACGTCTCCAAACAGCTCACTGAAGAGCTTCCTCAACCAGACAGCTTCACAGGAGGCTATACTCGCAGCTATGTATTCTGCCTCAGCAGTGCTCAGAGCAACCGACTTCTGCTTCCTGCTCATCCAGGGTATCAAAGCAGAACCCAAAGAGAAATAGCACCCAGAAGTGCTCTTGCGATCCACCACATTGCCTGCCTAATCAACATCAGAATAACCATGCAGCCTTACATGTCCGACAATGTATCTCAGTCCATGAGTGATTGTGCCCCGAAGATATCTCAGAAGATTCTTGGCACCAATCCAATGTGAGTGATGAGGCTCAACCATATATTGGCTCAACGTATTAACTGCAAAGCAAATATCTGGACGGGAGTTCACCAAGAACATCAGTACTCCTATGAGTTGACGATACTTAGAAGCATTTCGCAATTCGGGTCTGGCAGCATTATCGCATAACTTCTTGAAGTTAAGCTCCATCAGGGTAGTCACAGGCTTACAGTCCACCATTCCAGATCTTTCCAATATCTTCACAACATATTTTCCTTGAGATAGGAAAATTTCTCTTGGCTTTTGCCAGATCTCCAACCCTAGGAAGTAGTGCATCAGTCCTAGGTCCTTCATATGAAATTTGGAAGCCAACTCCCTCTTACATTTGTAAATGAGAGGGTTTGCACCTGTCAGAAAGAGGTCATGCACATAAAGCACCAGTATGAGAGGTCTATCATCTTCAACCTTAAAGTAAAGGTTCGGATCGACTTCACTTCTAGTGAATCCCAGCTTCATCAGATAGCTATCGACCCTCTCATACCAAGCTTGGGGTGCTTGCTTCAACCCATAGAGTGCTCTCTTTAACCTGCATATATGAGATTCCTAGTCATGAACTTCAAACCCTTGTCTATCAAATTAGAGAGAGCTTCCTTGTATCCAGTGAAGTGCCTTGTAGCACCACTATCAATAAGCCAATTCCCCAAAGTGTCCGGAGGAGAGGTAGAGTAGAGGGCCGATATAAGATAATACTCCTTTTGCTTACTGTTAACAACATTTGTTTCTTCATACCTGGAATTCCTTTCTTTTTTGGAGGGTCAACCATTTCCTTGATGTCTCGCATTCCTTTTTCCTTCTGGCATGAGCAGAGAAAGCAGTGGGGTTACCTCTATTAGAAGGCATTTCTTGCTCCATCATCTTGTCTCTTCTTGAATGCATCTCGACATCAATTCTTCAAATCCCGAAATTCGATCATTATTGAGAATAGTGGTTCTGCATATATACCACTCGGGTGGGAGTCCTCCAAGGGTAGTGATAGTAAGTTCCCTGTTAGGAATGACCTCTCCAATTGATAGAAGATCATTCTTGATCTCAACAATAGTTAAGAAGTAGGATTGAATATCCTCATCCTTGCCCTTCTTAATATCCTTCAACTTCTTTTTTGAGAAATAAAATTTGATTTACATCACTAACCTTGAACATACTGACCAACCTGTCGTAGATTTCCTTGGAGGTAGGCCACCAGACGCTTGTCAATGAAGCTTGTCAATGGAATCTCCGATAATCTTCTTCGCTTTGACTTCAGCCTTCTGGTACTTGTTCTTTGTAGTAGCCAGTGCATTTGAAGGAGGCTCAAGGATTTTACCCCTCACATAGTCCAACACTTCTTGTTTTTCCAATGTTAGATTAAGAGACATCTTCCATCCGTGATAATCAAACTTTTCACGGAGCTTGTCTTCAGCCGGGAAGTGGGATGAGGAACCCATTGAGCCTTTGTCCTTGTCCAACTGTCTTCGATGATTGCTCTTTCACTCTTGCTTGGGCTTTGTATTCACCTTAGCTATGAAACCATGTTAATTTTTGGTATGCTCTATGCTTAAGAGCAATTTACTTCAATTTTCTTGTTAGCCCAATATCAATATCTAGTTTAGCAATTACATCAACATGATAGTAAAATGCAGATAGAAAATAAACATAAACAGTAGAAGAAAAACCAAGACAAGAGGACATAAGATGTGGCACCAGTCAAGGACAAACCCCAATGTGGGGAAACCCTTGATCAATTCTTCTTATATTCTTCAATAGTTCAGCAGACAGAGAGATAGTACAAATATACAAAACTGATATTTTATGACAACAACAGTAAGGTCTTGACCAGAGAAGTCAATGCTGGTCAAACAAGATAGAAATCTTCCTCTAAGTGGCTTGGTCAAAAGCCAGCCAACATCAGTCTTCAACAGTAAGCTCAATGCACCCAAAAACTACACAGCTGGTTTTGCTCTTAGGAAGATCCTTCAACTCCTCGGACGATCATCCATATGGCACCAATAGGATGCTAAACCAACATGGTCAAACCTTGACCCAATACATCTTCCAAAACGTTGTTGAACTCTTTCTGCACTTGTTGTCACTGCCCCATGAATTTGGGCGTCAACCTTCAGCCCTCATTCTCCACAAAGTCAACAATGCAAGCCTTCTAAGCCTGCGGCGTACCAAGGTGAGACTCCACCACTGCCACGCTATCCAAATCTTGCTTCTTTACCCTTCAAGAAACCCTTAGAACAACCTTTGCTACTGGCAATGGCCTGCGGCCTAGCCCAGCAACAAGTTAGGCCTGCGGTCCTCCATCAAACAACACCCAACAACATCAACGCAACAATATTAGTCCTACAAGAACTCGTCTTTACTGTCAGCACTTTCTAGCACCCAACTGTATACATACATTGATCTGATCTTAGCCTACAGGGAAGATCTCTTCAATGCATTATTTTACTTTATGACTGTGGCTTACCAACCTTGCAAACAGTCCTTAAGGCATGCCCTAGATAGCTTCTTTCAACATGTTGTCACCTATAGCAAATCGAAATTCTACGTTGTCCTTCCAGGCTTCTTTATGCTTATATTAAGGTTCCTTCTTTGCTGTGGATTAGGGCCTCTCTTGACTGCGGCTAGGGCTCTTCTTGATTGCGGCTTAGGGGGTCTTCTTGACTGTGGATAAGAGCCTCTCTTGACTACAGCTAGATCTCTCTTTGACTGCGACTAGATCTCTCTTTTACTATGGCTAGGGCTCCTCTTCATGACTGTGGCTAGGGCTTTTCTGATCTTTCTTTCCACCACATCCTCCTTGTCAGAAGACAAACCCAAACATATGGAGAGAGAGATCACGAGATAATGTGCTCCTCAAATGACTTGATTAGCTCGCTGGCCGACCTTGAAAAATTGTCAATAATATGAATAAATTCATATCTCCATAAATACATGTTGGAATCGGATGATCTTTAGATCAATCCTACACCTCTCAAAGAAAGGAATCCAAGAAAAATATCAGTTGCCAAAAATAAGGTGACCCACATGGAGTTTGGCCATAGTTGTCAATTTTAACACGGTCTTCCATTGTTTTAGTGATATAATAGTGATAATAGTTCGGTGCCATTGCAAGGATCGAAGTGTGAAGAAGAATGACTGCTACTGGAACTATTGACTTGATGGATGGAGGAAGTCTTGAATCTATGTTGTAAGGGTCTTGGTCCTCTCATCTTGAATCTACTGAAGGAAGAATTTGTGACTGGGTTTTACCCTCGAGGGTTTTTTTCCTAGCAGCGTGCCTATATCTTGTATTCTCTTCTTTTGTTGTTTGGCATTAATCTTGATGATAAGAAAAGATAATTAAGAATTCTAATACTAATAATGAATACATCACAAGTTAATGTCATAGTAAGGGAAATCATTCCAACTCCCAACTCCTTGGATTTCCCAATAGTAACTGAGGACAAAAAGCCCATATTGAAGGTTGCATATGAACCCCTCACATTTGATTAAGGAAGATAAACTCTCAAGAAGAAATCTATAAATAAAGAAGAGTTGGAATCACTTTTTGATCATCAAATTGAATTATCTTTGTTTTCTTGAGCTGAGGTTCTGAGGGTTTTAATGTCCCTTCTTGATTTGTTTCGATGAGGTAATCCCAACCTAACTAGTCACCTGTTTTCCTTTGTTCTGGCACAACAAATTAGCTTGAAGCACTTTGTATCTATCCTGGAAGTAGCTCTCTAACTTATTAATCTAGTCAACAAGTTCTCTCTGAAAAACAATGAAGAGTTGGGGTCATCAGAGGTTCAATAAGGGAGAAATTGGGTTGCAATAGGCCCTTCCTAAGGCACCAAAGCCAAAGAGAAAAGGCCATTGACCAATTAAGTGTTTTTTCAAGAAGTGTTTGAGTTGCACTGAGGCACCAAAGTCAACTAGGGCCAACAAGCAACCCTTCTACAGTATGTCGGGTATGGTTTAAGGGCAGATGAAGGTTTATTGAGGAAAGCGAAGGCACCAAAAGAAGACAACAAGAGGTTAGCTTAAGTCTGAGGTTATTTATGGAGGTCGTGGCCTTGAACTCAACCCTCCTAGGGCTGCAGGTAACAACAACAGGGCAACCAAACCCTACAACAGTCATCTGCTCCATTTCAACACTCATTCTATAACTATTTCGTGGACAAGGAGTTGATCAGGCTACACTTCTAAGCTGTGGGTACCCTTAGGAAAGGAAGCCAGGCTCCTATTCTCTAAACTTGCAAATTATCTTCGGGACAATTGGACTCCTGTGCAGTAAGCCAAAATAACACACTGGACATTTGATTAATATAACTCACCCCTAACTTCTGCGATTTTGTTGAATAATCATAATTATTGTCAACAATATAGAACAATAATAGTTGTAGTGTGGTCAAAACTATATTGTGCATAATTGGTTCAATGTATTGATTGTTGAGAGCCCTAGTTTACTGAAGCATGATTGAAGAATTATATTACTCTTGAAGATCATTATATTTGTGCATTGCATAGAAGGCTGACCACTGTTATATGAATGAATACATGTGTTCTGTTGTTGAATTATTGGAAACCCTAGGGAAAAAAATCGCCTTGGGACATTTGTTATGCAACCAGCTCACAAAAAGATAAAAAAGATAAACCAACGACTTCAAAATTAGCCTCTTCAAGGGGGAAACCTCCTTTACATTACACAAATGAACAATTCTTGGATGATTCAAATGACAAAATCTCCCTTCTATATATAGGAGTCTAAGGAGTCACAATATAATCAAAGCCGACCTAACAATAATAATTTAAAGGCACAACAATAACAATAGTGGGCTTCTATGGGGCACAATAATAACAATATGGGGACAACATGAGTACAACAATAACAATAAGGGCTACAATGACAATAATAATGGGGGAATACACTAATATTATAGGGACCTAACATGCCCCTCTCCTTCAAAAAAGTGTTGTCCTCAACGCTTGAGTAGTTTTGGATGCTTCTGTATAAAATTCTCATCCTCCCATGTGGAATCTTCAGCGGGTAAGTTCTTCCACTTGATGAGATACTCTGAAATTGATCGATTTCGTAGTTGTCGAGTTCTTGTTTCTGTGACTGCTTCAGGTTCCAATATGATTTTTCCTTCCTTGTCAAGTTCTGGCAATATTGTTTGAACTGGGAGCTTGTCACCTATAACTTTCTTTAAGCATGAAACATGGAAAATTGAGTGCACTCAGAAAGATGCAGGAAGCTTCAATTTGTATGTCATAGTACCAATGATCCAAATGGATCCTAGAACACTCTCTAAGTTTTCATGAACTCTTAAAAAATCATGCCAAAGATTCAAAGTCTTATAAAGATCAAGCTATCGGAGGGAATCCTCAGACAGTTGCAATGGCGATCAGCGCGGATCAACGAGGGCCGTCGATCTAACGCGCAGAGCGGTGAACCATGGTAACACGCACTGACACCAACCAACAAATGCAGGGACAAGTTTAAAGAGCGGAGGTGGTTTCTGATATGCGATATGCGATTAGTCGCTGATCGCATATCGCAGGGCAAACCTCTCAGTGAAGAGAAGCCCCGAGCACCCGGACCCGAAATAATTATAAAACGCGGAAAATATTGTTTTGATTTTGTCGGAGCGGGATTCCACAAAACTGGCAGGTTATCGAATGGGCTTCGAGCGGTAAGCAGTTTCAACCGAGTTCTGCCCGATGCCATACATCAATTGCCACGCATCCCGAGGAAGAGAGAGAGAACCGCTCACATTGGACGGGTAAACATCATGCTACTTAGCCGCCCGATATGAATGATGATTGTAGGATCTGGGGCCTCCAGATCAACGACGGAGACGTGTTCCGATGGATGACTGGATTTGACAAGGTTATGAAGCGAGTTCACATAGGATTTGAAGTCCGACATGGATGATAAGTTGGCAAAAGGTCGTGTTTTGCAGGCATTCTTGGAGTTAACGGAAAAAACGGTCATTTCAAATATGTCCAAGAGAACTGACACTCATCCGTTATGAAATAGGTGGCCACCTCCCTGTGAAGTGTTATACAGTGACTGATTACAGAGGACAGAGGGATTCAAACAGACAGAGGCAGGGGAACCAGAAATGAACAGTCAGGAAGTAGATTGGCTTAAAAGCCACAAACTGACAGAGAGAGAAAAGGGGAGTTAAGAGCAATAAGCAGTAGGCAGTAAGCCGAAAGTAGAGAGAAGAAGCCGAGTTGACCTACAGAATCGAAGGCAGCATCGAGCCAAAGACAGAGAGTCTGTGTACTCCAGAGAAGGCTTGAGAGGTTCAAGCGCACTTCTCTGTAATGCCTATCATGTATGAGTCTCAGATTGGGCTCATACTACTGTGACCAATAGAGGTCAAGAGTCAGTAAGGAGAGTCTGTGTACTCCAGAGACTTGGGGAATCCAAGTACAGTCTTACTAATTTGTATCTGTTGTGTGAGACTCAAATTGAACTCACTGTTGTAAAAACTCTGCTTTGAAAACATAATAGAGAGGCCACAACTGAAGGCTGGACCAGGAGACGTAGCCCAGGAGTATTGGGTGAAATCCTTATTAAACTTATTATGTTTATATGTTTGCGTGTTATGTTTTCTTTAACTACTTCATTGCCTGTGTATTTCACAATCTTATTGATCCGTTGCATAAAATAACATAGGCACATCTATGCACATGAGTCTGTAATACCTTATTAATTGTCTTAGATCAAATTTCAAATCAAGTGGTATCAGAGCTTTAGGTTGCTAAGGTTAGACAAACTTGTGCTGGACTGTTTGTGAATGATAACTAGATCAAAGATTAAACTAGGAGGAGGAGAATTGGCTGAATTTAACTCAGAAATTGGTAGAGTCTATAGTAGGAGGAAAATGTCGGAAGAAATTCCCTTGGAATCAGACCCTCAGTTCATAGACAATTTCCTGAGTATGAGAGCCATGGTAGAGGAAATGTATAGAGAATCTAAGAATGGTCGAGGTGAAGATTCTTCAACTTCCCAGCATAACAAAGGAGCAAAAGAATCTCTCCTCAATGACCATTCTAAGGCAAAGGGAAAGAAGAAAAGCTTCCCACACCTCCTAATAGCCTGAAAATAAAAAGAAACCATCTTTGATCAAATTAGATGTTAAATTTGATTTGCCAATATATGATGGAGAGTTGAATGCAGAGAAGCTGGATAATTGGATTAGACAGATTGATGTGTATTGCAGGGTGCAGAGCATTGATTCAAACAGAAGTAAGATTCAGTTGGCCAGCCTCCGCCTTGGAGGAACTGCGTTGGTATGGTGGGAAGGTAGAACACAGGCTGACATGAAGAAGCATGGTAAAATCCTTTCTGTCTGGAGTGAATTTGTTTCTGCAATTAAAAAGCAATTCTATCCACTAGCTTATATGCAGCAAGCTATGATGAGTTGTCAAACTCTTCGCCAATTGAAGGGGAAAAGTGTACAAAGTTACACCCAAGAATTTAGAAAAAGAGCTTTGATTCTAGGAATTTCTTTAGACTTACCTAAAACTCTACTGAAGTATATAGGTGGTCTACACAGTTATTTAAAGCACACCATTCTCATGTTTAATCCTACTAGCATAGATGAGGTATTTGTTCAGGCTACACATTTAGAGGCTCGAGACAAGAATGTGAACCCAAAAGTTGGGGGATCATCAAAACCCACTGCAAGCAAGAACAAGGAAAAGAGAAAGCGGAAATGGAAAGAGAGGAAAACAAATGTTGTACAAAAGACCAAACCTTCATGCACTCACTGCAAGAAGGATGGGCATGATGATGAACACTGCTGGATTTTGCATCCGGCGCTGAAACCCAATAAATTCGATGGCAAAAATAAGAAAATTGTTGCAGCTATTCAGAAGGATTTGGGGTCAAACTCAGGGGATGAAACAACAATCACAACCATAGGTATAAAAGGTAAAAATTCTGAAGCATCTACTAGTAATTCTGCACAAACTATTGATAGTGAAGAAAATGAGAAAAGAAGACATGAGCTTTTTCATATTAGAGTTATTTCCAAGCATCAAAAGATTGATACTTTGTTTGATAGTGGCTCACAAGTAAACTTAATTTCTGAAGCAATTGTAAAGAAGCTGGGATTATTAACCACACTTCACAAGAAGCCCTATCCATTGGGTTGGGTATGTGATAAAGCAAAGCTACAAGTGACTAGACAATGTAAACTTAGGTTTTCTTTTGTGTCAGCATTTGTAGATGAGGTTGAGTTAGATATCATTCCCTTGGATATATGTGGAATTGTTTTAGGAAGTCCTTACTTGTATGATAGAAAAGCAATTTTCTATAGAGCTGAAAATAAGCATCAACTCGTTAAAGATGGAATTGAATACATTGTAAGAGCCCATAAACTCAAGAATAATTATACTTTCATAAACTTAGGGCAGATGAAAAGAATTGTAAATTCATGCAAACAATTTTTACTGATGGTTGTAAAGGAAAAGAAACCTGATAAAACCAATGTATTTGAAGGTTGTGATGCTAAACAACAAGATGATTTAGAAAAAGTTGTTTCAGAATATGGTATGCTATTTCAAAAACCTAAAGGTCTGCCACCCAAAAAGGAAATAGTACATGATATTAATTTGCAGCAAGATGCTCTATTGCCTAACATCGGAATGTACAGGTTTTCCGCTTTAAAGAATGCAGAAATCAAGAAGCAGATGTAGGCGCTGCTTGAGAAAAGGTTCGTAAGACCTAGCACATCACCATGTGGATCTCCAATTGTCTTAGTGAGAAAGAAAGATGGCTCATGGAGAATGTGCATTGATTACCAAGCACTGAATAAGATAACGATCAAAAATCGTTATCCCCTTCCTCGTATAGATGATCTATTAGATCATTTGAAAGAAGTTGTTTACTTTTCCAAGTTGGACTTGCATAGTGGCTACCATCAGGTCAGAGTTGCAGAGCAAGATGCATGGAAGACTGCTTTCAAAACAAAGCAGGGATTGTATGAGTGGTTGGTTATGCCTTTTGGCTTAACTAATGCTCTTGCTACTTTCATGAGAGTAATGAATGATGTACTCAGGCCTTTTATTGATGATTTTGTCATTGTATATCTAAATGACATTCATATATTTAGTAAAACATGGGAAGAGCATTTGAAGCATGTTAAGCAGACTCTAGATGTTTTGAAAAGAGAAAATATTTATGTTAAGCTATCAAAATGTCAATTTGGCAAAATATCTTTGAATTATTTGGGTCATATTGTAGGGCGTGGTGAATTGAAGATAGATCCCTCTAAGGTTGCAGTCATTGTAAACTGGCCTAAACCCAAATCAGCGACAGAGGTTAGAAGCTTCATAGGAGCAGCACAGTATTGGAGGAAGTTTTATTGCTAACTTTTTCTTGACTACAGCTCCCTTACATGCTTTAACAGGATTGAACAGGGTGTTTCAGTGGGGAGGCAAACAACAGAAAGCCTTCGACACCTTGAAAAAAAATATTAGTATAGCACCAATACTAGCACTGTTCGATCTTCAAAGACCATTTGAGATTGAAACAAATGCCAGTGACTATGCCATGGGAGCAGTGTTGATGCAGCACGGTAAACCCATATGTTATAATTCTGAGACATTTAATTCTGCAGTAGTTAATTATCCCACATATGATAAAGAATTGTATGCATTAGTACAAAGTGTGAAAAAGTGGAAACATTATCTAATGGGAAAAGAGACAGTTATACATACTGTCATCAACCACTTCAATATTTACACTCACAAACTAAGTTGCAGCAATCAAGACACTATAGGTGGATGGGTTTTCTACAACAGTTTCATCTTATTATCAGATATAAAAAGGGCATACACAATAAAGTTGTAGATATGTTGTCCAGACCAATCATAAATGCATCTACTATACTTAAGCATAACTCAGTATTGCATGAAAGCTACATTGAACAATATGCTCAAGATATAGATTTTAAAGATGTATATGCAACTTTAAGTCATGGCAAGCAAGTAGAAGAATTGGATTATCATGTTAAGGACTAACTCTTGTATCATTTTGGAAAGTTATGCATTCCTCAAACCGAAAGAGTAAAGATAATTCGAGAAGCACACACTTATCTAATATTAGGTCATTTTGGTGTAAGTAAAACAGTTGCACAGCTGCAAAGATTTTGTTATTGGCCAAAAATGAATGAAAGAGTTTCTAGATATGTAAGAGGGTGTACCTTGTGTGCTAAAAGCAAGCCCAACGATAGAAAACTAGGCTTGTACACTCCATTACTAATTCCTTCTCATCCTTGGGAAAGTGTTTCCATGGACTTTGTTGGGGCACTGCCTAAACCTAGAAAAGGTCATGACTATTTATATGTTATTGTAGATAGGTTAAGCAAAATGTGTATTTTAATACCCTGTAACAAACAGATTATAGCTGAACAAACAGCAAAGTTGTTCTTTTAGCATGTATGGGTTCATTTTGGATTACCCACTTCCATTGTATCTGATCGAGATTCCCGATTTGTTGGGAATGTTTGGTCAAGTCTGTGGGAATTGATGAACACCAGACTGAAGAAGAGCACAGCCTTTCATCCACAAACAGATGGCCAAACAGAGGTGTCAACATGATAGTGATCCAGTTGCTCAGAGGCTATTGCAACAAGCATCCCAAGCTTTGGGATGAACATTTGTGTTATGTGAAACATGCTTACAATCGGGCTAAATATTCTTCTACACAGAGATCTCCTTTTGAGACCTGTTTTGGTAACTTTCATACCAAGGTCTCCTTTGGATTTTGTCTTTGGTAAAGACATAGCGGTTGATGGGCACAGTGATGTGGACAAGACAACCAAGTTCATTGAACAAATCCAAGAGATTCATCAAGCAGTACAGGAACAACTGGAAAAGAGCCAAGCCAAGTACAAGGCAAGGCATGATAAGCATCGGACTGAGCATAGTTTCCAAGTTGGTGATCAAGTCTGGTTGTATATCAACAAAGACAGAATGCAAGGTGAAGGTAAGAAGCTGAAGCCAATAAGGTATGGGCCTTTCAGGATACTTGAGAAAATCGGTGAGAATGTTTTTCGCCTTGATTTTCCAGCTTACATGCACATCTATTCAGTAGTTAATGCAGAAAGTTTGAGACTGTTTGAACCTTCATTGATTGAAGACCCCGAAGAGCAGAGCCAGTTGCCTTCTATTGATGATTTGTTGCCTGAATATCTCAATGAATTGCAGGAAGATACAATTCTGGACAAGAAGGTGAGAACTACGCGCAGAGGGGATGTTGAGTACCTCAGGATTGGACTCAAGGGTTCAAAACCAAGCAGTGCAAGATGGATAGTAATTGGGCAAGCGAAAAATCTATATCCTCACTTGATTGATGCTTAAAGCCCAACTTTTGGTGGACCAAAAGATTTTTCAGTGGGAAGGCGTGATCCAAATGGATCCTCGAACACTCTCTAAGTTTTCATGAACTCTTAAAAAATCATGCCAACGATTCAAAGTCTTATAAAGATCAAGCTATCAGAGGGAATCCTCAAACAGTTGCAATGGCGATCAACACGGATCAACGAGGGTCGTCGATCTAACACGCAGAGCAGCGGACCATGGTAACACGCCGTGACACCAACCAGCAAATGCAGGGACAAATTTAAGCAGCGGAGGTAGTTTCCGATATGCAATATGCGATTAGTCGCTAATCGCATATCGCAGGGCAAACCTCTCAGTGAAGAGAATCCCCGAGCACCCGGACCTGAAATAATTATAAAATGCGGAAAATATTGTTTCAGTTCCATCGGAGCGGGATTCCACAAAACCGGCAGGATATCGGACAGGCTTCGAGCGGTAAGCGGTTTCAACTGAGTTCCGCCTGATGCCATACAACGATTGCCATGCATCCCGAGGAAGAGAGAGAGAACCGCTCACATCAGACGGGTAAACATCATGCTACTTAGCCGTCCAATATGAACGATGACTGTAGGGTCTGGGGCCTCCAAATCAACGACGGAGACGCGTTCCGATAGATGACCGGATTTGACAAGGTTATGAAGCGAGGTCACATAGGATTTGAAGTCCGACATGGACGATGCGTTGGCAGAAGGGTTGTGTTTTGCGGGCATTCTTGGAGTTAACAGAAAAACGATCGTTTCAAATATGTCCAACAGAACTAACACTCATCCGTTATGAAATAGGTGGCCACCTCCCTGTGAGGCGTTGTACAGTCACTGATTACGCAGGACAGAGGGATTCAAACAGACAAAGGCAGGGGAACCAGAAAGCTGGGAAGCGGAAACGAATAGTTAGGACGCAGATTGGCTTAAAAGCCACAAACTGATAGAGAGAGAAAAGGGGAGTTAAGAGTAGTAAGCAGTAGGCAGTAAGCCGAAAGCAGAGAGAAGACGCCAAGCTAACCTACAGAAGTGAAGGCAGCATCGAGCCAGAGATAGAGAGTCTGTGCACTCCAGAGAAGGCTTGAGAGGTTCAAGCACACTCCTCTGTAATGCCTCTCATGTATGAGTCTCAGATTGGGCTCATACTACTGTGACCAATAGAGGTCAAGAGTCAGTAAGGAGAGTTTGTGTACTCCAGAGACTTGGGGAATCCAAGTACAGTCTTACTGATTTGTGTCTGTTGTGTGAGACTCAAATTGAGCTCACTGTTGTAACAACTTTGCTTTGAAAACATAATTGAGAGAACATCACTGAAGGCTGGACCAGGAGATGTAGCCCAGGAGTATTGGGTGAACTCTTTATTAAACTTATTGTGTTTATATGTTTGCCTGTTATGTTTTCTTTAACTGCTTCATTGCCTGTGTATTTTGCAATCTTAACAAAGACACATCCATGCACATGAGTTTGTAATACCTTATTAATTGTCTTAGATCAAATTTTAGATCAACCAATCTTTTGCAATACCTTGTACGGACCATAATACGTTGGTGATAATTTATTATCCTTCTTAGCTTGCTTGAGGGACATTTGTTTGTATGGTTGTAGTTGTAGAAATACCCAATCACCTATACCAAAACTTATTTCGCTGCGACATTGATCTTCATGTTGTTTCATTCTATTTTGTGCCAAAGTGAGGTTATCCTTTAAGAGTTGAAGAACTTGTTGTTGATGCTCGATGTGATCTTCCACTGCTTGAACCTTAGAATTTTCCCTTAAAGATGATGCGATGGACGGTGGATGATATCTATAAAGTGCCATAAATGGGGTCATTTTTGCTGCAGTATGGAAGGAAGTGTTATACCACCATTCAACCAAAGGCAACCACTTGACCCATTGTGTTTGTTTATCAGTTACAAAGCAACGAAGATATCCTTCCAAACATTTGTTCACTATCTCAGTTTGCCCATCAAATTGAGGATGATAAGATGAGCTATGAGCTAACTGAGTACCCAAACAAGAAAATAATTCCGTCCAAAAATTTCCAGTGAAAATGGGATCTCTGTCGCTTACAATAATCTTTGGGTTTCCATGTAGCTTTTGTATTATTTCCATAAATGCAATAGCAATTGTAATGGCTTTAAATGGATGAGACAATGCACAAAAGTGTGCATACTTGGTAAGTCTATCAACCACCACCATGATGACACTCTTTCCTTTAGACTTGGGTAGACTTGTGATAAAATCTATTGAAACCTCCTCCCAACGTTGACTTGGAATGGATAAAGGTTGTAACAGACCCGGGGTCTTAATTGTTTCAACTTTATTTTGTTGGCAAACCAAACATTTTGCCACAAACTTTTAAATATCAGATTTAAGGCCATCCCAAAAAAATTCCTTCTTAACCTTGTGATAAGTTTTTAAAAATCCTGAGTGCCCTCCTAACGGAGGGAAGTGGAATTCGAGAAAAATCTTTTGTTTGAGTTGGGAATTCTTACATAGGTATAAGTGATCTTTGTACCATAACGAATAATTTTTCCAACTAAATGTGTCAGATGTACTGGGATCTTGCTGTAACTTTTGAATGAGTGCTCACACTTCTTCGTCATTCCTCCATTCATCCCTTGCTTCGTTTATCCAATCTGGTTGGATAATAGAAATGGCACAAAACAATGCTTCCACATCCTCATCCTTCCTTGAGAGTGCATCTGCGACAACATTTTGCTTCCCTTTTTTGTAGATAATTTTAAAGTCATAACCGAACATCTTTATGACCCATTTTTGTTGCTCTTCTGAAAATAATATTTGTTCTGAAAAGTATTTAGGATTATCATGATCCGTTTTTACCTTGAAGTCTCTTCCCATTAGGTAAGGTCGTCATTTCTTAAGTGCATGTAGTATTGCCAACATTTCCTTTTCATAAATATCTTTGTGTAAATAATTTCTTTTGATTGACGACTTTCAAAAGCAATGGGTCTTCCTTCTTGCATTAAAACAACACCAATTCCATTTCCCGAGGCATCACATTCCACAATAAAGGTTTTTGTGAAGCTTGGCGTAGCTAATACCAGTGCTTGACACATTGCTTCTTTAAGATGTTCAAAGGCCCTCGTTGCTTCTAGATTCCAAGAAAATGCATCTTTCTTTAGTAATGTTGTTCGAGGTGTTGTTCTTCTCCCATAATTCTTAACAAACTTGCGATGATACCCTTTCAACTTGAGAAATCCTCGCAGATGCTTTATGGATGTGGGAATTTTCCATTCCTTAATGGCTTTAATTTTTCTAGGGTCTACCTTAACACCTTCATGAGATACAATATGACCCAGATATTCCACCTCCTGTACTCCAAAGAAATATTTGGAGGTTTTTGCATATAATTGTTTCTCCTCCAATAGTTTCAGCACCCTGTCAACACGTTGAACATGATCCTTCCAAGACTTCTTGTAGATTACTATATCATCAAAAAATACTAACACAAATTTTCTAAGGGTTTGAAACTGGAATTTATCAAACCTTGAAATGTAGAAGGTGCATTGGTAAGGCCAAAAGGCATGACCAAGAATTCATAATGACCCCCATGAGTTCTAAATGTTGTTTTCGGAATGTCTTCAGTCTTCATCCTGATTTGATGATACCCTGAACGAAGATCCAACTCGGTGAAGTAAATTGCTCCATGTAATTCATCTATTAATTCATCAATGACTGGTGTTATAGCTCCAAATCTCACTCTTATGGTTTGTGATGCTGCACTTATGGCCTAGGGCAACCCCTCCTTCCAGACCTGGTCCAAAAATTTAAAAAACAGTGTTTTATTCCCTATACGCGACTTTGCCCTGTGTTAAACGCGTGTACACGCGGGTATGTCATACCCAACCCGCGTGTATCTATTAAAACACTTAAAAAAATATAATTTCCTCTTTTTCGGGCGGTGATCGCGGGTTTACCTGCTGGATCACCTGTTAGTGCCCGTGGCCCAACTGTTCCCAACCAACTCCTAACTAAAAAACTACTTTGGAGAGGGTATAAAAAGACATCAAAGGGAAGGCCAAGGGGAGAGAAAGGAGAGAAAGGAGAGCAAGATTATTATGCTGAGATTTTTCCCTTAGACCAGGTCTGAAGTCCTTGGTGCATTCTGCACTTCCCCCATTTTGCATAGGAAACCCTTGTTTCCATGTGTATTGGTGATCATTCATCCTTGACATCATCATTGAGTAAGACTTGGAAGGAGCTCTTGTTGGAGGCTGGAGGCTGGAACGAATCCGGGAGGAAGCTTGCTTGGAGCCTGCTGAAGGTGTTCAGGTGATATCTTTCCGATATATGTACTTTATTTGCCTTTATATATAAAGAAACACGTCTTTGTTCCCGAATAATCTTTCTTTATGCTTATGAGATTCTTGTGTTGAATTCTTATGAAAGTGGTTACTTAAAGATTTTTTATAACTAACTTTATAGCATAAAGATGATTTATACATAAACTTCTATACATGTACTGTTGTGTTCTTTGATTTGTTTGTCTTGCAGGTCAAAGAAAGAAGAAGGGAACTCCAAGAAGGGTTTGCACCCTAACGGTCTTCTCGAACGTAGGACCTTAGGTATGTACCCTAAACATTAGCATTTGCTTAAAAGTAAAATGATGGCTGTGTGTGTGTGTTTCTTTGAATAAGCAATTTTCAGTCTGGTAGAGTCTTAGCCCAAAGGACCCTAGGGGTACTTTCCCTTCAACCAGAATTGGCGACTCCGCTGGGGACAACACTCTTGTTGTTCCTAGTTTGGGTAGTCCTCAAGCCAATCAAGGCTCAGTCCCTCTGTTTGTTGGTTCTGACTGTCTGATATTTTCTTGAACTCCAAGCTTTTCCAGTTTTTCAGTTTGTGTTTTTTATTTTTCTTGAAAGACTTCATATACGCACTTTTTCTGGATTACAGAAGCGTATATACGCAAGTTGCACTAAGTAAACCTGCGTATACGCAGGTTTCCTTAGTTACAGTCGCGTATACACGCATTCTGCAAATAATTGCAGGCGCGTATATCACATAATTTTCAAGATTTATAATTTTTCTTTTGCTGAATGTCTGTCTGGTGGTTTGGGTCAGTTTAAAACAGTCAATTTCCAGTGACAGTTCTCTGTTTAACAGGGGGCATCTTGTTTCGAACTCTCTCTAGTTATAAGGAGTGCTAGTCTTGTTTTTCGTTGATTGCAAGCGTCATTGATTTTTGACACTCAAGATTTCTGTTTAAGAATCTTGATTGCTCTGTTTCGGCAGAGTGGGAAGATTGTCTTCAAATCTTTGTGTCCATTTTGTTTTCATGACATTTGTGTTTGCTTAACGAAATCATTTTTATGACCATTTACTCCTTTGTTTCAGGAAATTTGTTTGTTACCAGTTTCTTGAAACTTGTCTTTTGATATGTTGGACTTTCATTGCTGCTTTTGATTGTCAAAAGCGTTTTCGAACACATTTTATTTTTGTTGAGTTTTCATCATTTGAAAGGTGTCAATTCACAAAAGTGTTTGGTGGCTTGTTTATCAATCATTAGTGTCAGTATTTTTGAGAGTTTTCCTTTGAAAAAGACTTTTTGGTTTGATTGAAAGAAAATCTTTTGAAAGTTTTTGAGTTTCGCTTTCTTAAACTTGCTTCTCATTTGATTTCCTTTTTTGCGAAGTGAAAGTGCTTTGTTTTTTTTATCTTAGAACTTGTTTTTATTGTTTGGATGAAATGATTGGTAACACATCATCTTCTATCTAAGCATTTTAGTGGCAAGACAAAATTTGGTAAAGCAGCAACTTTCCTTCTTTGTTTGTTGAGTAGTCTTTAAATCTTGCATTCACATATAGTTGTTGCATTAGGATAGATTTGTATCCCTTTTTATGCATACATAGCTTTGTTAGCTTTTGTGAGTGTGGAGTCTGAAAAGAAAGCAAAAAACTTTGTTTTATTTTTCCTCTGAACCCTGTAGAGATTACTTTTCATCGAAAAACAAAAAGTGCATATGCAAGTAGTTAAGTTTTGTTTAACTTCTTTTGCGTCCTAAAAACACCACAAGTTTCACTTTCGTTACCTTTGACTTAAAGAACAGCCTAATAAAATCAAGCGCTTAATTAAAATCCACTAGAACTTTTTGTTTTAGTTATTACACCAACAAGTTTAGGATTTTAGGGCCTTGGATTAGGCGAGTGGAGAGTTAACTCTCCAAGGCCACACAAAACGTCAAACATAAGAGTCTGATTAAAGAGAGTAAATCCAATAGCGTTAGGAAGACCAGGAAAGCTCCGGATCTGGGAGTTAAGCACGAGGGTCTGTGAAGACAGGGAAGAGAGATACCCCCTCTCCTACTTGTCCGAACTTACCTCACGACTGTTCCGCCTGGCTTCTGCGACGAGTTGGTACCCATAGTTGCCTCTCCTAGGGATCTGCATAGGTGGCTGCGGAGGGGAATCCCGTGGCACCTGAGGTCGACGTTGTATCACTCTCGACAGTACTTCTGGAGGGCACCCTTGCGAAGCTTGGGGGCTTGCACCGGCGCAGGCTGTTGTTAGGAGGTCAGCGTAACTTCCTCTATTACCTTCGCTGATAGGACTGGGCCGTCATTATCCCAGACTATCTTCGGAAGGCCCCTGACTCTACTTTCTTGTATTTTGGTGTCCGGTCCTCACCACCCGGAGCGGAAATACTTGGAAGTTGTTTGACTGGCTGTTTCTTTAGGGACTTTATAGTGAGTGCTCTTTGCTCCTTGTATATAGTTGGCTTTAGGTATTTTTGTCTAGTCACGTTTGGACTTTGTGTTCTGAGTGACTGGCTTGCCACTCTACCGATCTTGAAAGGCTTTTGGTTGTTCTTTCAGAAGTTGTGGAGTTGCCTCCTCAAGGGCAAAGGTTTTGATTGCTTATCCATATTCTTTGAAGAGTTATTTCTATATTCCCGCAAGGGAAAGGGTCTTTGGATTACTTAGATATGGCTAATATTCCTGTGGAAACCAACCAAGGTACCCTTCCAAAAGGGGATCCTTGTGCTTTTCCTTTCTTTGGAAACGTTGGTACTCCCTTGATGGCCACTTTGAATATTCCTGGGTTGAATGTTGGACTACCCGTTTGGTTGTGGTCCACTCCAAATATTCCGAATGCTCTTGAAGCTCCTCAGTTGAATGCTTTATTTCAGGGGCATCACATGGGTGCTAATTGTTCATCTTCTTTCAAAGAGAAATCTGAGATTCCTTCTTCTCCTCCTTCTTGTCACAAGAAATCTAAAAAGAGGAGAAAAAGGAAGTCAAAGAAGAAGAATAATTCTATCCCTTCATCCTCAACCTCTGCGAGTCATGTTGGAGATGAGCCTTCAGCCACTGCAAGTCATGCTGGGGGCACAAGTCTAGTCACTGCAAGTCATACTAGCACTTCATCTTCAACCTCTGCGAGTCATGTTGGAGATGAGTCTTCAACCTCTGCGAGTCATGTTGGAGATGAGTCTTCAGCCGCTGCAAGTCATGCTGGGGACATGAGTCTAGTCACTGCGAGTCATACTAGCAAAGAGTCACCGACCTCTGCAAGTCATGTTCAGGACTCTCCGCAAACCACTGCTAGTTATGTTGGTGGGATGGAGGTTGATAAGAAACCTGGACGTAGAAGTTTTAAACCTAAGTTCCCTTGTAAGATATGCAAGGGAGACCATCTTACTCATTTATGCCCTGGAATTCCAGAGGTTCAAAGGATTTGGTCCGAGTCTGAAAGTACTTCTACTCCTAGATCTGATATGGTTTCTCATCAATCCCATCAACCATCGGTTGAAAATGTGGTAGAGTCAGTGCAATCGCTGGCCGATTACACTCCTCTTTTGGGGGGTGAAGTGCCTAACAAAAGAGTCTGTTTGATCTCTAGTACAGAGTCTTCTGGTTTAGGGGGCATTCCGGTTTCTTCGAATGTTCCCCCTCCAAGTTCTAAGAGTGTTTCCTTTGATTGGGATAGTCTTGTTGAGCCTCGTCTTCCTTCCGCTGTACCTTTTCAAATAAAGGTCAGAGTTAATTCCACAAATGTCTATCGATGTATGGTGGATGAAGGATCCTCTACAAGTATTATATCCTCTTTGACTTGGAAAGCTTTGGGTTCCCCAAAGTTGTTGACAGCTCAGAGTCAGTTGTTAGCCTATGATAGAAGGCCTGGTGAATCTATGGGTGTTCTTCCTCAATTGCCTATCACTTTAGGTGGGAAGACTGTCTTAATCGATATGATGGTGGTTGATAGCCCTTTAGACTTTAATATGCTACTTGGGCGTGATTATGTCTATGCTATGAATGCTGTGGTGTCTTCACTCTTTCGAGTAATGTGCTTTCCTCATAATGGGAATATTGTCACTGTTGATCAGCTTGCATCTGACAATCACCACCCCAATTCGACTTTACTGCAGAATGCCCCTTGGTTTGTTCCAAGTGTTCAAGTAGACTCTACCCCGCCACAGGTGAATTATGTGGCATTGAGTCCTCAATGTTCAATCGCTTCTAAGAAGGATCCTTTGACTTATTATTTTCCTTCTTGGGACTTGGTCCCGGCAGTTGACCGAGAGATTCTTCCTATAAGGACATGGGACCCTTTAATTCCCTCTTTTGATCCTTGTAGTTCTCATGATTTCTTAGAACTTGTTTTGCCTTCACAGGAGGAACTCTTTGAAGCCATGAGTTATGACTACCAAAGGAGCCCTTGGCCTGATCCCTGCAAAGGGGTTGTTCAGAAGAACTATTATGCGTAAGCCGCAAGGCTGCGTTGTTCCCTGTACCATATTGTATATATGAGGTACGCATTTTCAAGTTTTGTATCTTATAACACAAAGATTTTATATGGAGTTTATATGTGGGATGTATTAACTTCGTGTCTAGTGTTCCTATTTATGTTTACAGAACTTGGAAGATTTCTCCTTTGGAAGTTTATGGTTGGTCCGTTTTGACAGGTATTGGTTCTCAAAACTGGCATATAGGTTAGGTTTTTCCGCCTGCATTGTGCACTTATCAGTTTCCTTTACCATTTTGCCTTAAGATCGACCCCACCAAGTTATGGTGCGGAACCTTCTCATTGCGTAGAAGTATCATGACTTGTGTGGTAGAACCTACCTTATCATGGGTGCCCTAGTTAGTACCTTTTTGTCACTTGGCACTCATGCTGATTTTTCATCCCTAGGCTCGGGAGTCCTCTGTAGTCCCGCCATGACTTATGCGTTGAAGACTCATTCTTCTTTGCTTCTTCGCTTCGTTCTGGCCTTATACCCTAGAGGCTCCTATGTGTGTTGAGTTGTACTTCTGCATTGCATGTTGACCATTTGCACCTTTTGGCCTATAGCCGGCTTCACTTGGACTCGTGTTTAAGCCCACTTTTGACCATGACGTCTGCAAAAATCAACCTTGCATACCCTTGACCTCTGCAGCTTGACATACCCAGATCCGTGGAAGGGACATACCTCTGAGTGTCACTGACCAGTTTTTCACCTCCCTGCATTGAGCATAGGAACGTTCCTTTCCCAGGAACTAGATCATCTGTTTCACCGACACTCGTTCTTTCCACTGTACCATAGCATTCTTTTATTCTTTTTCCGGCTTATCAGAAAAAGACAAAAAAAATTACATATTCCAAAAAGAGCGGGAACAGGGACATTATTTCCATTTATTGTTGGCAGCTGGAGTCAGTCGTGTCGCCCTTGAACAAAGCACTCAAAACAAAGTCTCCTCCGCATGGGTGGGATTTAGTTTGACTTAGGCAAGCCATAACCTTGTTATCGAGTCAGTTCTCCCCCGATTGGTTATCTCTTCCAATCATATGGAGGGTTCGTTCGTGCCTCCTGCATGACGAACTTATACAGATTCATTATATGCTGCCACATAGTCACATTGAGTCGTGCTTTTGTTCAAGGGAAGTTAGCCTGAGTCGGCCTTTCTGCGGTGTCTCTTGACTCATTTTTCAGTCGTCCATCCCTGGTTGTCAGTGTCATGTCTATCATCACATCAGTTATATTGGTCCTTCACTCGTGCCGGTTTGAGAAGGTCCCCATTGACTTCTTGCTGGCGGGTCTTGTCCTTATCGACGACGACACATTGCTCTGAGGGCAGACCTAGAGACCGCACCCTGGCCCTATTTTCATTATTGATAGGTCACCTTGTGCTCAGCATCGATCAGTATCATGGGTCTTTGACTGAGTGGTTTCCCTTGTGTTCGACATCAGCATACATTATCACACATTGGGATTCGTGCAGTACCTTGGTTTCCATTTGACCCTATTGGTGGATACCTCGCCTCTGTGTCAGCTTTCATTATTGGTTGGTTCAGAGGGTTTCTGCCGTGCGCTAGCCACATCTTGTGTACGCCGGAAACGTACTTCGGTTGGGTTACTACATCTTTTTCGTCCGATTCCTTCCACATTATTGGCCTACGGGTTACACTCGCGCTAGATTGATGGAGGATGCCTTAATGCCTTCCTTCTAGCGGATCTTTCCCTATCGACTCCGACTCATTGCTCTGGGGCAAAGATCTAGAGTCCATTTGGCAGTACCTTGGGGTTTGCAGTCATTAGTGGCAGATTCCTCGCTATCGACAGTGGGAAACCATCATTGTCTCCTGATTGATAGATTCTTACAGGTGTTCGACTTCAGCTCATCTATTCACACTTGTTAGATTGTACTGGGTACCTTGACGCTCATTATCATTATCGGTGAGTAGTCTCGCGTTTGTTAACGGTATACATCAATGACCGGTAATCAAACGATTTCTCACATGGTCGACTTCAGATCATTTATTCCCATGGTGTAGAAATGTACCACGGCGGTCGGTGAAGACCTCAGGTTGTATCAGCATTCATTGGTTCACTTGACAGTTGCTCCTGCTGCTGCTAGTTGATACCACTCCACCTTATATGTTGCAGTCAGTCATGGCGACATTCTATATGCTGGCACCTGAGTTTGCAGTGTAGTACCATCCTATTCCATCATGTTCAGTTGGTACCTTATGGGATCAGTCTTTGATTTCAGTGATCCGTTGCATCTTTCAGCATCATTGACAGTTTTATATGTGATATTCAGACATGTACTTACTCATTATGATCAGATGATCCATTATGTATTTTACAGTCATTTATACTTGTATACTTAGTGGATCCGCTTGTACTTGATATGCGGACATGCTTTACTTTTCCTGAGCATGGGTATGCCCGCCTCAGACAGTGTTTCTTTCTGATCTCCTTTCGGTGGCTTGGCAGGCTGAATTCTGGTG
This sequence comes from Pinus tabuliformis, assembly GCA_031772625.1. NCBI lineage: Eukaryota > Viridiplantae > Streptophyta > Pinopsida > Pinales > Pinaceae > Pinus > Pinus tabuliformis. Next base: position 846,824,065 of record CM062811.1, read on the forward strand.
AAGTCCTCCTCGGTTTTTCGGCAGAGTTCCTTTCCTTGTACTTACTTAATATATTTCGGCCATCATGTTCCCCTTCTGACCTCATACATTAGGGGGCATCTGTTATAGCTCCAAATCTCACTCTTATGGTTTGTGATGCTGCACTTATGGCCTAGGGCAACCCCTCCTTCCAGACCTGGTCCAAAAATTTAAAAAACGGTGTTTTATTCCCTATACGCGACTTTGCCCTGTGTTAAACGCGTGTACACGCGGGTATGTCATACCCAACCCGCGTGTATCTATTAAAACACTTAAAAAAATATAATTTCCTCTTTTTCGGGCGGTGATCGCGGGTTTACCTGCTGGATCACCTGTTAGTGCCCGTGGCCCAACTGTTCCCAACCAACTCCTAACTAAAAAACTACTTTGGAGAGGGTATAAAAAGACATCAAAGGGAAGGCCAAGGGGAGAGAAAGGAGAGAAAGGAGAGCAAGATTATTATGCTGAGATTTTTCCCTTAGACCAGGTCTGAAGTCCTTGGTGCATTCTGCACTTCCCCCATTTTGCATAGGAAACCCTTGTTTCCATGTGTATTGGTGATCATTCATCCTTGACATCATCATTGAGTAAGACTTGGAAGGAGCTCTTGTTGGAGGCTGGAGGCTGGAACGAATCCGGGAGGAAGCTTGCTTGGAGCCTGCTGAAGGTGTTCAGGTGATATCTTTCCGATATATGTACTTTATTTGCCTTTATATATAAAGAAACACGTCTTTGTTCCCGAATAATCTTTCTTTATGCTTATGAGATTCTTGTGTTGAATTCTTATGAAAGTGGTTACTTAAAGATTTTTTATAACTAACTTTATAGCATAAAGATGATTTATACATAAACTTCTATACATGTACTGTTGTGTTCTTTGATTTGTTTGTCTTGCAGGTCAAAGAAAGAAGAAGGGAACTCCAAGAAGGGTTTGCACCCTAACGGTCTTCTCGAACGTAGGACCTTAGGTATGTACCCTAAACATTAGCATTTGCTTAAAAGTAAAATGATGGCTGTGTGTGTGTGTTTCTTTGAATAAGCAATTTTCAGTCTGGTAGAGTCTTAGCCCAAAGGACCCTAGGGGTACTTTCCCTTCAACCAACTGGAATGGGAAATTTATCTTTAATAGTGAGCTTGTTGAGCTCCCTATAATCCAGACACATGCGCCATGATCCATCATTCTTGTGCAACAATACCACTGGAGCAGAGAAAGAACTTTGACTAGGTTGAATTATACTAGCCTCTAGCATTTTTGCAACCATACGTTCAATTTCACTCTTTTGGGCATATGGATATCTGTAAGGCTTGATGTTTGGAGGATCACTTCCTGGAATCAAATGAATAGCATGGCCATGATCACGAATAGGTGGGAGGCCTTTGGGAGTCTCAAATACCTTGGAATGATTGTCCAAGACTTTTTGGAAATCTCGAGAAATAGATGATTTCGATGTGGGAACCTCTAGTGAACATAATTGTGCAATTATGCCCTGTTGTTCTTTCTTTAGAAGCTTTGTCATGCCGTTAGAGTTGATTATCTTTCCCTCTTTCCCCGTGATCCCCTTAATTCAACTTCCTTTCCTTCCCAAAAAAAAAAATTCAAAAAAAGTTCTTGAAAAGTAAAATCTATTGTACCCAAAGATTGTAGCCATTCAACTCCTAGTACAACATCAATGCCACCCATTGGAATGGAAAGCATTGGACTATTCAATACATATTCTCCAATGGATAACTTGATATTATGGCACTTTCCAGAACAATTTATGGTTCTTCCATTTGCAACCATCACTTGACACTCTGGTGCTAGATATAGGAAGCAATTCAATCCCTTGGCTATCTTACAATGAATAAAATTATGGGTACTACTTGAAACAATCAACACTATTACCTTTTTCTTCTTTGATATGTCCTTCTATCTTGAGATTTTGAGGAGTCGTAATTCCTGCCAATGCATTACAACATATGGTTGGATTCATTTCTTCTTTCTCTTGGGTTGGTTCGTGGTGTATATCCTCTTCTTTTGACATCTCTTGTTCCTTTTCTTCCTCCTCTTCACAATCTATGTAAAATAATTTCTTCTCAGCACACTTATGACCATTAGTGTACTTGCTATCACAACTATAACAAAGCCCGTTTGCTCTTTTTCCTTCCAATTTTTGCGGTGTCAACCTTGTAGGTTGTGGAAGACTAGGGGCAACAACATTTCCATCTTTATAGTTGTGAGTGGTACGCTTGCTTGTTGCCATAATTTTGTTTTCAATTTTTCTTGCCAACCTGAATGTCTTTTCCAATGAATCAGGTTCCCAAAGGCGAACATCATGTTGGATGTTATCCTATAAGGTCCCTATGAACACATCAATCCTATGCTCTTTTGGAATATCATTTACCCTTATATTCAATTTTTGGAAGTCCTCAATTTGCTCCACCATTGAACCCTTTTGTTTGAAATTTATCAATTGACTAAAGAAGGTGTTGCTCTTTGTATCCTCATAATGTGCCATCATTTCCTTCGTAAAAATTGACCAAGTGTTAATTTTTTTATGAGAGCAAAGCCATCGATACCATACAAACTGATTGTGTTCCAAATACAAAGTTGCAATGTGTACCTTTTGTGTATTTTGCACATTATGGAAATCGAAATATTTCTCCATCTATAGTATCCATGTTATGGGATCCTTGCCATCAAACTTCCTCATATCGATCTTTGGAACATGGTGGGTGTTCGATCAAATGTTAGAGTCTATGAAATCATGATTAACATTTCTTTTATTCTCATCATGAGTTTCATCTAATACGTTTTCGCCATTATGAAGCATTTCTTGTAGCAACCTTTTCAAACCTCCCTTGAAACCTTCCATGTCTGGTTTTAAACCATTCTTAAAATCTTCCATATTATCTTTCATGTCAACCATATTAGCTTTCATGTCATCCATATTAGTTTTCATGCCATTCTTCAATCCTTCCATGTCTGATTTTAAGTTATTCTTCAAACCATCCATCTTAGCTTCCATTTCATTTTTGGTTACTCTTTGTGAGAGTGAAAATTGTTGCACTTGGTCTCGTAATTTTGATATATCATGTTGCATTTCTTCTTCTTCTTCACGCGTCATAGTAGAATTTTCGGGTTGCTTACTAGGTGTTTCCATTTTCTTTTTTCGGAGCATCAATTAATGAGTATTATGAATATGCCCTTTGAATCACTTCAAATTATTTTTTCAAACAAAATTTATGCAAATTTAAAAAAAATACACACATTTTTTTCTTTGTAGGATCTCGATATTGAATCTGTTGTATCTCTATAATGGCGGATCACCAAGGTTTGAAATTTTGTCATGTGGTAGCGCTCTAAGTCCTCTTTCCAACCCCACAATTCTGATCGAGATTGGATTCTCCAAGAAAGCGTTATGTCTAATCTCCCACAATGACCTGATTATAGACTGGTTCAGTAGAGCGAACTTGTACGAAGTGCCACGTGTCACTGTTTTGACCTTCAGACCTGAAACCTATATCCAACAAACTACAATTCGTCCGCTTTCTTTCACTTTTTACAAAATTTGAATCTAATGCTCAGAGAGAAAGTTATGACGCTTTTCCCAAGGTCACCTATTTGAGATGAAATCTGGGAGCCTGCAAAAACCCTAAAGTCTTTGGATCATATCTCCAAAAATATAGCAAGAAAAGCTCTGAAATTCGGACACCACATTCATCAAGATTTCGTCTCAAATGGGTTGTTTTTAACTTCTGAAGCTTCGTAGAAAAAACGTTATAGCGAAAATGCCACGAGGACCCGTTTGAAGGAGCGAAACCCTAGAATCCAAAGCTCTGATACCAAATGTTATGCAACCAATTCACAAAAAGATAGAAAATATAGATCAACGCCTTCAAAATCAGTCTCTTCGAGGAGGCAACCTCCTTTACATTACACAAATGAACAATTCTTGGATGATTCAAATGACAAAACCTCATCTCTATATATAGGAGTCTAAGCAGTCACAATATAATCAAAGCCGACATAACAATAATAATGTAAAGGCACAACAATAACAATAAGGGATACAATGACAATAATAATGGGTGAATACATTAGTATTATAGGGACCCAACAACATTACACCCTAACAACCATTGAGCAAAATTGGTTCAAATAATTCAAAAAAAAATGAACCACAAAGCAAAACCTAAGTGTTGTACCAAAAATAATTGAGGTTTAAAAATTCTAGTCTTGGTTGAAAGAAAGCCCGAGGAAAAGGACTTAGAGATCAAATTATCATAAATAAGTAAAATCAAATAATGACTACTAGTAAAAATATTTGTAGTAGCCTTTACAAACCTACAAGGTTTACTTGAAGTCCTTATAAATAGAATATGATAAGAGGCATCAATGATGCCGGAACTAGATGGTTGATGCTTTTGCCTAACCTCCTAATGTTGATTTATTTCATTTATATTTGTTCATTTTTCTTTTTCTTTTTCCTTTCAAGGAGATATTGTTGAAGGAAAGGTAACTAGGTTCGGTTTTCATTATGACGTTGAACGATAATTTTATGAAGAAAATTGTTATTCCTTGCATCATGGGTTTCATGAGCAAGATGTGTTTACCATAGATAAAATACTTCTTCTTGATGTCTTTAGGATTCTTATGTTTCATCATAAATATTATAAGAGTCATAAGGTCAAATATCAAAGAGAACGCTCCAAGATAAGTGTCACTATCTTCATGCAGAAACTCACTCTACAAACTACAGTATATCTCCTTGGAATGTCAGCTCAGATTTGAAAACTCTCCTGTCGGCTTGAAGCATTATCAATGACCTATATATATACATGGGTAATGAAGAATCAAGAGAGTGAAGTATTCAGATCACAAGTTTTTGAAGATACAAAGAAACATCTCGACATATATCTCAAATACACAGTGAAGGATAGAGCTTCGACATTTATCTCAGAAGCTCATAGCTCGAAGGACGAAGTCTCGACATACGCCACAAGAATGGAGTCTCGGTATGTATATAGTCTCGGCATATATATCTCAGGAATCTTGGTGTATATAGTCTCGGCATATATATCTCAGAAATCTCGGTGTATATAGTCTTGGAATATATATCTCAGAAGTCTTGCCTCGGCATATGTCTCAAAAGTCTTGGTGAAGCATCGAAGTATATCTCAGAGCCTCAGTATTTATCTCAGAGCATCGAAGAAGTTTCAGAACTACTCTCGATAGATATATTTCAGGGTCTCGGTTCAACTATATGTGAAAGGCTTTTCGAAAGCCTGTAAGAATACGAAGATACATAACGAGAGTATTCTCAGGGCACCCTTCGAAAGGACACTCACTGTAATGCATACACTATATGACTTATAGGACTGCGCATTGGTATACACAGTAACAAGCAGTGACATATCTAATCTCTGGTGTAATCAACAAAGGACTGTGACAAGTCGAGAAGAGAAAGTATCAAAGATAGTGACAAGACTGTAAAAGGCATAAGGAGAAGGAGAAAAGTGACGACAGTGAATCAAGCAATGCAAAAGTGTTAAAATTGGCAACTAGGGCCAAACTCCATGTGGGTCACCTTATTTATGGCAGTTGATATTTTTCTTGGATTCCTCTCATCGAGAGGTGTAGGATTGATCTAACGATAATCTGATTTCGACATGTATTCATGGAGATACGAATTTATTTGTATTCTTGACAATTTGTGAAGGTCGACCAACAAGCAAAACAATTTTGAGAAGATTCTTTGGCGAAAATCACATAGAGATATTTTTTTTGCCGAAGAATCTTCTCAAAATTGATATGGATCACATAAGCCTAAATTCAATAAGCAAAACAATGTTGTACACTCCCAGCTTATCCTCAACGTGGCATATAAAAGGAAGATAACTTGTGGCATAAACTCACTCATCTCAACACTCATAATTGATATGGATCACAGAAGCCTAAATTCAATAAGCAAAACAATGTTGTACACTCCCAGCTTATCCTCAACGTGGCATATAAAAGGAAGATAACTTGTGGCATAAACTCACTCATCTCAACACTCATTCTTCTCTCTCTCTCCTACGCATTAGAGGAGCCTCTCTCTCTCTCACACGTGTGGCTGAAAGGAGGACGTAGATCTAAATTAGGGCAGTGTTGACTTGGGTTGACCGTGGAGCATAAAGGCTAATTCTTGGCAGCGTTGACCAACGTAGGGTCTCCTTGACTGTGCTTTGAGTTGGGTAGGCTCTCCTAGGCAAGCCACATTTTTGGGTAGCTTCGTTGGCCTATTTTGACCACAGATTTGACCAACATTGATTGTTGAGGGTTGACCGCAGACCTGTACCTGCGTTGACTGTTGTTTGATAACTTTGACCTGTTAGGATTCCAAGAAACTCTCCTAGGTTGTAGCTCGGAGATGCCTGGTAACATATAAATTCAACTTATTGTTGCAAATGGATGAATGGAAGGAATGATGCTTGTCCAAGCCAGATAACCACTTCTACTTTGTTTCACTCCAGACATGCGTGAACACCCTCAGACTACAAGGCTTTAGACCACCAACTACTCACAGTTTAAGATTGGGTGAATATGGAGAATACTGACCACACCAGCAGATGCACAAGACCATGTGATGGCCGGCTGCAACCAGTAAAGAAGTCTGCAAATCTAATCTACTAATGCATAGACAGGATGACAGCTCTCTGGCACCAGATGAAGAGAAACCTGAATAACTCATTCAATGATACATACAAGATTTTAACACAGAGATAGGATGACAGCTACTCTAATGCTAAACATCAAGAGTTCAAGCATACAGCATATCAGGCACAACTTGGAAGAGAAGATAAATGGAAAGTGAGCAATTAACAGCAAAAGAAGCTTGTATTAGCTGAAAATGAAGACGAGACGCTGCAAGTGTCAAAATAGTTACAGTCTCCAGAAGTTGAACCTTACATTAAAGCATCAACCATCAACCTTGATTACATCTTGTTTCTGGGTATTTATAGATTTTACATTACAAAGGCACTTGGCTGTTTAGGTATGGAGGGGTCATAATTGACCACCAACTGCATTTAACTGCCTGATGGAGTCTCTGAACATGCTTGCTTGCTTCAGTGAGTGAATCTAATCCTTTCAGGTGCTGTGCTGTCCTCTTAGGTAGTTGGAGTGTTCGTATCAGCGTAGCTCCATAACTGGTAAATGCAGTTACAAGATCATGCTTGTACTTTCTCTCCCTTAGCCATACTGCCTGTTAAACATGGTTGTTGAGGCTTTACTGTGACTGGTACAGGCATGCTGGTCACCTCCCTTCGTCGGGCAAACAGACTAGTGGGGGACGTGGTGCATGGGCAAACAGACAGTCGGGATGATAAGGAAGGATGACTATCGGATCAGGAGAATAGACAACCGAGATGGCTTGACGGAGTCTGTCGGACAATGTGGGAGCGGGTTGATTTTGGGCCGTTAGATCTTAGGCGACCAGATCTAACGGTGATCAGGTGGTGAAGTTGCATGGGAGTTTAATGGGCGGGTGGTTAGGTTAGGCGGTAAACGGTATTGATCGCACCGCCTTCGGGCATAAAGTGGTAAAAGGACAGGGGCGTGTGATCCCACTTAGCGATCGACACATAGCGGCGGATGAGAGAGAGAAACCGCTCTCATCGCGCACTAACGTTTGATCAGGTTACGGGCGCGGGGAGAGCGAATGCCGTCGGATCGGGCGGAGATGGATCAGACGGTTGGGAAATGAGCGCGCAGGTTGCTTTATCGGGCACGATGGGAGCCGTTAGATTTGGCGGGGAAGATTAAAGGCGATGAGTTTATGAAGGCACAAAGTCGTATGGGTGCGGTTTTATGGGGGTTTGGGCTTTTGCGCTCAGGGCTTAAGATAAAAAGGATTTTGTAGTTTTTTAGAAGAAAAACAGAGGAAACGGAGATGAAGGGGGAATGAGCGGGGTAAAGGAAAAAGGCAAAAACGATCATTATGAGCTTCTTTTGAGCATAACCAAGCGGACCAAGCTTGTTTCCGACCTTAGAGAATCATCATTATATAGCAGAGCTAAGTTCTAACATGACCTTCATTTCAGACTATTTTGGGTTGCTTGTACTTGATGTTGGACGCAGAGTTGACTGAGGTTGACTTGAGGTTAATTCGAACCTATTTGACCAGCATTGACTTTGTTGGTTAGGGTTTTGTTGCAACTGTCATAAAATAACATATTTGTGTAACTGTACTATCTCTCTCTCTTTGCTAAATTATTGAAGAATATAAGAAGAATTGATCAAGGATTTCCCTGCATTGGGGTTTGTCCCTGGCGGGTGCCACATCTTGTGGATCTTGTCTTCTACTATTTACATTTATGTTATATCTGCATTTTACTATCATGATGATGTGATTGTTATTTTGGAAATTGATATTGGGCTAATAAGAAAATTTGAAGTAAATTGCTCTTAAGCATAGAACATATCATAATTTAACATGGAATTAGAGCTGAGGTGAAGACAAAGCCTAAGCAAGAGTGAAAGAGCAATCACCGAAGACAGTTGGAAAGGTCAAAAGGCTTCATGGGTTCCTCATCCCACTTCGCGGCCGAAGACAAGCTCCATGAAAAGTCCGACTATCACGGATGGAAGATGTCTCTTAATCTGACATTGGAAGAGCAAGAAGTGCTAGACTATCTGAGGGGTGAAATTCTGGAGCCTCCATCAAATGCACAGGTTGCTACAAAGAACAAGTACACAAAGGGTGAAGTCAAAGCGAAGAAGATTATCCGAGACTCAATTGACAAACGTCTGGTGGCAAGTTTTGTTCCTCAAAAATCAGTTGAAGGATATTAACAAGGGCAAGGACGAGGATATTCAATCCTACTTCTTAAGGAACACTGAGATCAAGAATGATCTTCTATCGATTGGAGAAGTCATTCCTTACAGGGATCTCACTATCACTACCCTTGGAGGGCTCCCATGAACGGTATATACTTAGAACCACTCTTCTCAACAATGATCGAATTCTGGGATTTCAAGAATTGATGTCGAGATGCATTCAAGAAGATACAAGGATGGTGGAGCAAGAAACGCCTTCAAGTAAAGGCAACCGCACTGCTTTCTCCTCTCATGCCAAAAGGAGAAATAATTATGGGTCTAAAGGTCATTTCAAAGGAAAGCCCAAATCGAAGGGTGGAAGGAAGGGAAGATGCTTCGTTTGCAATAAATTTAGCCACTATGCGAGGGAGTGTCCAAATAGAAAGGACACATCACATGATGATGATCAAAATAACTCCAGGGGAAACTCCAACAACAATCAAAGGAATGGTAGGTTAAGTGGCAAAGGAAAGAGGAATGCGGGAAATCAAGGAAATGGTGAATCCTCCAAGAAAGCAAGGAACTCCAGGTATGAATCAAATGTTGTTAACATTAAGCAAGATGAGTATTATCCGATATCGACCCTCTCCACTACCTCTCCTCTGGACTCATTGGGCAATTGGCTTATTGATAGTGGTGCTTCAAGGCACTTCACTAGTTACAAGGAAGGTCTTTCTAATCTGATAGAGGAGGAGACAAACTTGGAGATTATTCTTGGAGACAATTCCACCTATCTCGTAAAGGGAGTAGGGAATGTTACTCTTCAATTAAATCAGTGTAACATGATCCATTTGCAAGAAGTCTTATATGTACTTGATCTCAAGAAGAACCTGGTGTCCATTTCGGCAATGGAAGGCAAAGGCTACAAGGTAGCATTCATCGATGGCAAGGTACGTGTTTGGAAAGGGAATTTTAAAGAGGCTTTCACTCTTGGGTTCCGGGTTGACTCTTTATATCAAGTTGGAGGAAGTCTGTTGGGAGTCATGTCTTGCGATGCATCTCTACACTCTTAACTATGGCACTAGAGGTTTGTCCACCTTCATTATAAGGCTCTACCCAATGTGAGACAGATGGTGACAGGGATGCCCAAGTTCAAAGTAGAGCATGAAGGCGTATGTCCGGGATGTGCCACAGGAAAGCTCAAAAGGGGACCATTCCCCTCAACCCATAGCAAGACCTCCGACATTTTGCAGTTGGTTCACTCCGACATATCTAGTATGATGCCCATGAACTCTTTGGCAGGATATCTATGTTTACTATTATCTCACTTTTACAAATGATTATTCTCGCAAGACTGGGATATACTTCTTGAAAAAGAAGGATGAAGTATTCACCTGGTTCCATCACTTCAAAGCTTTGATCGAAAATCAAACCGAGAAGAGAATCAAGATTTTAAGGACTGATAATGGGACTGAGTATGAATCCAACGAGTTCCATGATTTTTGCAAAGAAGCTAGCATTAAGAGGGAGACCACACCACCATACACTCCTGAGCAGAATGGTGTGGCTGAAAGAAAGAATCGTACAATTGTGGAAGTTGTTCGTGCCATGCTCCATGATCAAAGGCTTCCAAAGTTTCTATGGGCCAAAGTTGTGAATACCGTCGTATATGTTCAAAACTGATGCCCTCATCAAGCATTGGATTCCAAGACTCCCGAAGAAATGTTCACTGGTAAGAAACCTGATGTATCTCATTTTAGAATTTTTGGAAGTACCGTATACTTTCATGCGCCGAAAGAGAAAAGAAGCAAATTGGGCGCATCTGGAAAGAAGGGAATCTTTGTGGGCTATAGCGAAAATTCTAAGGGCTATAGAATTTGTGGCTGGTCAAAGAGAAGTCAAAATAAGTCATGATGTCACCTTTGACGAAGATATGGCTCTTAGCAAGGTTGACAATCTTCCTATTCCAAGGAAAGATAAAGAAGCTGAGACCAGGAAGTTGGATGAAAAGGAAGATGAAATGATGCCGAATGTTGAAGAACCTATGGATCCTATTGATCCTCCTCACGAGCCCCCCTCTAGGAAGAGGCCCTCATGGCTTAGGGGGACTCTTAAAGATGCCGAGAGACATATTGCACCAAGAGGGACTTTTCGTGAAAGCAAGAAGCCGACTAGGTATCAAGGATACTTGACCATTATGAACACCATCATTCAAAACAAGCCTACATCGTTTGAAGCAGTCGTGAAGCATCAAGTATGGAAGGATGCTATGAATGAAGAATACGAGTCCATGATGAAGAATGATGTCTGGGATGTGGTTCCCAAACCCCAGGACAAAACAATTGTCACCTCAAAATGGCTTTACAAAATCAAGCATGGAGCTGATGGGAGTGCTGAAAAGTACAAGGCTCGCTTTGTTGCTTGAGGCTTCTCTCAAAAGTAAGGTGTGGATTATGATGAGATATTTGCACTTGTAGCCCGATACACCACCATCCGCTCGATCATAGCCCTTTTTGCTTCGCAAAGATGGAACCTACATTAGATGGATGTCAAGACTACATTCTTGCATGGTTCAATTAAAGAGGAAGTCTATGTGGAACAACCCGAGGGGTTTGAGATTCATAATCGGGAATATCATGTATGCAGGTTGAAGAAAGCTCTCTATGGGCTAAAGCAAGCACCCCGAGCTTGCTATGAGAGGATCGATAGCTATTTGATGAAGCTGGGATTCACTAGAAGTGAAGCCCATCCGAACCTTTACTTTAAGGTTGAAGATGATAAGCCTCTCATACTGGTGTTGTATGTTGATGACCTCTTTCTGATAGGTGCAGACTCTCTCATTCACAAATGTAAGAGGGAGTTGGCCTCTGAATTTGAGATGAAGGACCTAGGACTGATGCACTATTTCCTAGCGCTGGAGGTCTGGCAAAAGCTAGGAGAAATTTTCCTATCTCAAGGAAAATACATGGTGAAGATTTTGTCGAGATTTGGAATGGTATACTGCAAGCCCGTGACTACCCTGATGGAGCTTAACTTCAAGAAGTTATGCGGTAGTGCTGCCGGACCTGTATTGGGAAATGCTTCTGAGTATCGTCAACTCATAGGAGCATTGATGTTCTTGGTGAACTCCCGACTGGATATATGTTTTGCAGTAAACACATTGAGCCAATATATGGTTGAGCCTCATCACTCACATTGGATTGGTGCCAACAATCTTCTGAGATATCTTTAGGGCACAATCACTCATGGACTGAGATACACTGCCGGAGATGTGAGGCTGCATGGTTATTCCGACGCTGATTGGGCAGGCAGTGTGGTGGATCGAAAGAGCACTTTCGGGTGTTGTTTCTTTTTGGGTTCTTCTTTGATATCCTAGATGAGTAGGAAGCAGAAGTCGGTGGCGTTGAGCACCACTGAGGCCGAATACATTGCTGCGAGTATGGCCTCCTGTGAGGCTATCTGGTTGCGGAAGCTCTTTAGTGAGTTGTTTGGACATACGCTGGATACTACCGTGATCCTCTGCGACAATCGGAGTGGGATTTGTTTATCAGAGAATCCCGTATTTCATGATTGCTCCAAGCACATCGATATCAAGTACCACTTTATCTGGGATATGGTACAACGAGGAGCAATAAGGCTCCATCATATTGGGACTGATGAGTAAGTCGCCGACATTTTGACGAAGCCCTTGGGAAAGGTCAAATTATTGACTTTTCGAGAACGACTAGGAGTCGTGGAGAGACCCTCTTATGAGGGCCCTGTATCATATATACATTGAGCTCTGGGAGCTCCAGGGGGCTTGGGGTACTTCTTGGAGCGATGAGCAACCATAAGGTGAGTGGTTCAACCTTCCCTTTGTGGTTTGTTGTGTACAGGATGAGTGGTTCAGCCTTCCCCTGCGATACCCCGTGGCGACATGTAGGCAGGATGAGTGGTTCATCCTTCTCCTGCCAAGGCATCCTACCCATGCAGTCTGGGACTCATGGGAAGTACCTCTCGTCTGGCCAATGAGTAGGGAAATGAGGATAGGGACCATAGTAGTACTGATGGATGCATCGTGTAACTACTGTACTCCCTATGCTAGGATGATATTGATTTGGGATCAATTGGAACTGACTTCGGGTCAGTAAGAGTGGTATGAGACACTCTCTTTATTTGGAACTGATTTCGGATCAGTAAGAGTGGTATGACACACTCTCTTCATTGGGACTGACTTCAGGTCAGTAAGAGTGCTATTAGACACTCTCTTTTATCTGGGACTGACTTCAGGTTAGTAGAAGATGGTATGATACATTCTCGATCACTTCTTCTTCTTCATAGTTCAGCAGAGCAGAGCAAAGCAGTGCAAAGCAATGCATTGATGGCAGAGATAGTACCGACAGACAGATGGATTAGCAAATGGAGTTCTCCCTAGTTGAGAGGGAGTGTTAAAATTGGCAACTAGGGCCAAACTCCATGTGGGTCACCTTATTTATGGCAGCTGATATTTTTCTTGGATTCATCTCATCGAGAGGTGTAGGATTGATCTAACGATCATCCGATTCCGACATGTATTCATGGAGATATGAATTTATTTGTATTCTTGACAATTTGTCAAGGTCAGCGAACAAGCAAAACAATGTTTTACACCCCTAGCTTATCCTCAATGTGGCATATAAAAGGAAGAGACCTCGTGGCATAAACTCACTGATCTCAACACTCATTCTTCTCTCTCTCGCCTACACATTAGAGGAGCATCTTTCTCTCACATGTGTGGCTGAAAGGAGGACACAGATCTGAACTAGGGCAGCATTGACTTGGGTTGACCGTGGAGCAGAAAGGCTGATTCTTGGCAGCATTGACCAGCGTAGGGTCTCCTTGATTGCGGTTTGAGTTTGGCAGCGTCTCCTAGGCAAGCTGCATTTCTAGGCAGCTTCGTTGACCTGTTTTGACCACACATTTGACCAACGTTGACTGTTGAGGGTTGACCGTAGATCTATACCTGCATTGACTTCTGTTTGACCTTCATTTCAGACTGTTTTGGGTTGCCTGTACTTGTTGTTGGATGCCGAGTTGACTGAGGTTGACTTGAGGTAAATTCTGTCTTGTTTGACCAGCTTTGACTTTGCCAGTTATGGTTTTGTTGCAGCTGCCATAAAATTACAGATTTGTGTAATTGTACTCTCCCTTTCTCTCTCTGTTGAATTAGTGAAGAATATAAGAAGAATTGATCAAGGGTTTCCCTGCATTGGGGTTTGTCCCTAGCTGGTGCCACATTTTGTTTCTCTTGTCTTGGCTTGTCTTCCACTGTTTACATTTATGTTCTATCTGCATTTTACTATCATGCTGATGTGATTGCTATTCTAGAAATTGATATTGGGGTATTAAGAAAATTTGAAGTAAATTGCTCTTAAGCATAGAACATACCATAATTTAACAAGAAGTTAGTGACAAATATCTTGAAGGTAACTTTGAACCTACTTTATTAAGAGTCCTGGCATTCAACATCTAAATATCTATAAGAAGAGATTCAAGGGTTTTCCTCTCTAAGAGAGAGGTTTTGGCCCTGGCAGCGAGCCAACCTTTTGTGTTCTTGTTCCTTGTTTTTGGTAGCAATTTGATGAAGTAAACACACACTAATTATAAGAAGAAGAAGATCAATCTAATAAAGGGAAATTGCAAAAGCACTTCACAAGTTGTTATCAAGACTAGAAGAATCACTCTACACCTAGTTTGCTTTAGATTCTTCGACATGGGAATCCATCCTATACACATCCAAAATCAAACCATATAGATTCATGCTATGTCCATTACAAAAATGAATCCTTTAAGAACCAACAAATATCTTAGAAGTGTTGAGAAATCAAGGGCAGCTAGGTTAGGGTGATTTCTCTTTGATAATTGCTTGTGATGTTGTTTCTTTTACTTAACTTGATCTAATTGTAATAAGCTTCTTCTTTCACTTGATTATTATTGTGTTCTTATCATCAAACAACTACCAAACTATGAAGATCAATGAGACAAGAGGACACAAAATGTAGGCTGCTAGCCAGGGCCAAAACCTCTCCTCTCTTGAGAGGAAAACCCACAAGAATTCCTCTCTTCTTGTAAAATCTTCAAATGACAAATTCCAAGACCTAAAAAGTTAAGAACCTTGTCAAAGACCCCTCCAAGACTAAGTCAAACCTCTTCTTGATGAAGTTGCTTTTCACAAAGTCAACCCAAGTCAAACAGCTGCAACTTCTTCTTCGACCACAATTTTGGACCTACAATTTCTGACTGTGATTCTTGGCCTTCCTGCAGAAACCCAAGCTCACACGTGTGATTGGAATATGTTAAAATAGGTCTCTTTTCTCCTTCACTTAGGGTCTTCTTTTCTCCTTCGTAACTCAACCTTCAAACTCGCTCCTTATGATCCCAAATCTCGACTTCTTAAGATGACTACAATATTCTTTTATCTGCAACAGAATTTGCCCTAGTTCCTTCACACTTATGGGAGATTCAGCCCTAAAAAAGTCCTTTAATACTTCACTCTTTCTTCCTTAGTTTCTCCTCTTTCTCGCTGGCTATTAGGCTTCTTCTCTTGGTAATTGAACTTGCTTCCTGCTTCAATGTATGCATATCTCAAATGAGGTGATGGCACACTTATATATAGGCTTTCATGAGATTCAAACAGCCCTAAAGAGGCTGACTTGTCTTGGAGGGAGTCTTTTGACACCTTTTGACTTACATTAAAATTTCTTATAAGATACAAAGTGCTCAATGGGTCTTTTATATATGACAATCACTCAATTGATTTTGTTATGTAAAAAATTAGTTTATTTTAGGTTATTGTTTAATTTTAGGTTTAGTTAGATGAAAGGGCACGATCATAAGATCATGCCCTTTCCCAAAGGGTGCCCATGGCGGTATATAAGCCAGGCAACCCATTGTAAATCATCATCATCTGTCTATTCATTTATTAATAAAATATTTCTATATATATATTTCTGTTATCCAGAAGTTTTTACACTTCATCTGGTATCAGAGCTTGTTCGCTCCTCGGACTGGGTTGTTGTTCAACCCCGCTGCTGTACGTAATTCCGTAGTTGCTCCACCGTTTGGGAGCAGCCGCCCTCTTCTCCATCGTCGAACCCTTTCTCCATTCCCTCTTATCCACACCATCTGCAACTGCTCCAACAAGCCTTCCACGGCACGTCCCACCAATCCACTACCGTCAACCATCATTCGACCGACTGGTAACCCCTGTCGCAGCTGCCATAAACTCTGAACCATCTAATTTGTTCACCGCTCCAGCCAAACCCGTCGTTCCTATTCTCCACTTTCCGTCGTCCGTTCAATTGCCATCGTATCTTTCCGTCGTCCGTTCATCTGGTATCATTTTTCGCGCTTGTCCCGGTCTCCCTACCTCCTATCCCGCTAACCGCTGCCTCCAGTTCTCCGCTGTCGTGCCCCACCTCCATAAAACTGTCGGCCTTGCGATTTTCCAAAGCCGACCATCGCTTCTCTCTGCTGCTGTTCGATTATTGCCTGCGGTGATATATGCTTGGTCCAAGTAGAACGTGACGGTTCATCAACCAAACGTGACTAGACGTGACGGTTCTGTAATATATATATAATATAATTTACAATATAAATATATATATATATATATATATATATATATATTATAATATATATATAAAAGTTATATAACAATAATTTTAACGTAATCGTAAATTATATATATATATATTA
Organism: Pinus tabuliformis; assembly: GCA_031772625.1. Taxonomy (NCBI): domain Eukaryota; kingdom Viridiplantae; phylum Streptophyta; class Pinopsida; order Pinales; family Pinaceae; genus Pinus; species Pinus tabuliformis. The sequence continues at coordinate 846,840,581 of CM062811.1, forward strand.
TATAATATAAATATATATAAGTTATATAATATATATTATAAATTTTATAACATATAACTTTAATTTTAATTTAGTTATAAGTTTTATATATATATATAAAAAGTTAATTTAATTAATTAAAAAGTTATATATATATATATATATATAGATATATATATATATAAGTTAATTTAATTATTAAAAGTTATATGTATAAAATTTATTTTAGATAATAAAAAAAAAATTATTATTAATTAAATTAAATTATTAAATTAATTTAATTTAATTATTTAAAAAAAAAAAAAGGGAAGGAAAAATATTTTAGCTGGCAAATAAATACACGCCTCCGCAAACCCGCTCAATGTCGACAATGACAATGGCGGATTTTCAAAAAAGGTTGTTGGATGCAGAGCAAAAGATAAATAACAACCACGACGAGGTCAGTAAAAGATTAAATGAAGTCGAGAGCAAGCTGGGGGAGCAAGCGGACAAAATCAAAAATCTTGAAGATACGACAAATCGAATAGAGATAAAAATGGAAAGTCAACATGTCCAAACAGAAGTAAACTTCAAAGAGGTCTTAACAATGCTAAAAGTTCTGTGTAAAAGGTCGAATTGTACGCCCGAACAACTACTGAAAGAAGGTGAAGAGAATCAAGAACACGTCTCGTCGGATTCAACTAAGTCCACAGACTCTCATGACAAGGTTGAATCCCCAAAAAAATCAGCGACACCCCACCAAGAAGCAAGTAACACAGTCTTTACAAACAAGCAACTATGGGATAACTTTACCAATCAACACCCTTTTTTCGCTCAACCAGTGGCAACATACCAGCGAAGGGCAAAAGTCGAGATGCCTAAATTCGATGGAAACGAAAAAAACAATGTTGCATGGATAAATAAAGCAGAAGAATACCTTGAGATATATGACATCACTGACGATGACGAAAAGCTCAGGCATGCATCCATGAAAATGGAGGGAGAAGCATATAACTGGTATATGGGGTGGAAAAAGACAACACATGTCATTAGCTGGAGGAAATTTAAAGATGCATTCTTCAAAAGATTCCAAGGTGTATAGGAAGAAGAGTTCTTTTCAAAACTCATCAAACTACGACAAAAAGGAAGTGTCAATGAATACACTCAAGGATGGGAGACCTTAGTAACACAAGTACCTGGGTTATCAGAATCTCGTCTAATTCAGTCATACATATCGGGACTCAAAACCCATTTACAAGCAGAACTTGAGATGCATGATATTACATCTATAGAAGAAGCAAGACGAAAAGCAAAAACAGCCGAAAAGAAATCCGAACCAATATTTTGGTCAACAGCGGAAAAAGCTTATGCAAGACGAAGGATACCCCAGTATGTGGACTCAAATAATACAAGATATGTTCCACCACATCGTCGTGAAGATGAAAAATTTAATGTGGAAATGCAAAGGATAAAAGAGGGTAAATGTAAACGTTGTGGTGAGAAGTGGGACCCTAAACATAGATGTGCTAAAGGAAAAGAACTAAAGAACCTATATAATTGTGAAGCAACCAATGATTCAAACAGTGAAGATTATGACATAGAAGAAACAGAAGACGCCCTAGAATTCTCACCAGAATTAGATGACGGAAGTACTACGCAAGTGTCATTATCAGCCATGACAGGTATATCACAACCTCAGACTTTAAAGTTAAAAGGACACATAAAGAAGAACAACATAGTGGTTCTCATCGACTCTGGAAGCACACACAATTTTCTAGATACGACTGTGGCCAAGAAACTCAATATCTTTTCATTTCCCTTACCAAACATGAAAGTGATGATAGCTAACGGTAAGAAGATTGAAAAGGTGGGAAAATGCCATAAGGTTAAATTGCATATTCAAGACTTCAGTTTAGAGTCTCCGTTTTTCACAGTACCGTTAGGAGGAGTAGATGTAGTCTTAGGTATCCAATGGCTACGAACTTTAGGTACTTATGCCGCCAACCATCAATTACAATTTATAAAATTCAAATGGGGAGGTCAGAAGTACAAACTACATGGATTCCAAGCACCAGAAAATCATGATGTATCATCATCTCAGATGATGAAGCTGAGTCGAAAAAGAGCACCTACTTATGCAGTACAATGTCATCAATTAGAAATGTTATCTGCAAATATGACCAGAGAAGAATCACCAGAGATACAAGATCTGATTCGGAAGCATGAAAAAGTATTTCAAGACCTACCTATGAAGATGCCGCCTAATAGGGAAATTGAGCATACAATAGAAGTCAAGGCAAGACCAGACCCTGTTAACATCAAGCCATACCGATATCCACATCACCAAAAAATGAAACTTGAGAGATTAATCCAAGACCTTTTAAAATGTGCGACCTTGGTCATCTTAGAATATCTGATCAAGTGGAAGGACTTACCCGAAGAAGACGCTTCCTGGGAGAATGAATCATTCTTCAACAACATCCGTCGTTACTTATGCTTTGACGACAAAGCATTCTTTCGAGAGGAAGGCAATGTTAAGTAAAAAATTAGTTTATTTTAGGTTATTGTTTAATTTTAGGTTTAGTTAGATGAAAGGGCACGATCATAAGATCATGCCCTTTCCCAAAGGGTGCCCATGGCGGTATATAAGCCAGGCAACCCATTGTAAATCATCATCATCTGTCTATTCATTTATTAATAAAATATTTCTATATATATATTTCTGTTATCCAGAAGTTTTTACACTTCAGATTTCTTGACTCTATGACAAACCCTAGAAGCACTCAATGGGTGCTTGATCTATAAATAAATTAACCTTGAGCATGAAACCCATGCTACAAAAATAATAATAATAATTTTTCTTTCTTTTTACAATATACAAGAATCAAAGAGTACAATTCATATTTACGAAGACCGAACTTAGTTACATACTTCAACAAGAAGGAATTGGATCCTAATAGGCTAATACATATCCAAGCATATAAAAGGAAGCAAGGATATGACAGAAGGATCTCGTAACATAGAAACAGAGAGCTTATATTCAACGCTGCATACAGGAATGCGATATCACACAAACATGCAAAAAGAACTGCCTTATACAAGATGTCAACGATTAGACAGGATAAATCTCTTGATTAAAATCTGCAGAAACAAATGTTAATTAGGAAGCACTAGGAAGGGCAATCTGACCTCCAGAATTTCCCCACTTTTCATCACTACAATCCTGTCTGCTGTGCATATTGTGGATAGCCTGCAAAACAATCCGATGCTATTTAGAGTTATGAAGATCAAACTGATGTATCTTGTAGAGTTTAAACATGTCCAAAAAACAAAATCAAAGACACAAAATGCATCCTATGAACTAACCTATGTGTAATAACAAGGACAGTGCATTTTCTCCTGCTATTGCTTCGCACAATTCTTTCAATTGCTTGCTGCAGAGAGTTCATATGCAATTTTGCACGTGAGCTTAAAGAAAATCTATATCAGGATATGCATTTGAACTAAAGACAAGAATAACATGTTAAATTGTGAGTATCCAAGTAAAGGAATATTCTATAATGGTAACTTACTAAGGATTATACCTTTACATAATTCTCACTTTCTGCATCTAGAGCACTAGTTGCTTCATCAAGGACTAAAATTGTGGGTTCCCTGAGAACTGCTCTAGCAATGGCAATACGCTGCTTCTGACCCCCACTAAGACGAGCATTATCAATAAGAGTTTTGTAACCATCTGGCAAGGACATTATGAACTCATGGGCATCCGCCTGTTTTGCAGCCCATTCTATGTCTCTTTGACCGAATTTCTTTACACAACCATAACTTATATTCGAAGCAATATCCATGTTGAAGAGACGTGGCTCCTGAAAGTAAATAGGTTAGATACTGTACAACCACTGGCTTTTCTTATATCATTTGTTGCCTGAAGTTTTTCATTAGAATATGTATCTGCACCTGGCTCACAACTCCAACTTTTGATCGGAACCACTTCACATCAAGCTCGTTCAGAGGAATACCATCAATCAAAATCTGCAAAGAGGGCTTACATCAACTGATTTGTAAAAAAAAGAAAAAGAAAATTGCAGCTATTTTGATGGTACAAATTCAAATGTAGCAGCTGTTTGTGCCTCCCCTCCACCTAAGAAAAACAGTCTACTAAGAAAGCTAGCAATGCTTTGCATGGCCATGTAACGAGGCAGAATGGAGCAATAGAAAAGTAAAGATTATACACATCGAATAAAATTCTGCTTCAACCAAAAAACCAAGATATTAACAACTGCTTTACTATATAGCAGTGTTGCACACATCGCGATTAAATCGCGATAAAATCGGAAAATCGCGATTTTTTGAATTTCCCGATTCAAAGCGCGATTTTTATCCAAAAAATCGCCAAATTTTTTTTATAGCGATTTTTTCCTTAAAAATCGCCAGAGGCGCGGGCAGCGGGGGTTTTATATGGAAATTCGATTTTTTGTTTATTCATTCAGCAGTCCGCCGCGGAGGAGAAGGAGAAGAAGGGAGGGAGAGGGTTGCCGTCGGTTGTGGGAGCGAATCGAAGCGATTTTAGGAGGAATCCAAGCCAAGATCGCCAATTTGTCCATAAACCAGGTATGTAGATTAATTTTTTTTTGTTTTGGTTCTATAAAAACTTTGTTTTTCATTGTTTTTAAAGAATTTTTGGAAATTTTTCATTGATTTGGGATGGGTTATTTGTTATGACTATGAGAACCAATTTTTGATTTTTATTTTCTCATTTTCTTTAAACATTGTTTATTTTTTTTGATTTTTCATTGTTTTTTGGGTTTAGAAATTGGGATTTTGGAAATAATTAGCTTGTAATTTTGCAAATGCTAAATTGTAATTTGTATTTACTATTATCATTTATGTAATCCTAAATTCCTATTTCCTAATCCTTATTTTTCCATAGGTTTGCAAATTCAAAATTCAAAAACAAACATGCCAAGGAAATTGGATCCTTTCTGGGAATATGGTGACCCTAAAACTCCGAATGATAGACAAAACTTGATTTGCAAGTTGTGTGGAAAGGAAATATTCGGGGGGGTGTACAGGTTGAAGTTCCACCTTGCACAAATCCCTGGACGTGATGTGGGGCCCTGTCTAAAGACAAATGCTGAAATTATCCAAAAAGCCATGAGAGCATTGGGAGAATTAGAGCACACTAGAGACGCCAAAGAAGAACTCAAAAGGCAACTAAGAAGGTCAGTTGAAGGAAGTGGGCCAAGTGGCACAGGTTCTACTGCAGCGTCAGTCAATCCGTTTGCTGCATCATCATATTTTGTTCCTCGAACCACACCTGGTTCACAACCAACTATCGGTTCAATGATGAAAAGAACTGAAAAAGAAAAAGCTGACAAGTTGATGACAAAATTTCTCCTCTGGAGTGATATTCCTTTCAGCATTATAAGGAATAATCCATTTTTCCAACCTACTCTTGATGCTGTTGCCAGTGTTGGCCCGGGGTACAAACTCCCTTCTCTTCATGATTTCAGAGGCCGGCTTCTTCAAGATGAAAAGCGTGACTGCACCCAAAGATTGGAGGATTTTAGGGCATCATGGGCACAAACAGGATGCACTGTTATGTCAGATGGTTGGACTGACCAAAAGGGGAGAACCCTTATAAACTTCTTGGTTAGTTGTCCCTTGGGGACTATGTTTATCAAATCTGTTGATGCAACTCATCAAATCAAAGATGCAAAAAATTTATGTGATTTGCTGGATGTGTTTATTTTGGAGGTGGGTGCAGAAAATGTTGTCCAAGTCATAACGGACAACGCTGCAAATTATGTTGCTGCTGGTAGAATGCTTATGGACAGGCATCCTACTTTATTTTGGACACCTTGTGCTGCCCATTGTATTGATTTGATGTTAGAGGACATAGGGAAAATTCCCTTTGTCAAAGAGGCTGTTGACTCATCAAAAACCATCACAAAATTTATTTACAATCACACATCTGTGCTTAGCTTGATGAGAAAATGTACCAACAACAAAGAGTTGGTGCGCCCCGCCATTACACGGTTTGCGACGAGTTTCATATCTCTTCAATCCCTCTTGAATTCTATGTGGGATTTGAAGAGAATGTTTGTTTCAGAGGAGTGGCGTTCTTCGCCAATGAGCCGCAAACCAGAAGGAGAGGCCGTCTGCAGACTTGTTTCATACCAAGAAGACTTCTGGGCGGGAGTGCAGGAGGTGTGCGCTGTCACTGAACCTTTGGTAAAGGTTCTTCGGTTGGTAGATGGTGAGAAGCCCGCAATGGGCTATTTGTATGAAGCCATGGATAGGGCCAAAGAAGCCATTCGGTCCTACTATGATGACAAGGGAGATGATGGGTTCCAGAGACAACTCCTTCTATGGAACGTCATTGATGAGCGATGGAACAACACACTCCATCGTCCCATTCATGCTGCTGGCCTTTTCCTGAACCCTGCATTTTCTTATGCATGTGGGTTTAATTTTGATGTTGAGGTCGTGGAAGGATTATTAACCTGTGTCCAGAAGATGGTGAGAACTCCAGAAGAACGTATGGAGGTCTCTAGACAAATTGAGCAATATAAGTTGTCAGCTGGCACATTTGGCTTTGAGATGGCTATCAATGATAGGACGGTTAAAATCCCAGGTATTTTTTAGTTTGTAGTATGTACTTTGTAACTTTGTTTCAAATTTCATTGTTTCTTCAAATTCCATTTTTTTCTTATGTTTATTTAAAATTTTCTTTGTAATTTTGTTGTAGACGCATGGTGGAAGATGTATGGTGGCAGAGTACCCCTTTTGCAAAATCTTGCCGTGCGCATCCTCAGCCAAACATGCAGCTCCTCGGGATGTGAGCGCAATTGGAGTGTATTTGAAAAAATACACAACAAGAAGCGCAATAGGTTAACACTTAAACATTTAAAATATTGCAAATTTCCAAATAAATTTTTGAATTCATTAAAGTTTTAAACAATATTTTTTTTATAATATTAATTATTAATTTATTATTTCATGAACTTTGTACAGGTTGGAGTCCCATAGACTTAATGACATGGTCTATGTCTACTACAATCTTCGATTGTGGGTGAAACAACTAGAGAAGACACCTGATACGGAAGCCATCTCATTGGATGGGATTGACACCACTGCTGAATGGAGGGTTGAGACCGAGAGGCCTCTCATGGATCCCACTGAGGATTGGTTAGTGCAGGATGAGGGGGAGGAGGAGGGGGAGGAGGAGGAGGAGCAGGAGCAGAAGCAGGAGCAGGAGCAGGAGCAGTTGGAGGAGCAGGAGGAGGAGGTGACACCGCCTACCCGGGCTACCACTACCACCAGTAGAGGACGTGGTCTCCGTCCACCTCAGCCTCCTGTAGCTGCTACTACTAGTTCTTCAGCTTCTAGAGCACGTCAGACTCCACTGCCATTTCCACCACCACAGGCACCAGCTTCTACATCTAGAGGGAAAGAGAAAGTTGTGCCATTTTCTCGCAAGAGGGGCAGAGGAAATCAATAGGATTAGACTTTCATTTTATTGTATATGACATTATGACATGATGAGATACATTATCATATTTTTTGTTGATATTTTGAGGCTGAGTTGGACTTGGGACTCAGGACTTACTATTCAGGACATGATTCAATGTTATGTGTGATTTTAGCGCTAGAAATGATATTAAACATCTTATATATTAGTTTTTTTATCATATTTATGTGTCAATGTATTTATTTTATGTTGTAGATGGTTTAGATATTAAAAAAATTGAAAAAAATTGAAAAAAAATGAATATTTTTGTGCCAAACGATTTTTTCCCGCTTTTTTCCGATTTTTTCCCGATTTTAACGATTTTTTCCGCTTTTTTCCCGGCGCCGATTAAATCCCGATCGCGATGTGTGCAACACTGCTATATAGTGCACTTGCTATAAATTAGAATTATAACTAGAAAGTAAAGAAGTCAATGCAGGAAATAGAGATTTCCTATTACCAATTTGTGTCATTTGCAATCCAAAATTGATAAAAATAGTTTACATTATTACCTGGTCCACATTTTTATGGCATGCCTTCTTTACAGAGATATTTAAAAAGGAAAGAAAATAAATTAAGTTCCTGAAGGTTAAAGAAAGAAAATAAATTAAGTTCCTGAAGGTTAAAGAGGCCCAGAATCTCCATTTGCTAGTACGCGCACTTCAGAAAAACACATAACCCAGTAAATCGTTTATACTTTTCTCCAGAGCCTGTTTAAGGATAGTGCATGCCACATTTATAGTTTGACACTTTTAGAGACCTAATGGAGAATCGGCATCATTAACTAATGCAATGAAAATGCAGCTGAAATATGGTCATTATCTAAGCTGGCACCATTTCAACTATCCATTGTTACCAAACTAAAAAGCCTATTCCATCCAGATGGTATCATGCACAAGAAAGATATTAAAAATCAATTAATCTTGCATGTGTATCTATAAAAAAGTGCAAGTAACGTGCGTCTGAAGTAGAGTTGGCTTTGTCAAGAGAATAGAATAGGATTGAATATATTAAGAAAATACACGACCCTTAACAAATATTTATTAATTATTATTATTCTGTATTTTGTAGATAACATATCACTATTGTGTGTGTGTGTGTGAAACAAGTTCGTAGAGATACTTTGATCTTTAACCAGTATAAAACTTACTTTTGTCAGCAATTAACATTAGATGAGGCTGAATATACATTCAAAGCTCCTTGTTACCCACCAACAAGTGGATAACCCTATAGGAGAAATTTTTTCCCCTATGGACGGCCAACCAGTCAGCGGCCCTGCATCTCCTCAGTACATGATGATATGCCATATTTGTCCACTATTGGCACCGGTCAGACACCTCTCACCATCCGACATTCCTCTTAAAGGAAGGTGGGTCACCATTCGGCAAGTACTTCAACCATCTTGCAATCATGTGCTTTTACTTCATATTTTAGGCATTCTAACATGGATTAAGGGGTGATCTGGATAATTGACCGATCTTGACTGTAAACCTGCTCTTTCACTTTACCAGGGACGTTAGTTTTGACCCTAGTCCCATGGGACCTCCAATGAGGCCTTAAGATTATAGGAGGGGCACTACTTCGGAAACTTGGATGGAAGTAGCGTGTCCATGGTGTTCCATGCTTACTAATTTTCACCATTCCCCAAATTTCATCTCCATTCTTTGGGCTTGTAGTCATTGGTTCATTGGGATTAGCACTCTCTTATCCTCATCCTTGAGTCTAGGCCAGAAACTTTGCCTTTGAGGTTGATGCAACTAAACGAACAATAAAAGCATAAAATGGCCACAATGAAACACAAGGAAAAGTTAAAATGCAAAATATGGGCAGGACATTAATTAGTGCATGGGAAAAAAGCCTAACTGAGCTCTATCCCCCTCATTAGCCATCACTCAGGTCTTGAACACTTGATGCTCCATTACATAAAGGAACCCTTGCATGTCGCAACCATGATGAGCGAGAAACCTACTCATCATTAAGGGGTAAATAAATGCTAAATCATCAAAAGCAACTTTGGACACCTAAGCTATGTTCCCAATTAAAGCATTGTCAAAAAGAAGTAAAAGGTGCACCTGAGGAGTGGAAAAAATAGGCTGAGGAAAGGGGTAACTCATGCCTCCACAAACACTCTCTCCTTACATCTATACATTCAGGATGATAGACCCCCTGTTAAGCTTGTAATAGTTTCAAAAAGTCTTCTAGATAGGCTTCGTGTCTTGGCATGTAGGAGATGATTTATTGCCTCTTTAGGTATTTGTGTTTTCTTCACTAAGTCCAACTTAGGAAAAGCAAAATAATTAAAGTCAATTAGTTAATGTGGATTATTAAGTCATTTTCTAAGGATAAATAATACAATTATTTAAGTGACAAAAATCATCTCAACCATTGATCTCTTAGATCTTCTGGAAGGGAGATTAGGGTTAGGGATTTAGATTTAATGAAGATTATAAATGAAAGATTAAGGGAGAGGTGAAGACATAGACAAAGAAGAGTGGCAACTACAACATTTTTGGGAAGGCAGTTTTCTCAAGAAGGAGAGAGCAAATTCTTAGGAGTGAGAGGCTTAGTTATACTAGAGAGGAGGAGGGAGAATATAGGGATAATTTTGGGAGTGTTTCTGAGAGGCCGATTTACTGGATATTGGAGAGGTTGAATTGTTGATCCAAGAAGGAGGTGCAGTTGCTGGGAAGGTTGATTTTCCAGGGCTGATTTGTGAGTGGGTAGAGGTTGAGCAAGGGCAAGGCACAGGGTCCAATTTGCTAGTGAGAGATGGGTTGATTTTCTTCGTGCTGAATTATTCAAGTGGGGTTGAGTTGCAAGTTCCCTTCACTATATTCTTCTTTGTGAATTTTTTCTGCGTCAAAACCTTGATTTTCTGGATTAATTAACAATGAAGAATTGTTGTGGATGTTTACGTATTGTAATGTGTGATTGATCTCTCTCTGATTTTATTTCCGATGCATATAAATTTCTAGATGTTAAAAATTAAAATACCAATGATTTTATTTTTCAACAACTCAGAATTTATTTGTTCAATAAAATAAAATGTTGGGAATAAATAATTATTGCAAGAAAATAAATTTGGGCTAGTATTAGTTGATTTAACACCTCCATTAGTTGTTTCCATGACCATGGCTCCTTGCCTTTAAGTACTTCCCCTCCATGGCCACCTTTATAACAAGCACCTATGGATTCAAGGGTTAACATAGGACATGTCACCTCCCCTTAGGGGCTAGAAACACGTAATAGGGTTGATCATCTAGCCATCCCTAACACAAGTAGGGAACACTTTTACAAAACTTGGTCTAGTTAGATATTTGAAGGTTCTTTTGGCTTGAAGTGTTATTATGCCCATAACAATTAAGCATGGACCACTAAGATGCACCTATGGTCATTGTCCATAATGATTGGTGACTTTCCCTTCAACTTGAGATGGTTTTTCCATGTGGTTCTTCATAGAGTAGTAGAAGCCTTTGAGGGCACACTGTATCTCTCCACTACAAAACATGCCAAAGTCGTTTTACATTTTCTATAAAGTATTGATGACCTTGTAGATGCAACATTGTCCCTCTAGAGCAGAGCATTGGGCACTTTGATAATTCTAATTGATGATAGACACCTCAGATCAACTGCAGATGCTGAAACGCTGAGCTCTTCTTGCTTGGTGTTGGATTTTCTTAATGTTGTACCCAACAAACCCAACATGCCCCTAGGCTACCCTTGACATTGTTTGATTCGAAGTCCATACGATGATGGTCATCCCCACAATGACAAGGGAGTGCTTGTACTTTCACTTGGAGCCCCAACACTAGAGATACATGATGCCATGTCACCCATCTATCCCTTGAGAGGGCGACGTAGGGCACTCAGAGCATGGTTTTAACACATGGAGGCAATTCAAGACACTTCTCGTTCCCTAGACAGAAATTCCCTTATGATATACACAAAATTAATAGCTATGCAAGGAAATTCGACAAAATAAAACCATAATACGATAGAAAATCAATCAAAGATACAAGTTACCTCATGCTCAAAGGCATAACAACATAAGACCAAGCATGTGATCATGAAAGTCTTCTTTTATTATTTCAATGAAAATTTACAACTGTTGAGAAATCTAGGGCATGAATAGTTAAAAGATTTCTTTGCTTAATAATTGCTTGTGATATACTTTTACTTCTTAGCTTATAGTCTTCTCTTCGTTATGTTATTATTGTGTTCTTTGTATCAAGACAATTACCAATATGCACAACAAAAGACAAGTGACACAATATGTAAGCTTGTCAGTAAGGGCCAAAACCTCTCACCTTTTGAGAGGAAAACCCGATCAAAATTCTTCTTCTAGATCTTCAATTGATGAGTACCAACACCATGACAAAGACCCTTGACTCTAGTATCCTCCCAAGAACCTTGTCACTAACCTTGATGCTCTGCCGCTTCCTTTCTCGGCTTTCTTCTTGATCTTGAATTGCTCTCCTCGGCTCCTTCTAGAGAAACTCGGTCTCTATCCTTCACACTGCTTCTTCTCGACTTCTTTTAGAGAAACTCGGTCTCTATGATCTCACTGGCTTCCTCTAGAGAATCTTGGTCTCTAGATCTCTATCTCGGTTACCCAGAACAAGTATCCCAAAAGAATCCTTCCTTCATTGCCCTAGAAGAAACCTCCTTCACTGCCCCAAAAGAAACCTCCTTTGCTTCCCTAGAAGAATCTCTTCTTCACACTTCTTCGCACTTCTCTTTGTAGCCTTCTTCTTCACACTTCTTCATCGAATGCTTGTCGAGTTTTCTTGCCTTCAAGTGAGCCTGAGCAAGGCTACTTATACACATCAACTCATGACCCTTAGGCTGACATGATGACAAGTAGTGAGGCTGACTTCTTCTAGCATGTTCTTCCATCGTTGTAGGCCGACTTGAAGAGGATAAGTGACAAGGGCTTGTTGGAATTTCTAAGTCTAACTGTTAGAAACCCTTCATGTACTTTTCTGATTTTATTTCTGCCTACTTGTTCTGATTAATTAACAGGTTATTTACCATGTAAATACTAAAAATAATTACAAGTACATGCTCAACACATTACAGAATCCAGATCATCAACCAAAGGAAACAAAACAAGCTCACAAGTGACATCGTTGTTTTTGGACCAATGTCCCTGAAAAAACCCAATGTGGGAAAATCTGTGCAGCTACCTGAGGGTTTTGATTATTAAGCAATTTTATAATACAATCTGGGTGCCAAAACCAGCTCACCCAACAGAGAATAATCTCGGCAGTAGTACCTCTCAGGGAGATAGATGTTTCGGCTGAAACCCCAGATAAACACTTCGACAACTCCCAGCTACAATCTTCCCCACGAAAACCCCAGCGTCAGCCTCTAGGGACTGCGTCAGCCCTTTCTGACCCAGCATCACCCTAGCTCACCCTGCGTCAGCCTCTGGAGGCACTGTGTCAGCCCTTAGAGCCTCTACGTCACCCATGTTGGCTCTCTGAGGCACTGCGCAACTCCTGGCTGGCTCTACTTGAGCCCTAGCTGGCTCTGCGTGAACCTCTGGCTGGCTCTGCATCCCTCTCTCTCATTTTCTGCACTGATCCTCCCGGTACTATCTCTGCCTCTCTGCTTCTGTATTCACTGCCCCTCAGCTGCAACTTTGATCACTCTTTCGACTTCCTTAGCAAACCCTGCCCCAGAAAATCAAAATCTTGATCAACTCAGTGTGTTCTCCAAGTGACCCTCAAGCCTCCTCTTATACTTTTCTCACTGACAATTCAACGACTGAGATTAAGTCCCTAATCAACGGCTAAGATTGCCTCTGGCTTGATCCATGACTTTTGGACCATTCTAACACAGTTTTATATTAATTCACATTAATATTTTATTTTCCCCAAGTTTAGACTTAGGGACTCCATTAAAAATATTAATTATTTTAATATCTCCCAAACTATTTGGAATCTGACCAAACCATTTCTAGGTATTGGAGATCTCATGTGCTTTAGCCTCTCCACCAATTTTCGTGGCTAGAGCACATCCAATGCTACCCCAAATCAACAGGGCTTGGAGGATACTTTACATAGACAAGATTGACCTTTTACAAAGTGTAACATGGCTTCATTACATGACAATGACTCTATCATTTTATGACTAGATGACAAATAATTCCTAAAGACTCTCAATGGGAGTCTTGGCTCAAAAATAAAATCTCTTGCTCAGGAAACCCATGAAGCAAGTAATACAATTTTTTTTTTTACATCACATTACATAAAATCATAAATACATGTCATTATGAAGACCAAACCTAGTTACACTTTTCAACACTCCCTCTTAACTAGGGAGGTATTTATAATGGTACTTGGACTTTCTCAATTTGAAGAATTTCTCATAAGAAGAATTCAAATTGGTAACTCATTTGTATAGCATCATATCAACCAACATTGTTACATAACAAGGCCTTGACTAACAACTCCATCTCTCCACAAGATCCGAGCTCAATTCTGGTGAGACCAACGATTTATAGACATTCTCATCATTGTCTCTCTCGGAACATCCCCTATGTGGGTACTCAAGGTTTGTTCCATGAGGACTATTCTTATCCTGGACTCCCTAGCCCTCAAAGAATATAGGTCCTCTACAAATACTCTCCTATTGGATGTCCTATCTCATCCTCAAAGAGTATCAGATGCCAAATGATTACCCAATCCTCCATTATGTCTTCCCAGGTGAAGACCAAAATGACGTGTCTATCTCTCCCTCTCATATAGGGAGGACATATTCCAATAAAGGAATGTACTCATTCCTACCAAAAAGCAATGTACCTAAGCTCCCTCTTGGCTTAGGAATTTCAAGTTTCTTCCAAGTAAGAAACTTCTTTTTAGGGTCTGTTGTCGCGCAAATTGACACGACAACGCTCAGACCGGGGGCTGTCACTCTGATCCCCGATCCCTCCGTTTAAGCCTGTCTCCCGCGGCTAAGGGGGGTAGTCCCTGTGGGATGATGAAGACCAACTGTCGACCAGTTGGTTGGGAGACACGAGATACGATATAAAAGCACGTGATGGATTTAATTAATGAAGCAGACCAGTGCCTTAAAAAATGATTACTTGTTAAATGATATAGAAACATGCACCATGAACAGCAATCATATTTCAACTTCGCATCTCGACTTGAAAAACTCAGATCTCAGCGTGAAAAATAATAATTCCCGAAAAATAACTGAATCTGACGAAGAAAAATTTTCAAAAATTTTTATTTATTATTATTTTATTTATTTTTATTTTTTTATTTTATAACAAAAGTTAAAAAATGAAATCTAAAAAAAAGAAAAAGAAACTAAACTATAAAATTAAATCTAAAATCTTTTTATTTTTTATATTTTTTTATTTTTATTTTTTATTTTAAAATAAAACTAAAAGAAATTATATCAAATCCTAAAAAATAACCTATATCTAAGATTATAATTTAACTAAATCAAACATAATTCTAAACCAACAAAACCTAAAATTGAAAATTAAAATCGAAATAAGACTTATTAAATCCTAAAATTTCAAAAGGCAAAACCTTTGCAAATCCTAAAAATTTAAGTAATCAAAACTTAATAAAAAAAATAAAAAAAACCTCTAAAGCCTAAGACGTAACTCATACAAACCAAAACAAAAATTTCGAAAATGGCTCAGCCCTAAACTAAAAACAAAGAAGCTACGTAACCCTTCAGATAATTCTTTCAAGAGAAAAACGCTTTGACTCAGCTGAAAACGATTGAGACTCAGTTCCGTTTGGCGTGAAAAAGAAAATTCGAAACCGCTTAGGGACTCACCTCAGTCATACGTTACCTGCTGCCCGCTGAAATAAAATTTCGATGCTCACGCAAATGCAGAATTGGAATACGACTGGCTCAACAAAAACGGCTTGCTGCAAAACGTGCAGGTGACAGCGGATTTC
Organism: Pinus tabuliformis; assembly: GCA_031772625.1. Classification (NCBI taxonomy): domain Eukaryota; kingdom Viridiplantae; phylum Streptophyta; class Pinopsida; order Pinales; family Pinaceae; genus Pinus; species Pinus tabuliformis. Next base: position 846,855,980 of record CM062811.1, read on the forward strand.
TGAGCTTGAGTTTGATGTAACAGTTTTGTTTGTCTGTACGCAGGTCAGTGTGGAGCGAATGGATGGATGGAGCAACCTGATCCGCTTATTACTTGGCTTGAAATCCTTGACGGGTAGCTAAATGCGGATTTGATACCAATGTCTGAGGAATTTCTGCAGCGTATACCTTGACGGCAGCCTACAGAACACCCTAGAAACAATACGCAGATTTTTTGAAAGACAATACGCAGAGGATCCGAAACATGCGGTGATTGTGGATCGATTCAAGGGTTTTCTGCCCAGTTGGATGACGTAATCTACTTCCCTCATGCGCTTATTCCATCCAAATCAAACAATTGCACTTAAATGCCACAACAGGCTTGCATCTCAGCTTTATGACAGCGTAAAGGAAAAAAAAGCTTAACGTGAAGGTGAATGAAAACGCTCACAAAGTCTGTAGGCTGACCCTCACACTGAAAGTCTGATTCAAGAATATACCAAGCAATGCGCGTATATGAGGTTCAGCCAGACTGCGTAGTATCGAAAGGCATGCAGTCCAGAGGCTTCTTGGATTTGCTGATCACAGTTTCATGTCATTGTCTCTGGCAACCTGAAAAGGACAAATTCACTGAAAACCACAATTAAAAAAATCTGTATATAAGCAAAATTTTAAAACCCTAAGACAGAAAATTTTGAAACCCTAAGACAGCTGATAATTTACAGATTTTGGCTCTTTAAAAGCCTGATTTAAACAATGGGCACAGAAATATTTCAGTGTATCAGATAATGCTTCAGAAATCTCTCATGTAAACCAGAAAAGAAATTTTAAATGATAAACCCAGGGCCAAAATCAGCTAGGCTCTGCACAGAAAAGCCTGTGGGAGTCGGCTGGTTCAGCCTAGAACTTCCCCAAACGCCCACCAATATTCTCTATCAACAGGTTTTCCTGCACATCTCAAGCAACCATCAGCACAGAGAGAAGGAAAACTGCTAGATCTCAGAAAATAATGGAGATACCTGCCATTATTTCAGAAACCCTAGCAGCCTTCAAACCCTAGCAGGTGAACAAGATACCTGTGCTCACACTACTCAAAAAAAACAAGCTATGATTAATGGCTGAAAACTGAAATAATGCAGAAAATTTTAAGATCTCACAGCAATTCCAGAGAGTAACACCAGCACAATTTGGACCCCAAAGTCTTCTTTTATTAACCAGAAAATCAGATTACACGAGAGCTTTTTCAGTATTGACTCACAGATCGAATGATCTGAAAATGACTTCTAGCACCCTATTTAAAGGAAATGCTCCAACGGCTAGTTCGATTGATCCATGTAAAAATGATCTCGACCGTTGATTAGGATCAAGACATCTCTTGATCTCATCCGTCGATTTATTCAATTAATTTTTTATTATTATTTTTAAAATTTTTAAATTATTTTTTATTATTATTTTTTGAATTTTTGAATTTTTATTATTTTATTTATTTATTTCATTTTTTTAAATTTTTAAATTTTTAATCTTTTATTATTATTCTTTATTAAATTTTTAAATGTTTATTATTTTATTTCATTTTTTAACTGGATCATCGAACTAAGCCATTGGAAACATCACCTAGGACCTAGGACTTAGGACTCACGAGGGGATTTAAAACATTTCTCAACCCTCAGGACACATTACATCATGATTTTTTACAATTTACATCTCAAAGGGATGAACCCACTTAACACAGACCCTCATAGAATACCAAGTTCTGCGACACAACTATAATCTAGCAGACTAACATATAAGACTCTCCCAAACTTTCTGATGACGAAATCCATCCCGGCTTTGGGGTCAGGTTTGAAGGAAAACTCTGCCGATCCGTGGATCGGTGAGACAAAAAACCTTCCGGGACGTAGATTATCAACAGAAAGTTAGGTCCACCTAGGCAAATTACATACATTGATTCATGTCTGCTTAGATTATTTACAATTCATATATGCAGACTGGGTTTACAAATTGAAATCCTCAAGCTGCTGATGACTGTAGGCTGGCACGGACACGTCGTTCAGGTGCTACCCCTTTCTGCCAAGAAAAGAGGGTGTACTGCATGGGAAGTTGACCAGTAGTGGTCAACATCTGGCTCTACTTGGGGACACGTTGCTGCTCTGTAGGAATGTGAGAATCCAGAATCTGCATCCATGCAACACACAACAAAATATAAGTAGCGTCCGTCCAAAATCATCATATACATTAAGCACAGGAAAGATAAAAGCTCTTCATTTATTAACTAACTAATAACATGAAAAGTAAATCTAATCCTAAAAACAGAAATGACATGCTGAAAAGAAAAGGAGTAGGGATAGAAATACAATACAGAAGATGCCCCATGGCATCAGATATCATCTCTGAAGAACAGCTTGAGCATTTGGCCGTTCACTGGTAGATCAAGTGGTTCGCCATCCAATCTGCTCAAGTAGAATGAGTTTGGCCCAGCTATATCTCTGATGATGTATGGTCCCAGCCACAAACTATCAAACTTCTTATGTTTTCCCGGCTTTTCATTTTTGCGATCCCAGAGTAAAACCATATCTCCAACCTGCAAAGATCTAGATCGAGAACATTTATCAAAGCTTTTCTTAATATTAGATTGATTTTTACATATAGCCTCAAAAGCTGTCCGACGAGCCTCATCTAATTCCACAATCTGATCTATCCTATTCTGAACAACATCTTTATTGGTGGAAAAATTTTGGAGAAGCTGATATGCTGGCAATTTTAGGTGCACAGGTAAGGTAACATCCAAGCCATAAACTAATTCAAAGGGAGATTTACCAGTAGACTTCTTCTTAGTAATTCTGTCTGCCCAGAAAGCATACTTGATTTTGCTGTCCCAAGACTTCTTGTTATCTCCTACTATCTTCTTGATAATGGTTATGAGATTTTTATTACTTGATTCAGCTAAACCATTACCCTGAGGATAGTAATTCGACGAATGAGATAAGACAATGCCATATTTGAAGCAAAAAGATGTAAACTCTGAAGAACTAAAAGCCTTGGCATTGTCTGTAGTGATCTTAGCGGGGACACCAAATCTAGAATGATGTTATTCTCAATGAAATCCATAATCACCTTTTCAGTGGCATTCTTAGCAGGAATGGCTTCGACCCATTTAGTGAAATAATCGGTAGCAGTTAAAATCCATGAGTAGCCATTGCTAGAATTTTCATGGAACTTCCCTATGAAGTCCAGACCCCAATGCTGAAAAGGTGCCTCTACGATAACAGGCTGTAGAGGAAGGGCAGCAAGCTTATGCTTCCCAGTGAACAGTTGACAGGCTTGACACGTTCTAACATACTTGTGCACATCAGAAAAAATCGAAGGCCAGTAATAGCCAGCTCTCAGGATTTTGTGGGCGGTAGTTCTAGCGGCATAATGACCACCACAAAATCCTGAATGAAAATCGGAGACTAATCTTTTGGACTCAACATCGTCAACACACCTAAGCACTATGCCCTCAGGATTTCTCCATCCAAGGCCATCCTTCATAAGGCAGTACTTAGTGGCTTTTAGTCTAAGAGCCCTTCTCTTATGAGCGACTAAATGGTTAGGACATGCAAGATTGGTTAAGTAGTAAATTATGTCCTTATACCATTCATGCTCAGCTAATCTTCTCAACTCTGGCGAAGATAGATCGTCAAGGCAGAACAAACCAAGAGTTTTTTCATTACTTTCAGTTAACATTTGAGCTAAACCTTGGCCTTTGATCAGCTTGGTGGGTCTAATTTCTAAATCATACTCCTGTATCTTAGTAACCCACCTAGCACGAGTCCCTAAGCAATCAGTTTGAGTCAATATGTCTTTAACCGCAGAATGTGGGACGAAAGCAATGATCTTAGAATAACCCACATAAGTTTTAAAATGCTTAAGAGACTTGACCAAGGCATAAGCCTGCTTTTCCATGGTATTGTACTTCAATTCGGAGTTTTAAAGTGCTCTACTCATGAAAGCAATAGGCTGCTCGTGACCATCTTTATTCTTTTGAAGCAAGACACCGGCAATGGTATCCTCAGAAGCAAAAGAAAAAATCATGAAATCTTTGGAATAATCAGGACTAACAAGGACAGGAGCTTTCGCAATAGCAGACTTGATTTCTTGGAAAGCCCTTTTGCCTTCTTCCTGCCAGACAAATTTCACATCTTTCTTCAGAAGACTTTGAATAGGCTTAGCTATTTCTGCATAATTCGGGATGAATCTTCTAATAAAATTTATCTTTCCAAGGAAAGACTGAAGGGACTTGAGGTTATGCGGGAGAGGAATCTTTTGAATTGCTTCAACTCGTTCAGGATCGACCTTGACTCCTTCCTTAGAAATGATATGACCCAGAAGTTTCCCTTCAGTTACCCCAAAGACAGATTTAGCCGGATTCAAAGAAATTCCATATTCTCTGCATCTATCAAAAACCTTCCTAAGATGATCTATATGGCTGATACCATCTTTAGAGAAAACAGTAAGATCGTCTTGGTAAATTTCGATGATTTTCCCGATTAACCCTTTGAAGGCATAATCCATGGCCCTCTGGAAAGTAGCCCCAGCGTTTGTCAACCCAAATGGCATTCTAATGTATTCAAAAGTGCCCCATGGTGTTGTGAATGTGGTCTTGTGTCGATCTTCCTTTTTAACCCAAACTTGATTGTACCCAGAAAAGCCATCTAGCAATGACATCATTCCAGACCCAGTTACTCTTTGCAACAAAGTTTCCATGTTTGGTAAAGGGTAATTATCCTTTTTGCATGCCAGATTAAGGTTTCTAAAATCGACACAAAGTCTTATTGAACCGTTCTTTTTCTAACAATCACCAAATTCGAACACCATGTCGAATGCCTAGTTTGAGCGATGATCCCTGCTGAAAGCATCTTAGCAAGCTCTTTCTGGACCAAGGGGGCTAATTTCGGATTAATTTGCCTAAGTTTCTGCCGAAAGGGTTTAGCATTCTCGTCCTTTAAAGGAATAGTATGCTCCATAACATCTTCCCTATAGCCTTTTAATTCATCATAGGAAAAAGCTAAAACATCTCTATACTCATGAAGTAAATCAGTTAACTTTTTCCTTTCCTCCAAACTAGTACCTTTACCAATTTTAACTATTTTCGGATTTTCAGAAGTACCAATGTTGATTTCGAGGTACTCGCCTGGGTCCATCTTGTTTTCTTCTCTGAGCTTCGTGGCATCATGCCGATCAAAATGTTGCTCCAAGGCAACCACATTTCTAGGAGTAGGATTTATGATATGTTCATGATTCAAAGATCCATCCTCCTGAGAAATTATGCGAAAATCCTCAAACTCATCTAAACTATTGAGAAAACGAACGACTTGTTTTTCATCATTAAAAACTTGCCAATGCTCTGAGTTGTCTGGAACAGATGGTCTGAATATTACTTCCATTTTAATTTTATCGTTAATTAACTCGTCAGACAACTGGAAAGTGGTAGCAGCTACGGCAAGCTCATCCGCCAAACTATTTTGTTCTCGAGGGATTGCTTCAAGGTTAAGGGCATCGAAGTGCTCCATAGTATCCCACACAGCATTTCGATAGTTTCTTAATCTCTGATTTCTACATGTGAATTTGTTTTTAAGTTGCATGATAACCAGATCGGAATCCCCCTTGATGCTAAGCAATTTAATCCTCAAAGCTTTGGCCAATTCAAGACCCAACAATATAGCTTCGTACTCAGCGACATTGTTGGTTGCTTCAAATTCTAAACGATAGGCAAACTTTAATATGTGACCAAGGGGAGATTTAAGCACTACTCCCGCACCCTTACCATGACTAGAGAACGCACCATCGAAGTACATATACCAGACTTCATCTTTAAGATTTTTTACCCTATCATCGGGAGGAATTATGAAATTAGACATGATAGAATAGTTCCCGATGTCAGATTGCTCCCTAATTATTTCGTTATGAGGCTTCTTAGGATTTTCAACATGAAATTTCCTTTCGGGTTCTCTATTCAGCCTAACAAAACCATCACCGCTAGGAGAAGGAATCATAGCATATGACCAATTCATCTGAATGCTTCCTCCCAGATTAGAGGCCCACTTTCTAGATAACAGCATACCCCAAGCATCAGGGACATCGACGACAACGATATCCATAACAACCATGATGTCCGGGTAAACTGAAAGGTGAACTTGTAAATCCTTGATTAAACCATGTACTTCGATTTTCTTGGAATCCATAGCACATATATTATAGTAGGGTCTAGAAACTCTTAAGTTAAGTTGTTCCATGACCCTTTTAGTCATAACACAAGCAGATGCGCCTGAATCCAACATGCAGTTATTCAATTTATACCCGTTGACTAATAAGGTGATAAAGAAGGGTTGATGATCTTTGTTATCAGCATCTACGCTTTGCAAATAAATAGGAGCATCATGATAGTCAACCTCGCGAATCTTCTGCTGAGAAGTGTTGACTTGAGGACCCTGAATTGCCTTTAGTAACTTGTCTCTTTGGGAAGGGATCTTAGCGATCTCAGATACGGGAACCCAAATTTTAGCATTATTAAACCAACTACCCAAATCGACATCTATTCCAGAGTTTATACCAGGGTTTAAAGTTCGAGGAGGAATTTGATTTCCGCTCTGATCTTTATCCCTTCTTTGGTATGTCAAACCCCTATCTCTAGCAATTTCTAAAATTTTCTCAGGAGAGGGTTTCTCACCATATAACCTGGCCAAAATGTCATCTTCGTTTTCAAGGTTATTTATACTAAAAGCAGATTGAGGGTTCACAACATCATAGCTCCTTTCCTTAACCTCTATCCAGTCATTCATGGGCACAGGAAACTTGCTCCCTACTACGTTTATTTGCTCACCTGTCCCAAGCATTCCATTATCCAAGAGTCTTCTGATAGTGGGACAAGAGGACTCTTCGTGAAAAGCATCGCAAGCACGACAGTAAGGAGGAGCATCATCTACCAGATTAGTAAGCGGGTTAGGGGGTCTCTGCTCACTAGATTGACCCCTTCTTTGCCAATTATTATTTCTGTTATTATTATTTCGAGGCTGAAAATTTTGCGATTGCGTTCTTTCCATCTGAATCAATCTATTCTGCAAAGTGTTTATCTCCTTATTATGATTGATTTCCATAGTTTCAATTTTTTGAAGCAATTTAAGAACAAGCTCACTTTCTGGCTCCTGGACTGCTTTTCCCTTAGGTTCCTTTAGTTTCGTAGCAGCCCTATCAAAACCTGGGATTTCAGATTTCCCAGAAGCTGCCTTGTCCTTTTCAAGCTCTATAGCTAAGGCTTGGCAATCTCGATAATCAGTGAGTTTAGCACGCCTTAACTCATAAGATGGTTCAGGACTGAAGGCATCAATGTAAAAATCTAGGAGAGTTTTATCTGTAGGTTTATAGTCTTGAGGTAATTCTCTAATAATACCATTAAACCTTCTATTAAATTCTTCAACAGTTTCATCCTCTCTCTTTTTTATCAGAGTAAGAGCTCTTACAAGATGTCTTCCCTCTTTCTTATCTCCATATCTTTCTCTAAATGAATTTATGATTGATTGTAAAGAGTTAAATGTATTTGGAGGTTTTTCTGTGAACCAGTCATAAGCATCACCTGCTAGAGTCAAGACAAAAAGAGACATCCTGACATCTTCATGATCAAAATCAGGAGATCTAGCATACTTAGCCATCCATATATTGAAATCTCGCAAGTGGGAATTAACAGTAATGGCATTGTCTCCATGAAAATTAGGCAATTTGTCTAACCCAACAGATGGAATAGCATTGGGAGATCCAGGAATGTTAGAAAAATCACAAGGGGCGTACAGACTCATGATGCTGCGCCTAACTTGACCTTTAAAGAGCAAATGGATATCGGAAAGGGCTTCTTGTCCAAGATTTGCAAGGAGTGTACGAGAAGCAAGTTTGTGTGATCGCACCCTGTAAACCTTTTCAGGATCAGGAGTGGGGTTGCACAGACTGCTTGGATGTCTTCTAGTGTACACTCTTGCAGATAATATAGGAAGTGGAGTCGCCACTTGAACAAGAAGTTAGACACAGAAAAGCTTGAAATGTAAGAACCAAGGACAGAAGAACTCTTTCCCCGGCAACGGCGCCAAAAAATGTTGTCGCGCAAATTGACACGACAACGCTCAGACCGGGGGCTGTCACTCTGATCCCCGATCCCTCCGTTTAAGCCTGTCTCCCGCGGCTAAGGGGGGTAGTCCCTGTGGGATGATGAAGACCAACTGTCGACCAGTTGGTTGGGAGACACGAGATACGATATAAAAGCACGTGATGGATTTAATTAATGAAGCAGACCAGTGCCTTAAAAAATGATTACTTGTTAAATGATATAGAAACATGCACCATGAACAGCAATCATATTTCAACTTCGCATCTCGACTTGAAAAACTCAGATCTCAGCGTGAAAAATAATAATTCCCGAAAAATAACTGAATCTGACGAAGAAAAATTTTCAAAAATTTTTATTTATTATTATTTTATTTATTTTTATTTTTTTATTTTATAACAAAAGTTAAAAAATGAAATCTAAAAAAAAGAAAAAGAAACTAAACTATAAAATTAAATCTAAAATCTTTTTATTTTTTATATTTTTTTATTTTTATTTTTTATTTTAAAATAAAACTAAAAGAAATTATATCAAATCCTAAAAAATAACCTATATCTAAGATTATAATTTAACTAAATCAAACATAATTCTAAACCAACAAAACCTAAAATTGAAAATTAAAATCGAAATAAGACTTATTAAATCCTAAAATTTCAAAAGGCAAAACCTTTGCAAATCCTAAAAATTTAAGTAATCAAAACTTAATTTAAAAGCACTAAAGCCTAAGACGTAACTCATACAAATTAAAATTTAACCAAAACAAAAATTTCGAAAATGGCTAAGCCCTAAACTAAAAAAAAAAAAGCTACGTGACCCTTCAGATAATTCTTTCAAGAGAAATACGCTTTGACTCAGCTGAAAACGATTGAGACTCAGTTCCGTCTGGCGTGAAAAAGAAAATTCGAAACCGTTTAGGGGCTCACCTCAGTCATACGTTACCTGCTGCCCGCTGAAATAAAATTTCGATGCTCACGCAAATGCAGAATTGGAATACGACTGGCTCAACAAAAACGGCTTGCTGCAAAACGTGCAGGTGACAGCGGATTTCTGAGCTTGAGTTTGATGTAACAGTTTTGTTTGTCTGTACGCAGGTCAGTGTGGAGCGAATCGATGGATGGAGCAACCTGGTCCGTTTATTACTTGGCTTGAAATCTTTGACGGGTAGCTAAATGCGGATTTGATACCAGTGTCTGAGGAATTTCTGCAGCGTATACCTTGACGGCAGCCTACAGAACACCCTGGAAACAATACGCAGATTTTCTGAAGACAATACGCAGAGGATCCGAAACGTGCGGTGATTGTGGATCGATTCAAGGGTTTTCTGCCCAGTTGGATGACGTTATCTATTTCCCTTATACGCTTATTCCATCCAAATCAAACAATTGCAATTAAATGCCACAACGAGCTTGCGTCTCAGCTTTATGACAGCGTAAAGGAAAAAAAAGCTTAACGTGAAGGTGAATGAAAACGCTCACAAAGTCTGTAGGCTGACCCTCACACTGAAAGTCTGATTCAAGAATATACCAAGCAATGCGCGTATATGAGGTTCAGCCAGACTGCGTAGTATCGAAAGGCATGCAGTCCAGAGGCTTCTTGGATTTGCTGATCACAGTTTCATGTCATTGTCTCTGGCAACCTGAAAAGGACAAATTCACTGAAAACCACAATTAAAAAAATCTGTATATAAGCAAAATTTTAAAACCCTAAGACAGAAAATTTTGAAACCCTAAGACAGCTGATAATTTACAGATTTTGGCTCTTTAAAAGCCTGATTTAAACAATGGGCACAGAAATATTTCAGTGTATCAGATAATGCTTCAGAAATCTCTCATGTAAACCAGAAAAGAAATTTTAAATGATAAACCCAGGGCCAAAATCAGCTAGGCTCTGCACAGAAAAGCCTGTGGGAGTCGGCTGGTTCAGCCTAGAACTTCCCCAAACGCCCACCAATATTCTCTATCAACAGGTTTTCCTGCACATCTCAAGCAACCATCAGCACAGAGAGAAGGAAAACTGCTAGATCTCAGAAAATAATGGAGATACCTGCCATTATTTCAGAAACCCTAGCAGCCTTCAAACCCTAGCAGGTGAACAAGATACCTGTGCTCACACTACTCAAAAAAAACAAGCTATGATTAATGGCTGAAAACTGAAATAATGCAGAAAATTTTAAGATCTCACAGCAATTCCAGAGAGTAACACCAGCACAATTTGGACCCCAAAGTCTTCTTTTATTAACCAGAAAATCAGATTACACGAGAGCTTTTTCAGTACTGACTCACAGATCGAATGATCTGAAAATGACTCCTAGCACCCTATTTAAAGGAAATGCTCCAACGGCTAGTTCGATTGATCCATGTAAAAATGATCTCGACCGTTGATGAGGATCAAGACATCTCTTGATCTCATCCGTCGATTTATTCAATTAATTTTTTATTATTATTTTTAAAATTTTAAAATTATTTTTTATTATTATTTTTTGAATTTTTGAATTTTTATTATTTTATTTATTTATTTCATTTTTTTAAATTTTTAAATTTTTAATCTTTTATTATTATTCTTTATTAAATTTTTAAATGTTTATTATTTTATTTCATTTTTTAACTGGATCATCGAACTAAGCCATTGGAAACATCACCTAGGACCTAGGACTTAGGACTCACGAGGGGATTTAAAACATTTCTCAACCCTCAGGACACATTACATCATGATTTTTTACAATTTACATCTCAAAGGGATGAACCCACTTAACACAGACCCTCATAGAATACCCAGTTCTGCGACACAACTATAATCTAGCAGACTAACATATAAGACTCTCCCAAACTTTCTGATGACGAAATCCATCCCGGCTTTGGGGTCAGGTTTGAAGGAAAACTCTGCCGATCCGTGGATCGGTGAGACAAAAAACCTTCCAGGACGTAGATTATCAACAGAAAGTTAGGTCCACCTAGGCAAATTACATACATTGATTCATGTCTGCTTAGATTATTTACAATTCATATATGCAGACTGGGTTTACAAATTGAAATCCTCAAGCTGCTGATGACTGTAGGCTGGCACGGACACGTCGTTCAGGTGCTACCCCTTTCTGCCAAGAAAAGAGGGTGTACTGCATGGGAAGTTGACCAGTAGTGGTCAACAGGGTCTACCAACTACTTGAAGAACTCTTTTCTTCCTTGATGCCATACATTTCTTTTTTCATGGAGTCTTCATCTTTTGGGACTTCTTCATAGGGCACAAACCATCCATTAATTTCATCCATGAGTTAGTCATGTCCTCATTTCATCATAAAGTGATTCATCAGATTTTCCATCTGGCTTTGCTTCATGTCATGCTACTTTCTTTCATGCCATATTTTCTAGAAGGATCTTACATCTTTCTATATGGTCCTCTTGGAAGTCATCCACAAATTTCCCTTGGGCAGTGCTACAGAAGCTCATCCAGATATTAATTAAAAAATACGAAATGAACACTTAAATTAAAATTACCTTTGTGATGGTCTTTCATCATGACATCTACCTATAGGTATCAACATCCTGCATGTATGTTGACACATCTCCTAAAGATATTCGTTGTCAAGGGTCTCCATCTTTTATTTTTCCGACTCCTATTAGAGTCTTCATATCTTTCTGCGATATATTCTAATCAACTCTTCTTGGTCTCAGATGTTGAATGACTTCTACTTTTGTTGCATATTTTCACGATCTCTCCATTCTTTTCTCACACTTCATTCTCAAGAGCTACAAGTCAGAGTTCCTTAATTGTAGTTAGCTCCTTCGTGATTTATATGAGAACATATTATGTTGATTTCATCTAGTGTGACTTATGCCTTTCCGCAATCTTTTAGAGTAGGAGATCCCTTCTTATTTTGATCATATTTCCCAAGACAGAAATAGTGATACATATTATCTGCAACCATATGACATAACTTTCATAATAATCTATGTAAGCAGACGTACCTCATCTTTCCTTTCGGTCATCCAAACTTCTTGTAGCAACTTCATTTGAACAAAATAACTTTATCCTTAAGACCTGCTTCTTCGTTATGTCATCATACCATCATCCCATGAGTTGGAATTCTTGATGAAACATTTGCTTCCTTTCTAGATTGATGAATCCTTTGATAAGGATTCCATCAAAGAAACTTGAGGATCTTTCATATCCTCACTCGATAGATGTTTCCTTAATGACTATTGTATGATGATCCTAATCGATGATGACCTCTACTTCTTTCTATAAGTATCCCTTGAGGTTTTAATGAGGTTTCCAAGAGCTCCTATTCTTTGTAATTACTAGAATTTATTCCAGAAATCCTTTCTGCTTCCCATGTCACGAGCTCTTACTTCTAATGCTTCTATCAGAATGCTATTTTCTAATCTGATGCATCCTATCTTATCTACATTCCCTCCTATCTATGAATTACAAGTGGAAAGTACCTTCTTAGTGAAGAAGATCATCTCAATCATAGTAGAGATCTTTTTGCTTCTTCCTTCTTAAGCTTCTTTGTCTCAAGTTCTTTCACTTCCTCAGTAATATGGGCTTCTTCCCTGTCCCTCTTACGTTTAGGACAATCTCTTCTATAACACCCAAATACCTAACAACCATAACATCTTTCCTTAGCTATGTTCTTTTTTTTTTGGAGGACCAAACTTTCCAAATTTCCCTTTTCTTTTTGTCACTAATTGATCCCTTCTATCGGATCTTTTGTTACTTTCTTCGTTCAACCTGTCTTATTTTTCCTTATAGAGAGACCATAATTTGATGAATGGGATAGCTTCCTCTTCCTTAGTAGATATGAGGTTACCTTGTTCATCAGTCAATGCATTTAGAATAATGTAGATCATTTCCTTATTAGATACAACCTCTCCTGGATCTTGCAATTGCCCTTTTATTTGAGATGCTTTTGAAAGACATGACGATGTCCCTTCATCCTTTGACACCTTCAATTTATATGGATCAGATCTAAGTGATATGATCTTTTCTATTGTGCCTTCAGAGAAAAGTTCTACCAATTTATCATATATTTCTTTAGATGTCTCCAACTCGGCTACATAGGGAATGAGAGAATCTAATATAGATTCCTTAAGAATCTTTTGAGCCTTGAGATTCCTTTCCATGTATTTAGATAATGCTTGTTTTTCAGATGGCTTGGAGACCTTCCCATGGACATGACCAATGACTTCATTCACTTCGAGGACTATGTCCATCCTTCTTTTCCATGCAAGGAAATTTGATATCCCAACCAACTTATGGTTCTCCTTGAAACATGAAGTCATTTTTACTAGATTAGATTATAGAAAGGTACTTACTTGTGAAGATAGAATCTTCAACTTGATGACTGTTGGAATTCCTAAGTCTAACCCGTTAGAAACCCTTCATGTACTTTCTGATTTATTTCTGCCTACTTGTTCTGATTAATTAACAAGTTATTTACAATTTAAATACTGAAAATAAATGCAAATACATGCTCAACACATTACAGATCATCAACTGAAGGAAACAAAACAAGCACACAAGTGACACCATTGTTTTTGGATCAATGTCCCCAGAAAAACCCAATGCGGGAAAACTAGTGCAGCTATCTAAGGGTTTTATTATTATGCAGTTTCTGAACACAATCTAGGTGCCAAAACCGACTCACCCAACATAGAATATTAATAATCTCGACAATGGTACCTCTCTTCTCGGAAGCAGATATTCCAGCTGAAACATCGGATAAACACTCCAACAACTCCCAGCTCCAATCTACCCCATGAAAACCCCAACGTCTGCCTCTAGGGATTGCGTCAGCCCAATAACCCTTGCGTCAACCTCTGGAGGCACTGCGTCAGCCCCTAGAGGCTCTGCGTCACCCACGGTGGCTCTTTGAGGCACTGCACAACTCCTGGCTGCCTTTGCGTGGGCCCTAGTTGGCTCTGTGTGGCCTCTGGCTGGCTCTGCGTCCCTCTCTCCCGGCTTCTGCGCTGATTCTCCCGGTACCCTCTCTACCTCTCTGCTTCTGTATTCATGCCCCTCAACTGCAACTTTGATCACTCTTTCGACTTCCTCAGCAAACCCTGCCCCAGAAAATCGAAATCTTGATCAACTCGATGCATTCTCCAAGTGACCCTCAAGCCTCCTCTTATACTTTTCTCATTGACAATTCAACGGCCGAGATTAAGTCCCTAATCAATGACTAAGATTAACTTTGGCTTGATCCATGACTTTTGGACCCTTCTAACACAAGTTTATATTAATTCACATTAATATTTTATTTTCCCTAAGTTTAGACTTAGGGACTCCATTAAAAATATTAATTATTTGAATATCTCTCAAACTCTTTAGAGTCTACCAAAACCATTTCTGGGTATTGGATATCTAATGTGCTTTAGCCTCTCCACCAATTTTCATGGCTAGAGCACATCCGATGCTACCCCAAATCAACACTCCCTCTTAGCGAGGACTATGCTCTAGTAATACTCCTCACTGAGCATCACCCTGATCATTCGGCATCGGTCCCTATGCTGATGCTAGGCTTGTTGCCCAAAATCCTGTGCACTGCTGCATCATGTACTGCTACCCATGGCCCTGCCACTACCACTACCACTGTTGCATCTATACGGCAGCGCCCTCTACATCTGTGTTGCTACCCATGGCCCTACCACTGCCACTGTTGCATCTACACTGCAACCCCTCTCATCATGTTGCATCGTGTTGCACATAGCACTGCCACTGCTAACTGCTGCACTACAACTCAGTTACTGAGAAGTAAATAACTGATCTCCCAACTTTGACATCTCCGTCAGGCTAGAAACACTCCCAATGTTGAAGCTCCCTCTGTTACTGACAAGTGCTCCCTCTCTGACCTCTGCGCTGCTGCATCAACTATGTGCATCTCGCATTGCTGCCTCACGTTGTCCTGGGACTCTTGCACTGTAGCTCCCTCTCTAGCTTCATCCGCGTCCGTCTCTACTGACATCCGCTAGTCCTGCTACTCCTCTTCGGGGTTCCCGTAGCAAGGTATAATCCAAGAGGTTGGGTACCTTGAGGATCTTGCCCCTCATCGCCTGTAGTCCGTCTGACTATAGCTCGATGTCTCCCCACTTCCGCTCAAGTGGCATGTGAGCACTCATGGCATAGTCATCATCTGTCTCCACTTCCTTCTTCACCCTTGCTGGCGCTGCCTTGGTCTCGGAAGCCTCTCCTTTGCTCTTCTTCCTCGGACACTGGCTCGCATAGTGACCCAGTTCCCCACAGTTGAAGCATTTGACCTTAGAGAGGTCCTTCTTCTTCCGTTTCTCCTACTTTCCCTCAGATGCTAGGGCAGCATCCTCCTCTTCCTCCTTCTTGATTCTGATCCCCTTGCTGCTGCTTCCTACCTTGCTTAGCCTTCTAATCTCTTCTTGGCGAAGAGCCGCCCACATTTCCTCCCAATTTGGAAGGGTCGCCCTGCCCAGTATGCTTTGGAAAAACACCTCCCAGTCTTCTGAGACTGCGTTCAGGGTTGTTCTCACCATCAATTCTTGATCCAGCGTGGCCCCTATGGAAGTCAGTTGATCCCGGATCTCCTTCAATCGACCGAGGAAGGTGTCGATTTGTTCTCCCTTCTGCATCTGGTATGACCACAGCTGATTTTCTAGTAGCATCTCCCTTTGCACGGAAGTATGTTGATACAACTTCTTTAGGGCCTCCCACATCTCATTTGTCGTATTCTTCTCGGCAATGTTTGGTACTACATGGTCCTTGACCCTGTCAAGGATGATGCTCTTAGCCCTCGCCATTGCGTCCTCGTACTTATCATTATTAGTCAAGTCAACTGGGACCGCTATTGTCCTCAACACGAAGAGCTTGAGACGGTTCCTGTCTAGAACATATAAGATTCTGGCCCTCCAGACTACGAAGTTTGAGGCTCCGTTCAGTCTGTCCTGGTCTCTTACCCGTTCACTGCTATCTTGTTGCTCCTCTACTTCCCTCCTGGAAGTTCTCGGCGTGACTCCCTCTGAGCCTCGATTTCCCTCCTAGAAACCCCTCTGCCAATGTCGAGATGCCCCCACTCTGATCCTTAGTGCAGTTGCACCACTGATCCAGATTTCTTGGATAGAAATCCTCGACAGCGACTCCCTCCTCCTTGGTCTTGCCCTGTTAGGTATTGTTCTGACTACAATACCCCACTAGCTTCACTCTGCAACTTACCCACAGTCTCCTAAGCAGTGTTGCACGAAGCGCCCCCCCCCCCCCCCGGTTCCAAGCCCCGAAGCGCGTCCCGTACGGAAGCGCCTAGGAAGCTTGGCCGGAAGCGCGCTTCCGAAATTCGAAAGCGCGCTTCCGAAATTTTTAGACGCTTCCTGGAAATTTGGAAGCGCTGGCGCTTCCGAAGCGCCGAAGCGCGCTTCGTACGGCGCTTCCCAGACGCTTCCAGAAAAGCTTCCGGAAAAGCATTTAGAAAATCGTTTTTTTTTTCAATTTTTTTTTAAATTTTAGGTGAGTTTGCTTGTTGAGGTTGGGTCCACCTTGGGTTAGGGTGACAAATGAAAGCAAAAAAAAATATAAATATAGCAGATGCTCCCTCATGGTAATGTTAAATTCTTAAAGTAAAAGTGACATTTTCCTTTATTTTTCATTTTCATCCTTTTACTTAAATTTTTAACATTACCATGAAATGACTCAGAATGTTTGAGAGTGGTTCCAGCCTCATTGGACTTCATATGGAGAAAATAGAATTTCATATCCTATTCAAAATTCAGCAGACTTAACAGTTTTCAGGTATTCAGGATCAATGGGATTGTGGCATTTCATTAGATTATATCAAGTATGAAGGTATGCGATTAGCATTTAATCAAGAGCACCAAGCCCTATATGTACCCTGGTGTTGGTGGTGTTAATTGTTGAACTCCTTTGTCACGCGGCACGCCCTTAGCAAAAAATTACCTTTCAATGAAGTCAAAATCATCGATCAAACATGTTAAGCTTTTTCTACCATATTTTAAGTCTTGAATTAGGTAGTTTGATCAAAATTGGGCAATGTTGACTAATATCCCTAGACAATCGAGGTAGAGGCAAAGGCTAGACAAGAGGAGAAGAATCTAGATTCTAGGTCATTAATGTACAATGGATGTTATATCTATCTTGATTTATGCAAAAATATGCATGTTTTCATGTCTTCTACAATTAATTTGGTATTTGGGATGTTTGTTTTGAGTATAAATGCAAAAAAATATAAAAAAAATATATATATATAGCAGACGCTTCCGCGGACGCTTCGCTTCCTAGATTTTTGGAAAATGACGCTTCGGCGTCCCCGCTTCCAAAAAACGCTTCCGCTTCGCTCCCGCTTCGTGCAACATTGCTCCTAAGAGCCAGTAAAATTGAAGGTTAGAGCTTCTAGGCTCTGCGCAATCCTGGCATCGACAAAATCCGCACCTCCTGGCCACGAGCGTCAATCCTTCCTGACTCAGAAAAATGACCGAGCACTGCGTAGGTCGAGTCTGCTACCCTCTGCCACTCTGCTGATCCTCTTCCCGGCTCAAACTTGATGACACAGACACTGCGTCACCCCTTCCTTGCTGCTTCTTTGCTAGGAACAACTTCTGTCACTCGGGACAATTGTTTTCTGCTCGGCTAATGTCCTCAGTTCTCCTGTGATCTACAACCACGCTCTGATACCATGTTGGAATTTCTAAGTCTAACCCGTTAGAAACCCTTCATGTACTTTTTGAGTTATTTCTGCCTAGTTATTATGATTAATTAACAAGTTATTTACCATATAAATACTAAAAATAAATACAAGTACATGCTCAACACATTATAGATCATCAACTCAAGGAAACAAAACAAGCACACAAGTGACACCGTTGCTTTTGGACCAATGTCCCCGAAAAACCCAATGCGGGAAAACCGGTGCAGCTATCCGAGTGTTTTATTATTATGCAGTTTCTGAATACAATCTGGGTGCCAAAACCGACTCACCCAACATAGAATAATCTCAGCAGTAGTACCTCTCTACTCGGAAGCAGATATTTCGGCTGAAACCCTAGATAAACACTCCGACAGCTCCTAGCTCCAATCTGCCCCACAAAAACCCCAACGTCTGCCTCTAAGGATTGCATCAGCCCAATAATCCCTGCGTCAACCTCTGGAGGCACTGCATCAGCCTCTAGAGCCTCTGCATCACCTACGCTGGCTCTTTGAGGCACTGCGCAGCTCCTGGCTACCTCTACGTGGGCCCTAGCTGGCTCTGCGTGGCCTCTGGCTTGCTTTGCGTCCCTCTCTCCCGACTTCTGTGTTGATTCTCCTTGTACCCTCTCTGCCTCTCTACTTCTATATTCACTGCCCTTCAGCTGCAACTTTGATCACTCTTTCGACTTCCTCAGCAAACCCTGCCCCAGAAAATCGAAATCTTGATCAACTCGGTGTGTTCTCCAAGTGACCCTAAAGCCTTCTCTTATACTTTTTTCGTTGACAATTCAACGACCGAGATTAAGTCCCTAATCAACAGCTAAGATTAACTTTGGCTTGATCCATGACTTTTGGACCCTTCTAACATAGTTTTATATTAATTCACATTAATATTTTATTTTCCCAAAGTTTAGACTTAGGGACTCCATTAAAAATAATAATTATTTTAATATCTCCCAAACCATTTAGAACCTGCCCAAACCCTTTCTGGGTATTGGAGATCGCATGTGCCTTAGCTTGTCCACCAATTTTTGTGGCTAGAGTACATCCGATTCTACCCCAAATCAACAGCTACCTCATGTATCATCTTCTTAGAGATGATATATGCTCTTTAGATAAGTCAAAGTGTTGACTTTTGTTGTAAATGTACTATCTCTCTCTCTCTCTCTGCTGAACTATTGAAGAACATATAAGAAGAATTGATCAAGGGTTTCTCCACATTGGAGTTTGTCCCTGGCTAGCGCCACATCTTGTGTCCTCTTGTCTTGGCTTGTCTTCTGCGATTTATGTTTATGTTCTATCTGAAAATAGCACAGATTGACGATTGGGGTTCCTCCATTCCTTGCAACAACAATACATCATGACTTATGGTGGCAAATCTAGTACCAATTCCTTGCTCACAGCGACAACTCTTACAGCAAACCTAGTGACTACAAGATCTGTAAGTGGCTCAATCCTTTGATGGCAACTCGATCCCCTTGACAACACACTTGATGATGACTTACTACTACCAACTTTTGATGGCACACTTGACAATTGCTTGCTAGTACAAACCAGACAAGATGTTAAACAACCCCAAACCCCTAACAATAGCTATAGATCCTCGACAATGGCTACTACTGAATCCTTCGAGCCTTCGACAATGGCTACCTAAGATTTATCCTTTGGGTACTTGTTATAATCCCTCAACAATACACCCCAATGTGATTTTCGACCAACAATTCTAAACCCCTAGCCACAAACTCCCTCGATGACATGTATTGGTGGATCCTTTGATCCTTCCTATAGCCCAAGCAAGAACTTAAACAACAACCCCAAAGCCTTGAAGGCAACTACAGATCCACAATGATGGCTCAAACAACAAATGATGACAATATCCAATGGTTTGAGTGCACTAAAAATAGAGCTCATAGAAGACTTGAAAGTTCTATTACAATTCCAACACACAACTAGAATTCCTACTACACCATTCCCTCCCTCTCGTATTTGACATTAGGTTAAGTCAAGGATGGGTCCCCCTTTATAGGTTTTGGAAGGGTTGGGCAGGAGAGCGGGGGAGGGGGGAAGGAATCTCGAATACCACTCTAAGGTCCTTGATGATGACCCATTTGTCAACGTTCTGCATTGTTGCAACCTGCTCTTTGGACCACTTGAGCATACCAAATCTATTCCCTGTACTACTTGACCTCTGTGACTTAAAATTTTTAGGAAACATTAACAAAAATAATCAAGTGACATCCAACCAACAAATTTTGTTTAACCGATTTAGGAATAAATTTGATAAGGCCAACAATAACAATCTTCCTCATGGCACCACTATGCAACACTCCCTAACACATGCAGATATGTTGGAACAACCAAATGCCACACGACTTTGTACAATACCATTAGAAGACGATTGGGACATGGAGATTTGTAATTCTTGAGTTCCCACGTGGCGACTTCCAACTTTTCCAACTTAAACACCCAAGAAACAAATAGCCTCTTAATAAGCACAACTTTTCAAGTGGCCATTTGCATAACAAGATAAGGAAATTCAAGGAAATGTTTCAAAAATATTTTCCAAGAATTTTTGTGTTGTTCAAAGTCTATAAACATTTCCTATATGGGAATGACCCTATGTCAGAGGCTACAGTTACATAATTACAAATGACGGTGGGCTAAATAATTGAGGAGAGAAGGGTCGATGACAGGTCACTGAAGTGATGGACACATCTCTTTGTTAAAAGTTGAATGCAGAAATTTAAAAAATTATTTGCAGAAACTTGAAAATTCTATGCAGAGTACTGAATTTTCTATGCTATTGCAATTACTTTGAATGCAAATTTCTTCTTCAAAACTTTCCAGATCAACAATTGTAGATTTAACATAAACTTAAGGATCATATGAAGACAACCAAGCACAAATATAAGACACAAAGAGTTCGGTCAAATGACCAAGGAAAAACCCACAAGGGGAAAACCCAAAAGATTCTTTTTCTATTAGATTTCTTCAATTGTTTAGCAGAGTACAGAGAGAGAAAATGAGAATGAATAAAGTCACCAATGCTTGATCAACTTGCAACTGAAGTGCTCTTTCTTTTTGCTTGAAAATCTCCTTCTCTTGATCAGATCTTGTCCTTCACACTTGTTCTAACTCTTCCCTTGCTCTTACTATTTACTTGCTCTCACACTTCTCTTGCACACACTCAACACTAGCTCTCCTTCTTCACAATGAACATGCTACTCTCAACTCTCACTTGCTCTTGCTTAAATAGATGAAAAAAGAGAGAAGTTACAAGATGAATTCATGCCTTGAGCCAATAATAGGAGAATCGAATTCTATGAGGGAGGAGTTACTTGAGGAGAAGTGTAACTCATCCCAAGAATAGAGAGAGGAACATTCGTCTTCAGAAGTTACAATTCGAATTAGGGAGAGAGATAATTACATATAAACATGAGAGAATATTTGGTGAGAGTTACAAATCGAATTGAATGGGGGAGTTACAAGTGCATTTAATAAGGAGTTACATTTTTTCCATACATTGAATTAGAGAGGGAGAGTTACAATCTCTTAAGTGTGGAGTTACTATTTTATTCCAAGAGAGAGGTTCGATTTTCCAAGTATGAGGTTCTAAATTTAATTTACTTATTCTATGAGAGAATTTGCTTTTATAATCCATTAAATGTGAATGACTTTAGACTATTTTATACATAATAATACCATAATAATAATAATAATATTAGTAAACATAAAAAATATTAATTCTTAACTTGTATAATCATGATTGATTTGATTTTAAAGTGGATTCCATATGTCGAGATTACTTTTGATCATTTAGACATGACTTTCTATTTTTGAAAAGTCACTTGCAAGTTGAGATGTGGTTTACTTTTTTTGGAAAGTCAGTTGCAAATTGAGATGTGGTTTACTACTTTAGAAAAGTCATATTAGAATTGTTAAAAATGAAATTTTATTATAGGTGCTTCAAACAAAACTGAAAGATATGATTTCTTCTAGGAGAAATTCATCCCTAAGTTGCCAAATTTTAGCACTCCCTCTCAGTTAGGGAGGAATTTCTTTTTGCATCAAAGATCTCTACTTCCTTTGATCTCTTTCAATAATCTCAATTCAACTCTGCACTATAACATTTGTAACAATGAAATTGCAATCTAAAGAAGAATCATCCACTTGACACAAATTTGGAAAGAAAACGATCATCACATGTCACATAGACAAGGATTACACTCAACCAATTTTCATCTCAAAAATTAAGTGATAGAACACATACATCACATAAACAAGACTCAAACAAGTCACACAGACAAGAATCAAACACAACCAAGTGTCAAGTGGTGGAACACTTGCATCCTAGACAAGTCACACAGACAAGTCTCACTACACCTATTGGCCAGATAGGTGGCTCTTCCCACGTCCCAGACTATGGGTTGGATGCATACTAAGGCCTACTCTTGTGGCACACACTCTACAAGAGATCCCTCATCCTCGGGAACTTTCCGATATCATTCCCTAATCCTGTGAGCTCTGATAGGGGGAAAGGCAGCTCAGTGTTCTCGATCAGCTATGACCACTTCCCGGAAGGGTCATGTTCATAAGTCCAAGTTGCTTTCTAAAAGCCAAGAACTTTCCTTTTGGTAAAAACTTGGTAAGAATGTCAGCTATCTGATCATCAATGGAGATGTGATGGAGCCTCACTGCTCCTCTGTGCACCATATCCTAGATATAGTGATACTTGATCTCAATATGCTTGGACTTGTCATTAATCATTGGACTTTCTGCATGACAAATCCCACTCTTATTGTCACAATATATAACTGTTGTGTTTAGAACTTGCTCAAATAATTCCCCAAAAATCTTTCTCATCCAAATTGTCCCATAGCTAGCCATGCTAGCAACAATGTACTCAACTTCAACTGTACTTAGTGCAACAGATTTCTGCTTTCTACTCATCCAAAAGATCATGGCAGATCCCAAGCTAAAGAAACACCTAGAAGTGTTCTTTCTATCAGCAAAGTTACCTGCTCAATCAACATCAGTATATCCATGAAGTCTTACATTTTAGCAGTATATTTCAATCCTAGATTGAGAGTTCCATGCAAGTATCTGAGTACATATTTTGCAGCGATCTAGTGGGCATGAAAGGGATCAATCACATGCTGACTTAAAGTGTTTACAACAAAGCATATGTGATTATCGCCGAAAACATGTCTCAAAAACAAAGCATATGTCAGGCCTAGTGTTTACCAAATACATCAAAGCACCAATGAGCTATCTATACTGTGTGGGATTTGCTAGACTACCTTAGCACCTAAGTCACCTGACACGGGGATTCGGGACACGTAGGATTCGAGATTCGTGGTGTCGGATTCGGACACGCTGACCCCCCGGAACAGGACACGTTAGGACACGTTATATATTATTTTATTTAAAAAAAAAAAAATATATATATATATATATATATATATATATATATATTTAAAAAATATACATATATATTAAAAATTAGATATTATCATATTTCTTATACAAATTTTAATTAATGATACAAATTTATTGATTTCAAACATAGATCTTCATCTATAGCTATTAGCATGCATAGTACATACAAAATTCAAATAAATGTCAGTGGTACTGGTCACATAAATGATAAATCCATTAAAAATTTAAATCATGATTCATAATTCATAACTGAAAGACAACTTACAACTACAAGATAGTAAGATAAACACACTGACAACTGTAGTTTTCTCATTAAGTCATCAAATCAAAATGTGTTACATAGGTAGTGTTAGTGCAATGCCAATGGCAAATAGAAATAGAAAATATAAAACTACAGGTATACAAGCCTCAAGGCATCAATCAGCATCAGAATCAGCATCACTGTCCCCATCATCATGGTCCCCACTGCTCTCCTCTACATCCTCCTACTCCACTGTATCCATAGTCGCCTCTGCATCTGCTGGTATGGAGGTTGACCCCTCTAAGTCATCAAATCTAACAGGCTCTAGCACTGGATCATTGAGATCCATGTTGGCCAATGCCAACTCAACAATGGTGTCCAGACCCATATCATCAGGAACAGTGTTACTTGGGAGCGGGAGCGAAAACAAGAGCGGGAGTGACATATTTAGAAGCTCTTGGTTTGGTGCTCTTCATTAAATGCGAGTTCCATACCGTAATACATGACAAAATTCAATGGGAACATTGCAATCCCCTAATCCTAAAATCCTGAAAAACTGATAAGTCTGCTGGATTTTGAATGAAATCTAAAATTCTACTTTCTCCATATGAAATCCAATGAGGCCGGAACCACTCTCAAACATCCTGAGTCATTTCATGGTAATGTTAAAAATTTAAGTAAAAGGATGAAAATGAAGATCAAGGAGAATGTCACTTTTACTTTAAGAATTTAACATTACCATGAATAGCATATCAATACTAGGGCCTAGACTTGATCATGAAGCTGCTAAAATGCTTTACTCCTTTCTCCAACAGCACAAATCACTCGCCAACAGCACAAATCACTTGCCAAATGACAATTTTAATGAGCAAACATGCCCTTTTCATTCCCGCGCTGAGCTTAGCGAGTCCTGGAAACCGGACACGTGTCCTAAAATCGCGACAGGCTTTTGAAAATCGCGACACGCCCTCGGACACTACGTGTTCGAAACGGGCACGACATGTCCGAAACGGACACGACGTGTCCTGTGATTTGGACACGAATCCGGACCGAATCGTGTCGGATTCACCGGATTCGGGATTCGCAGGGGGTTTAGGACAAATCCGGTGACTTAGCTTAGCACTCTTGGCCTCTGCGTCAACCTAGAACCCTCTGCGTCAGCCTACAGATGCTTTTTGTTGGCTCTTTGGCCCTTTGCGTCAGCCTACAGATGCTTTGTGTTGGCTCTCTAACCCACTGCGTCACCCACACAAGCCCTCTGGCCCTCTACATGGCTCTTGCTAGCTCTGCATAGCCTTCTCAGCCTTTGCGCTGGTCTTCCGAGACTATCTTTGCCTCTCTTCTATGCACTCACTGCCCCTTGCTGCAACTCTGATCACTGATTTGATTTTTCTCAGCAAACCCCGCTCTAGAAAATCGAACTGACTGGCCGACTTAGTGTATCCCCACTTTTCTCATCGACTCCCTCTGAGTCTCAATTTCCTTCCTAGAAATCCTCTCTTAGACTCCCACTAAGTCTCGATTTCCCTCCTGGAAATCCTTATGCCAACAGTCGAACCACACCTCTCCGATCTCCTTTGCTCCTGCAATACTGACCTGGATTTCTTGGCTAGAATTTCACCTAAGTAGCGACTCCCTCTACCTTGGTTCTGTCCCATTACGTACTGTTATGCTTCGACAGAAACAACACCCCACCAGCTTCACAATCCACAATCTGTCCACAACTTCCTAGGCCCCAGCAGTTGAAGAAACTGAGCCTCTTAGCTCTGCGCAATCCCGGCAAGGCTGATTCGCTCCTCTGGCCAACTACGTCACTCCTACCTGACTGAGTAGGATGACGTGGCTCCTCATGAGAATCTTTTGCCTTCCTCTACCTCTGCGTTGGCCCTCTCTCTGGCTTGAAATGATGACGCAAGCCCTCTGTGTCACTCCTTCTCTGCTGCTTTCTAGTTAGAAACAACTTCGGTCTCTCGGGACAATTGTTTTTGTTGCAAATTCTCTGATTTAGCTCGTGCCTTCAACTCTCCTCCGATCTGCAACCCTCTGATACCATGTTGAAATTTCTAGGTCTAACCCGTTAGAAATTTTCCTGAACTATCTAGTTTATTTCACCTACTTGTTTAATTACCAAACAAGTTATTTAACCATATAAACACTAAAATAAACACAAATGCAGTCTCAACCATCTACAGATCATCAACTAAAAGAAATAGACAAACACACAAGGGACACTGTTAGTTTTGGACAATCTTCCCCGGAAAAACCCAACTTGGGAAAACCAGTGCAGCAGTTATGAGGGTTTTATTATTAAAAACCTTTTCTTGAGTACAACTAGGTGCCAAACTGGCTCACCAGACAGAGAAATCAATCTAGCAGTAATACCTCTCCTCGGAAGACAACATTTAGCAAGTCTGCTCCACGAAAATCTTTCCAACGCCTCTCTGAGGCTTTGCGTCAACCCTCTTGGCCTCTGTGTCAGCCTACAGATGCTCTGCGCTGGCTCTCTAGCCCTCTGTGTCACCCATGCAAGCCCTCTGGTCCTCTGCGCAATCACTCTGGCCCTCTGCGTGGCTCCTGTAGCTCTGCGTAGCCTTCTCTGCCTTTGCGCTGGTCTTCTAGCACTTTCTCTGCCTCTCTGCTATGCACTCACCGCCCCTCGCTGCAACTCTAATCACTGGTTTGATTTCTCTCAGCAAACCCCGCTCTAGAAAATCAAACTGACTGATCAACTTGGTGTATCTCCAATTGACCCTCAAGCCTCCTCTTATACTTTTTCTGTTGAGTCTTCAACAGCCGAGATTATATCTCTAACCAACAGCTAAGATTAGATTTGGCTTGATCCATGTCACTTGGAACCTTCTCACCCAGTTTTATATTAATACCCATTAATAGTTAATTTTCCTAAGTTTAGACTTAGGAACCCATTAAAAATATTAATTATTTTAATATCTCTCTAACCGGGTGGAATTTCCCCAAACCATTTCTAGGTCTTGGAGATCTCACGTGTTTTAGCCTCTCCACCAATTTTCATGGCTAAAGCACATCCGATGCTACCCGAAATCAACACTAAATGTATTTTGCAGAAAATCGAATGTACTTTGCAGAAAACTGAATTTTCTATGTTATTGTAATTACTTAGAATGCAAATTTCTTCTTCACAACTTTTCAGATTAACAATTGTAGATAGAACATAAACTTAAGAATCATATGAAGACAACCAAGCACAAATATAAGACACAAAGAGTTAAATCCAATGACCAGGGCAAAACCCACAAGGGGAAACCCAAATGATTCTTCTTCTGTTAGATTTCTTCAATTGTTCAGCGAAGTACAAAGAGAGAGAGAAAATGAGAATGAATAAAGTCACCAATGCCTAATCAACTTGCAATTGAAGTACTCTTGCTCTTTGCTCGAAAATCGCCTTCTCTTGATCAGATCTTGTCTTTCACACTTGCTCTAACTCTTCTCTTGCTCTTACTCTTCACTTTCTCTCACACTTCTCTTGCACATACTCAACTCCTCCTTCACAATGAACATGCTACTCTCAAATCTCACTTGCTCTTGCTTAAATAGATGAGAAAAGAGAGTTGTTACAAAATGAATTCATGCCTTGAACCAATAATAAGAGAATCGAATTCCATGAGGGAGGAGTTACTTGAGGAGAAGTGTAACTCATCCCAAAAATAGAGAGAGGAACACTTGTCTTGAAGACTTACAGTTCGAATTAGGAAGAGAGATAATTACATGTAAACATGAGAGAATATTTGGTGAGAGTTACAAATCAAATTGAATGAGGGAGTTACAAGTGCATTTAATGAGTTACACTTTTTCCACACATTGAATTAGAGAGGGAGAGTTACATTCTCTTAAGTGTGGAGTTACTATTTTATTCCAAAAGAGAGGTTTGATTTTCCAAATTGAAGATTCTCAGTTTAATTTACTTATTCCATGAGAGAATTTGTTTTTATTAATCCATTAAAGGTGAATGACTTTAGACTATTTTATAAATAACAGTATCATAATAATAATAATACTAGTAAGCATAAAAATATTAATTCTTGACTTGTATAATCATGATTGATTTGATTTTAAAGTGGATTCCATATGTCGATATCATCCTTGATCATTTAGACATGACTTTCTATTTTTGGAAAGTCACTTCCAAATTGAGATGTGGCTTACTATTTTTGAAAAGTCATATTAAAATTGTTAGAAATGAAATTTTATTATAGGTGCTTCAAAAAGAACTGAAAGATATGATTTCTTCCAGGAGAAAAACATCCCCGAGCTGTCAAATTTTAACACTCTTGATATAAAACTTCATAAATTATTCACAAGGCACAATTTGACAGTGATCCATGAATATTTTTCAAACAAGCACGTGTATTAGTCAGTAAAACTGTCACTTCCTGTTTAGACTTATAGCTTTACAAATTTCAAATGCACCATATTTAAGAATGTTTCATCACAACAAGAGGAAAGCACATGTTTTACAGCTTTGAGGTGTGAAACTTCTTGATCTCACGAAACATGTAAACACAGTCTCTTACTCCTATTCAGTTGAGTGAGTGGAGGCTAGATTATATACCTGACCACTCGCTGCCTCATACAAGCGCAGAAGCAAGCCAAGAAGAGTGCTCTTGCCACTACCACTGAGACCAACCTGCACAGAGATATACACAAAAAACCAAATGTTAACAACTGTGTGCATATCCAACAACCAAATAAGTAAATATCTAGAACTGCAATTATTGGGAATAACTTTATACTAAAAACACAATATGGAACTTACCACAGCAACCAGCTCACCAGGACAAATTGATAAATTAATGTTTTGCAAGACAGGAACCTGAGAGAGTCAAATTAGTGAGGTTACATTATTCAAATATGAAAATGCAAAATGATTTATTCTTTTCAATATATTGGCAAAGAAAAGAAAAAGAAAAAACACAAAAAAACAACCAAAGGTTGATTAAAAGCATGAAAGATATAAAATAGGGACACTCATCCTAGGTTCTTACAAAACTCTTCTCAGTGGATTCAAGGAGTATATATTACAGCACAAAATTAACCAGGTTAACCTAAATTGATTTATGTTTGTGAGCTTTCACCACCTTCACTTCCAGAAAAGCTGATGAACATGGTACAATTGAATTCTAGAAGTAGATGTCAGCACTATCTTGAAATATGTCTTCAGCAAATAAAAAGGCATATGCTGTACACAGTACAAATGTGTTCAAGAAGATGTAGGAACTAACTTGAGATAGGCCTTTGTAAAACAGCAAAAGAATATCCATTAGGAAAGACTAGCATCTGTCAACATACCAAATGCTTAGGTATTTTCTTGAAATATGTTTTAATTTATCAGTTTCCGAAAATTCTAAGAACATATTTATCTTATTCTCCGACAAATTCCTTGGTGACTCTCTTCTTAATTTACACTCCAATGATGTCCAGCTGCAAGAAAGTTGGCCCCAACAAAATGTAGTCACAAAACTATTGAGGTATTCACTATTTTATAACCTGATGCATTTCAAGCATTTTTCTCCGATTGAGAGAAATTTCTTTGTGATCATAACCTTTTTACATATTAGTAACTATTTGTATCTTGTGGCAGCCAATGGCAGACAATTTTATAAATTATTAATGATCCTATGGAGTGGTCTTTTGTTTTCCTCAGATTAGGATGCTACTTACCTTTTTGTTCCCTCAAATATGCTTACCTTAATTGAGTAAAAATAAGTATAAAATTACCAGATTTTATATACAAAAATATAAGTCTAATACCTATATAATATGTAATACAGAAATTTATAAAGCATAAAAGCTAGTTATATCAATAGACACCTCTTCCAATGGACACATCCCTTCATGTGACTTATCCCCTTCAAATGCTATTTACACAATTCACCTTTTTATTGGATCACATCATCTTCTTCATATCAGTTAACTATTCTTCTCTCCTTGTGGAATTCGTGGGTTTGACCTATTTATTATGGATTCTCAGTTCATGAACCATTGGACTCATACAAAGCTGAGGTTGTGAACAAAATATAAAACCCTTGTTGTATTGTTTTGTTAAAATTGGCAACTAGGGCCAAACTCCATGTGGGTCATCTTATTTATGGCAGCTGATATTTTTCTTGGATCCCTCTCATCGAGAGGTCTGGGATTGATCTAAAGATCATCCGATTTCGATAAGTATTCATGGAGTTATGTATTTATTTGTGTTAATAGACAATTCGTCAAGGTCGGCCAGCAATCAAATAAACACCACATGTGCTCAACGTTTTAGTATAAAAGGAGATGACTTGAGAGTCATTTCACACACACTTCTCTCTTGATTTCTCTCCACTTGTCTTGGGTTTTAGTCTGAGAGAAATCTAGGAGGAAGTAGCCCTAAAAACGCAGGAGGGAAGGAGGCCTACAGGCTGCCCTCTACAAGCCCTAACGCAGTCCTAAGGAGAATGCCCTAACACAGTTCTAGGATGGAGAAATAATGCTATAGAGAAGGCCCTAAACGAGTTGTACCTAGCCGCAGTCAAAGAAGGATATAACATGCCCTAGCCTCCGCATTAGGAGGCTGGAACAACATGGAATAGGAGGATTGTTTTGGGATCCGAGTTGCCATAATGGAGGCCGAGTATGCCGTGTGCTAGGCCAAGCCCTTAAGGGCTAAACGATGTTATTTTAAGGCCTGTTTCTGGGTGAAGGAGGGCCGAGATCCCTTGCTGGAAGAGCTGCAATCATAGGACTGTTTTGAGGGCACTTTGGAGGGGTGCAAATCCATGGAAAGGCGGTCATAACCCTACACAGTCTTGCTGTAGGGTGCCGCTGTAACTTACAGACAGGTGGAAGGGTAGACATGGGCTAGGGCAGCCCAGAATTGAAGCAGCCACCCTCAGCACCTCAAAGAAGGGCAGTCGCATCTCTTGAGAGTATTTTTGGGCACAAAAAGAAGGTTGGTTAAGGACTGTTGTGTGCCCTAACCAGACCTAGTTTGTTGCAACCAAACTGACCTCAAAATAGTGAGCTAGTACATACATGTTGTTGAAGTTTCTAAGTCTACCAGTTAGAAACCCTCCATGCACTTTATCTGATTTATTCCTTCCTACTTGTTGTGTTACCTAACAAGTTATTTACAATGTAAATACTAAAAATAAACACTAGTGCATGCTCAACATATTACAGATCAACAACTGAAGGAAACAGAAACAATCACACCAAATGACACCGTTATTTTTGGACCAATGTCCTCAGAAAATCCCAATGTGGGAAAACCGGTGCACTATCTTAGGGTTTTCTTATTAAGCAATATCAGAATACAATCTGGGTGCCAAATTTGGCCTACCCAACAGAGAATTTCCTTGGCAGTAATACCTCTCAGTTTGAGACAAGTTTCCCGGCTGAAACCCCGGATAATCCTTCTGGCAGCTCCTCAGCTCCAATCTGCCCCAGAAACCCCAGCGTTTGCCTTTCTGGATAGCGTCAACTCCTCTCTGCCCAGCATTGGCCCTGCATCACCCTGAATGGGTCTACATTAGCTTTCTGGCCCTCTGCGTCAGCAACGCTGGCCTCTATGAAGCTCTGCGCAGCTACCGTCTACCTCTGCGTGGCCCTGCGTGAGCCCTGGCTACCACTGCATCACTCTCTCTGGCTCCTGTGTTGATCTCCAGGCACTATCTCTGCCTCTCTGTCTCTCTGTACTCAATGCCCCTCAGCTGCAACTCTGATCACTCATTCTATCTCTCTTAGCAAACCTCGCTCTAGAGAATAGAATGACTGATCACTGGTGTACTCTCCAAGTAACCCTCAAGCCTCCTCTTATACTTTTCTCGTTGACATATCAACGACCGAGATTAACTCCCTAATCAACGACTAAGATTAGATCTAGCTTGATCCATGTATTTTGGACCATTCTAACACAGTTTCATACTAATTCACATTAATATTTTAATTTCCCTAAGTTTAGACTTAGGAACTCCATTAAAATATTAATTATTTTAATATCTCCTGAACTGTTTAGAATCTACCCAAACCCTTCTGGGTATTTGAGATCTCATGTGCCCCAACCTCTCCACCAAATTTTGTGGCTAGAGCACATCCAATGCTACCCCAAATCAACACTCCCTCTTAGCGAGGACTGTACTCTAGCAATACTCCTCATTGAGTATTACTCTGATCATCTAGCATCGGTCCCTGTGTTGATGCTAGGCCTACTGCCCACCATCCTCTGCACTGTTATATCATGTACTGCTGCCCATGGTTCTACCACTGCCACTACTGCATCTATACGACAACTCTCTCTGCATCCATCTAGCTACTAGTCCTTTCTCCCAACACTGCATCCGCACTGCACCTCCTCTTATCATGTTGCATCGTGCTGCCCACTACTGCATTGAAACTCAGTGACTGAGAAGTAAGTAACTAATCTCCCAACTATGACCTCTCTGTTGGGCTAAACACCCTCCTGATGTTGAAGCTCCCTCTGTCGCTGACAACTACTCTCTCTCTAACCTCTGCGTTGTTGCAACAGCTCCCTGCATCTTGCACACCTCTCTGTGCCATCCTGCACTGGTGCAACACTCATGTGCCTTCGCATTGCTGCAGCCTGCTAGCCTCACATTGTCTCAGGACTCCTGCATTGTAGCTCTCTCTGTTGCTCCATCCGCATCCATCTCTACCCACAGCAGCCATTCCTGCTACTCCTCTTCAGGGCTCCCGTAGCAAGGTCTAATCCAAGAGGCTGAGTACCTCGAGGATCCTGCCCCTCATCGCCTGTAGTCTGCTTGACTACAGCTGGATGTCTCCCCACTTCCGCTCAAGTGGTGCGTGTGCACTCATGGCATAGTCATCGTCTGTCAACACTTCCTTCTTTGCCCTTGCTAGCGCTGCTTTAGTCTCGGAAGACTCTCCTTTACTCTTCTTCCTTGGACACTGAGCCGCATAATGACCTAGCTCCCCATAGTGGAAGCACTTGATCTTGGAGAGATTGTTGATTTTGGGTAGCATCGGATGTGCTCTAGCCACAAAATTTGGTGGAGAGGTTGGGGCACATGAGATCCCCAATACCCAGAAAGGGTTTGGGCAGATTCTAAACAGATCAGGAGATATTAAAATAGTTAATATTTTTAATGGAGTACCTAAATCTAAACTTACGGAAAATAAAATATTAATGTGTATTAATATGAATCTGTGTTAGACTTTCTAGGAAATAATAATGAAACCTTGAGAGACTGCGGAAAAACCCTAGCCGACGGAGCTCTGCAACTACAATGGTGGCCCTTTGTTATCATATTGTAGGGATGGCACTTCCTCTAGCTCGAAACAGCTCAGATGAAAGCATCCGCAGGTCGGCTGGCATCCCTTATCAACCGGTGAAGGAAGCAAAATTGGAAAGGGGTTCCATTCGGGTTTTACTTTCGAAAAAGGGGTACATATGTCACAACTTCAACTGCTATTTCCAGGACTAGATGGCCGAGCCAATGTCCATCTGCTATCCATTCTTGGGTGTGTGCCGCGAACTCTCTTGCAGCATTAGGACGGCGGGGAGAAGGATTGGTTTCCTGGCACACCAAGAGATGTCGTTGACGTTTTGCATCTTCCAGCCCGGCCAGAGAGATCTGCCGCCCCCAAGACGGTGCGAGTGTGGACAGGGGAAGAGGGGCCTACTGCGTCCTGGCTTACATCAAAACAGGGGAGCTCCCGCGCAGATGAATGGTGGCCGATTTCAGCGGACCAAATAAATTGTGAGGCAATGACAGGTTATTTAAAAGAGGACCCATACAAACCAGATCCGGAGAAATCATGGTGCGGACAAAATACAAAAAACAGGGGCGCATTGGGGAATACAGAGAAAATGCCCAATCCTACGGATCAAGGCTCCAAAAAGGATGTTTCAAATTGCATGGATAAAGAACAGATACAAATCTTTATCAGATTGTTAGGGGGTAGACATCACTGCATGCGGCTCAGGAAGGGGCTGAATATACAAGAGTTAAAAAAGGAAATCCAGAACCAACTAGGAACCCCCAAAAAATATCAAAATCTGATATATACAGGACGTAGTCTACAGGATCCCCATACACTTCAGGAATATGGTATCACAAATGATTCAACCATCATTCTAAATCTGAGACTGCGTGGCGGATGCAATGGAGACAACTCAAAAAATACAGGCTCCTTTCGTGATGCTGTCAAAGGAAAGGAAAAAATGCAGCAAAAATCAGCACCAGCACCAGAACTACCAGGCCCATATATTGTGGAACAAAAACTGGAATCCCCAATGCTACAAGTAACTCTGCCTGAGGTAACTGATCTACACACTGATCTATCCAAAAATGCTATCATTTGTAGATTTAATGGGTTCTGGCCAAAATCCGATGCTCTGCATCAATGGATTTTCTCCACATGGTCACCAAACTGTGAAATACACCTATGCTCAAAAGGTTTTTTCATAGTTAGATTTAACACAGAACAAGAACAAGATAGTATTATCAATCAGGGGCCTTGGTTTTGGGGCAATGCTAGCCTCTTCACCACCCCCTAGTTCGCTGATTTTGATGCAAATACTATTAAAATCTCATCAATGCCTATTTGGGTGAGGCTCCATAACCTCCCTCTTCATTTTTGCCATCACAAAGTTTTAAATTCCATTGGGAATACCTTGGGGAAATTCCTAAAAATAGATGAAGACAGAGTTAGCAGGGGAATCTTCACTTTTGCCAAAATATGCATAGAAGTGGAGTTGAGTTAGGGACTACCTAATCACATTACATTGAACTACAACAATACACTGAGAACTCAACCGCTTGACTATGAGAACACAACATTCAGATGCCGCAGATGGATGCAAACAGGGCACCTCCAATACACCTGCCCACTGGTTAGAAAGGACCCCAAGGGAAACAAGAAACAACAAAAAAAGCCCAAAGGATGGCAACATACCGACCTGATGGAAGAAGAGGAAGAAGAGAACATGCAGACAAAACCTACAGGGAACTAATCAGCACCTGACATACAATTGCGACAAAAACTCAGGAAGTAGATCCCCCAGATTCTCATATGGGACCAGACAATATACAACAAAAACAAGAACCTCTGTTGGAAGTAGGTGGCATCAAAAGAACACATGGATCTGAAGGATCAGAATCTGACAAAGAAATGCCTATGAACACAATGGAAAATCAGCTAGCCATTATTACACCCTCTCCCAACTCTGATGGTTGGCGAAGGGTGGAAAAGAAAAAGGGCAGAAAAGCATAGGCCAGCTTGATCTCATTATTTACTTTTATTGTACTTTTGTCTCATGTAATACATGGACAACCATCTGCATATGCTTTATAGCATCTACAAAATGTAATTTTTTCATATGAATAAAATTACAGCTTTTTCTTACGGGAAAAAAGAATCTGTGTTAGAGTGGTCCAAAAGACATGGATCAATCCAGATCTAATCTTAGCTGTTGATTAGGGACTTAATCTCAACCGTTGAGATGTCAATAGGAAAAGTATAAGAGGAGGCTTGAGGGTCACTTGGAAGAACACAAGAGTGATTAGTCGTTCTATTCTCTAGAGCGAGGTTTGCTAAGAGAGATAGAATCAGTGATCGAGAGAGCAGCTGAGGGGCATTGAGTACAGAGAAACAGAGAAGGTAGAGATTGTGCCAGGACAGCAGTACAGCAGCCAAGGAGAGGGATGCAGAGCCAGCAAGGGCTCACGCAGGGCCACGCAGAGGCAGCCAAGTGTTGCGCAGAGCACCAAAGAGGCCAGCGTGTCTGACGCAGAGGCCCAGAAAGCTGACACAAGCCAAGAAAGGCTGACACAGGGCCAGTGTGAGACAGAGAGGGGCTAACACAGTCCAGATTGGGCAGACGCTGGGGTGTAGAGCAGTTTTGTGCTGAGGAGGTGCTGGAAGGATTTTCAGGGGTTTCAGTCAGGAGATTTCTCTCAAACTGTGAGGTATAGCTGCTAAGAAAATTCTTTTTTGGGTAGGCTAGTTTCGACACCCAGATTGTACTTTGATATTGCTTAATAAGAAAGCCCTCAGATAGTTGCACCGGTTATCCCGCATTCGGTTTTTCCGGGGACATTGGTCCAAAAATAATGGTGTCATGTGGTGTGTTTGTTCCTGTTTCTTTTAGTTGTTGATCTGTAATATGTTGAGCATCCACTAGTGTTTATTTTCAGTATTTACTTTGTAAATAACTTGTTAAAGAAAAATACCAAGTAGGTAGGAATAAATCAGAAAAAGTGCATGAAGGGTTTCTAAACTAAGTAAACTTAGAAACTTCAATAGAGATCCTTCTTCAACCGCTTTTCCTTCTTTCCCTCAGATGCTAGGGCAACATCTTCTTCCTCCTGCTTGACTTTGATCCCCTTGCTGTTGCTACCCGTCTTCGGCTGCCGTCTGATCTCTTCTTGGCGAAGAGCAGCCCACATCTCATCCCAAGGTGGAAGTGTCCCTCTACCCAGTATAATCTGGACAAATACCTCCTAGTCTTCTGAGACTGCATTCAGGGTTGTCCTCACCATCAATTATTGATCTGACATGGCTTCTATACCAGTCAACTGATCTCGGATCTCATTCAGTCCTCCGAGGAAGGTGTCAATTGGTTCTCCCTTCTTCATCTGATACGACCTCAACTGATTCTCTAGTAACATTCTTCTCTGCACAGAAGTATGCTGGTACAATTTCTTGAGGGCCTCCCACATCTCATATGTCGTTTCCTTCTCGGTAATGTGTGGTACTACATGGTCCTTGACCCCATCAAGGATGATGCTCTTGGCCCTCGCCATTGCCTCCTCGTACTTGTCGTTATCATTTGGGTCGACTGGGATAGCTATAACCTTTAAGGCGAAGTTCTTGACACGATTTCTGTCAAGTACAGATAAGATTATGGCCTTCTAGACTGCGAAGTTCGACGCTCCGTCCAGTATGTCCTGGTCTCTTACTCCGTGTAGTGCCATGATGCTCTTCTACTTCACTCCTGGAAGTCCTCAATCTGACTCCCTCTGAGTCTCGATTTCCCTCTTGGAAATTCCTTTGTCGATGTCGAGATGCCTCCTACTCTTACCGTCTGTGCAACCGCACCACTGATCCAGGTTTCTCAGCTAAAAATCCTCGGTAGCAACTCCCTCTTCTTGGCCTTGCCCTGTCAGGTATTGTTCTGACTACAGTGCCTCACCAACTCCACTCTACAATGTTCCAACTGCCTTCTAAACCCCTGCACAATCCCGACACTTGCAACCCGGCCTCCTAAGCCAACTGCGTCAGCCCTCCTAACTTCTAAGTGGCTCTGCGTGAGGCTCCCTTTACCTTCCTTAGCCTCTGCACTACCTCTTCCTGTCTCACCCTTGATGATGCAGGCACTGCGTCACCCTTCCCTTGTTGCTTCTCTGCTAGAAACAACTTCTGTCACCTCAGGACAACTGTTTTCTGTTGCTATTGCTCCGCTCGGCTGATGTCCCCAATCCTCCTGTGATCTACAATCACCCTCTGATACCATGTTGAAGTTTCTAAGTCTACCAATTAGAAACCCTCCATGCACTTTATCTGATTTATTCCTACCTACTTGTTCTGTTACCTAATAAGCTATTTACAATGTAAATATTGAAAATAAACACTAGTGCATTCTCAATATATTACAGATCAACAACTTAAGGAAACATAAACAATCACACCAAATGACACCGTTATTTTTGGACCAATGTCCCCGGAAATACCCAATGTGGGAAAACTGGTGCAGCTATCTGAGGGTTTTCTTATTAAGCAATATCAGAGTACAATCTAGGTGCCAAATCTGGCCTACCCAATAGAGAATTTCCTTGGCAGTAATACCTCTCAGTTTGAGACAAATTTCTCAGCTGAAACCCCGGATAATCCTTCTGGCAGCTCCTCAGCTCCAAGCTACCCTAGAAACCCTAGCGTCTGCCTTTCTGAACTATGTCAGCCCCTCTTTGCCTAGCGTTAGCCCTGCGTCAGCCTTTTGGCCCTCTGTGTCAGCAACGCTGGCCTCTCTGAAGCTATGTGCAACAACCGACTACCTCTGCGTGAGTCCTGGTTGCTACTGCTTCACTCTCTCTGGCTCCTGCGCTGATCTCCAGGCACTATCTCTGCCTCTCTGTCTCTCTGAACTCAATGCCCCTCAACTGCAACTCCGATCATTGATTCTATCACTCTTAGCAAACCCCACTCTAGAGAATAGAATGACTAATCACTCTGGTGTACTCTCTAAGTGACCCTCAAGCATCCTCTTATACTTTTCTTGTTGACATATCAACGGCCGAGATTAAGTCCCTAATCAACGACTAAGATTAGATCTAGCTTGATCCATGTCTTTTGGACCATTCTAACACAGTTTCATACTAATTCAAATTAATATTTTAATTTCCCTAAGTTTAGACTTAGGGACTGCATTAAAATATTAATTCTTTTAATATCTCCTGAACTGTTTAGAATCTGCCCAAACCCTTTCTGAGTATTGGAGATCTCATGTGCCCCAACCTCTCCACCAAATTTCGTGGCTAGAGCACATCCGATGCTACCCCAAATCAACACATGTATGGTATGTTGGCAGCTAGATAAATGGGACAGCTAGGCATGGTGCTTGGTGCAGCAAATAGTGGGACAACTAACAATCATAGGAGCAACAATGCATAGCTACCATGGTGCAACAAAGGCACAATTGGGACAGCAGCTATGACATGGCAGCAAGGGCACAATTGGGATAGCAGCTATGACACAGCAACAAGGTACATCATGCCACATGGGACAACAACAAGCATGGAGCTGTAAGCACATTGGGAAAGCATGGCAAGCATGGTGCAGCAAGCACATGGGATAGCAGTGGCAAGCATGGTGCTGCAAGCACATGAGACATGTTGTATGACAACATGGTTCCGCATACCACATGGGACAGCAGTGTGGCAACATGATGCAGCAATGGCACATGGGTGCAGCGTGGTGTAGCACGGTGATGTGCATCATGATGATGAGGAGCAACACAATGATAGGTGCAGCATGGTGATGGAGTCACCTAGGAGAATCAGTTGAAGCAACATGTCTTGAACTGAGTTCAGCTACTGTGAAAATTCTATCACTGCAGCAACTAATTTATTTTTCCTACTTATTCCACAATAAGTTATTTATAAAATTACTTAAATAAACATTAAAATAAATATCATTGCAGATATCACACTGTAATACAGAAACAAACATTAACACATTGACACAGAGATTTTGGACAACAGTCCCCGGAAAAACCCAATGTGGGAAAACCGGTGCAGCAAGGGAGGATTTTGTTATTCAGCGATTCTTTTGTACAACAGGGTGCCAAACTAGCTTAAGCACAGAGAGAAATAATTCTCTAGCACTTCTCCCAATCCTAGCGTCATCCTGGTTGACCTCTGCGTCTTCTACACAGTCTTTTGTTGCCTCTGTGTCTGCCTCTCCTGCCTCAGCGTTGATCCCCAGTGGTTGATCCTGGCTTTGCTCTGTACTTGTTGCCTCCTGACTGCTCATCAGACCACTGGTTCAATTTCTCAGCTAACCCCGCTCTAGAAATTGAACTGACTGGTCTCCCTCAGTGTGTTCTCCAAGTGACCCTCAAGCCTCCTCTTATACTTTTCTTGTTGACAAATCAATGGCCGAGATTAAGTCCCTAATCAATGGCTAAGATTGGATCTAGCTTGATCCATGACTTTTGGACCATTCTAACACAGTTTTATATTAATTAAAACTAAGTTTAGACTTAGGGACTCTATTAAAAAAATTAATTATTTTAATATCTCCCAAACTGTTTAGAATCTGCTCAAACCCTTTCTGGGCATTGGAGATCTCATGTGCCTTAGCATCTCCTCCAACTTTCGTGGCTAGAGCACATCCGATGGTACCCCAAATCAACACTCCCTCTTAGTGAGGACTATGCTCTAGTAACACTCCTCGTTGAGTATCACCCTGATCATCCGGCATCGGTCCCTGTGCTGATGCTAAGCCTCCTTGCCCAACATCCTCTGCACTGCTGCCCATGGCTCTGTTATTGCCACTGCTGCATCTGTACAACAACTCCCTCTGCATCCGTGCTGTTGGTGGTCCTTTCCCCCAACACTGCATCCGCATTGCAACTCCCTCTACATCCTTGCAGTTATCACTCCCATTTCTGCTACTGAAACAAGTTCTTTACCATCCCCATCTTTTCCCTAAAGTAGTCAAATTTTGTCCTTCCAAGGGCCTTGGTGAGGATATCCGCCACCTGTTCTCTTGAAGGAGTGTAGCTCAACTGTACAGCTCCTCGTTGGACACAGTCCCTGACAAAGTGACACTGGATATCAATATGCTTCGACTTACCATGGAACACTAGATTCTCAGAGAGCTTGATGGAACTCTGATTATCACACATGATCCTGGTCACCTCCATATTCCTTCTGAATAGGTTCACAAGCAGTTTTCTAGGCCATATGGCCTCACACGAAGTTGTGCTTGCCGCCATATATTTTGCCTCAGATGAGCTCAGAGCCACAGACTTTTGTTTCCTACTGCACTAGGAGGTCATTCCTAATCCAATGTTGAAATAGTACCTAGAGGTACTTTTCCAATCCACTGAACTTCCTGCCCAATCTGCATCAGTAAATCCACTCAATCTGATATCTTTACTCTTGGTGTACAAGAGTCCATAATCGAATATTCCTTGTTAATACCTGAGAACATGTTTGGCTGCTGCCCAGTGCGCCCTCTTCGATTCCACCATGAATTGACTGAGGGTGATGAAAGAGTAGCCAATGTCTAGCCTGGTATTGACCAAATA
This sequence comes from Pinus tabuliformis, assembly GCA_031772625.1. Lineage (NCBI taxonomy): Eukaryota > Viridiplantae > Streptophyta > Pinopsida > Pinales > Pinaceae > Pinus > Pinus tabuliformis. The sequence goes on from CM062811.1 coordinate 846,896,229, forward strand.
CATCAGGGACCCTATGAGCTGCCTGTATAGGGTGGAATCGACATCCTTGTCTTCTAATGCATCAATCTTCTTCCAGTTGGTGATCATTGGCGTAGCTATAGGTCTACAGTCCTCCATCTCGAATCTTTTCAGGAGTTCTGTAGCATACCTTCCTTGCCCAGGGAAGATTTCTCCCTTCTGCTACCAAACTTCCAACCCTAGGAAGTAGTGCATTCATCCTAAATCCTTCATATCGAATTATGTGGCTAGATTCTTCTTACAGTCCCCAATGAGTCTGGATGATCCTGTCAAAAAGAGATCATCCACATACAATACTAAGATTAGCGGTTCGTTCTCTACAACCAGATAGTAGAGATTCGGATCCGAGTCACTCTTGAGAAACCCCATCTTCTGCAAGTAGCCATCTATTCAACCATACCATGCTCTCAGTGTCTATTTCAACCCATACAAGGCTTTCTTCAATCTGTGTACATGAGACTTCTTCTCATGAGTTTCAAAGCCCCTCTAGTTGTTCAATGTATACCTCTTCTTCTATTACTCCGTTTAGAAATGTCGTTTTGACATCCATCTGATGGATCTCCCATCCCATCTGGGTTGCAAGAGATATCACGGTCCTAATAGATATATACCTGGCTACCAAGGCGAAGGTCTTCTCATAGTCAATCCCTTCCTTTTGAGCATACCCCTTAGCCACAAACCTGGCCTTATATTTCTCAACGATGTCGTCTGCAGCGTATTTGATCTTGTAGATCCATCTTGAACCTACCACTGATTTGTATTAAGGTCTTGGCACCACCTCCCAGACATCATTTACCATTATGGAGTTGTATTCCTCTACCATCGCATCTAGCCAAACCTGATGTTGAGCTGCCTCCTTGAAACTGGCAGGCTCTCCATCTTGAGCTACTAATGCCTGATATCTATCTGGTTGTTTTCGCTCCCTCTTATTGTTTCTTGGCGCACCGATGAAGTCCTCTGCATCTCGTAGAATCTGACAAAGTTCCCTACTAGTTCTTCCTCTGCCAGCAAGTGCTTCTGTTTGCTCCTCCTCCTCATCCTAAGAATCTTCCTGTCCTGAGGAAGAATTCTTTACTTCTATTGGTTGAAGAGGCTTAACCAATGGCTCCTCTTTTGACTGCTCCTCGGAAGGCATCTCGCAAGATCTTCTGAAAGCCCTGTCCTCCATGAACTTTACATCTTGTCGTACTACTACCTTCCTGCTCCCTGGAAGATAGATTCTGTATGCCTTAGCGTTCTCGCTATATCCTACCAGATATCCCTTTTCCGCAGTCTGATCCAGCTTCTTCCTCTTTTCTTCGAGTATGCGGCAATATGCTAGACTCCCAAATATCCTGAAATGACTAACTTCAGGTGTCTTTCCTGTGAAGACCTTCTCTGGAGTAATCTTGTCCACTTCCCGATGATGAGTCATGTTCTGAACATAGACTGTTGTGTTGCATGAGCCCACAGGAATTTTGGAATATCCTGATCATACATCATGGCCCTAGTTACTTCTATAATATTCCTATTCTTACTTTCTGCTACCCCATTCTGCTCCGGATTATATGGAGTTGTCCACTCTCTTTTGATGCCCTCCTTAGCGCAAAAATCAGTGAAGTCCTTATCGACATATTCTCCACCATTATCTGAGCACAAAACTTTTATTTTCTTCCCAGTCAGATTCTCCACTAGAGCCTTGAACTCCTTGAATTGACAAAAAAACTCATCCTTGGTTTTCAGAAAATAAATCCAAGTTTTCCTTGAGTGGTCATCAATGAAGATAAGGAAATCCTCGACACCACTAAGAGCTTTGACAGACATAGGTCCGCAGAGATCAGAGTGTACCAATCCTAGTACACTCTTGGCCCTGTGTTTGCTCCTAGGAAATGCTGCCTTGGCATACTTTCCTAGAACACATCCCCTGCATACATCATCTCGTTCCGTACTCAGATCCAGAACTCCTGTTACAATGCTCCTTCTCAGAGCTCCATGGTGCAAGTGACCCATTCTTCTGTGCCATAGTTCGTTCAAGTCCTTGTCTCCATGACTGCCTATTAGTGCCATTGGTGATTCCAGTTGCAATCTATACAACCGATTACTTTTGATCCTGATCTACACTTTATTTTTCCAGCTCGGGTGTTTGACGTATACCTTCTCCTTGATGAAGTAGACGTCATAGCCCTTGCCTTGTAGTTGCGACATGGAAAGTAAGTTCATCCCCAATCCTAGTACATGCAGTACATTTGCAGCACAAAACCGTTCTCCTGATTCTGTTTGAAAAATTATGGTAACCTTCCCTACTGGAGTAAACTTTGCCTTGTTCCCCATGGTGATCTGAAAGTTCATCTTCCCTTCTCTATATTCTAAGAAACATTCCCTGATTCCCATCATATGCCACAAAGCTCCACTGTCTATATACCATACTTCTGATGATGCAACACTAGTCATACACGCAACTTCTTTTTCCAACCTGGAAGCAAACATAGAGAAATCAAAATCTCTTTCTCTTGTGCAAATTGCAATCTTCTGAAAATTTGTGTCAATCCCCTGACGTGGATGCCTCTGCATCGTGGTCTCGACCCATAACTGATTTTCCCTTTCTGTCTCTGATTACTTGCTCTAATACCATGTGAAAATTCTATCACTACAGCAACTGATTTATTTTTCCTACTTATTGCAAAATAAGTTATTTATGAAATTACTTTAATAAACATTAAAATAAATACTGCTGCAGATATCACACAGTAATACAGAAACAAACATTAACACATTGACACAAATATTTTGGACAATCATCACTGGAAAAACCCAATGTGGGAAAACCGGTGCAGCAAGGGACGATTTTATTATTTAGCAATTCTTCTGTACAACAGGGTGCCAAATTAGCTTACCCATAGAGATAAATAATTCTCCAGCACTTCTACCAATCCCAGCGTCAGCTCGACTGACCTCTGTGTGGCTCTCAAACCCTCTACGTCAGCCCTGGGCCTCTCTACGTCACTCATGCAGACCCAACAAGTGATTACCCAGTCTTCTACTGCCTTTGCATCTCCCTGAAAAACCCTGCGTCTGCCTCTCCTACCTCAATGCTAATCTCCAGTGGCTGATCCCACCTCTCTGCTCTGTACTTGCCGCCTCCTAAATGCTTACCAGACCATTGGTTCAATTTCTCAGGTAACCCCGCTCTAGAAATTGAACTGGCTGCTCCCCTTCAGTGTGTTCTCCAAGTGACCCTCAAACCTCCTCTTATACTTTTCTCATTGACAAATCAATGGTCGAGATTAAGTCCCTAATCAACGGCTAAGATTAGAGCTGGCTTGATCCATGACTTTTGGACCATTCTAACACAGTTTTATATTAATACACATTAATATTTTATTTTCCCTAAGTTTAGACTTAGGGACTCCATTAAAAATATAAATTATTTTAATATCTCCCAAACTATTTAGAATCTGCCCAAACCCTTTTTGGGTATTGGAGATCGCATGTGCCTTAGCCTCTCCACCAATTTTCGTGGCTAGAGCACATCCGATTCTACCCCAAATCAATAGCTACCTCATGTATCATCTTCTTAGAGATGATCTATGCTCTTATTTAGATAAGTCAAAGTGTTGACTTTTGTTGTAAATGTACTATCTCTCTCTCTCTACTAAACTATTGAAGAACATATAAGAAGAATTGATCAAGGGTTTCCCCACATTGGAGTTTGTCCCTAGCTAGCGCCACATCTTGTGTCCTCTTGTCTTGGCTTGTCTTCTGCGATCTATGTTTATGTTCTATCTACAATTTACTATTATGCTGATGTGATTGCTAATCTAGAAAAGATATTGAGCTAACTGTGAAAATTGAAATAAATTGCTCTAAGCATAGAACCTACCTAAAAATAACATGGGATCAGAGCTGAGGTGAAGACAAAGCCCAAGCAAGAGTGAAAGAGCAATCACCAAAGACAGTTGGGAAAGGACAATAGAATCAGTGGATTCCTCATCCCTCTTCAAATTTACCAAGGGTGAAGTCGAAGCAGAGTATATTATCAGAATGGCATAGCGGAAGCTTATGATGGCCTACCTAAAGATCACTTCATTGGGGAGTCTGGATCTAAGGGTGGAAGGAAAGGCAGATGCCTTGGTTGTAATAAGTGCGACCATTATGCGAAAGAGTGTCCGAAAGGTAGGGACACATCACCTGATAATGATAACAATCATTCCAGGGACATCTTCAATGATCAGAGGAATGACCGTAATACGGGTCATCAAGGAAATGGTCGACTCTTCAAGAAAGCAAGGAACCCCAGGTATGAAGAATCAAATGTTGTTTTTGATAAGATAAATAAGTGTTATCTTGTATTGGCCCTCTCCTTCAGATTCTTTGGGAATATGGCTTATTGATTGTAGTGCTTCAAGGCACTTCATCGGATAGAAGGGTGCTCTCTCTAATTTGGTAGAGATGGAAACAATCGTGGGATTATACTTGGAGCCGATGCCACCTATCCTGGAAAGGGTGTAGGGAATGTTACCCCTCAATTGAATGAGGGTAACTCAATTCATTTACAAGAATCTATATATGTACCTAATCGCAAGAAGAACCTGGTGTCCATTTCGGCAATGGAAATCAAAGGTTTCATGGTGGCATTCATCGATGGAAAGGTATGTGTTTGAAAATAGAATTTTCAAAGATGCTTTTACTCATGGGTTCAGGGTTGGCAATTGTATTAAGTTGTAGGATGGTCCATTGGGGATCATATCTCATCTATAGCACCGAAGGTCTACTTTATGGAGCCCTACCCGATGTGAGTCAGATGGTGACAAGGATGCCTGAAATCAAGAAGAGCATGAAGGTACATGATTGAGATGTACCGAAGGAAAATCTTACAAGGGGACCATTCCCCTCATGTAGCAAGTCCACAGGTTTGAAACAACCCAAGGGGTTTGAGATTCATGATCGGGAATCTCATGTATGTAGGTGGAAGAAAGCCCTCTATGGCTTGAAGCAAAACACCCCGGGCTTAATATGAGAGGATTGATAGCTGTCTGATGAAGTTGAGATTCATTAAGAGTGAAGCCAATCCAAACCATTGCTCGAAGGTTGTGGATGATACACCTCTCATAACAGCACCTTCTGAGGACGACCTATTTTCTAACAGGTGCAGACCCTCTCATTTGCAAAAGTAAGAGGGAGTTGGATTCCAGATGTGGAATGGTAAACTGCAAGCCGGTGACTACCTCGATGGAGCTTAACTTTCAAAAGTTATGTGGTAGTGATGGCGGAACAAATTTGGGAAATGCCTCTGATTTTCATAAACTCATTCGCATTGATGTTCTTGGTGAACTTCTGTCCGGATATATGTTTTGCAGTTAGCATGTTGGGCTCATATATGGTTGAGCCTCACTGGATTGGTGCCAAGAATCTTCTAAGATATATTCAGGGCACTATCTTTCATGGATTGAGATACACTACTGGAAATGCATGATTATTCGAATGTTGATTGGGCAAGCAGTGTGGAGGATCGCAAGAGCACTTCTGAAAGTTGGTTCTCTTTGGATTCTACTTCGATATCATGGATGAGCAACACGCAGAAGCTGGTTGCTATAAGCACCGCTGAGAATGAATACATAGTTGCGAGTATGATCTCGTGTGAAGTTGCTTGGTTGAGGAAGCTCTTCAGCGAGCTGTTTGTACACATGATGGATACCACTGTGATCCTCTGTGTCAACCAAGACATCAGATACTACCTTATCTGGGATATGGTACGTCGATGAGTGAGGAGGCTCCATCGCATTGAGACTGATGTACAGGTCGCAGACATTCTATCAAAGCCCCGGGGAAAGGGCAAATTTGTGACTTTCCCGAACGACTTGGAGTCGTTGAGAGACCCTCTTATGAGGGTCCTGCATGTTACATGCATTGAGCTCTAGGAGCTCAGAGGGGCTTGGGGTACTTATTGGAGCAACAAGCGACCATAGGGCGACTCACCCTCCCCTAATGATGCGTTCTGTACAGGGTGAATGGATCAGCCTTCTCTTGTGATAGCCTGTGGCGACTTAGGGACAGGATGAGTGGTTCTCCTGTCGAGGCATCCTACCAATGCAATCTGGGACTCATGGGAAGTACCTCCCATCTGGCCAATGAGCAGGGAAATGGGGTTAGGGACCATAGTAGTAATATCGATGGACGCATCATTGTATCTATCGCACTCCTTATGCTAGGATGACCTCCATTGATCTGGGATCAATGCGACTGATCAGGGATCAGTATAAGTGGTTTGAGACACTCTCTTGTGATATCGATCTGGGATCAATAAAACTGACTTCGGGTCAGTAAGAGTGGTATGACACACTCTCTTCATATGGAACTGACTTTGGGTCAGAATAGAATGGTATGAGACATTCTCGATCAATTCTTCATCTTCATGGTTCAACAGAGCATAGTAGAGCAGAGCAAAGCAGTGCAGGGCACTGATGGCAAAGATAGTACAATCGTACAAATGGATCAGCGAATGGAGCTCTCCCTAGTTGAGAGGTAGTGTTAAAATTGGCAACTAGGGCCAAACTCCATGTGGGTCATCTTATTTATGGCAGTTGATATATTTCTTGGATCCCTCTTATCGAGAGGTGTAGGATTGATCTTAAGATCATCCGATTCCGATAAGTATTCATGGAGTTATGAATTTATTTGTGTTAATATACAATTCATCAAGGTCCGCCAGCAACCAAATAAACACCACATGTGCTCAACGTTTTAGTATAAAAAGAGATGACTTGAGAGTCATTTCACACACACTTCTCTCTTGATTTCTCTCCAATTGTTTTGGGTTTTAGTGTGAGAGAAATCTAGGAGGAAGTAGCCGTAAAAACGCAGGAGGGAAGAAGGCCTACACGCTACCCTCTACAAGCCCTAACGCAGTTCTAGGATGGAGAAATAATGATATAGAGGAGGCCCTAAACGAGTTGTACCTAGCCGCAGTCAAAGAGGGATATAACATGCCCTAACCTCCGCATTAGGAGGCTGGAACAACATGGAATAGGAGGACTGTTTTGGGGTCTGAGTTGCCCTAATGGAGGCCGAGTATGCAGTGTGCGAGGCCAAGCCCTTAAGGGCTAAACGTTGTTAGTTTAAGGCATGTTTCTGGGTGAAGGAGGGTCGAGTTCCCTTGCTAGAAGAGCCGCAATCATAGGACTGTTTTGAGGGCACTTTGGAGGGGTGCAGATCCATGGAAAGGCAGCCGCAACCCTACACAGTCTTGTTGTAGGGTGCCGCTGTAAATTACAGACAGGCCGAAGGGTAGACATGGGCTAGGGCAGCCCAGAATTGAAGCAGCCACCCTCGGCCCCTCAAAGAAGGGCAACCGCATTTCTTAAGAGTAATTTTGGGCACAAAAAGAAGGTTGGTTAAGGACTGTTGTGTGCACTAACCAGACCTAGTTTGCTACAACCAAACTGACCTTAAAACAATGAGCTAGTACATACATGTATGGTATGTTGGTAGCTAGATAAATGGGACAACTAGGCATGATGCTTGGTGCAGCAAACAGTGGGACAGCTATCAATCATAGGAGCAACAATGGATGGCTAGCATGGTGCAGCAAAGGCACAATTGGGACAGTAGCTATGACATGGCAGCGAAGGCACAATTGGGACAGCAGCTATGACACAGCAGCAAGGTACATAATGCCACATGGGACAGCAGCAAGCATGGAGTTGTAAGCACATTGGGAAAGCATGGCAAGCATGGTGCAGCAAGCACATGGGATAGCAGTGGCAAGCATGGTGCTGCAAGCACATGAGACATGTTGTATGACAACATGGTTCAGCATACCACATGGGACAGCAACGTGGCAACATGGTGCAGCAATGGCACATGGGTGCAGCATGGCGCAGCACGATGAGGTGCAGCATGATGATGAGGAGCAGCACAATGATAGGTGCAGCATGGTGATGGAGTCACCTGGGAGAATCAGTTGAAGCAACATGTCTTCAACTGAGTTCAACTACCTCATGTATCATCTTCTTAGAGATGATCTATGCTCTTATTTAGATAAGTCAAAGTGTTGACTTTTGCTGTAAATGCACTATCTCTCTCTCTCTCTCTCTCTCTCTCTCTCTGCTGAACTATTGAAGAACATATAAGAAGAATTGATCAAGGGTTTCCCCAAAGTGTTGACTTTTGTTGTAAATGCACTATCTCTCTCTCTCTCTCTCTCTCCCCGTTGAACTATTGAAGAACATATAAGAAGAATTGATCAAGGGTTCCCCACATTGGGGTTTGTCCCTGACTAAAGCCACATCTTGTGTCCTCTTGTCTTGGCTTGTCTTCTGCGATTTATGTTTATGTTTTATCTACAATTTACCATTACGCTGATGTGATTGCTAATCTGGAAAAGATATTGAGCTAACTATGAAAATTGAAATAAATTGCTCTAAGCATAGAACTTACCTAAAATTAACATATTTAATCCAACTTTACTTGAGACAAGGCGACTGAATGGTATGAAGCTAGGTCTCCTCATTGCTTAAATATTTGTGACTATAGTATTTAGGGACTTCTCAAACTCGACATCCAAATATTGCTACAAAGCAGGACTCTGAAAGTACAGGTACTAAGGAAAGGCATCATTTAGGTCCTGAATTTTTTTTTTGTCCCTGGTTTGCATCTGAGAATTCTTAGATTTGTGCAATGTGAGCTGATTGAGAAGGTAAGCTATATGGGAGAATGGTGAACGAATCACTCGTAGAAATTCATGTGCCCTAGAAAACAATTGAGATCAGAAGCACTCTTAGTGATAGGTAAATCTTCTAGAACTTTGAACTTATCTAGATTTGCTTGAATACTTAATGCATGAATGTTTTCTTCATTTTTTCCTATAACTTGTGTTGTCTGAAAAGGTCCACAATTATGCAAAATCCCCTGTAGAAATTCATGTGCCCTAGAAAACACTTGAGATCAGAAGCACTCTTAGTGATAGGTAAATCTTCCAGAACTTTGAACTTATCTAGATCTGTGTGAATACTTAATGCATGAATGTTTTCTTCATTTTTTCCTAAAGCTTGTGTTGTCTGAAAAGGTCCACAATTGTGTAGACATGCCCCAAGCGTTTGTATCATCTTCTGCAATAGATAAAGATATCATCCAACTAAATAACAACAGATTTTCCTAGCTAAGGACAAAAAATGTAGTTGATCATTCACATAAAAGTGATCGGGGCATTGGTGAGGCCAAAAGGCATGATCAACCAATCCTAGAGACAAATAGTTGTCTTAAATGCCATCTTCCACACTTTATTTGGCTCCATTCAGGCATGGTGATTACTAGAAGCCAAGTCAACCTTAGTGAAATACTTGGCTCCCTTGGGTTTATCAAGGCAATCATCAATCCTCAAAAGTGGGTAACAATTCCTAACCATTATCTTGTTGATAGACCCATACTCTACGCCAAGACTCCATTCTTCTCATTCCTTCTTTAAAACAATTAGCTACGGAGAGACACAAGATAAAGTAAAGGGTATGATCTTGCCTGTCGAGAAATCCTTTGGGTAGCATTAGGTTATTTGTTAACTTGATTTCTCTTTACATGACAATTATTTGTGATTATATATTTGCTTCTTTATTAATGTTTTTGTTCTCTTCATAAAGAAATTGCCAAAAATTATGAAAGATCACAAAACAAAGAACACGTGATGCAGGCACTCAGCCAAGGAAAACCCCATCTTCTAGGGGAAAACCCAAAAATTCTTCTCTTCTTAAAGAACCAAATCAAATGAGACAACCAAGACCCTTAGACCTTGTTCGAACTTGTTTCCTCATCTTCACCTTCTTCGAACTTGTTTCTTCATCTGAAATTGCAGATCGAATCTTGCTTAATGAGATGATCACAATAGGTCGAATTCATCACTAATATATAGGGTTTGAATCACCTTTATGAGGCCAACTCGCAATCTCTTGAGGCTGAATTGGTGGAGTAATACATAACCAATTTACATAAAACAATTTTTCTTTCTTTGACATAATAAGCCCAAGAAGGGTCTAGAACATAATGACAAGGACAATGACTCATGACTCAACCCTAGAAGCACTCAATGGTTGCTCTGACCTATCAACATTACCAAAGGAGGATAAAACCTATGCTTATAAAAATAAATTTTCTTTGATCTTTACAATAATTTTTCTTTTTCTTCTCTTTATAAATATATAAGAATGTCATTAGCTCGACAACAATTATGAAGACCAATACTAGTTACATTTTCAACACTCCCTCTTACCTAGGGAGGTATTCATAATTGTTCAACTGGTACAAGGATGACCTCAATTTCAAGAGTTCCAAGAGTACAACAACATATATAATGCTAGATACCATGAAGGCCAAAAACTGCCAAGGTATGAATCCAACAGGGACTAAGGTGCCATCAAAGCAACTTGCCACTATAAGTACTGTTGACCACTGGAGTAGCACCTGATAATTAAATGAAAGACTCCATGCCCAAGGACGATCCAGAGGACACTTGTAACATCAGATATCATCAGTCAACAGAGTTTTTAAACTCTACTATATTCTCATTGTCTTTCTTGTACCCAGATTCCGCACCCTGCGAAGAATTGTAATAAGTGATACTACTAATGATGAGTTTTTGAGTCTGTAACAGGCTTATGATGTTGGGAATCGATCAGCAAATGAGTATACCTTGTAGTGTTTTTTTATCTGGTTAATTATCCCTTCTTTTTCAAAGGCGGATAATTTTCTAGGTTTTTTTCACTCACTTTTTACCCCAAAACCGGGGTGATGGTTTGAAGGTTGAGGCTCTAACACATCTTAGTGTCTAGAGTCGATGTATATTACCATGCGAGATCACACAAAAAAATCGTGGAATTTGGTTAGGTCTAGGTAATCATTTTTTAAATTTTTAGATTTCCTGCAGGTGAAAAATTGCAAATAAAATTGTATTTAAACTGTAATAAGTGTAGTCTAGAGAAGTTGTATGGGGTATGAGTAATCAAAATTACACTTCTCACCTTCAGCTTTCTACTATGACACACTTTGAGGGGTTAATAATGTGTTTTGGACCCTCAAAACCCACTTTTCCTAGGTTTAGTGAAAAATCTGGCAATTAATTAAGCCAAAAATTAAATAAATGGAGAAAACTAAATATCCACACATGCTAAATGTTGTGGAAATGAGGTGGAAAATTATGGGGGAGTTAACATGAAGTCCCAAAGTGACGTGGACTCCTAAAATTAAGGAAAGGACATGTGCTCAAATAAAATCGAATTTATGGCATTAAAGGAAAAAACTACTTACTTCGAAATTCGAATTTGTGAAGTTAATGCACATTTGGGAGGATTTGGAAGAATATCTGGTGGAGATTTTTGTGGGAAATTGTCCCCACATGGGTTATCACCCATATACACTTCTCATTCCATCATAAAATCTGAATTTGGCACATAAGGGAAGAAGAAAATGATGTCCACTTGCCAAAATTCGATTTTTACACTTGGCATTAAAACTCCATTCAACAAATTCGAATTTCTCTTTGGGATTGTCACCTCATGCCACTTGTTTAATCACTTCTACATTGGGATTGGCTCCAATGCAATTTGTCATTGTCATTCTTCATTGGGATTTGCTCCCAACTCTCTATATAATAGAGCCATGGGCTCTCATATTGTATCATGTAATATGAGCTATTGTGCTTGAGGAGACTCTGCAAGATTGTATTCACTACTTGCAATATAATACAACAGTCTTTCGGGTAAAGCGTGATGGTGTTCTTCTCCTTGCATGTCGTAAATTCTTGACTTGTTGTTATGCTTCTATTTATTTCTTCATGTCATTTTTTCTTTCATGTTTGTTTCAAGTTATGTTAGTATGCAGTTATCTCATATTAGCATAAGAATTAATTATTTTCTTTAGGAAAAGAAATCTTCTAGTGGATAATAGAGGTATCTCTAGGAATTCTTTTCACTGCACTTATTTAATTTCATGTCGATTTAATGATTTGTGGTGAAGTTTTGTAGATGAATCATTATTTGGTCAAGATTTTCAAGTGTGGGGAAATTCTCGGAGGAATCAACCCATTCTTGAAAAATATTCAAGGAGAACCCACATGTTTTGAATTCCAAAGTCTCATCTATATCTTATTTGTCTTGCAGGGAGTCTTTCAAGTTTCTTAAAGCTTTTATTTCTTGCATCAAAATATCAAACATGGAAAAAAACAAAAAAAAAAAATTACATATTGTACTTCATTTACCAATATCAGGCTATTTCAAAGAGCTAAGTCATGGCTAGTCAAAGAGGAGAGCTTGTTCATACTCCTTGGCCTAGCCTCTTGTATATTATTTTTGTAACATACTTTGTTGTCATTTTGATCTAACATTTGAGTTATTTTTGTATCCTTTTGAGCAAGATAGTTTCCATGCTTTGATTTGTAGACTTATTCATCTTGAAAGCATTTATAATATCTTGTGCTAACAAGTTTTGTTTACATTTTAGGGTTACTTTGCTTTCTCTTTTGAGAGCATTACATTTTACTTTAAGCAAAATACAATTTCATTTCTTAAAGAGCAAATACTTGGAAGGCACTGGTTGTTTATCTATTTGATGCTCATATCAATTTTTTGCTGATAAATCTTAAAGAGATAATCCATTTAACTCTAACAATTCTCCTAGAAACTCACATCCTTTTTAAATTAACTTTTCATTAGGGACCACCCCCCTTAGCTAACCTAGGAGATAGCTCAAACGGAGAGAGTCAGAATTAGTGTGACAGCCCCTTCTCTGAGTTCCCTTCCACCAACCACACCTTGTGGGGTTGAAGGTTTTTCTCACCGACTTGTAGGTAGGTGTAGGCGACATGGTCAACAGGTACCATCAGGCTATAACCTTGGCATCAATCCAACCGGATATAGAAACCATCTAGGCCTCCATGCCAAGACACCAACCCTCACAGGGATCTAAGTATCGTCAAGGTCAAGATATCAATAATAAAATAGAGCTCCATATCATCAAGGCCAAGATACCCTCCCACACCAGGATTTTCTTATGTTAATAATTACATGTGTTATTTTTGTATTCTTATTATCTTCTTTATGTTCTTCTTTATCTTCTTTTCATCAAGCAGTCATTAAATCAAAACATGAAGATCAATGACACCAGATGTAAGCACTCAGCCAAGGCTAAAACCCCACTATAGGGGAAAACCCAGTCAAACTCTTCCATTAGTAAATCAAATTGAGATAGACCAAGACCCTAGACCCAAAAGACCTTCCTCCTCCACTAAGTCAACCTTCCAGGATGATTCAACAAACCCCAATAGTCTCTTTTTGTTTAGCAAAAATCCAGAATTTCGACCTCCAGCAACTTCAAAATTTTGGCCCAACTACAATCTAGAATTTTGACCTCCAACAACTTCTGAATTTCGGCCCTTCCAGCAACCCAACAACTTCGTACGTGTGAGACAAAGAGAGAGAAAATTCGACTTCTTATGCTTGACAAAGACTTCCTTCTCCTTCGCTAGAGTTTCCTTCCTCTTCCTTGAATTTCGCACCATTTTTTGCCTCGAACAACTGCAAATCGAACTTGATGAGTTGATGTTCCAAATGAGGTTGAATTGTTGCCTTTATATAGTGTTTGTGTGAGGTCGAATTCCCTTGATGAGGCCGACTTGGTGGAGGAAGCCTAAATGACTTATTTTAGATGAAAATAATTTTCTTTCTTGACTCAAGAAGCCCAAGAAGGATCTTTTACATTATGACATGGGCAAGGACACTTGACATGGGAAGGATTTAGAAGTTACACTCACAGTTAGATTAATACCCATTAATTATTTTAATTTCTTAAGTTTTATACATAGGGACCCACTAAAAATAATTAATTATTTTAATAAAACTGTATCTAGGAGGAATTTCCCAAAACGCTTTCTGGTTTCTTTGGAATACATGTGCCCAAGCTTCCCTGCAAAATTTGAGACTTAGAGCACATCTGATGCTACCAAAAATCAGCACTCCCTCTTAGCGAAGAATGTGCTCTAGCAATGCCTCCCACTGAAGCATCACCCTGACTTCATAACATCGTCCTCTGCGTTGCTCGTCTCTGACATGTTGTCCACCAACTATTGCGCTGCTGCTGCAACTATACTATTGTTGACACTGCCACTGTCAACACTGCATCCGTGCTACAACTCCCTCTGAATTTCTGCATTTGTGTTGCGACTGGCACTACCATTACCAACTGCCCCTGCACTGCAAACTGTTGCTTGTACTGCATCAACCACGGGAAAACATCCCAAATTACTGAACAAGTGTTCAACATAAATGCATCTTGATGCTGAAGATCTGACTGTTGCTAGTACCACGCTATCCTTTTGAAGGCACTATGTTGTTGTTGCTACTACACTATGCCTCCCTGCAGTGCTGCACTACGCTGCTTAGATTTGGTGTTCTAGCCACTGCATTTGTCGCTTCAACACTCCTCTGCACCAACTAACACTGATCCATCCGACTACTTCTAATCTGGGCTCCGTAGCAAGGAATTGATCCGAGAGGTGGGCTCCTCAAGGATCTTGCCCATTTGTAGCTCTTTCGAACTACAACTCTAAATTAGCCCACCTCCCTCTTGGAGGTATCTCGGCTGTCATGGCAAACTCGTCCTCCTCGATCTTCACGAGTGCAACCTTCAAATCGTTTCTCATCTTTGTCCTTCTTCCTGAGAGGACATTGTGTTGCGTAGTGACCCATTTCACCACACCTGAAGCATTTAATCTTCAGGACGTCCTTCTTCCACCTCCGCTACTCCTGTTGCCCCTTGGATACAAGGGTTGCATTCTCTTCCTCCTCCTTGGGCTTCGACCCACTGTTGCCGCTTCCGTCAAGCTTATACTTGACTAGATCTCTCCTCAGCTCTTCCTGCTTGAGAGTTGCCCACATACTATCCAAGTCTGGCAAAGCTACCCTGCCCAGGATGCTTTGGACAAAGACTTGCCACTCTTTTGAGAATGAGTTTAGGGCCAGTCTCACCATCTCGTAACCTTGAGGTGTAGACCCACAGCTGCTAAATCATCTCGGGTCTCCTAAAGCTTCGAAAGGAATAGATCTATGCACTCCCCCTTCCACATCTGCGCAGATCTCAGTTTATGCTCTAAGTACATCTTTCGCTGCTTGAAAGATCCTTGATACAGTGTTGCCAAGGCATCCCACATCTTCATAGAAGTCCCTCTACTAGCGACGTGACAAACCACGTGATCCTTTACTCCATCAAGGATCATCCTCTTGAGCTTCGCCATTTCTGCCTAGTACTTCTTCAGCGGATTTGGATCTGCAGGCACAGCGACCACACTGTCAACATAGGTCTTGAGAGAATGCTCATCTAGAAGGAGTGACATCCTTGCCTTCCAGATGACATAGTTGGATGCCCCATCCAACCTGTCCTGATCTCTCAGCCCACTAGTTGCCATCTCTACCACATAAATGTTGAATTGCTCCTCTCTACTTCTTACTGTTGTTGCTCAGCCAATAAGAAAACGGACTTCTTGGCGGGAAGTCTACTGAGGAAAAATTCCCTTGTGCTTCTCCTCTCTCCTCTGACAATGTTCTGCCCAACAAACTACCTGCAGAAAAACTGTGTCCCGCCAGCTCTTTCCTCACGCAAAAGCTCTGCGCTACTCCTTCTGGCACGACAAAATTTTGATTTTGAAGCCCTTCCTCTTTGTCGACTCACTCAGAGAGAGACTTCCCTCAAAAATTCAACCCTCTTGGCTTGGACTATGCAATCCCTCTGGGGATTCGAATTGTTGCCTCCTGTAGTTATTCGACCTCCTTCTCTGCTCAATGCTGGGTTCTCTAGCACTACTCTTCTTGTTTCACATGCAGGTCTGATACCATGTGAAAATTCCTAAACCCGAATCCCTACTGTATCAATTGATGACATTTCTCCTATTTGTTAAATTCCTTTAAACAAATTACTTGCAATTTCCTATGATAAATATCGAAACACATACACTGCAGCCTTCACTTAATTAATTTACATGCGGAAACAAGAGACTGAGCAAGAAAGAAAACACAACACAATAACACCATTATTTTTGGACAAATGTCCCCGGAAAAACCCAATGCGGGAAAACCAGTGCAGTAGATCTGAAGGTTTATTATTTTTAAGCAATAGCAAATTCTGAATACATCTCTAAATACCTCAATGGCTATTCAGTTACAGAGAGAGAAATACTAGCAAAAAGATTTGTCAGATTACCTCACACAATCACAGAGAAAAATCCCAACTGATCCAGTCACTGGATCAGGTGCCTCTAGCAAGCCCTACGTCAACCCCTCTAGGCACTGCATCAGCCTAGCCCACTGATTGATTTGTTGCCCGAAGTCACTACTCTTAGCCTCCATGTCTCACACCCCCGCTCCCGACTTCTGAAACTGACTCTGCTGCAAAATTTTGGACTCTCTCTCACCCTCTGCGTTGCCTATGCGTGCCTCTGCGTCACCCTCCACGTGAGAGTTGCTAGATCACTCTCTTCCTCTCTCTGTTGATGATTCTCCGGCTGAGAAAATATCTCTCTGGATGCTACAACAAATCTACTCGATCAAAATTTCCTCATGAGAACTTCTCACTTCAGAAATTTGATCTGTTGATCTCTCGGTGTGTTTTCCAAATGACCCT
The DNA here is from genome assembly GCA_031772625.1 of Pinus tabuliformis. Lineage (NCBI taxonomy): Eukaryota > Viridiplantae > Streptophyta > Pinopsida > Pinales > Pinaceae > Pinus > Pinus tabuliformis. Next base: position 846,912,879 of record CM062811.1, read on the forward strand.
CAAGCCTCCTTAAATAATTTTCTATTTGACATTCAACAGCCCATATTAGAAGCTAATCAATGGCTAAGATCAGTTCTACTTGATCCTATTCTTCTAGAAGTTACACCCACAATTAGATTAATACCCATTAATTATTTTAATTTCCTAAGCTTATACTTAGGGACCCATTAAAAATAATTAATTATTTTAATAAAACTGTCTCCAGGTGGAATTCCCCAAAATGCTTTATGGGTTCTTTGGAATATATGTGCTCAAGCCTCCCTACAAAATTTGAGACTTAGAGCATATCCGATGCTACCAGAAATCAACAGCTTACATCTCTCCTTATAAACTAAATAAGTTATATATATATCCACCACTCCAAGCATGATTCAATCGTTCAACCTTTCATGTAGAGATCCTGCACAATCAAACCCCAATCAGTAATAAAACCTTCAAGTATATATACAAGTAAACACAAACCTTGAGGGTCCTCAAACATTCTGATGCTATTTATATCAAGTTATCCAAATACAACTGTCGGAACCTTTCTTCTTTCATTTCTTCAGTAGCACCAAATACAACCTCAATAGTTCTCAAATCTTTTGTTTGCAAATCCATCTATATTACTTTCATTCATTCTCCGATTTCATTCTTTCTTCAAGGAATTCATTATGACTATCATAATATGCCCTCCCTCTCAACTAGGGAGATGTAACCTTTGTTCTAACCATGCTCCCTCTCAGCTTAGGGAGAACAATAGCATCAGATATACTTCATTCTTTCTCATTTCATCAAGGTCATCTTGATCATTATCATTCTTATAGCTCCCTTCATCATTCTCATCATCATCTTCAACATCTTGAAAACTATGTACCTGCAAAACTTTAATAGCATGAAGTTAACCATATCAAGATCATGTCATTGCAATGGAAGCATCAAATACCTAAACCTGTTAGGTTCATATTCAGTAGGGTTACATTTTACATACTATACTTCAATATCTTGCTAGGGTTTTGTCATAAACCCTAGACTCCATCTTCGAGACACAAAGCCTTAGATAAAAATCAAATAACAATCCAATCATAGTACTATACATCTAAGGTTTCAATAATATGCTTTTAGAATTGTATGACAAACTCTACTAGGGTTTGTTAGAAACCCTAGATTTTATGATCAAAGCTAAATCATATCAATAATAATATCATCATGACGTAGAATATGAATCTCTACTAGGGTTTTATTCCAAACCCTAGATTTCACAAACTAAAACATGAGTATCAACAATTAAGTTAGCATACTCGAACATAAATATCTAGGATGCATTAGCATTTCACATCAATATCTACAAGGTAAACCCAAGACAAACATCAATACATCAAAGTTAGATATACAACAATTTTGACTAGACTAGTGTTTCGATCATACCGACGAATATACACCTAGGGTGTTATGAATATCATTCATATAAAAATAATAATGTAAATATAATAATATAATAATAATAAATAATACTTAACTAACTAATAGTTAGTTAGTTAGTAATGAAGAGGCGTGTCTTAGAGACATGACCATTTATGAAAGGGCACTTGCCTAGGGTATATAAACAGCCCTCACCCTCACTGTAGTCATCTCATCAATTCTTTTATATACTACTTAATATACACTTACTTCTCCAACAATGGATGTCTTTGTTTTCGAAGTATTTTGAAGCTTACTCCGCTGTGTATACGAACTTTGTTTGTTACATTGGTATTAGAGCATTCCTCTGAGTATACGAACATTTTTCGTTACATTGGTATCAGAGCCACGTCTGATCCCGACTTTTGGCCATCGACGCGTCGTCAATTTGGTTGCCATCAAAATTGAAGCATTTTGCTGCATAACTTTGGAGTTTCTCCATTCTAGTTCTGTCATTAGGCCTTTGGCCATTTAAAAAAAAAAGGAGAAAAAACAAAAAGAGGATAACTATAAATAAATAAAAGGACCAAAAAATCAAAAGTTATTTTACAAAAATATATATATATATATATATTTAAAAAGAAAATATTAAAAAAATAGAAAATTGAATACAAAAAGAAATTATATATAAAAAAAAACAAAAATATAACAACAACGTACCTATGGTTGAATGCCCGACCTAGCGCTATTGTCTAAAACATAATAGTCGTCGCAGCCCAACCTGCAACCACGATCCCACAACCACCGTAGCCACCATCCAGCGTTCTCAAGCTGCTCGATCCGTAGTCACTCCAGACACCACGATTGCCCTGATACAACACTGACGTTGTCCTCGCCATCTCAATGCACATTTACCGCTATCGTCACCATAGCCACCGCTATCAAGTCGCTCTTTCTGCGGTTGACTAGCTGATCATGTTGTGGTCTTCACCGATTAAACAAACACGTCGATTAGCAATCTAACTATATCACACTTGCTTCTGACCACCTCTTCCCTAGTCACTTGAATCACCGTAGTCGCTTCCTTCATGGCTGTCGTCTGCACCTAAATTTGCCTTCCACGTTTTTACCATTTAGCAACTCCATCCGCCCATTTCGCCAACATGCTAGCCTCCCTCCATCGCCAACCTTCCGCTATCCCTCTACACGTCATTGCAGTAGCTCCACCGCCAACAATTCCAAAGCCATCTGTTGTTCGTAGAAATCCGTATCATAAAAAAAAGCAATTCCCATTCGTACATGTTCTTTCAAACAAGTGATTCTAGATATTGACACAAGATTGACCACCAGTGGTTGCAAGAGAATCAAGGTAATTGAGAAGGAAGTCATTTCCAAGAATCGTGTTGTTTGGTATGGTCACTTAAATTTAATTAAGTGTTTATAAGAGTATTAGAAAACTTTTTTCCTTTCTAAAGTTAAAAAATATTCTTTGATTGTGTCATATGATACAAGAGTTGATTTCAAATATATATATATATATATGAGAGAATATTCAAAGTTAAAAAAATATATATTGAAAGGATTTTAAAAGGAAAAAGCAAGAAGAGTTAAGAGCGAAAAAAGATATTAAAAATAAAAATAAAGGGTAGTTTTGAAGGTTTTTTTAAGGACTTATTAGAGTTTGAAGGGGTAATAAGTTTGAAGTTTTATTAAAGGATTACTTGAGACCCTAATTTAACCTTGACTAAACAAAAGCAATAACTGACGCAAAAAGTCAAATTGGAGTCAACTAGTGAAGAGAAAAAAATGAAGCCTTATTCGAAAATGATGAAGGAAGAGAAGACGAGTTCCACACAACAATCACTATTTTGAACTAAATGTCCATTTTGTTTAAATGAAATTGGATATACTTATATTAAAAAAAATGCAATTTAGGATATCCAAGGTGTGGAAAGATTATTTAGTACCGAAGAGCATAACAGCAATGAAGAGATGCAAATAAAAGGATTAAAGGAAGAAATCACAAAACTTTTGCAAAAGAACGAAGCATCATAGAAGAAATATAAAGATCTCGAAGAACAGTTTCATGAAAAATTAACAGAAAGTAATGAAGAGATCTTGTGCCTAAGAGATCAAAATCAAAAATTACTTGAACAGATCAAAAAGTCCAAGATTAAGAAGCAAAAAAATAAAGCAAGAGAAAGAAAGTTCTAAGGAGAAATTCAGTGAGAATCTGTCGAAGAAGGAAGAAGAAAATTTGCGTTAAAAGACTCTGAATCAAACGTTAGTAGAACAAATAAAAAATAAAGAGAAGGATATTAAGGACAAAGTCGACAATTTGGAAAATGACGAACTTTCATGTCTAAGGAATGATAACCAAGCCCTATTTACGCAAATTAAGGAGCTTAAAAGTGACAAGCAGTCACTAAATGACAAGTTAGAACAACTTCAAGAAGAAGTATTGAAGTCTCCAGTCATTCTAGTCGAAGTTGAAGATAAAGAAATAAATATCAATCCAGTTAATATCACAACTCAAGAGGATGAAAAAACAAAAGAAGCTAAAACGTATTCAGAAGTTGCAGTTCAAACGATGGACATTCCAAATGATGATGCCAACTCAACAACAACAACACTTGAAGGAAATCAGAGAACTGCCACTAACATGATAAGGGAAAGTCCAACAAGAAGAACTCCTTATCGACATCCGAATCACAAGAGAAGAATTTCCAATCAATCTACATACCAGAATCACTCGGAACATAAACAACAAATTTATGTTCTCAAGGAAAACTGAAGTTTGTAGAATCTAGTGCTATGATAACAATCCATTACAAAATCCCAGTGATCGAAAGATTCCACAAAAGGTTAATCTAGGATGGTCCAATCCATTCTCAGTCCGATAATTGTGTTTATCACTCAAAGCATCATATCGTCTTGTATCAACGAAGATGAGAGTTCAAGACAAGAAGATATTCAAAATGGGAAAAAGAGATCAAGCCTTTCATCAGTAAGCCTTGAGGACAAAGCTTTTTGAAGAGGGGCAATGTTATGAATATAATTCATATAAAAATAATAATGTATTCAAAAAATATAATAATAATAAATAATACTTAATTAACTAATAGTTAGTTAGTAATGAAGAGGCATGTCTTAGAGACATCGGCATTTATGAAAGGGCAACGGCCTAGGGTATATAAGTAGGCCCTCACCGTCATTGTAATCATCTCATCAATTCTTTTATATACTACTTAATATACACTTACTTGTCCAACAATGGATGTCTTTGTCTTCGAAGTATTTTAAAGCTTACTCAGTTGTGTATATGAACTTTGTTCGTTACATTGGTATCAGAGCATTCCTCTGAGTATACGAACCTTGTTCGTTACATTGGTATCAGAGCATTCCTCTAGGTATACGAATCTTGTTCATTACATAAGGTTTCTTTCCTATCTTACTATAACTATTGCAAGGATTTTGTTCATAAACCCTAATTCACCAAACCCTAAAAATCTAGGGTTTCATTTATAACCTAAACATTAACAGCAGGCCCTAAAGAACTAGGATTTTACCATGACATTACCAAAACCCTAAACTTCAAAAGAATAATATTTCATCACATAGAAAAACACTAAGAAGACTAGGGTTCATAATCAACTTTGATATACCCTTATCAAGAGGCTAGGGTTTTACAGAGAACCCTAAACGTTAGGGTTTCACAAGAATGATCAAATGACAAGAGATAGTATAACGAGGGTAGATTCAATCTAATGATTAATCACCCAAACAAGAATCTTTAAGATCCAAAACCCTAGACATAAAGATGTTAGTAATGTAAAGCAAATTTCAAAAGAAGAATGATCATAACTTTTGTATCAAGAAAACCTTGCAACAAATCTTGTAGTATATGACATACCTTTAGTTGTTCTTTAACAAACCTTGTAGTACATCAATTCTTGAAAGGCTTCCTTTGCAACAAAGATTCTTTCATGACTCAAGTTTATCCTTTGAAGTTTCCTCCATAACCTTTGTGTATGCTACAAGCTTTCCTACCAAGAAAATATAAATAAGTTATGAGTATATAACAAAACAAGTCTCAAATTGAAGAAACCAAGCATGAAAGATAAAACAGAGAACAATATACTTATCTTTTGGTAAAATGGTGAAGGCTCCCCATTAATCCAATCTTTCTAAGGGATACCTACAACTTATCAAAACAACTTCAAGAATTTCTAATAGGACATATTAGATCTATGGATCCTAAAAATCAAAACATAAAACATTACAAAACTTAGAATAGTAGATTTAGAAGGATATGTGAGAGAAGACTTAATAGTGTAAGTCTTTGACTTCGGATTCTTCAGTCTTGTTCTTCTTATAGGTGGAGTTTCATCAACAACATTCACATGTTTTCTCTCTTCTTATTTCTTGGATCTTCAGGACAATGACTTTTGTAATGACCCATCTTATGACAATTATAACATTCAATCTTGGATAGGTCAACTTTTTTCCTTGGTCCATTGAACTTCTTGAATGTTTCCTTCTTCTTGTGATGAGTAGAGTAGGCATTTGAAGTGTTGTTTTCTTCATCCTTCTCCTTGTTGTTTACTGATGATATGCGGGCTTCTTCTTGATTGCATGCATTCCATATTTGTTCAAAGGTAGGTGTGTCTTTCCAACTGTTAATTCCTTATGCAAAAGAGATCCACGATTTCGGTAGACCTAGAAGTATAACAATTATGAGTTATTTCTCATGTACAATTTCATCTATGGCTTGGAGTTCATCTCCTATTCTAGATATCCTTATTAAACATGATGACACAGTATCATCCTTTGTCATCTTCATTGTTCTTAGTTCATTCTTGAGACTAGCTATCTGACCAATATTCTTTATGGTGAACAACTTGGAGAGGGCTTCATACATTTCTTAAGCGAAATCTATATTGGATATGTATGGGATTAGATTCTCTCACTCCATCTACTATGAGATTCATGGCCAAGATGTCAGTTTCCTTGAATTTCTCATTTCCTACATCATATGCAGGTTTCTCAACTTTTTCTTGAACAGGATCCAAAACTTTATGCTTAGCGAGGATAAGATTTATCCTCTTTTTCCATGCCCTGTAGTTCGGGGGTCCTTCTAGCTTGTTTTTTTCCTTTATAGTAGCTGACATAGTCTCCATCGATATCAGGCTTCTCTTCTTATCTCATCATTTTCCTTAATGACCTTCCTTTGTTCCTTTTTCTTCAATAGATTTCAAGCTGCCTTTTTCTTCTTTCTTCACCTTAGCTCTGAAACAATGTTAGAAAATCTAAAAGGCAGAAAGATTTTCTTAGGTTGATAATTACTTGTGTTATTCTTGTATTCTTATGTTAAAATTGGCAACTAGGGCCAAACTCCACATGGGTCATCTTATTTATGACAGCTCATATTTTTCTTGGATTCCTCTCTCCGAGAGATGTAGGATTGATCTAAAGATCATCTAATTCTGACATGTACAAATGAAGTTATGAATTTATTTTGATTATGGTCAAATTATCAAGGTCGGCTAGCAAACTTATGTAGGCTCAAAAGCCTAAGAGTCACATCTATTCATACTCAATGTTGCATATAAATAGAAGGTGACTTAGCCTCATTTGGACACACTCATCTTCACACCTCTCTCTCTCTCCTCATTGATTGGGTACGGATTTCTGGGCCTTTCTCTCTCCACACGTCCGAAATTTCACGAGCGAAAAATTTCAGGAGGCTGAAATTTTAGGAGAGCGAAATTTCAAGAAGCTGAAATTTCGGGAGACCGAATTTCTAGATAGTTTGACCAAGTGTTGACCAGCATGTATTGACCAATGTTGACTGCAGCTAGGGCTGACTGCAGGTGGGTTGTTTGACCATACTTTGACTGGGTTGAATTTCACTATTTTGAGGGTTGTTTTATCTTGTTGTTTGGAGGCTGAAGTTGACTAAAGTTGATCGATTTGCTGAGGGTCAAATCTGCCCTATTGACTAGTGTTGACATTTCTGGTTAGGGCTCTTTTGTTGTTATTATAAATTATCAGATTTGTAAATTGTACGATCTCTCTGCTGAACTATTGAAGACTAAAAGAAGATTTGATCAAGGGTTTTCCCACAATGGGGTTTAACCCTGGCTAGTGCCACATCTTATGTCCTCTTGTCTTGTCTTGTCTTCTACTGTTTATGTTTATGTTCTATCTGCGTTTTACTATCATGTTGATGTGATTGCTAAACTGGGCTAATAAAGAAATTGAAGTAAAATTGCTCTAAAGCATAGAACATACCATTGTTGCCTAAAATTAACATGGTATCAGAGTTGAGTTGAAGACAAAGCCCAAGCAAGAGTGAAAGAGCAATCACCAAAGACAGTTGGACAAGGACAAAAGGTTCAATGGGTTCCTCATCCTACTTCCTGGCTGAAGACAAGCTCCATGACAAATCTGACTATCATTGATGGAAGATGTCTCTTGATTTGACCTTGGAAGAAAAAGAAGTGATGGGCAATGTGGAGGGTAAAATCCCTGAACCTCCTTCAAATGCATCAGCTGCTGGGAAGACCAAGTACAATAGGGTTGAATTCAAAGCAACTAAAATTCTCAAGGATTCCATTGACAAGCATCTGGTGGCCTACATCTCCAAATTGAAGACCTCCAAAGAGATCTACGACAGGTTGGTCGACATGTTCAAGGTTAGTAATGCTAATCAATTTATATTTCTCAAGAATAAGTTGAAGGATGTTAACAAGGGCAATGACGAGAATATTCAATCCCATTTCTTCAGGATTACTGGCATCAAGAATGATCTACTCTCGATTGGAGAAGTCATTCCTGACGGGGAACTTACACTCACCACCCTTGGAGGACTCCGACCTGAGTGATATGTATAAGGAACCACCATCCTCAACAATGATCAAATTCCAGGGTTTGAAGAATTGATGGAGAGATGCATTAAAAAAGAAACAAGAATGGTGGAGCAAGAAATGCCTTCTAATAGAAGCAACCCCATTGCATTCTCCGCTTATGCCAAAAGGAGAAATAATGCAGGGTGTAAAGGTCATTTCCATGGAAATCCTAGATCTAGGGGAGGAAGGAAGGGCAGGTGCTTTGTTTGCAATAAGTTTGGCCACTATGCAAGGGAGTGTCCAAATAGAAGGGACACATCGCATGATGATGATCACAATCATTCTAGGGGCAACTTCAACAACAAAGATCAAAGGAATGGCAGGTCCAATGGAAAAGGAAAAAGGAATGCAGGACATCAACGAAATGGTTGACCCTCCAAGAAATCAAGGAACTCCAGGTATGAAGAATCAAATGTTGTTAACAATAAGCAAAAATAGTACTATCTTATATCGGCCCTCTCCACTGCCTCTCATCCAAACACTTTGGGAAATTGGTTGATTGATAGTGATGCCTCAAGGCACTTCACCGAATATAAAGAAGCCCTCTCTAGTCTGATAGAAAAGGAGACAAACATGGAGATCATCCTTGGAGACAATGCCACCTATCCCGTGAAGGGAGTAGGGAATGTTACCCTTCAATTGAATCAAGGTAACACTAATCATTTGCAAAAAGTACTCTATGTACCTGATCTCAAGAAGAACCTGGTGTCCATTTTAGCCATGGAGGAAAAAGGATTCAAGGTGGCATTCATCGATGGAAAGGTACGTGTTTGGAAAATAAATTTTAAAGATGCTTTTACTCTTGGGTTCAGGGTTGACACTTTGTATAGAGTTGGAGGAAATCCATTGGAAGCCATGTCTTGTGACACATCTCTACAATCTGAACTATGGCACCAAAGGTTTGCCCATCTTCATTATAAGGCCCTACCCGATGTGAGATAGATGGTGACAGGTATGCCCGAGTTCAAAGTAGAGCATGAAGATGTATGTTCGTGATGTGCCGAAGGAAAACTTACAAGGGGACCATTCCTCCCAAGTAATAGCAAAACCACAGATATATTGCAATTGATCCACTCCGACAAATCTGGTATGATGCCCGTAAACTCTTTGGGAGGATACTTATATTATCTCACCTTTACAGATGATTATTCTCGCAAGACCCAGATCTACTTCTTGAAGAAGAAGGATGAAGTGTTCACCTAGTTCCAACACTTCAAAGCCTTGATCGAAAACCAATCCAAGAAGAAAATCAAGATATTGAGGATTGATAATGGGACCGAGTACGAATCCAATGAATTCCAAGATTATTGCAGAGAAGCTGGCATTAACAAGGTGACTACAATGCCATACACTCCTAAGCAGAATGGTGTGACTGAAAGGAAGAATCGCTCTATTGTAGAAACAGTTTGTGCCATGCTTCATGATCAAGGCCTTCCGAAGTTCCTATGGGCTGAAGCTGCAAATACCATCGTGTATGTTCAAAATCGATGCCCTCGTCAAACATTGGACTCCAAGACTCCCGAAAAAATGTTCATTGGTAAGAAACTCAATGCCTCTCATTTTAGAATTTTTGGAAGTCTCGTATATTTTCATGTGCCAAAAGAAAAAATAAGCAAATTGGGTGCATCTGGGAAGAAAGGAATCTTTGTGGGCTATAGTGAAAATTCTAAGGGATATAGAATTTATGTGGCTTGTCAAAAGGAAGTTGAGATAAGTCATGATGTCACCTTCGACGAAGATATGGCCCTAAGGAAGATCAACAACCTTCTTATCCTAAGGAAGGAAAAAAAAGCTAACACCAAAAATCAGGGTGCAAAAGAAGACAAAACGATGCCTGATGTTGATGAACCTATGGATCCCATTGATCCTCCTCCTCATGAGCCCTCCTCCTCCAAAAGGAGACCCTCTTGGCTTAGGGAGACTCTCGAAGATGCCAAGAGACACATTGCACCAACGGGGACTTTCCGTGAAAGCAAGAAGCCGAACAGGTATCAAGGATATTTGACCGCCATGAGCACTATCATTCAAAATGAGCCTTCATCATTCGAAGAAGTCATGAAGCATCAAGTATGGAAGGATGCTATGAATGAAGAATACGAGTCAATTATGAAGAATGATGTCTGGGATGTGGTCCCTAGACCCCAGGACAAATCGATTGTCACCTCTAAGTGGCTCTACAAAATCAAGCATGGAGCTGATGGAAGTGCAGAAAAGTTCAAGGCTCGCTTTGTTGCTCAAGGCTTCTCTCAAAAGGAAGGTGTAGATTACGATGAGATATTTGCACCTGTTTCCTGATACACCACCATCCACTCGATCATAGCCCTCGCTGCCTCACAAGGATGGAACCTATATCAAATGGATGTCAAGACCGCTTTCTTGGATGGTTCAATCAAAGAGGAAGTCTATGTGGAACAACCTGAGGGGTTTGAGATTCATGATCGGGAATTTCACGTAAGCAGGTTGAAGAAAGCTCTCTATGGATTGAAGCAAGCACCTCGGGCTTCATATGAGAGGATCGATAGCTATCTGATGAAGCAGGGATTCACTAGAAGAGAAGCCGATTCGAACCTTTACTTTAAGGTTGAAAATGATAAACCTCTCATTCTTGTACTTTTTGTTGAATTTTCTAAGTCTATCAGTTAGAAAATTATTCTGTATTATGCTGGTTTATTTCTTCTACTTGCTTAAATTCGAACAAGTTATTTAATACATTTAAATACTGAAATAAACACAATACAGTCACAACATCTATAGATCATCAACTGAAAGAAAACAAGCACACAAGTGAAAACGTTATTTTTGGACAAATGCCCGCGGAAAAACCCAATCGGGAAAATCGGTGCAGCTATTCAAAGGGTTATATTATTATGCAGTCTATCTGAGTACAACTGGGTGCCTAACTGGCTCACTTGACAGAGAAAAATACAAGGCAGCAATACCTCTATATTCGAAAACAGGTATTCAGAAAACCTACCCCACGAAGCCCTCTCCGACACAACTAAAGCTCAGCACTAGCCCTTCTGGCTTCTGCGTCAGCCTTCTGCTGACCTGCTCAACCCTCTGAGGCACTACGTAGCCTTTGGGACCCTCTTCGTCACTCCAGCAGCCTCTCCGTGCATGACACAATCCCTCTGCGCTGTCTCTGTTGGGCTCTGTGTGGTCTGGACTGGCTACTGCTCTCACACTCTCTATTTCTGCATTGGTCTCCCAGTATTGTCTCTGCCTCGTACTCACTGCCCCTCGCTGTTGATCACTGATTCAACTTTTCTTAGCAACCTCGCTCTAGCAAAATGAATGACTGATCACTCTAGTGTATTCTCCAACTGACCCTCAAGCCTCTTCTTATACATTTCTCATTGGTCCATCAACGACCAAGATTAAATCTCTAATCAATAGCTAAGATTAGATTTGGCTTGATCCATGACTTTTGGAACCTTCTAACCTAGTTTTATATTAATACCCATCAATATTTTATTTTTCCTAAGTTTAGACTTAGGAACTCCATTAAAAATATTAATTATTTTAATCTCCCAAACCAGGGACAATTTGTCCGAACCATTTCTGGGTCTTGGAGATCTCATGTGCTTCAGCCTATCCACCAATTTTCATGGCTAGAGCACATTCGATGCTACCCTAAATCAACACTCCCTCTTAGCGAGGATTGTGCTCTAATAATATGTGAAAATTCTATTACTGCAACATTTGATTTAATTTGCCTAATTATTTTCAATAAGTTATTTATGAAATTCCTTCAATAAACATTAAAATAAATTCTGCTGCAGATATCACACCATAATACAAAAACAAACACATGCACAAGAATCAACACATCAACACAGATATTTTGGACAACAGTCCCCGGAAAAACCCAATGTGGGAAAACCAGTGCAGCAAGGGAGGATTTTATTATTCAACAATTCTTCAGTACAACCGGGTGCCAAACTGGCTTACCCAACAAAGAGAAAAATTCTCCAGCACTTCTCCCAGTCCCAGCGTCAGCCTGGCTGACCTCTGTGTAGCTCCCAGACACTCTGTGTCAGCCCCTGCTTGTCTGCGTCAGCCCTGGGCCTCTCTGTGTCACCCACGCAGGCCCTCTAGTGACTGCACAGTCTCCTGCTGCCTCAAAGTCTACCTGAAAGGCCCTCTATCTCCCTCTCCTGCCTCTGCGCTGGTCTTCTATAGCTGATCTTGACTCTGCTTCGTACTTGTTGCCTCCTGCTGCTCTCCAGACCACCAGTTCGAATTTCTCAGCTAACCCCACTCCAGAAATTGAACTCACTGGTCTCCCTTAGTGTGTTCTCCAACTGACCCTCAAGCCTCTTCACATACTTTTCTCATTGGTCCATCAACGACCAAGATTAAGTGCCTAATCAACAGCTAAGAATAGATCTGGCTTGATCCATGACTTTTGGACTTTTGGACCATTCTAACTTGGTTTTATATTAATTCTGGGTCTTGGAGATCTCATGTGCTTTAGCCTCTCCACCAATTTTTGTGGCTAGAGCACATCCGATGCTACCCCAAATCAACATATACTCCACACTGAGCATCACTCTGATTATCCGACACCGGTCCTTGTGTTGATGCTAAGCCTCCCCGCCAAACATCCTCTACACTGCTACATCTTGTATTTTTTCCAATGGCCCTAACACTGCCACTGCTACATCCATACGGCAGCACCCTCTGCATCCGTGTTGCTACTGGTCCATTCTCCCAGCACTGCATCTACACTGCATCCACTCTCATCATGTTGCATCGTGCTACTGCATACATCTACTGCACTGCAACTCAATTACTGAGAAGTAAGTAACTGATCCACCCAACTTCTGACATCCTTGTCAAGCTAGAAACACTCCCGATGTTGAAGCTCCCTCTGTCGCTAACAAGTGCTCCCTCTACTAACCTCAACGTTGCTACAACAACTACCTGCATCTCGCACCGTTGCACACCTCTCTGTGCCATCCTACACTGGTGCAACACTCTCGTGCCTCTCGCACTGTTGCAGTTTGCAAGCCTCGCATTGCCTGGGGACTCCTCACTGTAGCACTCTCTGCCGCTTCATCCACATCTGTTTCTACTGACATCCGTCAGTCTTGCTACTCCTCTTCGGGGCTCCCATACCAAGGTATAATCCAACAGGTTGGGTACCTCAAGGATCCTACGCCTCATCGCCTGTAGTCCTCATACTACAGCTCGATGTTTCTCCACTTCTTCTCAAGTGGCACAATCGTCATCCTCCTCGACTTCTTTCTGCCATCACTGGCACTGTCTTCGAGTCAGAAGCCTCTCCCTTACTCTTCTTCCTCGGACAGTGGTTCACAAAATGATCCAATTCCCCACAATGGAAGCACTTAACCTTGGAGAGGTCCTTCTTCTTCCTCTTTTCCTGCTTTCTCGCAGATGCTAGACCTGCATCCTCTTCTTCCTCCTTCTTGATAATAACCCCTTTGCCACTACTCCCCACCTTGGTCAGCCATCTGATCTCTTCTTAACAAAGAGCCGCCCAGAGTTCTTCCCAATCTGGAAGACTCGTCCTGTCCAGTGTGCTCTGGACAAATACCTCCCAATCCTCAGAAACTGTGTTAATTGTGGTCCTCACCATTAATTCCTCATCCGGCATGGCCCCTATGGAAGTTAGTTGGTCACAGATCTCCTTCAATCGATCGAGGAAGACATCTATTTGCTCTCCCTTATGCATCTGGTATGCCCTTAGCTGATTCTCCAAGAGCATCTTCCTCTGCACGGAAGTATGCTGGTACAATGTCTTCAAAGTGTCCCACATCTCTGTTCTCGTTTCCCTCTTGGCAATATGTGGTACCACGTGATGCTTGACCCCATCAAGGATGATGCACTTTGCCTTAGCCATTGCCTCCTCGTACCTATCATTTGCTACCGGGTCAACTGGGATAGCCATAGTTCTCAAGGCGAAGCCCTTGATGCAATGTCTGTCTAGCATGGACAAGATCCTGGCCTTCCAAACCACAAAGTTGGACACTCCATCCAATTTATCCTGATCTCTCAACCCATTCACAGCCATCTCTCTGCTCTTCTCTGTCGACTGCTCCGAGTCTCTCTACTTCTGGCTTAGAAGTTCTCGGTTTGACTCCTACTGAGTTTCTCTACTTCCTGTCTGGAAGTTCTCTTCTGGACTCCCTCTGAGTCCCAATTTCCCTTCTGGAAATCCTTCTTCCAAAGTCAAGTTGCCCCACTCTGATCGTTTGTGCAACTCCAACATTGATCCATATTCCTTGGCTAGAAATCTGTCTCGACAGTAACTCCCTCCACCTTGGTCTTGCCCTGATAGGTACTGTTCTGACCACAGTACCCCACCATCTTCGCTCCACAAACTACCCATAGCCTCCTATGTCCCAACAGCTAAAGGATTGAGCCACTTGGCTCTGCGCAATCCCAACACCGGCAAAACAGCTCCCTCAGCCAACTACGTTAGCCCACCCAGCCTCTGCATGAGCCTGTTTCTACCCTCCTCAGCTTCTGCGCTACCTCTCTCTGGCCCAGATTGATGACGCAATCCCTTTGCGTCACTCCTTCCTCTGTTGCTTTCTGCAAGGATCAACGTTGTCACTCGAGACAGCTGAATCTGCTGCTCTGCTAAGCTGATGCCTTCAGTTATCCTGTGATCTGCAACCACGCTCTGATACCATGTTGAATTTTCTAAGTCTCTCCATTAGAAAATTAATCTGTATTCTGCTGGTTTATTCTTTCTACTTGTTTAAATTCGAACAAGTTATTTAATACATTTAAATACCGAAATAAACACAATACATTCACAACATCTATAAATCATCAACTGAAAGAAAACAAGCACACAAGTGACACCGTTGTTTTTGGACAAATGTCCCCCAAAAACCCAATGCGGGAAAACTAGTGCATCTATTCAGAGGGTTATATTTTTATGCAGTCTATCTGAGTACAACTGGTTGCCTAATCGGTTCACCCGGCAGAGAAAAATACACGACAGCAATACCTCTATATTCGAAAATAGGTATTCAGAAAACTTGTCCCAGGAAACCCTCTCCGACACAACTGAAGCTCAATGTTGGCCCTTCTGGCCTCTACGTCAGCCTTCTGCTAACCTGTGTCAACCCCAGGACCCTCTGTGCAGCCCTCTGAGGCACTGCGCAGCCTCTGGGACCCTCTGTGTCACTCCAGCAGCCTCTACGTGAATGATTCAGTCCCTCTGGCCCTCTATGTTGTCTCTGATGGGCTTTGCGTAGTCTGGACTGGTTGCTGCTCTCGCTCTCTGCTTCTACGCTGGTCTCCCAGTATTGTCTCTGCCTCTCTGCCTCGTACTCACTGCCCCTCGTTGTTGATCACTGATTCAACTTTGCTTAGCAACCCGCTCTAGCAAAATGAATGACTGATCACTCTGATGTATTCTCCAGTTAACCCTCAAGCCTCTTCTTATACTTTTCTCGTTGGTCCATCAACGGCCGAGATTAAATTTCTAATCAACGGCTAAAGATTAGATTTGGCTTGTTCCATGACTTTTGGAACCTTCTAACCCTGTTTTATATTAATACCCATTAATATTTTATTTTTCCTAAGTTTAGACTTAGGAACTCCATTAAAAATATTAATTATTTTTATATCTCCTTAACCGGGTAGAATCTGCCCAAACCATATCTGGGCCTTGGAGATCTCGTGTGTTTTAGCCTCTCCACCAATTTCCATGGCTAGAGCACATCCGATGCTACCCCAAATCAACACTCCCTCTTAGCGAGGATTGTGCTCTAGTAATGCTCCACACTGAGCATCACTCAGATTATACGGCATCGGGACCTATGCTGATGCTAGGCCTCCTTGCCCAACATCCTCTGCACTGATGCATCCTGTACTGCTATCGATGGCCCTGCCACTGCCACTGTTGCACCCGTACGACAGCTCCCTCTGCAACTGTGTTGTTGCTGGTCCTTTCTCCCAACACTGCATCTGCACTGCAACCCCCTCTCATCATTATGCATCATGCTACTGCATACTGCTACTACACTGCAACTCGGTTACTAAGAAGTAAGTAACTGATCCCCCCAACTTCTGACATGCTTGTCAAGCTAGAAACACTCCCGATGTTGAAGCTCCCTCTGCAGCTAACAAGTGCTCCCTCTACTGACCTCAACGCTATTGCAACAACTCCCTGCATCTCACACCGTTGCACAACTCTCTGTGCCATCCTGCACTGGTGCAAGACTCTCGTGCCTCTCGCAGTGTTGCAGCTTGCTAGCCTCGCGTTGCCCGGGGACTCCTCACTGTAGCACTCTCTGTCACTTCATCTGCATATGTTTCTACTGACATCCGTCAGTCCTGCTACTCCTCTTCGGGGCTCCCGTAGCAAGGTATAATCCAAGAGGTTGGATACCTCAAGGATCCTACCCCTCATCGACTGCAGTCCTCCTGACTACAGCTCGATGTCTCCCCACTTCTTCTCAAGTGGCACATGAGCATTCATGGCACAATTGTCATCCTCCTCGACTTCTTTCTCCGCCTTTGCTGACACTGCCTTCGAGTCAAAAGCCTCTCCCTTACTCTTCTTCCTCGGACACTAGTTCGCAAAATGACCCAGTTCCCCATAATGGAAGCACTTGACCTTGGAGAGGTTCTTCTTCCTCTTCTCTTGCTTTCTCACAAATGTTAAACCCGTATCCTCTTCTTCCTCCTTCTTGATCCTGACCCCTTTGTCATTACTCCCCACCTTAGTCAGCCATCTGATCTCTTCTTGACGAAGGGCCGCCCACAGTTCTTCCCAATCGGAAAGACTCATCCTGCCCAGTATGCTCTGGACAAATACCTCCCAATCCTCGGAAACTACATCAAGCGTTGTCCTCACCATTAATTCCTCATCCGGCGTGGCCCCTATGGAAGTTAGTTGGTCACAAATCTCCTTCAATCGACCGAGGAAGACATCTATCTGCTCTCCCTTCTACATCTGGTATGCCCTTAGCTGATTCTCCAAAAGCATCTTCCTCTACATGGAAGTATGCTAGTACGATGTCTTCATATCGTCCGAAATCTCCTTTGTCATTTCCTTCTTGGAAATATTAGTACCACATGATCCTTGACCACATCAAGGATGACACACTTTGCCTTAGCCATTGCCTCCTCGTACCTATCATTTGCTAATGGGTCAACTGGGATAGCCATAGTTCTCAAGGCGAAGCCCTTGATGCGATGTTTGTCTAGCATGGACAAGATCCTGACCTTCCAGACCACAAAGTTGGACGCTCCGTCCAGCCTATCTTGATCTCTCAGCCCATTCACGGCCATCTCTCTACTCTTCTTTGTCGACTCCTCTGAATCTCTCTACTTCCCACCTAGAAGTTCTCGGTTTGACTCCTACCGAGTCTCTCTACTTCATGTCTGGAAGTTCTCTTCTAGACTCCCTCTGAGTCCCGATTTCCCTCTTGGAAATCCTTCTGCCAATGTCAAGTTGCCCCATTCCAATCGTTTGTCCAACTGCAACACTGATCCAGATTCCTTGGCTAGAAATCCGCCTCGGCAGCAACTCCCTCCACCTTGGTCTTGCCCTGATAGGGGTACTGTTCTGACCACATTACCCCACCAGCTTCGCTCCACAAACTACCCACAACCTCCTATGTCCCAGCGACTAAAGGATTGAGCCTCTTGGCTCTGCGCAATTCGGGCACTGGCAGAACAGCTCCCTCAGCCAACTGCATCAGCCCACCTAGCCTCTGCGTCAGCCTGTTTCTACCCTCCTCAGCCTTTGCGCTGCCTCTCTCTGGCCCAGATTGATGAGGCAGTCCCTCTACGTCACTTCTTCCTCTTTTGCTTTCTACAAGGATCAGCTTTGTCACTCGGGACAACTGAATCTGTTGCTCTGCTAAGTTGATGCCTTTAGTTATCCTGTGATCTGCAACCACACTCTGATACCATGTTGAATTTTCTAAGTCTATCCGTTAGAAAATTAATCTATATTCTGTTGGTTTATTTCTTCTACTTGTTTAAATTCGAACAAGTTATTTAATAATTTAAATACCAAAATAAACACAATACAATCACAACATCTACAAGTCATCAACTGAAAGAAAACAAGCAAACAAGTGACACCGTTATTTTTGGACAAATGTCCCCAGAAAAACCCAATGCGGGAAAACCAGTGTAGCTATTCAGAGGGTTATATTATTATGCAGTCTATCTGAGTACAATTGGGTGCCTAAACGACTCACTCGACAGAGAGAAATACACGGCAACAATACCTCTATATTCAGAAACAGGTATTTAGAAAACCTGTCCCACAAAACTCTCTCTGGCACAACTGAAGCTCAGAGCTGGCCCTTCTAGCCTCTGCCTCAACCTTCTACTGACCTGTGTCAACCCCAGGACCCTTTGCATTAGCGCTCTGAGCCACTGCACAACCTCTGGGACCCTCTGCGTCACTCCAGCAGCGTCTGCGTGGATGACACAGTCCCTCTAGCCCTTTGTGCTGTCTCTGTTGGGCTTTGCGTAGTCTAGACTGGCTACTGCTCTCGCTCTCTCTGCGTCTGCGCTGGTCTCCTAGTATTGTCTCTGCCTCTCCGCCTTGTACTCACCGCCCCTCGCTGCTAATCACTGATTCAAGTTTGCTTAGCAACCCTGCTCTAGCAAAATGAATGACTGATCACTCTGGTGTATTCTCCAACTGACCCTCAAGCCTCTTCTTATACTTTTCTCGTTGGTCCATCAACGACCGAGATTAAATCTCTAATGAACGGCTAAAAGATTAGATTGGCTTGATCAATGACTTTTAGAACCTTCTAACCCAGTTTTATATTAATACCCATTAATATTTTATTTTCCCTAAGTTTAGACTTAGGAACTCCATTAAATATATTAATTATTTTAATATCTCCCAAACCGAGTACAATTTGTCCAAACCATTTCTGGGTCTTGGAGATCTCATGTTCTTTAGCCTCTCCACCAATTTTCATGGCTAGTGCACATCCAATGCTACCCCAAATCAACACTTTATGTGGACGACCTCTTTCTGACAGGTGCAGACCCTCTCATTCACAAATGTAAGGAGGAGTTGGCTTATGAATTTGAGATGAAGGACCTAGGCCCGATGCACTATTTCCTAGGGTTGGAGGTCTGGGAAAAGCTAGGTGAAATTTTCCTCTCTCAAGGAAAATATGTTGTGAAGATGTTGGAAAGATTTGGGATGGTGCTGCTGGACCTGAATTGGGAAATGCTTATGAGTATCGTCAACTCATAGGAGCACTGATGTTCTTGGTGAAATCTCGTCCGAACATATGTTTTGCAGTTAACACATTGAGCCAATACATGGTTGATCCTCATCATATACATTGGATTTCTGCCAAGAATGTTCTGAGATATCTTTGGGGCACAATAACTCATGGACTAAGATACACTACCGGAAATGTGAGGTTGCATGGTTATTTTGACTTTGATTGGGCTGGCAGTGTGGTGGATCGCAAGAGCACTTTTGGATGTTGTTTTTTTTGGGTTTTGCCTTGATATCGTGCATGAGCAGGAAGCAAGAAGCAGAAATCGATTGCCTTGAGCACCGCCGAGACCAAATACATAGCTACTAGTATGGCCTCTTGTGAAGCTATCTGGTTGAGGAAGCTCTTTAGTGAGTTGTTTGGACATGTGCTGCCTACAACCGTGATCCTTTGCGACAACGATAGTGGGATCTGATTATCAGAGAATCTTGTGTTTCATGATTTCTCCAAGCATATAGATATCATGTACCACTTTATCTGGGATATGGTACAACGAGGAGCAATAAGGCTCCATCACAATGGAACTGATGAGCAAGTCGATGATATTGTGATAAAGCCCCTAGGGAAGGTCAAATTCTTGGCCTTCCAAGAACGACTTGGAGTCATGGAGAGACCCTCTTATGAGGGTTTTGTATGAGATGGACATTGAGCTCTAGGAACTCCGGAGGGCTTAGGGTACTTCTTGGAGTGATGAGCAACCATAGGGTGAGTGGTTCAGCCTTCCCCTAGTGGTTTGTTGTGTACCAGGTGAGTGGTTTAGCCTTTCCCTGCGATAACCCTTGGCGACATGTAGGCAGGATGAGTGGTTCATCCTTCTCCTTTTGAGACATCCTACCCATGCAGTCGAGGTCTCATGGGAAGTACCTCTCATCTGGCCAATGAGTAGGAAAATGAGGATAGTGACCATAGTACTACCGATGGACGCATCGTCTACTACCATACTCCCTATGCTAGGATGACCGATATTGATCTGGGATCAATTGGAACTGACTTCGGGTTAGTAAGAGTGGTATGAGACACTCTCTTTTCATTGGAACTGACTTTGGGTCAATAAGAGTGGTATGACACACTCTCCTTTGATTGGGACTGACTACGGGTCAGTAGAGAATGTTATGATGCATTCTTCATCACTTCTTCTTCTTCATAGTTCAGTAGAGCAGAGAAGTGCATTGATGGCAAAGATAGTACATATTGGCAAATGGATTAGCAGATGGAGTTCTCCTTAGTTGAGAGGGAGTGTTAAAATTGGCAACTAGGGCCAAACTCCACATGGGTCATCTTATTTATGATAGCTTATATTTTTCTAGAGTTCCTCTCTCCGAGAGGTGTAGGATTGATCTAAGGATCATCCGATTCTGACATGTACAAATGAAGTTATGAATTTATTTTGATTATGGTCCAATTGTCAAGGTTGGCCAGAAAACTTATGTAGGCTCAGAAGCCCAATAGTCATGTTTATTCATCCTCAACGTTGCATATAAATAGAAGGCAACTTAGCCTCATTTGGACACACTCATCTTCACACTTTGTTGATTTGGGGTGGCATCAGATGTGTTCTAACCATTAAAATTGGTGGAAAGGCTAAAGCACATGAGATCTCTAGGACCCAGAAATGGTTCGAGGAAATTCCACCCGGTTAGAGAGATATTAAAATAATTAATATTTTTAATGGGGTTCCTAAGTCTAAACTTAGGAAAATTAAAATATTAATGGGTATTAATATAACACTGGGTGAGAATGTTCTAAATGACATGGATCAAGCCAAATCTAATCTTAGTCGTTCATTAGAGACTTAATCTCGACCATTGAAGACTCAACAGGAAAAGTAAAAGAGGAGGCTTAAGGGTCAGTTGGAGATACACCAAGATTGATCAGTCAGTTTGATTTTCTGAAGCGAGGTTTGTTGAGAGAAATCGAACAAGTGATCTGAGTTGCAGCGAGGGGCAGTGAGTACATAGCAGAGAGGCAGAGATAGTGCCAGAGGACCAATGCAGTGATTGAGGAGGCTACGTAGAGCCAGCAGGAGCCATGTAGAAGGCCAGAGAGACTGCACAAAGGCTAGCGGGGCCGACGTGGGTGACGCAAAAGGCCAAATACATGACACAGAGAGGCAGAGGGCTGACGCAGGGGATTCCAAAGCAACGCAGAGGCTAGCGGGGCTGACTCAGAGCCTTCGAGAAGTGTTGAAAGGATTTTCGTGGGGCAGACTTGTGGAATATCTGCTTCCGAAGAGAGGTATTACTACCAGATAGAAATCTCTGTTGGGTGAGCCAGTTTGGCACCCTAGTTGTACTCGAGAAAGTTGATTAATAATAAAACCCTCAAAATTGTTGCACCGATTGTCCTGCATTGGGTTTTTCCGGGGACAATTATCCAAAAATAACGGTGTCCCTTGTGTGATTATCTATTCTTTCAATTGATGATCTGTAGATGGTTGAGACTGCATTTGTGTTTATTTTTAGTATTTATATGGTTAAATAACTTGTTAAGGAATAAACAAGTAGGTGAAATAAACCAGATAATGCAAGAAGAATTCCTAACGAGTTAGACTTAAAAATTTCAACATGGTATCAAAGCGTTGCGGATCACAAGAGAATTGAAGGCACTAGCTAAATCAGAAAATTTGTAGCAGAAACAATTGTCTAGAGAGACATTGTTGTTCCTAAGCAGAAGGCAGCAGAGAAGAAGTGATGCAAAGAGCCGTTGATTTGGGGTAGCATCGCATGTTCTCTAGCCGTGAAATTAGTGGAGAGGCTAAAGCACACGAGATCTCCAAGACCCAGAAATGATTTGGGCAGATTCTACCCGGTTAAGGAGGTATTAAAATAATTAATATTTTTAATGAATTTCCTAAGTCTAAACTTAGGAAAAATAAAATATTAATGGGTATTAATATAAAACTGGGTTAGAAGGTCATTGTTGCCCTGTTTGATCAGCTTTGATTTTGCTGGTTAGGGTTTAGTTGTTGCTGTCATAAAATTACAGAATTATGTAATTGTACTATCTCTCTCTCTCTGCTGAATTATTGAAGAATATAAGAAGAATTGATCAAGGGTTTCCCCGCATTGGGGTTTGTCCCTAGCTAGTGCCACATATTGTGTCTCTTGTCTTGGCTTGTCTTCCACTGTTTACATTTATGTTCTATCTGCACTTTACTATCATGTTGATGTGATTGCAGTTCTAAAAATTGATATTGGGCTAATAAGAAAACTTGAAGTAAATTGCTCTTAAGCATAAAACATACCATAATTTAACACTTGGTCTTGGAGTGGCAAATAGGTCAAGGATCTTGGTCTTGGTATTCGTCAATTAGAATCTCTATAAGAAGAATTTGTGTGGGTTTTCCTCTCAAAGAGTGAGAGGTTTTGGCCCTAGTTGACAGCCTACATTTTCTGTCGCTTGTCTATTTATGTTCATGCATTGGTAGTTGTTTGATAAAGAAGAACACTAATAACCTAAGTAAAAGAAGATCCTAATTTGAAGAAGTAAAAAGCACTCACAAGCAGTTACTAATTTAAAAAAGTCACTTAATACTTGATGCCATATATTTCTCAACATTCGACTCCTTTCCTTGATCCTTTAGCTCCCAATCTTCAGCTTCTTGACAGTTCTGAAATTTCGGTCTCGCTGCAGTCATAATGATGCCCTAATCTTTTCACACATGTGAAAGACTCAGCCCTTCAACAATGCCAAAACTTTGATTTTTTCTTCTCCTTTGTTCTCCTTCTCTTTGCTAGGTATTAGGATCCTTCTTCTTCCTTGATTGAAGTACTTCTTGCTTGAATGTCTCTCCCCTAATGAGGTCGATGGTCTTCTTATATATATAGATCGAACAACCCTTTCATGAGGCCAACTTGTCACTTTGTAGGCTGACTTATCCTTGTCTTGTAAGCCGACTTGTCTTGGAGGAACTTTGACACTTTTATGACTCAAATAAATTTCTTTTACATGATACAAAGTGCCCAATGGGGTCTTTCATGTATGACAATGACTCAATTGACTTCTTGACTCAATGACAAAACCTAGAATCACTCAATGGGTGCTCGACCTACAAATAAAATGACCTTGAGAATAAAACCCATGCTTCAAAATAATACTAATAATTTTCATTCTCTCTTTACATCATGTTGACCACTACGTGTCAACTTCCCAGCAGTACACCCCCTTTTCTTCGCAAAAAAGGGATAGCGCTTGATCGACATGTCTGTGCCATTCGACAGTCATCGACAGCTTGATCAATTTATGTTGTAAACCCAGTCTGCATATTGAATTGTAAATAATCTTAGCAGAGTTGAGTCATGTATGTAAATTGCCGAGGTGGACCTAATTTTCTAGTGATAATCTACGTTCCGGAAGGTTTTTTGTCTCACCGATCTATGATCGGCAGAGTTTTCCTTCAGCCTAACCCCAAATCCGGAATGGATTTTGTCATTAGAATCTTAGGAGAATCCTAGTGTGTTAATCTGCTAGATTATAGTTGTGTCGCAGAACTGGGTGGTTTATGAGGGTCTATGTCAAATGGGTTCTCTCCCTTGAGATGTAAAGTTGTAAAAGTCATGATGTAAAGTGTCTTGAGGGTTAGAAAATGTTTTAATCCCCTCATAAGTCCTAAGTCCTAGGTCCTAGGTGATTTTTCCAAAGGCTAAGTTCGAGGATCCATTTAAAAAATAAATTAAAAAATAATAAATTAAAAATAATAAACAATAAAATTTATAAAATAAATTAAAAATAAAAATTTAAATAAAAATAATAAAATAAAGTAAAAACCTAAAAATAATAAAATAATAATATTTTTGAGTAAATAAATGCAGAATTTCAATTTTTAATGCATTAAAAAAATTCGACGGATAAGATTAAGAGATGTCTTGATCCTCATCGACGGTCGAGATCATTTTGACATGGATCACTCGAACTAGCTGTTGGGAATTTTTGCTTTAAATAGGGTGCTAGGGATCATTTGAGATCAGATTTGATCTGAGAATCTGGTGCTAAAGAAAGCTCTCCTGTAGTCAGTTTTTGTGCAATAAAGAAGACTTTGGGGTTAAAAATCTTGCTGGTGTTACTCTTCTGAAAATGCTGTAAGATTGTTCTATTTTTCTGCATAATTTTATTTTCAGCCATTAATGATAGCTTAATGAAGATTGATCTAGGCACGGTATCTTGTCTGATCTTTGGGGTTTGAATGATAGTTTAGATTCTGAAATATAGTGGCAGGTATCTCCATTTGATCGGGGTTTCATTATTGTTTTCTCCTTCCATGTTGATGGTTGATTTTAAGTTGTGCAAGAAATCCCTTTTTTTAGATTAACGGGCATTAGGGGAAGTTCTCGGCTGAACTAGCCAACTCCTAGGTTGTGTTTTCTGAAAGAGCCCAGCCAGTTCTTGATCCCGGGCTTATCATTCGAAATATTTTTTATGAATGCATGCAGGGTTTTCTGAAGCGTTTTACATTAAAATTAAAATTATGAAAATATTTATGTGGCATAATGAGAAATCTGGCTGTTTTAGAGCTTGCAGCTTGTGAATATTGTAATTATTTAGTTAGGGTTTTCCGTTTCGTTTCTTGCATATATTATTTTTGGGTTTTCCGTTCTTTATTATTGCAGGCTGCAGGTGTGAAAAGAAATTTTTTTTTTGTGTGAAGCCAGATCTGGCCCCAGAAAATAGCCTTTGCAGGTGCAACGTTTTTGCAATCCAGGGTTTTAAATTTTTATTTGGAGAAAAGTCTGCAGGGATTTCATAAATAAATCTGAGACAATTTAATCTGGAATTTTTGGGGGTTTCATCGAGCTGCAATTTTCTTTGTTTCCCAGAATTATTTTCAGGTTAATTTTGCCTTGGGTTTTGTATTTCACGCAGCAGTCTCATTTCATCAACGTTGCTGCCATTTCTCCCGCTGTCCATTATCCATCTGCAAATGACAGCTTCATCATTCCAAGCGATTTCTCATCCCTATCCACACAAAATCCCTACATCCCCTCTCGCAGCTCTTCTCAGAACTTCGCAGTTGTCATCTCGCAGCCATTTTTTTCAACTGCGTGGCTACTCATTTTTTCTACCTTTCCGCTATCTCTTCCACGCTTATCTGCAGTCCCTCGTACGCTGGTTGATATCCTGCCTATGCTGCCTGCATCCTCATTCTGATACCTGCAAAACACACTGAAATCACGCAGTTAGCATTCCACTGCGTCCTCAGGCATCTACCTACGCACCTGTACTCACCATGTCCTTCTTCCTTTCGATTTTTTTTTCTTACGCTGCAGCCTTCCTAAACCTGCGCTCTGTTGTATCGCGTCATTCCTCCGCTTGCCCTCATCGAACCCGCACCATCACGCTGTTGTGTTCTCATCCGCTGTAGTCTTCTCCCCGTCCTTGTTCTACAGCTTGTCCAAATCCTCTCTGTCGTCGAACTTCCAACGAACCTGCAAAAGAAAACGACAACAGTACCCATTCGATTTTCATTTGACTAGGCGTTTGTCATTTTTACGATTAGGATTAAGATAAATACATTTCTCATCGATTTTTCATTCTCGTTTTCTTTTTTTAGTTAGGTTAAATGCATACATTTTTAGGTTCATGAATTTAGCTTAGGGTTTTCGTTCTAGAATTAGAATTAAATTTCATTTTGTATTATTTTAAATCCAATCAAAAAATCATAAATGTTTTAAAAAAATAAAAAGATTTTTGATTTGTTCTTTTCAGCTTAACTTTTAAAAAAAAATTAAGTTTAAATTTTTTTTGTTAGTTTAATTTAGATTAGACTTAGATTTTAAGTTTTGTTTCATTATAAAAAAAAAAATCATAAAAGGTTTCAATTTTTTATTTTTTGGTTTCATTTTTTTTTTAATTTTCAAAAAAAAAAAAAAAAAAAAAATATATATATATATATATATATATATATATATATAAATTAATTTTCATTTTCTTATTAGGTGTTAGATTAGAATTTAGATTTAATTTTTATTTTTGTCACAGTTTGGTTAAGTTTCATTTAGAACAAATAAAAAAATATATATATATAAAAATATAAAATATAAAAATAAAAAAATTTCATAAAACATAAAAAGTTCTTTTTTTTTATTAGACTCTAGTTTAGTTTA
The DNA here is from genome assembly GCA_031772625.1 of Pinus tabuliformis. NCBI lineage: Eukaryota > Viridiplantae > Streptophyta > Pinopsida > Pinales > Pinaceae > Pinus > Pinus tabuliformis. Next base: position 846,939,525 of record CM062811.1, read on the forward strand.
ACATTTTGTTTAGGATTTGTTAGGTTTTAATTTCATTTAGATTTTAATTTAGTTTTATATTAGTTTTAAATTTAGTAAAAAAAAAAATTAAAAATTAAAAATTAAAAATAAAAAATTTTAGTCCTTAGTTTTTTACTTTTGATTTTATTTAGCTTAGAATTTAGATTAGATTTTAATTATTTCAAATTTTGTTTACTTTAGTTTTAGTCTAGATTTGAAATTTAAATTTTGTTTTAAAAATATAACAAAAAATTCAAAAAATAAAAAATAAAAAATAAAAAATTTAACTTTAAAAGGCATAAAGAGTTTCCTTTCCTTTAGTTTAGATTTTAGTATTTAGATTTTTGATTTAAAGTTTCTTTTAGTCTTTAGATTTATTTTACTTGAAAAACATAAAAATATTTTTGGAAATATTTTGCCAGATTCAGTCTTGGCTCAGGGATTTCTTAGGTTTCATCTTTTTTGCTGAGGCTAAAATTTTGATGTGGGAATTAATGTTTAAACATGCTTTAATGTTCATTTGAAGATTAACTACATGAATGTGATCTCTGGTTAGCTTTTTACGTGGTTGAAGCACTTTATCTTTCGAAATTTTAATTGCTGGAGTATCATTAAGTCATTAGCATTTATTGATTATCTCACATGTGGTTAAAGTTAATCTCTGTTGTTTGATGGTAAGACGATTGTTAATGAGTTCATATCTCTGCAGCGTTTGATAAATAATCGTTTAATCATTTATTCTATAAGGCATTGGTCTTTTAGCTTAGCAAAATCAATTTAGTGCTTGTTTCTTCGTGTCTCCCAACCCAACTGGTCCACAGTTGGTCTTCGTCATCTCATAGGGTCTACCCCCCTTAGCCGCGGGAGACAGGCTTAAACAGAGAAATCGGGGATCAGGGTGACAGCCCCCGGTCTGAGCGTTGTCGTGACAATCTCTGCGACAAATTTTTTGGCACCGTTGCCGGGGACAGAGTTTTTTTGTCCTTGGTTTATTCGACATTCATCTTCTCTTTTCTCATCATTCTCTCATCTTTCTCATCTCACATTTGAGTTGGCAGATTCAACATTTTTCGGCGTCATCTCATCTTTTACGCCATTCATTAGCCTGTCACACAGCCAACATTCTTTGGCATGTTTTGATCTTTTCATCACCTTATCTTTCGTCATATCAGCAACTTCTCTTCGATTCATTTCGGTGGCGACTCCATTCCATTTCTTTTATTTTTTCCCAGGCAAGAAGCCTTCCTCATATCTGCTTGTTGGTTGATTTTTTGGATCCTAAAATTAGATTCATTGTTCAAGTGGCGACTCCACTTCTTTCATCTCTAAATTTTCTTGAGCAAAAATCTCTTTCTATCATCCATTTGATCCCTTATTATTCATCATGGATTATTCATTTAAACCATGTCATTTTACTGATAATCTCCATGATTTTCCGAAAGAGGCCATTTCTAAATTATTTAAGTTCTCATGTGGTGATTCGGTCGCTGTTAAACAGCATTTAAACAGGTTTACTTGTGTAATGATCATATATTGTAGACTTCCTCAATATAATCATGAAGATGTCAAGATGCGTCTATTTGTCCATTCTTTAAAGGGTGATGCTTTGAACTGGTTTAATAGTTGTCCTGAAGATTCCTTCATTTCTTTGCAAGACATTGTCGATGCTTTTAAAGATAGATATGGTGATCCAGATAGCTCGCCTTGTGCCCCTAAAATTGTGCAACAAAATGAAAGTAATCTTGTAAAAGGTCCAGTTGTCCAAGACAATTCTTCATATCAGATTGTCTCCCCAATAGCTAGCAGATTGTTCCTGGTTTCGGTCAACTTCATAAAGAAAGTTTGAATAGACTCGTCTCGGCCCTTCTTCATATTCTTCAACTTGTTCTTGAGGAATAGCACTTGGTTCACATTGTTTACTCGGAACATAAGTATCAGTTTGTCATACATCTCCTTGGATGTGCCTAGTTCAGATATGTAGGCAACCAGACTCTTATTTATGGATTCCCTGATCAGCAGTTTTGCTCTGATTTCTCCCTTCTTATACTTGTGTTTAACAGCAGCTGAGGCATTTGATGGAGGTTCTTGAATCTTCCCTGTCACATGATCTAGGAGATCATGATCTTCTAATTTGAGATCTAATAACATCTTCCAGGCATGGAAGTCATCACTTTCAGTCAGCTTGTCATTCTCCCTGAATTCAAGCTTAGAGGAATCCATTTCCTTCGATGATGATTGCTATAGGTAGAGTTTGTCTTCACCTCAGCTCTGATACCATGTAAAGTTTTGTAGATGTTCTATGCTAAGAGCAATTTCACTTTTCTCACAGCAATCATACAAGTAGATAAGCAAAATGCAGATAGAACATATAAGCAGATCTTACAGAAGACAAATCAGAAACAAGAAAAATGTATGTGTTTGTTTCGGCGGTCAACAGGATGCTTCAACCAGCAAAGTCTCCTTTGGTCAGCCAGCCCAGCATGTGTCACAACAACCCTCCAACCAGTAGATGAGTCAACCCAAGTCAGTTCTACAAAAGTCAACGCTGTCCTGAAAAGTCAACGCAGGGGCAGCAAGCTAAAAGTCAACGCAGCAGCAAAACGGTCAACCCTTTGACCTCGATTTTTGTGCCAAGTAGTATGGCCTTCAAAAATCGAACCTCCCACAAGTTTTCAGCTTGTTTGGACCAAGCGTTGACCAAAGTCAACGCTGGTCAAACTTCTGCGAAACCCTAGCAGCAGAAAAATCCTCTTCGTCCTTCCCACGTGTGGCTGAAATTCGTCCTCCAGGTAGCTCGTACTTTTTAGGATGAGAGAGGAAGATGTGAGTTGTGTTGTGATCAAATTCTCTCCAACTTTTCCTGTATATATATATCCATCAATGAGGGTGTGTGACACATCTGTTGGGCATGTGAGCCTACATTACAAAACTGGCTGACCTTTGCACATATAATTTATTAAGAATAATAAATTCAAAATATAAGTTCTGCTCATCGGATTAAGACTATTTTTATATGGATTTTACACCTCTCAGAAAGAGGAATCCAACAAAAATATTAGCCTCTTAATCTGAGCATCAGAACATGGAGTTTGGACCTAGTTGTCCAAATTTAACAAGATCATAGTAGTGTTGACAATGAAAAGGAAGATCATAAGCAAATTATACAAGATCTATTGCTACTGGTAAGAAATATGGAGATAAATCAAACTAATTACGCCAATGATGTGAGAACTTTATGAACTCACCTGGAAAAACGTAATAGGGAGATGGAGATCATGCAAAATCAACATAGTAAGGAAATTGAAACCATGAAGATTAATCATGACACAGAAATTAGTTTTATGCAAAGCAAGATGTCAGGCTTAGAGGAAAATATGACGACCATGCAAGCAAATCATAAGAAAGAGATAAACTCTATGCAGCATTGCTTGATGACCATGGAAGAAGACCATGCCAGGGAAATCAGTGCTATAAGGGTTGAACACTCTAGTCAGATAGACGCCATTAAAATACAGTTTCAGAAATTTCAACAGCAATCGAAAGATGAAGGAAACCAGGAAAAATCAATAGATCAAAAGCCTTCTCATCCACTGCAACAAGCTCCATCTTACTATGAGGAGGTCATTGGTTTGATTGAAAGGTGGTTAATTGAAGGTGATCCAGATAGAATTAAAAATGATAAAGATCAGATGCAGGATAAAGAAAGACATGTCACGCATATCTTACATACTTCATCTGATAACTTTGAAGCAGAAAGTTCCATGTCATCAATGATGCAACCTGCCAAGAAGAAAAAGTGCAAAAGAAAGAGAATGAGAAGAAGATTTGATGCATCAGACAGCCGCGAGCAGCTTGATTTTCGGATAGGAAAAAGTCCTACCATATGTAGAATTGGACATGGCACATCCGACAAGCAGCCGACAGATTTGCCTGAAAGCAGGCAAATGCTCAGTATACACTATATTGAACATATCTGATGCCATTGGGCATCCCCTGTATTTCTAACCTTACTCCTTGTTTCAGCATTTCTATTTTAGGATTAAGATTCACCTTTCATGTTACTAGATAGTTAATAAATGAAGAGCTTATATTTTTCCTGTGCTTAACGTTATATGATGATTTTTTGGATGGACGCTACTTATGTTTTGTTGTGTGTTGCATGGGTGCAGATTCTGGATTCTCACATTCCTACAGTGCAGCAACGTGTCCCCAAGTGGAGCCAGATGTTGACCACTACGTGTCAACTTCCCAGCAGTACACCCCCTTTTCTTCGCAAAAAAGGGATAGCGCTTGATCGACATGTCCGTGCCATTCGACAGTCATCGACAGCTTGATCAATTTATGTTGTAAACCCAGTCTGCATATTGAATTGTAAATAATCTTAGCAGAGTTGAGTCATGTATGTAAATTGCCTAGGTGGACCTAATTTTCTAGTGATAATCTACGTTTCGGAAGGTTTTTTGTCTCACCGATCTATGATCGGCAGAGTTTTCCTTCAGCCTAACCCCAAAGCCGGAATGGATTTTGTCATTAGAATCTTAGGAGAATCCTAGTGTGTTAATCTGCTAGATTATAGTTGTGTCGCAGAACTGGGTGGTTTATGAGGGTCTATGTCAAATGGGTTCTCCCCCTTGAGATGTAAAGTTGTAAAAGTCATGATGTAAAGTGTCTTGAGGGTTAGAAAATGTTTTAATCCCCTCATAAGTCCTAAGTCCTAGGTCCTAGGTGATTTTTCCAAAGGCTAAGTTCGAGGATCCATTTAAAAAATAAATTAAAAATTAAAAAATTAAAAATTAAAAAATTAAAAATAATAAATAATAAAATTTATAAAATAAATTAAAAATAAAAATTTAAATAAAAATAATAAAATAAAGTAAAAACATAAAAATAATAAAATAATAATATTTTTGAGTAAATAAATGCAGAATTTCAATTTTTAATGCATTAAAAAAATTCGACGGATGAGATTAAGAGATGTCATGATCCTCATCGACAGTCGAGATCATTTTGACATGGATCACTCGAACTAGCTGTTGGGAATTTTTGTTTTAAATAGGGTGCTAGGGGTCATTTGAGATCAGATTTGATCTGAGAGTCTGGTGCTAAAGAAAGCTCTCTTGTAGTCAATTTTTGTGCAATAAAGAAGACTTTGGGGTTAAAAATCTTGTTGGTGTTACTCTTCTGAAAATGCTGTAAGATTGTTCTATTTTTCTGCATAATTTTATTTTCAACCATTAATGATAGCTTAATGAAGATTGATCTAGGCACAGGTATCTTGTCTGATCTTTGGGGTTTGAATGATAGTTTAGATTCTGAAATATAGTGGCAAGTATCTCCATTTGATCGGGGTTTCACTATTGTTTTCTCCTTCCATGTTGATGGTTGATTTTAAGTTGTGCAAGAAATCCCTTTTTTTAGATTACCAGGCGTTAGGGGAAGTTCTCGGTTGAACTAGCCAACTCCCGGGTTGTGTTTTCTGAAAGAGCCCAGCCAATTCTTGATCCCGGGCTTATCATTCGAAATATTTTTTATGAATGCATGCAGGGTTTTCTGAAGCGTTTTACATTAAAATTAAAAATCTGAAAATATTTATGTGGCATAACGAGAAATCTGGCTGTTTTAGAGCTTGTGAATATTATAATTATTTAGTTACGGTTTTCCGTTTCGTTTCTTGCATATATTATTTTTGGGTTTTATGTTCTTTATTATTGCAGGTTGCAGGTGTGAAAAGAATTTTTTTTTTTGTGTGAAGCCAGATCTGGCCCCAGAAAATAGCCTTTGCAGGTGCAACGTTTTTGCAATCCAGGGTTTTAAATTTTTATTTGGAGAAAAGTCTGCAGGGATTTCATAAATAAATCTGAGACAATTTAATCTGGAATTTTTGGGGGTTTCATCGAGCTGCAATTTTCTTTGTTGCCCAGAATTATTTTCAGGTTAATTTTGCCTTGGGTTTTGTATTTCACGCAGCAGTCTCATTTCATCAACGTTGCTGCCATTTCTCCCGCTGTCCATTATCCACCTGCAAACGACAGCTTCATCATTCCAAGCGATTTCTCATCCCTATCCACACAAAATCCCTGCATCCCCTCTCGCAGCTCTTCTCAGAACTTCGCAGTTGTCATCTTGCAGCCATTTTTTTCAACTGCGTGGCTACTCATTTTTTCTACCTTTCCGCTATCTCTTCCACGCTTATCCGCAGTCCCTCGTACGCTGGCTGATATCCTGCCTACGCTGCATGCATCCTCATTCTGATACCTGCAAAACACACTGAAATCACGCAGTTAGCATTCCACTGCGTCCTCAAGCATCTACCTACGCACCTGTACTCACCATCTCCTTCTTCCTTTCGATTTTTTTTTCTTACGTTGCAGCCTTCCTAAACCTGCGCGCTGCTGTATCTGCGTCATTCCTCCGCTTGCCCTCATCGAACCCGCACCATCACGCTGCTGTGTTCTCATCTGCTGTAGTCTTCTCCCCGTCCTTGTTCTGCAGCTTGTCCAAATCCTCTTTGCCGTCGAACTTCCAACGAAGCTGCAAAAGAAAACGACAACAGTACCCATTCGATTTTCATTTGACTAGGCGTTTGTCATTTTTACGATTAGGATTAAGATAAATACATTTCTCATCGATTTCTCATTCTCGTTTTCTTTTTTTGGTTAGGTTATATGCATACATTTTTAGGTTCATGAATTTAGCTTAGGGTTTCCGTTCTAGAATTAGAATTAAATTTCATTTTGTATTATTTTAAATCCAATCAAAAAATCATAAATGTTTTAAAAAAATAAAAAGATTTTTGATTTGTTCTTTTCAGCTTAACTTTAAAAAAAAAAAAAATTAAGTTTAATTTTTTTTTGTTAGTTTAATTTAGATTAGACTTAGATTTTAAGTTTTGTTTCATTAAAAAAAAAAATCATAAAAGGTTTCAGTTTTTAATTTTTTGGTTTCTTTTTTTTTTTTTTTCAAAAAAATATATATATATAAATTAATTAATTTTCATTTTCTTATTAGGTGTTAGATTAGAATTTAGATTTTATTTTTATTTTTGCCACAGTTTGGTTAAGTTTCATTTTAGAACAAATAAAAAAAAATATATAAAAATAAAAAAATTTCATAAAACATAAAAAGTTTTTTTTTTTTTATTAGACTCTAGTTTAGTTTAACATTTTGTTTAGGATTTGTTAGGTTTTATTTTCATTTAGATTTTAATTTAGTTTTATATTAGTTTTAAATTTAGTAAAATAAATAAATTAAATTAAATTAAAAATAAAAAAATTAAATTAAATTAAAAATAAAAAAATTCAGTGCTTAGTTTTTTACTTTTGATTTTATTTAGCTTAGAATTTAGGTTAGATTTTAATTATTTCAAATTTTGTTTACTTTAGTTTTAGTCTAGATTTGAAATTTAAATTTTGTTTTAAAAATATAACAATAAAAAATTCAAAAAAAAAAAAAAATTTAAACTTTAAAAGGCATAAAGAGTTTCCTTTCCTTTAGTTTAGATTTTAGTATTTAGATTTTTTATTTAAAGTTTCTTTTAGTCTTTAGATTTATTTTACTTGAAAAACATAAAAATATTTTTGGAAATATTTTGCTAGATTCAGTCTTGGCTCAGGGATTTCTTAGGTTTCATCTTTTCTGCTGAGGCTAAAATTTTGATGTGGGAATTAATGTTTAAACATGCTTTAATGTTCATTTGAATATTAACTACATGAATGTGATCTCTGGTTAGCTTTTTACGTGGTTGAAGCACTTTATCTTTCGAAGTTTTAATTGCTGGAGTATCATTAAGTCATTAGCATTTATTGATTATCTCGCATGTGGTTAAAGTTAATCTCTGTTGTTTGATGATAAGACGATTGTTAATGAGTTCATATCTCTACAGCGTTTGATAAATAATCATTTAATCATTTATTCTATAAGGCACTGGTCTTTTAGCTTAGCAAAATCAATTTAGTGCTTGTTTCTTCGTGTCTCCCAACCCAACTGGTCCACAGTTGGTCTTCATCATCTCATAGGGTCTACCCCCCTTAGCCGCGGGAGACGGGCTTAAACGGAGAAATCGGGGATCAGGGTGACAGCCCCCGGTCTGAGCATTGTCGTGACAATCTGTGCAACAACACATCAAATACATAAAAACATCATTACATTAGACATTATGAAGACGAAACCTAGTTACACATTTCAACAGTCCCTCTTAACTAGGGAGGTATTCATAATCCATATAAGGTACTTGGACATTCTCACATTGAGGAATTCTCATAAGAAGTGTCAAATTGGTAAGCCATCTCATAAGCTATTTATTCAGCTTATATCAATGCATCTCATCATATCAACCAATGTTGTCATATAGCAAGCCCCTTGACTAACATCTCTATCTCTCCACAGAATAGAGCACAATGTTGGGGAGAAAATGACTTATAGACACCATCATCATTGTCTTTGAAGGCACATACCCCATCTGGATGTTCACAAGGAATGTGCTTCTAGGACCATTCCCATCTTGGATTAGCACATCCTCATGGAATTTCCTCTTCAACTACTCTTACCTATTGGATGCCTTACCTCATCCTCAAAGAGTATCGGAATCAAACTCAGATGCTTACCCAATCCGCCATTCTTTCTTCATAACATGGAGACAGGAATGATGTTCATTCCTATAAAAGGAATATACCCAAGCTCCCTCTTAACAAGGGACATGTTATCAACAACAACTCTCTTCGCTGGAGATACAATCAGCTGCTTGTAGGGCTCCTTCTTCTGGCATCATGTCACGAACTTCAATGTCTTCATCATGGAGCCTTCTTCTTCTTTGTGGGGCATTGACCATCTTCTTCATCACTTCCCTTCAACGAAACATTATGTTGAACAAATAGTCATGTCATCCTTCTATTCATTGGGGAGTGATTTTCTAGTCCACATCTGGGTATCCTTCATAGTTCATACAACTACCTCTTCCAAGTCATCATTCTTCCAGGATCTTCGATCCAATCTCATGAGTGCTAGTTGTAGGTGACTTTCCACAACCTTCTTCCGGTAGCCTTATTTCAACCCAACCAGATGTTTTCTCAAAAATAAAAATGAACATCAAATCAACATTACCTCTTTATGATGGCCTTTCGGCATGACACTAGCTTCTTGCAACATCAACATCCCGCACATGCACGAATCCATCTCCAAGACATACACTACCAAGGTTTTTCTTTTTCCAACATATCAAGGTCTTCATGCCTTCTTCATGGAGATGTCAGATCTAATCCTTCTTGATATCAGATGTTGAACACTTATCTTTCTCACAAACTCTTCTTTAATATTGCTTCTTTAGGATCTTCTATATATAGTTCCTTCATTTTAGGAACCATAGTTGCTAACCTCCTCATATTCTCCATGAGGTCATATTATGTTGATTTCATCTTGTCAATGTGTAGAAGAGTTCAATGCATATTATTTTCATGCCTTGATGCAATATTCTAACGGAAGAGTTTCTTCTTCATGCTCATAAGATGGAGCATTCTAACCATTTAATCAGCAACCATATGACTCTATGTATCTATTACCAAATATATGCATACCTCTTCCTTCATGTGGTCATCTAGACTTCCTTCCAGCAACTTCCTTTCCTTACTTGAAGATGAAAATATGTCAAGTAACTTGACATGATGCATTCCTTCGTTACCATACCATCATTCTTATAAACAACGGATCCCACACAAGATGGAATGTAGACTATCATCAAGACACTTGCTTCTTCTAAGTAGAGGTGAACCTTTTAATGAATATTCCAATGGAGGATCTTGATGATCCTTATTTTGCAAAAGCTTCTTACTAATGATGATGATGTATGATGATCTCTTTATCTTTTATTCTGCTAGATGACTTCCTCCAACCATATAGACAGCTACGTCGGTGGTCCATTTATGCTTGCAATGAAGATGCCATGAGCTACTTCCTTTCTATCATGATGACTGTTATCCTTTCATGCCTCTATGATGATCTCATGTATCCTATCACACTTGTGATGCCTTCCATCACGACTGCTAACTTCTATGTGTTGAAATGAACTAAGTGAAAGAGGTTATCTCAGTCATAATAAAGATCTTTCAATTCCTCCTTCTTTGATTTCTTCTTTTCAGGTTCTTCTACTTTCTAGGTGATATGGGCTTCATTTCTCTCCTTTCTCTTCTTGTTGTCCTTCTTAAGTTTAGGACAATTTCTTTTGAAATGCCCATATTCATTACATTCATAGCATTGGATCTTTGACATATCAATTTTCTTGTGAAACTTCTTTTGAGGCTCAAATTTCCCAAATTTTCCTTTCTTCCTTGTCGATGCTACATATGCTTGTGTTGGTTCAGTTGATCCAACATCGTTCTTCACTTTTAATCTAGATTCTTCAATTTTGCATAATGACCACAGATCGCTAAATGGAGTGGTTTCCTTCTTCCCATAGATACTTGATACAAAATTCCCCCATTCATCAGGTAGTGCATTGATCACAATGGTGGTCATCTCTAGATCAAACATTACTTCTCAAAGTTCTTGTAGTTGGTCTCTAATTTCATATACCTTTATGAAATACGAAGCTATTCCTTCTTCCCTTGAGATTTTCATCTTGTATAGTTCAATTCTCAAAGATATGATTTCTCCTGCAATGCTCACAAAAAATAACTCCACTAATTCGTCATAGACCTCCTTTGTTGTCTTTAACTTTGCAATATAAGGGATGAGTGAATCCTTAATTGACTCTATGAGGATCCTTTGTGCCCTTATTTCCCCTTTCATGTATTTTTGATAGTGCTTGAGATTGTTCTTGAGATGGTTTGGTGATGGAGCCCTTTACATATTCAATAACTTCATTCTCCATGAAAATTAAATAATTTCTCTTCTTCCATTCAAGGTAGTTCGAGGTCCCAACCAATTTATTGTTCTCCTTGCATAATGAAGTCATTTGATTTGTAGATTGAGACATAAAATATAGAATACTTACCTGTCAAGTGAAGATGCTCCTTGAAGATGTTAACAATACTTACCTAATGAAGATGTCTTCTACTAGATTCTGAGAGATGTCTTTCCTCAAGTATGCTTGAAATGTGATCCTTTCTTCAATGAGAGGAAGATCACCTTGATTTCTTTGATGATGATGGCAATGCTTCTTCTTGCTTCCTTTGAATGTAGAAATGTAGAGTGTGGAGACTTCAAGTGTAGAATCCTTCTTTGATTGGAGGTAGGGTCTTTGAGGTCTTCTTCTTGTGATCATGTGATCCTTGTCCTTGTGATGTGATGGATGGTCCTTCTTGATGCCTTGACTATACTTGATGATATCCTTGTGCTCGACCCTTATGTGAACTTCTTCAATTGGATGATCTTCAAGTTGCCTCTTCATCTTGATGTTTTCACTTTAACTCTGATACCATGTTGAGAAATCTAGGGGCAGCTAGATTAGGTAATTTCTCGTACTTCTTTCAGATGTTCTTTTACTTAACTTGATGTTTTTGTTATTAGCTTCTTCTTTAACTTGATTATTAGTGTTTTCTATCATCAAACAACTACCAAACAGTGAAGATCAATGAGACAAGAGGACACAAAATGTAGGCTGCTAGCCAGGGCCAAAACCTCTCTTGAGAGGAAAACCCACAAGAATTCTTCTCTTCTATAGAATGTTTAGATGATGAATTCCAAGATCTAAGACTCAAAAACAAGACCCCTCCAAGACCAAGTCAAGTCTCCTTCTGATGATCTTTTCTTTACAAATTCAATGCCAGTCAAACTTACTTCCCAACTTCAATTTTCGGCCCTTCAGATTTCGGTCACTGCTTCAATACAACACTTTCCGGCCTTCCTATGGCTCCTGCAATTTCACACATGTGGGATGTCTTAGGGCAGAATTTGAATCGCTTTCTCCTTCACTTGAGGTGCTTCTACTTCCTTAGCAATTCAGCTCCTTTCCTTGATCCTTTAGCTCCCCAACTTTGGCTTCTTGACAGTTCTAAAATTTCGGTCTTGTTACAGTCACAGTGATGCCCTAATCTTTTCGCACATGTGAAAGGTTCAGCCCTAAAACAGTGCCAAAACTTTGATTTTTGCTTCTCCTTCATTCTCCTTCTCTTCGCTAGGTACTAGGCGCCTTCCTTGTTCGAACTGCTTCTTGCTTGAATGTGTCTCTCTATTCATGAGATCAATGGTCTTCTTATATATATAGGTCGAACATCCCTTTCATGAGGCCGACTTGTCACTTTGTAGGCTGACTTATCCTTCTCTTCTAAGTCGACTTGTCTTGGAGGGACTTCAATACCTTTATGACTCAAATAAATTTATTTTACATGATACAAAGTGCCCAATGGGATCTTTCATATATGACAATGACTCAATTGACTTCTTGACTCAATGACAAAACCTAGAAGCACTCAATGGACGCTTGACCTACAAATAAAATGACCTTGAGCATGAAACCGATGCTTCAAAAAAATAATAATTTTATTTCTCTCTTTACATCGAATACATAAAAACATGATTACATTAGACATTATGAAGACCGGACCTAGTTACACATTTCAATGAAAACAAGCCAAAAGTGAAACTGCTAGGGAAACCTGACAAGTAGCAAAGGTGGGCACTCCTTATGAGGACTTAAGGCTTCTAAAGAGATAATATTTTATTGGAGAAGTTGTTGAAGGAAAAGCTACAAAAGGAGATATATTGTCATTTGCCAAGGGCATGGTTGGACAATAGGATTTCCTTCCCCAGTACTTTGTTGAATGTCCTTTGAGAGAATTGGAAAAGGGCATTGGTTCAAGTTGAGGTTTCTCAACCTCTTCATTCTTTTCATGGATTATTAAGGTTTTGCAAGAATTGCCATTAATTTACATCTGGAACAATCTCTGCCAAAACAAAAGATTAGGGTTGAAGCTGTTAAACCTTCCCTAACCTTCAATGTAGAATTCAATTATTGAAGGATTTTGTTGCTGTAATGTCTATTGTTCAGAGAGCTTGTTGATGTCTTCTTTACCTATTGGTTACACGATATTGTTGGCTGTATTTTCATGGTTGTGACAATGCCTCTTTGTTTAAGGGTTCTCACTTTACTCTCGCATGTTCTGAACTCTGTTTTGGACTAATTATGGCACACCGATGACAGCTTAATTATGACTTCTCCATCATATTCAAATACCAATTGGATAGGCGCTAGTCTTTGTAGATTCTACCACCATCTTATTCTGAAAAAACATTTATTTCCTAGGGTATCCACCTTTGTGTCAAAAAAGAACCAGCCTAAAGAAAGAGAAAATATTGTGGAGATGGTCTTGGGCAATCTTCCTAACTGCCCCTACAGTGGCACTTTCTTAAAGGACTCTCTAACCTCTGAATTGCAAATTTGGGAAGTAACAATCAGCAAGAACATGACACCACATATTTTTAGCAAGATTACGCATCTCAAGTCACAACTAGCTTCCACGGATACTTCTTCCAGGTGAGAATTATTATGCAGTAGAAAAGAAATGACACTATGGTTATTTCTTCTTTATAGTCCAATAAACACACAGATAAAGCATTCATTAGAGGAAATCAAGACAGATTCACGCAAACCAAGAAGTGCCATCATATTGAAATAATCACAATAAAGAAAAGACAGTTCTATATGTGGGGAAAAATGGTTACAGGCTCGACTCATTTAGAATTAAGTGCAATGCTCTAATAATGAGTTGATATCAGAATCACACAGATCATGAAGTATGTTCAAACTAAATATTACCATCTAAAATAAAGGTACTGATTAACATAAAAGGGCAAGATAGATTATTGCATCTTTAGTAGCTAAATATGCGAACACTTTGGAAGCACCACAAAAATATGGCCTAAAAGACTAATAAAACTACAACAGATTGCAACAAGTCCCAGCAACTCAATTAATTTATTGCAAGCGCATCAGAGATCAAAATGTGTACCATGGGCCTTGAAGGGTAGTTGAAGGATATATTCACAAATTCAATGCGTCCCTCCAATTGCCGCAACTTCAAACCTGCATAGAGAAAAAACACTTGTACTTCAAAATGAACAAGAATAACAACTTTTTTCTGAAGATATTCCCTCTCCGTCATAAATCTGAAGACACTGTAAGAGGAAACATGCTCCTAGAAATATAAATATAATACAGATGCAATTCTTTATAATGTCTGCAAAGAGACTACATCCTAAGTAAAGATATAAAGTTTAAACTAATCCTCTTATATGAACTCCACAAAGAAATTCAGCAAATTTTCATCTGTAGAGCCTAATACTCAATTTCACAACACTAACCAATGGTTAGAAGATAAGAAGATCGCACAATTTTTAGTAGACACATCTACTGCTTTTTCTAGAAATAGTTGTATTGGATTCTAAATTTCTAAAACCTTCTGAAGATTTAACAAAATAAAAATGAAAAATAAACTCTAAGATGCAACTAGCAATGGGGCCTGAATGGCATCTTTTGAAAAAAGAATGAGGCCAGTGCAAGTCCAGGGAAAAGTTGGTAGAAAAGATACACCTCAGACCTAGCAGCAAAGCTGAAAGAACTCTATGTTATGCCCTGCAGACCCCAACCTGATGTTCCACCAAAAATCTGGAACGGGGGTGTTACCCCTCTTTCAGCAAGGGTACTCCAAAACTTGACCTCACCATATAAGCCCAAAGGATGTGCCCAATAGCCAGCCTTGTAAAGCTATGTGGGTGTGTGTTATCTTGTGAAAGTGACTCTTAGATCCCCATTGGTGTGTTGCGTACAGATTTTGGCATTTTTTATCACCTTGTTTTAACCCCTTTTATCATCAATTTTAGCTAAACTTCTTCCTTTTTACCCAATTCTGTGATGATAATGGTGTAAAATGGTTATAATAAAGGTAACCATCTTTCATAAAACAATATTCTCCTTTTATTTCATAAATATTAATTAGAAATGTTTATTAAGTTACTAATTTGTGAATCAGCAACTACAGGAATTCCTGTAATTATAGGACACCAGCAAAAGCAAAATTCCTGTAATCTGTCCAAGCTTTATGGGGTTCCACATCAGGCAATTTGATTCTGACACCTAGGATATGTTCAAAATATTTATCTAATGAAAAATTACCTATCTATCTCCTTCATAGCTGATTGCAACCCTCTAGTCAATAACTGGTCAACACAGCTAGTCTACTCAGCAATTCCCGCAATTAGTTCAGGAAATTATCATAATTTTCCACATCAGTTGGAATTTGAGCAACTGGAGCTAGAAATTTGTATGAGTCATGGAAGATCAAGAAGAGCTATAGCAGATCGCTATTTTTCCTTCGTAGATATTATATTTTTGCTTGAACATCTTAACTGACCCCATGTTTGGGTAAAGTCAGCTTTAGTTTAATAATTTTTGTATAAAAATAGATGAGCGAGGAAGAAACAGAGTTAGGCATGTATTTTTAGTTGTTATCTCTGAACAAGATTATTATTCTCTACTAAGTTTGTGAGCTACATTAATACAAGGAGGACTGCTCTGATATGGTGCATGATTTTCTTTAATTTCTGAGTATTTTCCTTGACGCCACATTCTAGGAGGGCCCACTAATATGTGTTGTAATGCTCTTTGTCATGTATTTTATCAGTTTTGTTATAGATATCTACGATGTGCATGCTTTTTTTTCCCTGTAATTATACAAATTCCTGTAATTTTTCTATAGTGATTCTGTAATTATACGAATTCCTGGAGAATTCTTGTAATTTTCCTATAGCATTTTAAATTTCCTATAATTAATACTTTGTTTTCCTGTAATAATATAGTTTTGGTGATAGAACGTAGGTAAAGGATAGGATTTAGCAGAAATTGATTATTGTTGTTTTTTAGAGTTATTATTAGAGTTAGTTAAAGTTAATAATGCTTAAAGTAATGATTAGAGTCATGATTGCAAGGATTTGAGTTTTGAATTTACACGTTGTTGTCGCACAGATTGTCTAGGCAGCGCGACAACGCTCAGACCGGGGGCTGTCACCCTGATCCCTGATCTCTCCGTTTAAGCCGTCTCCCGAGGCTAAGGGGGGTAGACCCTATGGAATAAAAGATGACCAACTGTGGACCAGTTGGTTGGGAAACACAGCAAGGCAACCTAGCACCTGATTGATTTTAGAAATTAATGTACCAGTGCCTTATGGAGTTAATGATTAAATGATTATTTATTATATGTTGCAGAAATATGAACCTTGTAAAACAATCATTTATCATCAAGCCATACAAGCTATTCAATAAACTCACAATGCTTTAATAATGATTCAGCAATTAAATTTATAAAGATTGAATTACATTAAACCACGAAATTTAAATGCTAACCAGCTCACGAAAAGATTCACCACTTTTCAATAGCTAATCTTTAAATAAACATTTAAGTGCATTTAACTATAGAAAAGTGGAACCACGAAAGACACCAAAAATGAGTTTTCAATTAGTCCTTTTCAAAAAAATCTAATTTTTATATATTTTTACATTTTTTTTAAATAAAACAAAACTAAACTAAGCAAAAATTAAAGTAAATGAAACCTAAAATTATTAACACTAAACTAAACTAAATGAAAAAGAAAATAAACTAAAACTAAAAAAAAAAAAAAAAAAACTAACTTTAAAAAAAAATCAAATATTAAACTAATCTAAACCTAAAATTTAATTCTAAAACTAAATAAAAGAAAACTAAAAATTTTCTATATGCCTTTTTCAATTTTTATTTTTTATGATTTTTGATATTGTTTAAAATCAAACTTTAAAAATTAAATCTAAATTTAAATCTAAATAAATCCTAAAAACTAACCCTTTTTAACTTTTTTCTTTTTTTTTAATTTTTTAATTTTATTTTTTATGAATGAAATAAAAAAAAAATAAAACAAAACTATTCTAAGCAGAAACTAAACTAAACTAAATCCTAAAAGAACTTTTTTATTTTTTTTTTATTTTAAAATTAAAAAATCAGAATAAAACTAAAATCTATTCTAAACTAAGACTTAGATTAATAAAATCAAAATTTAAATAAATAAATATATACAAAATCAAAAGTATACACAATACCTAACACATTAAAACGTAAAAATGTCTAAACTTAAAACCTAACAGGGAATCTAAAAAATGAAAATCGATTTTTTTTTTTTTTTTATAAAGATCATAATTTAAAATGAAAATAAAACTAAAATCTAAAACTAACAACAATCTAATTCTAGAAATTAAAATCTAAATTAAGAAAAAGCCTAACCTACAACTAAACAACGCATAAAAAAAAAAAAAGAACAGAAATTACACTACCATACGCATATCGAAATTTTTTTTTCTTGTTTTTTGCTGTTGTAATTTGCAGGTTGATGGCCGACTGCGCTATGGAAGATTGTTGCGCAGAGGCAAGGGCAAGGGACATAACGGCGCTGAGCTGACTGCGTGAAGGCAGCAGGTTTAGATGGAGGATGGGCGTGGGTATGATTGCAGTAAATGAGTAATACGCTGTGGAGAAAAGGATTGACGCAAGTTTAGTTTTGGACAGTAGCGAGGGCGCCACGGGGCTGAGGGAATGAGCTGAATGAAGCTGAGGCTTTGGCAGATGGATAACGCAGAGTTTTTGCAGGGATGGAAGCAAAGAAAGATGGAGAACGCTGGAGCAGATTGAGTGGCAGCATAAGGAAGAAAATGCAACAGAGAGAGAGTACTGCAAGTTTGATGGAGAGCTGAGAGAGAAACGACGGACAGATGGGCAAGAGGACAACAGGGTATGGACTGCGGGAGAGATGGAAGAATGCAGCTGCGTGAGGTGAAATGAAAGGCAGAGGAGCAGTGTAGAAAATAAATGGAGTAAGCTGCGTGAGTTTTGGAAGAATGCGTGGGAGCCAAGGGAGTTGTGTGGGGACTCTTTGCATGGAATGAGGACTTCAACGACAGCAAAGAAAGACTGTAGATGAGGACTTCGAAGATACGGCAGCGGGTTTGAGGAACCGTAGCGAGGGAGTGGGAATGAGGGTTTCGGAGGTGACTCCTGCAGATAGCTGAGAAGAAAAACGCAGAGGGACAAAACGCTGCCAATGGGAGAAAACTGCTTGGAGGTGAAGCAGCAATCCCACAATCCTTTTTTTTTTAATTTCAAAATTTTTCTATGAAATAAAAACCCTAAGCAACAGTGAAAAATGAAAACGCGGGTAGCAGACCCGTAGTCCAGAAACTTGATTGAAATTTTAAACCCTTCCTACTTCAGATTGCCTGATTGAAACCCCTGAAAATTTTTCAAAATCTGTACCTGCACCCTGCAAAAACCAAACACCCAGAAATAAAATGTGCAAGGAAGAAACCCTAAACCCTAACAAAAAAAACCAGCTAAATAATTACAGTAATTACAAATTAAAGGCTCTAAATAGCCAGATTTCTCGTTATGCCACAGAAATATTTTCAGAATTTTAAACTTAATGTGAGGTGCTTCAGAAAACCCTTTCATGCATCTGCAACACAATTTCTAATGATAAGCCCGGGATTAAAACAGGTTGGGCTCTTTCAGAAAACGCAATCCGGGAGTTGGTTGGTTCAGCCGAGAACTTCCCCTAACACCCGGTAAATTCAAAACTAAAGATATCCTGCACAACTTAAATCAACCATTAACATAGAGGGAGAAAACAACAGTGAAATTCAGATCAAACTGAGATGCCTGCCATTATACTTCAGAAATTAAACTATCATTCAAACCCTAGAGATCAGACAAGATACCTGTGCCTAGATCAATCTTCATCAAGCTATTATCAATGGCTGAAAATAAAATTATGCAGAAAAATAAAACATCTTACAGGATTTCAAGAAGAGTAACACTAGCAAGATTTCCAACCCCAAAGTCTTTCTTTATTGCACAGAAAATGATTACAAGAGAGCTTTCTTTAGCACTAGACTCTAAGATCGAATGATCTCAAATGACCCCTGACACCCTATAAAGGAAAAATTCCCAACGGCTAGTTCGAGTGATCTATGTAAACTAATCTCTACCGTCGATGAAGATCAAAATCTCTTTTAATCTCATCCGTCGAAATTTTAAATGCATTTTAATATATTAAAAAATTAAAATATTGCATTTATTTTCTCAAAATTTTGACTTATTATTATTTTATTATTTTATTTTATTTTTCAAAATTTTTTATTTCTTGTTTTTTTATTTATTTTTAAATTTTATTTTATTTTATTTTTTATTATTTTTATTGTTTTTTTTTTTTTTGGATCCTCAACTTAGCCTTTGGAAAAATCACCTAGGACGTAGGACTTATGGGGGGATTAAAACATTTTCTAACCCTCAAGGCACTTTACATCATGACTTTTACAATTTTACATCTCAAGGGAGAAAACCCATTTGACATAGACCACCTAGTTCTGCGACACAAATATAATCTAGCAGATCAAGCAATTTGTAATAAACTAACCAAATAATTAGGATTATTTCCAAATTACTTTTACATAGACTCCAAGTACACTAGGATTCCCCTAGGATTTTAATGACAAAATCCATTCTGGCTTTGGGGTTAGGCTGAAGGAAAACTCTGCCAATCATGGATCGATGAGACAAAAAACCTTCCAAAACGTAGATTATCACTAGAAAATTAGGTTTGCCTATGCAATTTACATACATGACTCAAATCTGCTAAGATTATTTACAATTTACACATGCAGACTAGATTTACAACATAACATGATCGGGTCGACGATGACTGTCGAATGGCACGAACACGTCGATCAAGCGCTATCCCTTTTGCGAAAAAAGGGTGTGTACTGCTATGGGTAGTTGACACGTAGTCGTCAACACCTGGCTCTACTTGGAGACACGTTGCTGCACTATAGGAATGTGAGAATCCAGAATCTACATCCACGCAACACACAACAAAACATAAGTAGCGTCCATCCAAAAATCATCATATAACATTAAGCACAGGAAAGATATAAGATCTTCATTTATTAACTATCTAGTAACATGAAAAGTAAATCTAATCCTAAAACATAAATGAAAATGTTGAAAAAAAAACAAGGAGTAGGGTTAGAAATACAAATGATGCCCCATGGCATCAGATGTGTTCAATAGTGTATACTGAGCATTTGCCTGCATTCAGGGAAATCTGTCTGTTGCTTATCGGATGTGCCATGTCCAATTCTGCATACGGTAGGACTTTTCCCTATCCGAAAATCAAGCTGCTTGCGGCCGTCTGATGCATCAAATCTTTTCTCATTTTCTTTTTCTTGCGCTTTTTCTTCATGGAAGGTTGTATCACTGATGACGTGGAACATTCTGCTTCAAAACCCTTAGATGAAGTATGTAAGATATGTGTGACATGTCTTTCTTCATTTTTCATCTGATCTTTATCGTTTTTAATTTTATCTGGATCACCTTCAATTAACCACTTTTCAATCGAACCAATGACCTCCTCATAATAAGATGGAGCTTGTTGCAACAAATAAGGAGGCTTTTGATCTGTCGATGTTTCCTGGTTTCTTTCATCCTCTGACCGCTGTTGAAATTTATGTACCTGTATTGTAATGGCATCTATCTGGCTAGAGTGTTCAACTTTCATAGTACTGATTTCCCTGGCATGGTCTTCTTCCATGGTCAATAACTTATTCTGAAGACATATCTGATTAGCTTCCATGGTCGTCATATTTTCCTCTAAGCCTGATAACTTGCTTTGCATAAAACTAATTTCCCTGTCATGATTAGTTTTCATGGTCTCAATTTCTTTAGCATGCTGACTTTGCATGTCGGTTACGTGATCAGAGTGTTTAATTTTCATGATTTCGATCTCCTTATCACGTTTTTCTAGGTGGGTGCATAAAGTTCTCATATCATTTGTGTAATTAGTTACAATTTTTTCTTGATTGATCCCCATATTTGCCGCATTAGTTCTTCTATAACTTGCTTCTGATTTTCCCTTTCATTGTCGACACTGATTTTATAATTTGTCCCTGCTTTTCCACTATCATGGATTTGATCTGCAATGGTACAGGTGGATGGCACATTCTGACATGAAGAAATATCTTGAAATCTTTCATCGACAGCTGGACCTTTTATAAGATTACTTTCATTTTATTGCAAAATTTTAAGGACACAAGGAGAGCAATCTAGATAACCATATCTATCTTTAAAAGCATTGAAAATGTCTTCTAAAGAAGTGAAAGAGTCCTCAAGACAATTATTAAACCAATTCAAAGAATCACCCTCTAAAGAAAGGACAAATAGACGCATTTTGACATCTTCATGATTATATTGAGGAAGTCTACAATACATGAACGTTATACGATAAAAACTCCATAAATGCCTTCTAACAGCGACTGAACCACCACCCGAGAACAAAGGTAATTTAGAAATGGCCACTTCCGGTAAATCATGGAGATGATCAATAAATGACATGGTTTAAACGAATAATCCATGATGGATAACGAGGGACCAAATGAATGATAGAAAGAGATCTCTGCTCAAGAAAATCAAGAGATGAAAGAAGTGGAGTCACCACTTGAACAATGAATCTGATTCTAGGATCAAAAGCAACAAACAAGCAGATATAAGAGAGGCTTCTTGTCTGGGAAAAATAAATGAAAAGAAATGGAGTCGCCACCCAAACAAGAAATGAACTGAAGAGTAGGTGCTGAAGGAACGATTAAACGATATGACCAAAGATAAGGCGATGAAAAGATCAAATGACGCCAAAGAATGTTGAATCTGCCAGCTCAAATGAAAAGATTCCAGATTCCAGATGAGAGAGAAGAATGAAGATGAATGTCATTGAAACACCAAGGACAAAAAAGCTCCTTCCCCGGCAACAGCGCCAAAAAAAGTTGTCGCACAGATTGTCTGGGCAGCGCGACAACGCTCAAACTAGGGGTTGTCACCCTGATCCCCGATCTCTCCGTTTAAGCCGTCTGCCGAGGCTAAGGGGGGTAGATCCTATGGAATAAAGGATGACCAACTATGGACCAGTTGGGTTGGGAGACACAACAAGGCAACCTAACACCTGATTGATTTTAGAAATTAATGTACCAGTGCCTTATGGAGTTAATGATTAAATGATTATTTATTATATGTTGCAGAAATATGAACCTTGTAAAACAATCATTTATCATCAAGCGATACAAGCTATTCAATAAACTCACAATGCTTTAATAATGATCCAGCAATTAAATTTATAAAAAATGAATTACATTAAACCACGAAATTTAAATGCTAACCAGCTCGCGAAAAGATTCACCAATTTTCAATAGTTAATCTTTAAATAAACATTTAAGTGCATTTAACTATAGAAAAGTGGAACCACGAAAGACATCAAAAATGAGTTTTCAATTAGTCTTTTTCAAAAAAAATTAATTTTTATATATTTTTATATTTTTTTTTAAATAAAACAAAACTAAACTAAGCAAAAACTAAAGTAAATGAAACCTAAAATTATTGACACTAAACTAAACTAAATGAAAAAGAAAGTAAACTAAAACTAAA
This sequence comes from Pinus tabuliformis, assembly GCA_031772625.1. Lineage (NCBI taxonomy): Eukaryota > Viridiplantae > Streptophyta > Pinopsida > Pinales > Pinaceae > Pinus > Pinus tabuliformis. The sequence goes on from CM062811.1 coordinate 846,962,000, forward strand.
AAAAAAAACTAACTTTAAAAAAATCAAATATTAAACTAATCTAAATCTAAAATTTAATTCTAAAACTAAATAAAAGAAAACTAAAAATTTTCTTTATGCCTTTTTCAATTTTTTATTTTTATGATTTTTTGATATTGTTTAAAATCAAACTTTAAAAATTAAATTTAAATAAATCCTAAAAACTAACCCTTTTTAACTTTTTTCCTTTTTTCTTTTCATTTTTTATTTTTATTTTTTATGAATGAAATAAAAATAATAAAACAAAACTATTCTAAGCAGAAACTAAACTAAACTAAATCCTAAAAGAACTTTTTTATTTTTTTTATTTTAAAATTAAAAAAAATCAGAATAAAACTAAAATCTGTTCTAAACTAAGCCTTAGGTTAATAAAATCAAAATTTAAATAAATAAATATATACAAAATCAAACATATTCACAATACCCAACACATTAAAACGTAAAAATGTCTAAACTTAAAACCTAACAGGTAATCTAAAAAATGAAAATCGATTTTTTATTTTTTTTATAAAGATCATAATTTAAAATGAAAATAAAACCAAAATCTAAAACTAACAACAATCTAATTCTAGAAATTAAAATCTAAATTAAGAAAAAGCCTAACCTACAACTAAACAACGCATATATAAATAAAAAAGAATAGAACTTAAGCTACCATACACATATCGAAAAATTTCTTTTTGTTTTTTGCTGTTGTAATTTGCAGGTTGATGGCCGACGGCGCTATGGAAGATTGTTGCGCAGAGGCAAGGGCAAGGGACATAACGACGCGGAGCTGACTGCGTGAAGGCAGCAGGTTTAGATGGGATGGGCGTGGGTATGATTGCAGTAAATGAGTAATACGCTGTGGAGAAAAGGATTGACGCAGGTTTAGTTTTGGACAGCAGCGAGGGAGCCACGGGACTAAGGGAATGCGCTGAATGAAGCTGAGGCTTTGGCAGATGGATAACGCAGAGTTTTTGCAAGGATGGCAGTGAAGAAAGGTGGAGAACGCTGGAGCAAATTGAGTGGCAGCATAAGGAAGAAAACACAGCAAAGAGAGAGTATTGCAGGTTTTATGGAGAGCTGAGAGAGAAACGACGGACAGATGGGCAAGACGGCAACAGGGTATGGACTGCGGGAGAGATGGAAGAATGCAGTTGTGTGAGGTGAAACGAAAGGCAAAGGGGCAGCGTAGAAAATAAATGGAGTAAGCTGCGTGAGTTTTGGAAGAATGCGTGGGAGCCAAGGGAGCTACATGGGGACTCTTTGAATGGAATGAGGACTTCAACAGCAACAAAGAAAGACTGCAGATGAGGACTTCAGAGATACGACAGCGGGTTTGAGGAGCCGTGGTGAGGGAGTGGAAATGAGGGTTTCGGAGGTGACTGTTGTGAATAGCTGAGAAGAAAAACACAGAGGGACAAAATGCTACCAGTGGCTGCCAGTGGGAGAAAACTGCTTGGAGGTGAAGCAGCAATCCCACAACCCTTTTTTTTTTAATTTCGAAAATTTTCTATGAAATGAAAACCCTAGGCAGCAGTGAAAAATGAAAACGCAGGTAGCAGACCCGTAGTCCAAAAACTTGATTGAAATTTTAAACCCTTCCTACTTCAGATTCCCTGATTGAAACCCCTGAAAATTTTTCAAAATTTGTACTTGCAACCTGCAAAAACCGAACACCCAGAAATAAAATGTGCAAGGAAGAAACCCTAAACCCTAACAAAAGAAAACCAGCTAAATAATTACAGTAATTACAAAGTAAAGGCTCTAAATAGCCAGATTTCTCGTTATGCCACAGAAATATTTTCATAATTTTAAACTTAATGTGAGGTGCTTCAGAAAACCCTTTCATGCATCTGCAATACAAATTCTAATGATAAGCCCGAGATTAAAACTAGTTGGGCTCTTTCAGAAAACGCAATCCGGGAGTTGGTTGGTTCAGCTGAGAACTTCCCCTAACACCCGATAAACTCAAAACTAAAGATATCCTGCACAGCGTAAATCAACCATTAGCATAGAGGGAGAAAACAACAGTGAAATTCAAATCAAATGGAAATACCTGCCATTATACTTTAGAAATTAAACTATCATTCAAACCCCAGAGATCAGACAAGATACCTGTGCCTAGATCAATCTACATTAAGCTATTATCAATGGCTGAAAATAAAATTATGCAGAAAAATAAAACATATTACAGCATTTCCAGAAGAGTAACACCTGCAAGATTTCCAACCCCAAAGTCTTTCTTTATTGCACAAAAAATGACTACAAGGGAGCTTTCTTTAGCACCAGACTCTAAGATCGAATGATCTCAAATGACCCCTGACACCCTATTTAAAGGAAAAATTCCCAATGGCTAGTTCAAGTGATCCATGTCAAACTAATCTCTACCGTCGATAAGGATCAAAATCTCTTTTAATCTCATCCGTTAAAATTTTAAATGCATTTTAATATATTAAAAAATTAAAATCTTGCATTTATTTTCTCAAAATTTTGACTTATTATTATTTTATTATTTTATTTTATTTTTCAAAAATTTTTATTTATTATTTTTTAATTTATTTTTAATTTTTATTTTATTTTATTTTTTATTTTTTTATTTTTTTATTTTATTATTTTTATTTTTATTTATATTTTTTATTATTTTTTTTATTTTTTATTTTTGGATCCTCGAACCTAGCCTTTGGAAAAAATCACCTAGGACCTAGGACTTATGAGGGGATTAAAACATTTTCTAACCCTCAAGACACTTTACATCATGATTTTTACAATTTTACATCTCAAGGGGGAAAACCCATTTGACATAGACCCTCATATACCACAAATATAATCTAGCAGATCCAACAATTTGTAATAACATAACCAAATAATTAGGATTATTTCCAAATTACTTTTACATAGACTCGAAGCACACTAGGATTCCCCTAAGATTCTAATGACAAAATCCATTCCGGCTTTGGGGTTAGGCTGAAGGAAAACTCTGTCGATCATGGATCGGTGAGACAAAAAACCTTCCGAAACGTAGATTATCACTAGAAAATTAGGTTTGCCTAGGCAATTTACATACATGACTCAGATCTGCTAAGATTATTTACAATTTACACATGCAGACTAGGTTTACAACATAACATGATCGGGTCGACGATGACTGTCGAATGGCACGGACATGTCGATCAAGCGCTATCCCTTTTGCGAAAAAAGGGGGTGTACTGCTATGGGTAGTTGACACGTAGTAGTCAACACACGTAATTGTCATTAGATTGGTGTCAATTTGCTTATCAGCCTCAAAACACTGATTTCTAACTGAATAGCTACAATTTCAGAAAGAGCATTTAGTGTGAAGGTGTAAAGCGTTTGTCTGAATCTGCAAGTTTATTTCAACAAAGCCAATAACTGGATTTAGAATTATGAAAACAATCTTAAGCTTGAATCAACTCTGAGATTTACATGTACTTGATTTGTGTTTTATTTTTACATAGGAAAACACCTATGTAGCCAGTTTGCACATATTGTGTTTCATGGCTTCACCTCATAGTTTACCTACCTTGGTTTGACAAACAAATGTTAAATCATTTATCCCACTTTATGACTTGACAGTGTGAATAGCCATGGCTATTCTTGACATTGTTTGTTTCATGATATGTCTTCCCCTATGGCATTGTTGCCTTGCCCCTTGTGGGCAGTAAAACCTTGCCTTGATGGATATTTTTATATCCTAGAAAGGTGTGCGGGTATCATGGAGTAAGCAATGTTAGGAATCATGGTTTGAGGGAACACTTGCGTCAATAAATCCATGTAAGTGTGATCACCAAAAGTACTTTTCCCTCACTCTATCCCTTCGATCCTAATGCACCCGCTTTGGTTCTTGCATCCTAATAGTCGCACATTTACCAATGTATTTTCACTCCAGAAGCATCGTGCAGGAGGTTTTGAGGCACATGAGGTGTCCATTTGATTCTCTATGCCCAAATGTGTTGAGAAATCCAGAGTGGCAGTTAAACAATTTCTCTTATCTTGACATTAACTTGTGATGTTTATTATTATTATTATTTGTTCTTTTCAAATTATATTTTCTTATCATCAAGACTAATGCCAAACAAATAAAAGAACACAAGATGTAGGCACACTGCTAGGGCAAAACCCCACTCTTTTGGGAAAACCCCGTCAAAATTCTTCCTTCAGTAGATTCCAGATGAGACGACCAAGACCCTTATACCCTAGACTATAGACTTCCTCCATTAAGTCATCCAAGATCCATGTCACTGTGTCTGCACTGAGACATCATCACCATCACGGCACCGAGATCTCCTCATTGTGATATCCCTAAGATCTAATTACTGCCATGACACCGAGATCTCATTTCTGTGGTGGCACCGATTCTTTCTCACTGTGATGACAGCGAAACTGAGAGACCTCCTTTCTATGATGATATTGAACCTTCTTGTTGTAGTGACAACGAATCCTTCTCACTGTAGTGACAACGAATCCTTCTCACTGTAGTGACACCGAAGCTGAGAGAGCTTCTTTATGTGATGATACAAACATGTATTGAAAAATATCTCCACTGTAATGAACTTCTTTTCTGAGATGATCCGAGCTTCTCCACTGAAATACCTATCTCTGAAATTGCCATCCGAACTTGTCTCTGTAATTTTATCCGAAATTCTGTGGTGGTATAATGCGAAAACCTCAACTTGGTATATATAGTGGTTCGTCCATCATAAATGAGCCGACATGACCATATGAATAGATGTGTCACTGTATAAGGCCAACAAGAATATACTGACTTGAAGATAACTTATATTTGGCCAACTTGAACAAGGTTACTTGAAGACTTTGATGAAGAGGCCGAGTTGATGACTTTGCTGATGAGGATGACTTGATGCAAGAGTATTTGACTAAACAGTAAATGACTTTGACAACAACCTAAAGCCTACAATGGAGGCTTGACCTATAATTTGTTGAAGAATCTAGGGCAGTTAGCATTAGTAAGATTCTTCTAGACTTGATAACAATTTATGAAGTGCTTTTACAATTTATCTTAGCTTGATTTTCTTCTTATCATTAGTGTGTGTGTTTTCTTCATCAAACTACTACCAAAAACAAAGAGACAATAACTCAAGAAGTTGGCATTTTGCCAGGGCCAAAACCTCTTCCTCTTGGACAGGAAAACCCGCATGTAAGTCTTCTTATAGAGATTCCAATTGACGAACACCAAGACCATGACACTTGACCTTCTATGCCACTCCAAGACCAAGACACCACTCTTCTTCCTTGTCACTGCTGAGATCATCATTATTGCTACTCCATTGAGACCATCACTGTTGCACCACTGAAGTCTTTATTGTTACTGTAACACCATTGCTCCGCCTTCATCGAGGTCTGCACCATTGCTGCTTCCTTTGACTTAGATCTTCATCTTGTGGCTATGTCTCTTTTAAGATTGAGATCATAGCTATGCTTGTGACTGTATCTTGAAGTATGTCAAGATAGTGTGTGCTTTACTGAGACCATAGATGAATTCTGGAGGTATGTCAAGACAGAGTGTTCTTTGATAGATATATATACTGAAACCTTTACTGTATTTCCTTACTACACCGAGATCTTCATGTGGTTGTTCACTATGCCGAAATTGTGATCATTAAGAGGCTTTACCCATAGGACTATTGTACTTATCGAAGTACTGAACCACTGCTCTTTGACTGAGGTCCTGAACCACTGTAATTTCCTCCAAGAATCCGAGTTCTGTGTGACTGTAATTCCCCAAAGTTTCAGATAGATCCGAGGTTACTGCTCCTCATCCAAAGTTATAATGCTAGTCCGAAGTTCTGTACTCAATATGCCATCCGAGATCCTGTAGTAGACTTCTGAAATCTCAGACAGGTCCAAGATTCTTTTTGTGCTTTTGCGGATACCCCAGCTAGGTATATATAGGTGTTATGTCTTCATTTTGAGCTGACATGTCCAGGTGAATCGTTGTCTTTTATATGAGTCGGAATGACATCAATATATATATATATATATATTTTGAGGTGGACATGATGTTCTCTTCATTGTTTTGCTTGCAGTCTTCTTCTTTGAAGGATGGTGCTTGTCTTGGAAGGCTACTTGACACTAGGTTGACCCATGTACATTACATAAATGCTCAAGAAGAGCTCTTTGACATGATTTTGATTCTGTCTTTCCTATACCTATGGAATGAGCAAGAAACTCATTCATGTAATTTATAGGAATAATATTTCTTTTTTCTTGACAAGTACAAAGATCAAAATTACATTGACAAATACCGAACCTAGCTACACTTTTCTTCAACATAATTGACCCAAGCATGAAACCCATGCTTTAACAAGTCAATTTAATAATAATAAGTATTATTATTTTCTTTATGCTTTTGACAAGTACATTACATGATGACTCAAATACATTCAATGAAGACTGAACCTAGTTACATTTTCCAACAAAATGAACCACTTGTTTTTTGAAGCAATCAAATCCTCTCCACAAAACTCTAGTTACAAAGTGGACTCAGTTTTGGGGCAAGTGGGCTTTCCATGTGGCAGAGCAAGCAACATAATTTGAAGTCGGTTGATGAAGTGGACAAGGAAGATGAGGCAAGAAGACAACTAGTACAAGTCAAATCAGCTCAATGCTCAAGTCAAATCAGCTCAATCCAAGCCCGTACACAACACTTGTGGCATGATGTCACTCTTTTGGGGTCATCTTGACAGAGTAAACAAAGAACAAGAGTTTAAGGTTGGAACATTGGAGTTTACGAGACAGATTTGGGACCCCTAAGGGCTAATTGTCAAGCTTAAAGTATAATTTACTACAAGAAAGAGATAATACTCTCTCAATCCAACTTGTCGTTAGCTTTCAAAGCAAAAAAGGCAGGCTGAAATCATCAAATAAGGCAGCAAGGGTCCTTCCAAGGTGAACGTTGAAGCAATTGACAAAGAAGAAAGCCCCCTAGGGCTAATGCCACCTAATCAAGGTCACAACAAGTGCAAATTTCAAAGCATATCAATGAATTAAGGTAGTCATTGAAGTGGTTTAGGATCAAAGAAAACAGGTTGAGTCCTCTTGAAGGAATGAGAAGCCTCATCAAGCAAAGTTAAGGAAGCATATTGATGAAGTAAGTCCCTCGAAGGAATCTCAAGGTCAAAGAAGTCAATTTCAAGCAAATTTCTCAAGCAAAGTCAACCCCAATCAACTAGTTGTTTGCAAAAGGAGAAGGTTGATTCCTCAAATGTGGGGGGGGGGAAGGATCAAATAAGCGAAGCAAGGCATGGAGAAGTATCACCCAAGTCAAGTAAAGGGCCTCCAAGTAAGGAAAGACGCAATCCAGGCAAAGATTACCAAAAAGAAAACAAAGATGACATCACCAAGCAACTCGGACCCTGGTCCCTAGCCCTAATGAATAGCCTTGACCTAGGTCATTTAGAGGTCAATTCTCAGCGAAATCAACTCATTGTGCCACCTAGAGGAAGCTAATTTTCTAAACAACACAACCATGGAACCACATGAACGTTTAGTTAATGGGAGTCAAAATGACCCTCTTGGGCCTCTTTGTTGTAACATGATTACCTCTTTTGGGGTTTGTCCAATGCAAAATTTGAAAATTAATTTTCTTGACTTAGCCTCCAAGCTTCTGTGGATAGCAAGTTACCTATTTTGTGGGAGACCAAGGAGAATATTTTGAAAAGTATAAACCTATAAATTTAGGCTTTCTCCTCCTTAGAAAATCATTGTAAACTTGTTGAGCTATCAAAAATGTGATTTTTTTTATGAGACAAAAGGGTGTACACGTGAATTCTCTTCTTTTGTTTAGCGGAGTCAAATAATTTTCAAAGTAAACCTTTGTACCAGCACAAAGTTACTCAAAGCCAAGGTAATTGATCCAAGAAGTTTTGGAGAAAAAAGTATGGGGTTTATCTCATATCTTCTTCTAATTCATTCAAGGTATTGTTGTTCTCTATTGGGACATGGTTCATTCTCCCCTCTAGAGGTAAATAAACTTATCTTCAATAATTGTTAGTTGCTTGCTTGGAAGATTCTCTTCTTGAAAGGCACTCCTAGTATACTTTTGCTTCCAATTCTTGTCTTGTTTGGATGCTAGGGTTGTATCCCTTGTGCTCCACCTAGCATTCCAAAACCCCAAACCTTGAGACGTCAAGTCAAGAAAGGACATAATTCCCCTTCCTTGACTCTTGTGGGAGAAGGATCATATCCTTATTCTAGCAATTTGCAATCACTTCATTCACAAAATTATAACTCAAATTTTTTTGTAATTTTTGTAAATTTGTAGTTAGCCCTAAATATAAAACGCCCCAAAAATGTTATATTTCAAAAAAATCAAAAAATACATATATATATTTATATATAGTGGATTTATCCATTTCATTATGGTTATAATGCATTTATCAGTTATATGTATTAAAAAATCACCACCAAAAATTGTGATTCAAGGAAGCCCTAGCCCTTAAAGATGTACGGTCTACCTTTATTTGCAATATATTGTTGTTCTAACCATATTTCCAAGTGTTTAAAGGCTATTTACAGATGATGGAAACAATCTACAGCAGTAGGAAATTATTTGAAGGCAAACCCTTGCCTTAGTATATGTGAAGATCAAGCTAAACCCTTTTTCACTAAAGATCGATTTTAGCCTCTTGAAGTGGCCCTATGCTTGTTGGCCTATTACATTCTCCAGAAACATTAAAGTTATAAATCTTAGCAACAAGCATTTTTGTTATCTTACAGCCATATAAAACATGTATAAAGGCTCTAATTAACATTCTATAGTGGTAGGAAGTGGTTGCAATTAATTTGTGGTACTTTAGGCTCATCTTTCAAGCATAACGAGTACTTTTCAATTGTTGATCTGCTTAATTAATTGGTTGTTACATTACAAATCAGATCAGATTATTGCTATCATAGAAACTTCTACCTCTTCCACCTATTTGAATTAGGCACCGGTCTACTAATTTGTCGGTTGAGTTTTTTGGTGTAGGGATAACTCATGTGGCTTTCCTTGAGAGTTGGCCTTGTTACCTACTCATATGACATGGCAAGGAACGAGGACTTCATTACCCAATGGAGGAGACACCCCTAAGAATTTTTGAAGATCGGAAATCAACAAGGCACCTATGCCCAATTTTTCTCTCCTCTCTCTACAAATATTGCAACCCCTCTGGGGAATTTTAATAAATGTCGTAGCATGATGAATTTTGTAATAGGCTTAAGCGACTTGGGACCAGGCCATTAAGTGAGTCCACTCTAGTGTGTTTTTTTCACTCGAACAATTATTTTTGCTCTTCAACGATAAATAATTAGTTAAGTTTTGTCACTCAATACCTCCAAAGTTGGAGTGCAAAATAATGATTGGGCTTCAGGGACGTCTTAATGCCTAATGTCGATTTATATTACCATGCTAGGTCATCTTCAGAGTCTCGCAAAATTTGACTAGGTCTTCATAGGATCCGCAGAACGAGATTTTAAATAATTTTCTATGTAAAGTTGCAACTAAGTGGATCTAGGATACATAGATGGCATGTGGGTACTCGAAATTCGTGCCCAAGACCCCAACATTATCCTAAGACCACCTTTAGGGGTCAAAAAATGACTATCCCCCCTTGAAAACCCACTTTATCTAATGTTAGTGGCAAAAAGACCCAAAAAATCAAAACAATTAAATAGGCAGTGATATATTTATTATTTTTCCAACTCAAAGGGAACAAGGAAAATGACACTGAATGTCTAGGTGAAGTAAAAGACTAAGTTAGACGGTGATTGGGCATCCACTTAAGGCCCACATGTCCAACTGCCAAATAAACAAAGTTAAGGAGGCAACACGTTATGTTCTGGAGACACCACAAATTGTTGAAGATTTAATTTGATTTAATTTGGATATTGGTTAAATGAAAGTGCAAGATAAAGTGAGTGACTGGGGAGTAGACCCCACCTCACTCCCCCTTTGTCTACACATAGTCATTACTAAAGGAAATATGCTCCATGTCCTTCTAATTTTCATTTAGTCAAATTAGTCTCCACAAAGCATAGATGTGAGTCAGCAGTTTTAGGAGGAGCTTAGATGGCAATTATCACATCAACTAACGAATCTAAAAGGTACAATACAAGAGCAGTACTGTTAGGTTACCTCTGCACGTTGGAGGGAGAGAGCCTAAGTTACCTAGACAAATAGTACATGTTGACCGGGCCAGTGAGACGAGGCGACATGAGTTGCGTAGGGCCCAACACACGCACGATGGACTTGCTACGTACTTAGGGACCCTTGCATTTGATCCCTCTCATGGGGTTGGGTGGCAAGAGGTATTGAGTTGGTACCTGATAGGGCTAACTAGGTTTTTGGATACATCCATGGTCGGGGGCATAGTTCAACAGGGGTCGTGGTTTGCCAGAGGGGCTCAAGGGTTGGATCATCGTTGGGATCCAGGTGGGACTCCCCATCACTCCATGGATTGGGTTAGTCATGGTATTAGCAGGATGGTGGATCCAGTGATTGGACTCACCCCCATTTTCATATTCCCATTAGAGTTCTGGATAGCACCAAATACAGGTTGGGATGACAAGGGAGTAGGAAAACTATGTGAGTTGTCTTGGCATGTTGGTCGTGCATGGGGTCATTAGATGATCAGCGTACCATGGCAGGAGGCTGTCAGAGGAGGTGGCATAAGCAGGCCACCGGATAGTTCCTTGTATAGAGGGAAGGATTTCCCATGGATATATGGGGCCCAGGGATTGTTGGAATTTCTAAGTCTAACTGTTAGAAACCCTTCATATACTTTTCTGATTTATTTCTACCTACTTGTTTTGATTAATTAACAAGTTATTTACCATGTAAATACTGAAAATAAATACAAGTACATGCTCAACACATTACAGATCATCAACTAAAGGAAACAAAACAAGCACACAAGTGACACCGTTGTTTTTGGACCAATGTCCCCGGAAAAACCCAATACAAGAAAACCGGTGCAGTTATCTAAGGGTTTTTATTATGCAGTTTCTGAATACAATCTGGGTGCCAAAACCAGGTCACCCAACAAAGAATAATCTCGGCAGTAGTACCTCTCTACTCGGAAGCAGGTATTCCAGCTGAAACCCCTGATAAACACTCTGACAACTCCCAGCTCCAATCTGCCCCACAAAAACCCAGCGTCAGCCTCTAGGGACTGCGTCAGCCCTTTCTGGCCCAGCATCACCCTAGCTCGCCCTGCGTCAACCTCTGGAGGCACTGTGTCAGCCTTTAGAGCCTTTGCGTCACCCACGCTGTCTCTCTAAGGCACCGCGCAGCTCCTGGCTGCCTCTACGTGAGCCCTGGTTGGCTCTGCATGAACCTCTGGCTGGCTCTACGTCCCTCTCTCTCGGCTTCTGCGCTAATCCTTCTGGTACTATCTTTGCCTCTCTGCTTCTGTACACATTGCCCCTCAGTTGCAACTCTGATCACTCTTTCGACTTCCTTAGCAAACCCTGCCCCAAAAAATCGAAATCTTGATCAACTCGGTCTATTCTCCAAGTGACCTTCAAGCCTCCTCTTATACTTTTCCCATTGACAATTCAACGGCCGAGATTAAGTCCCTAATCAATGACTAAGATTAATTCTGGCTTGATCCATGACTTTTGAACCATTCTAACACAGTTTTATATTAATACACATTAATATTTTATTTTCCCTAAGTTTAGACTTAGGGACTCCATTAAAAATATTAATTATTTTAATATCTCTCAAACTATTTAGAATCTTCCCAAACCACTTCCGGGTATTGGAGATCTCATGTGCCTTAGCCTTTCCACCAATTTTCGTGGCAAGAGCACATCCGATGCTACCCCAAATCAACAAGGGTCACCAAGGAGCAACACCATGCTGACACTCCCACAGGTACATAGGGAGATTCGCACGTCAGATCTCTCAGGGAGGATCAAGAAGGGAGATCCACTCATCCGAGGTTATGGAGATTAGAGAGTGGATACGATGATACTAACAAGATGCAGACTGATACTTACTGACTCAGTTTTAGACCATGGCATCCAGGGATGTATAGGGGCATGCAGCGATATGCAGAGGGGTACGGAGGTGCACAGTGGTGCGTAGTGGTGTGCAGGGTCGCACCAGGGTGTAGGAGGAGCGGTTCACATCGCAGTGCATTTCCTCATAGTGTGACGAACGCATCAATACAAGAGGGATACCAGATTATCCGAGGCAATGCGACAGCATGTAGCAGGGTCCAGTGATGCATAGAGATGTGCAACGAGGTGCAGTTGTATGCCAGGGGGCATGAGGATACATGGGTATATGTATTGAAGAATCTAGGGCAAAGTAGTTTAGTGTGATTCTTCGTTACTTGATAACAATTTGTGGGGTATTTTTACTTTTCTTGTTAGCTTAATCTTCTTATTCTTCTTATTAATGCATGTATGTGTACTTCATCAAACTACTACCAAAACATAAGAACAAGAACACAAGTTATTGGCTCTCCACCAGGGCCAAAACCTCTCTTCTCTTGAGGGGAAAATTCTTTAGTGAATTTCTCTTATTGAAGGTTCTATTGATCAATGCCAAACCCTAGAACCCTGACTTAGAATATCCTCCAAGAAAAATTCAAGTCCTCTCCTCCTTTCCACCTTCGCTAGAGAGATAGGCTCCTTCACTAGGCTTGGGAGTCCTTATAGGCTTGATTTCTCACCCAAACAATGATGTGACATGGATTGTTCACCAGTTACAGACTTGTCCTCTTCTTTTTCCGCACGTGTGACTATTTCTAGCCCTAGAAACAGTCCTCTTCTTCCTCGGCATTATTTCTTGCTCATTGTTTGTGAGGGTCTCTTCTTCGCTCTTAGAGGGAGGCCTTGTAGACCTTAATTTCAAACCCAAACAACACAAAAATATTGACTGCTTGTCCCTACTGTCATATCCGCAGATTTCTCCTTCTTCTCCTCGCACGTGTGACTGTTTCTAGCCCTAGAAACAATCCCCTACCTTTGATGGTCTTCCTTCCTACTTTGTTGCTCTTGTAGACCCTTTTTCTTTGGCTTCCTTTGTTCCTCTTCTCCTTCTTTCCTTTGCAGATATCAGAGTTGAATCAATGCGTTGTATTGGAGTGGGCAACCTCTATAAATAGAGGATTGTCCCTCCATTTAGTCTAACTAGAAGGTCGACTAGTCAACTGTTTGCACGCTGACTTGAAGAGTGGACTTCGGATGGTTCTTTAGGTGGTGTTGCATGCTTGAAGGAGCTTCTTGATGGTGCCTTATCATAGGAGGAGACTTGACTTTGCTTGGAGGTATTCTTTTGACTTTAATACATATTTATACAAGGTGTAACATGCCCTTAAGGCCTTCAACATTTCCTTTTGACTATTTGACTCACCTATAGCACTTAAACTAGTGTTGGACCTAATTCAATGAGCAAGAAACTCATTGACATATATTATAAAAATAATATTTCTTTTCTTGAATAAGTACAAATATCAAAAGTACATTTATGAAGACCAAACCTAATTACATTCCCTTCAACAGTATGCAGCAGCGTGCAGGGCTACACTGCAAACTGAGAGACTGCTGCTAGCAAGGAGGTTATTGACGAGAGAGTTAGGCATGCCATTGAGGGGGACATACCCAGGCTTGGAGAGCAATTTGGTCAAGGGGCCAGTCAGGAATGTCCACACGAGTTCTCGACCATACCCGCCAGAGCCCAGGCATCTCTCACTCATTGGCCTTGCAAACAGTTGAGGGGAGCCTTGTTGTGTCCGATGGAGGCCTACATTGTGGGTAATGAGACTTGGGAGACTTGCTTGAGACGACTCTATGAGATTCAATGCATCAGGGGCACGATAGGGATTCCTCAGTGGAGGAGCAGGGTCGGTACGCAAGTTGGCAGCTACGGGCTAGGAGATGAGATGATCTTATGCAGGGGTGGTATACCACTCATCTCTAAGCCCACACTTGGGGAGCTGATCATGGGGGAGACATGTGCCTCTACTTCAGTAGGGCTTGTTGGGATCCTGCATGAGCAGAGGATACCGTGTATAGCTGAGGCAGTTTTCCAATGGGTATCCGGGCTTCAGACATTGTATTGGCACATTACCGAGGGTGCAAATGGCAGACTTAGTGGTGATGATTGACTGGAGCAGGATAGATTTGCATACACTGAGTCGGTTGCAGGCATCAGACATTTGTCTATTAGCAACATTCAAGGATTAGTTGTATGGCACGTGGGGTTCCCAGTGGACATCAATACTACACAGTAGCAGGAGGCAAGAATTAGAAGTGATGGGCTTTCAATTTGGATTTGGATTTGGCTTTGATGAGATGCCCTGGCAGGATCATCTTCAGCAATATAGAGTTGTCCTCTATTGGGGTTGCGATAGAGGATTACAGGAGTGGATGGATCTACAGTAGCACAAGGGGCGTAGTCATGCCCAGACTGGCGCAATGCCTACACGTTGACCTCACTTTGAGATTAGCATGGGGCCATGGAGCTACAGGGCAAAGTAGTTGGGTCACAAACTTAGGTTCCCACTAGTGAAGGACATCCAGGTATTTTGTTGGGTCTCAGTTTGGCAGCAGGCATGATACCTCTCAGGGACTTCCCGAGATGGGATAACACTTCACATGGGTGGTCTTATGACCAGCGGGATGTGCTTGGCCCCCATAGATTCTACACAATCAGGTTCAAGGAGGGGAGGATATGGTATGAGTACTATGGGCAGTTGACCATGGTTAGAGTGGCGCAGTGTCGACATGGTGGTATCCTTTTGAGATTAGCATGGGACCCTAGTATTACAAGGCCTGGCAGTTCAGTCACATTTAGGGATGAACGGATCTCTACAAGGGGAGGTCATGTGGATCGTCAATTGGGGTTCAGTTCTATGGAGAGTATTTGGTCCCCTACAAATTCGCTGATGACACAGTGGCACATTTGGAACCCTAGTATTGTTTGCAGTGATAGCTGGGTCAGCAGGGAGAGAGAGCTTGTTGGCGGGGAGGACTGTAACGTCTCTAATATTTTTTTTCCATTTGAGGAGGTCAACGGAGATTTTGTGTGTCGTGCTAAGCATAGCACAATTTTTAAATTCAAGCATTGGAGGCAATTTTGATATGGGAGGCATGAGGACTTAGGAGAATAGGAGAAATTTCAGCCTTGGTGGAATATGTGGACCACAAAAAGGAGGCAATTTGACCATTGGAGATAATTCGCACTTGTGGAGGAAGAGAGAGAAAGAAAAGGTGTGCGAGTTAGTGGAAAATGGGATCCACCAAGAGAAAGAGGATCAGCGTCTATAAATAAGGCAAGGAGGCCCCCATTTGGTATCTTTTTACAATCTAACTTTTGAACACAAGTTTTCTTGAGTTGTTTAGCCAAGTAAACCAGTGTTGTTTCACACAAGGAAATCCCCAAGAGGGAATTCCACCTCTACCTTCGGTGAACTTCGAGTTTCACCCTAGGAGAGTATTTCAAAACTTAGTGGGGAGAGATTTGCTGGAGTTTGTGGGACACATTAGTTCTTGCTTCAGCTAGTTCGAACTTCCAGGAGGACGCAGGGACAGAAATAGAACCAGAGTTGAGGGAGTTTCAAGGGGAATTCTAACCAGCAAATTTAGGAGAAATTTCATTGAGGGTGGACCAGCATTTGTGGAGAATTTCGAGGCTGGAAATTGTTGCTCCTGAGAGAGCCCAACTCACCATTTTAGGGCCTGCACAGAAGTATCACTGGGCAGCATTTCTGGGGCTGAATTCATCTTATTTGTTGTTAAATTTAGGTATGTTCTATGCTAGAGCAATTTATTTCAATTTTCATAGTTAGCTCAATATCTTTTCCAGATTAGCAATCACATCAGCGTTAAAGTAAACTGCAGATAGAACATAAATACAAATCGCAGAAGACAAGCCAAGACAAGAGGACACAAGATGTGGCGCTAGCCAGGGACAAACCCCAATGTGGGGAAAACCTTGATCAATTCTTCTTATATGTTCTTCAATAGTTAAACACAGAGAGAGAGAGAGTACATTTACAACAAAAGTCAACACTTTGACTTTCTAGATAAGAGAATAGATCATCTCTAACAAGATGATACATGAGATCAGTTGAAGACATGTTTCTTCAACTGATTCTCCAAGGTGACTCCTTCACCTATCATTGTGCTGCATCTCGTCATCATGTTGCACCTCATCGTGCAGCACCATGTTGCACATGCTTGTTGTCCCATTGTGCCACTGCTGCACAATGTCATGGTTGTCCCGTTGTGCCACTGCTGCACTATGTCATGGCTGTCCCATTGTGCCACTGTTGCATAATGTCATGGTTGTCCTGTGTATCCACCATGAACCATTGCAACACTATGTACTTTTTGTCCTATGTATCCACCATGAAACATTGCAGCACTAAGTACTAGTTGTCCCATGTTGTACCATTATACCATTGTTGTCCCATTGTGCACTATATGCCATTGACCATTGTTGTCCCATTGTTGTACCATATTTCACCAAGTTGCCTTTGTTGTCCCATTGCTTATCATTGCAGAACCATGTAGCATTGTTGTCCCACTGCTGCACCATACTTCTTGCTATCCATACAGCTGCATGTCCATCATTACCATGTTGTCACTAGGGCTCTTCTCTTGTTGTGGTTAGGGTTGCCTTGCTGCATATAGATTAGGGCAGCATATAGGAGCAGGTATGGGCAGCGTATAGGAGCGGTTATGGGCAGCATATAGGAGTCTTTTTACTGCGGCCAGGGCATCCCCTTTTGCTGCATCTAAGGGCTATCTCAAACCCTTCCAAAACAGCGTATGGATTAGGGCATGACTATGTTTAGCTAGGGCTTGATATGACCTGTGTTTAGGGCATGATAGGACTGTGTTAGTCTATGAATAGACTGCGGCTAGGGCACCATGATTAGGGCTATTGAAGCTCCCTTAAACAGTGGACAGAGCTCCCTTTGAACTGCGGCCAAACCTTCACAAGACCTGTAGCTAGGGCATCCTTCTTTCGCTGCGTACAGGGTCTCCTTCTAGACCTACGTTTTTCCCTTAGAGATTCTTCTTTCCACTAAAACCCAAAACAAGTGGAGAAGAAGCAATCTCAAGAGAGTTGTGTGCTCAAATGACGTCCAAGGCACTTGTATTTATACCAAAATGTGGAGCACAAGTGGGGGCAGTTTAGTTGCTAGCCGACCTTGACGAATTGTCTTATAACAGAAATAAATTCATATCTCCATGAATACTTATCGGAATCGGATGATCTTTAAATCAATCCTACACCTCTCGATGAGAGGGATCCAACAAAAATATCAGTTGCCATAAATAAGATGACCCACATGGAGTTTGTCCCTACTTGCCAATTTAACATTTGTGTCACGTTTTAGAAGGAATTTCACTCACATTTTCCAGAGTAAATTCGTAGGGAAATCCTACAGCTAATTGAGAACGAATTGGTGACATATCCAGCAGTTTGAATTGTGGGGGACACAGAAACTATCCAGGAGGGCGTAGCACCAAATTTGGGAAATTCTAGGAGGTCGAAATTAGCCCAAATCATTTCTGTGTTTTGTTGGACTAGCCTCAAGGAGTCTGCTCCTAATTTTGCATAATTTTTGGAGTTTTAGTGCCCCAAAAAAGCAAGATTATTTAGCAGGGAGTTAGGAGGACTGTGTTTAAATTTTGCGTCTCGATTGGTCGGTAGAATTTGCCAAAACCATTTCTGGGTTTTTTTTGGTTTTATGTGGGGAGACTCCAGCAAAAACTGCAGCAATTTATGGGCACTTTTGAGGGGTCAAATACAGGGTTGTTTCCCGTTGCAGCAACAGTTTACACCAGGCAGAGCGCAATTTCTTCTAGGACCGTTTCCGACATTTGGAGCCATTGATTTCTCACCTTGGTTTGGCCTTGCTTGCTATAGCAAGCCCAGGTTTCTCTTATCATAATTATTGTACTCATAATTTATTATATTAATACAATGGCTCAGAGTGTTTACCCACATTTCAGTGTTTATTTATGTATGGTTGAGCATGCTTGAAATTTATAGTTGTAGCTAGTTCTTTTCTTTTGTTATCTATTGTATTTTTCCATTTGGAACACTACAACAAAGAGGGGAGAGGATCAAAGAAAATATAATTAGTCAAAGATGTTGTTTTTACCCTGGGAAGTGCTAGCCTTAGGGATAGTAGAGCAAGTTTTGGTCTCGGAGCTAGAGCTTGGCTTTTTTCCCAACTCCGTCGTCGGAATGTCTTCAAATTTGGAGGAAAACTAGAGGAAAGGCCAGCACAGGAGACCCTAGGAGATCGAATTTTTTTAGTGGCTAACTTTCCAGGAAATCGATGCCCTAGGATCCCCAATGTGGCTAGACTTGGGAGAAGGTGAAAGAATAAGAGTTTCGGTGACCAGTCTTGGTAGATCAATGTTTGTGTAAGATTTCTTGGTTCCCAGTCAAGGAGACCTCAAAATTACTTCACAAGCCCTCTTGGTCAAGTGAAAGCAATCTTGCAGCTTTTATACTTCAAATGCACAAGAGGAATGGCTTATCAAGGTCAAATTTTACCCCTAGGCGATCGCACTTACACTACATGGCCCATACATGGAGAGAATGTTATAATAGAGACTATTCCACAATATTAAGCAATAACTACGTGCAACAATTAGCCATGAAACAACCAAAATCCCAATCAAGCATAGATGACAAAACTAACAAGACTAACATCAAAATTTTGTACTTACATGCAGTAGAGTATATCCAACCATTCACAAACGACAAAAGAGAAGCTCCAAGAGAAGATAGACCAATAACCATACATCAAAATTATCCATAAAAGCTCCAATTCATCTTCCAGAAAAAGTGTGAAATTCTCTAAAGAGAGAGACAGATCCAATCCAAAGTGATGATGAGAAATGATCTCACCTCAGTTGTGTCTATACACATCTTAGGAGTTCGAATTAGCCTCCTTGGCCTACATAAGCCCCAATAATGTGCTAATAATACAACTTTTGGTGACAAGCCCACCAAACTAGCTCATAACTGAAAAAGTAAGCCTCTCAAGAGGTCAAATAATAAACTATGCATGTCGTAGGGCCCTCTAAGAGGCCTAATGCGGTCCATGGGTGCCATAATGAAGAGAAGGACCCTCAAAAGCAGTGGGCAATGGGGTGGCCCCTTGTAATAACCCGTGGTGCTCCAAATGACATCTGGGGGCACACAAGTGTCCTCATGGTCTCCAAACAAATCGAATATGCCTATAGGTTGCCTTCAAAGGCTAGGATGATGGTGTAGGTGATGCCACATCATCGTGGAAGTCCTGGATCATCTGCCAAGTGTATTGTTGATCTAGACTATCATTGATGTCAATATAGAAATATTTTGGATGTCAATAATGATGTGAAGCCAAGCAACACACATCCGTGAAGCAACAGGAGCAGTCAAAGAAGAGCTATCGAAGACTTCATCGGAAGCAGTTTATCGGAAGCCAAAGAGTAAGAAGAAGAGGTCATTGGAAGCCATCGAGAAGCAAAGAGGAACACATCGGCGAAGGAGCATAAAACAGTGTTATTGAAGGAGCTAAGAACCCAATCTAAGAAACAAACCGTGGAAACCCTTTAAAAGTACACAGCAGAGGAGCATTGCGGCGGAGGAAAATAACCGGAGTTATCGGAGAAATCATATCGGCAGTATATAATATCGGCGTTTTCTATTATATGCCACTGCTCAAAACCTGTCGATTGTGATATATGATATGCGGACCCGATGGTTCCATTGCGATACACCTTAATACAATATCGCATCTGTCGCAAATCGCAAACCATAAAGTTTATTATGTATTACCGCCCCAAATCCTCTAATTGCAATATGTGTATTGCGAACTCGACGTTCCATTACAATACTCCCTGATGAAACATCGCGTCTGCCACATCGTAAGGTATCGCAATGTCTCAAAAGTATGACACACCAAAATCTGCGATTACAATATCACTGCGGACCCGAAACAGGTTATGAATACACTGTTATGTTATATCGTGTCTGCCTCGTCGGGAGTCATATCACAAGTCTTAAGGGTTGACACGGCCAAACTGCCAATTGCGATAGTATTGTGGACCGTCGATTGTGACAAGGGCATGGACCCCAAACCCTAATTGCGATAGATCTGACAGACTACCGATTGCGAAGAAGCTGTGGACCCGACGGATTTATTAACTGTTGTTTGATACTATATCGCATCCGCTTTATCGGCATTAGGGCAATCGGCTATGTTATGAACATGCTTCTAAGAGACCTCCAAAATTTGTGATTGCGAGACTTTCATGAATTGTGATTGTGGGATTTCAAAAGATTGCGATTGCGATTAATAACATAGCATGTGGAACCTCCATGTGGGCCTTAGATGAATACTAAAAAGGGCATCTATGATATATTGTGTAGCAAGAGACCTCCGAAAGTTGCGATTGCGATTAGCGGTGACATGGCATGTGGGGATCGCCAGACTTCTATTATAATATGGTTATAGCCTCTTTGGTCTCTCTGTAAATAAACAAGTCGGCCTCCCTCCAATAAACATGTCTCTCAAGTCATTAGTGAAACTCGTATAAATACAAGTTAAAATGTTTCACTAAAGGCATCGATCGGGCATCAAAACAAAGTATAAGGAAAGTTCACAACTCGTGAACTTGAAGAAACAAAGGAAGCCGAAGGTCGAGAAGCTGAAGGTCGGGAAGACACAGAAGGTGCAGTAGAAGTCGAAGGCCAAGCGAACAAGGAAATTGAAGACAGAGCGGCAGGACAGTTTTTGACCTGTTTCATCTTGGAAGGATCGGACCCGAAGTGAAGCCATAGCACAGACAATGACCTATTGCAAAGACGACAAGGACGGGTTTTGGTAAAGAAGTCCTTGAAAGCAGAATAATACAAACAAACATTTCTTGACAATGTAAATCTATAGGGTCAGAGCCCTTGCGGTTGGTGCCTCAGAATTGGAAGGATTGGTGTCCTTGGAGTTGGTGCTCCAAAATTCAAGGTTGGTGCCTTGGTAAGATAGGGTCAAAGCCCTAGAGGTTGGAGCCTCATCAAAGTCCAAGTTGGTGCTTGGCAAAATTCATCAGATATTGTATTCAATATTTTTCTATATTTAATAAAATCATTTCTTTGATTAAAATTGTAAAGAATCTAAACTGGTAATAATAACAACTGAAAAGAAATATTGATTCACCCCCCTCTCAGTATTTCCAACAATTGTTATCAAAGCCAGCTTCTTCAGAATCAACCTAACACTGGAAGGTTTCTTAGTTACAATGAAGAATCAAGAAATGACAGCAGGAAGGCTTCCCTTGTTCAACGGTACTAATTTTGGTTTTTGGAAAGAGAAAATCTCTTACTACTTAATGTCCCTTGGACCTGAAGCTTGGAACGTTATTCTGAATGGGTACAATGCCCCTCCCACTCTTCCTACTGATCAAGATGAAAGGAAAGTGTACATTGCCAATGCCAAAGCTCTAAATTCCATTACCAATGGAATTATTGATTCTAAATTTACAAAAGTCTTGAATTGTGACTCGACCAAAGAAGTATGGGATAAACTGGTAAGCTTATATGATGGGGACTCCAAGGTTAACAAGGCAAAGCTTCAAACTCATATAAGGCAGTTCGGATGTCTAAAAATGGATGATGAAGAAGATATTGCATCATACTTCCTCCGAGTAGCTGAAGTAGTCAACTCTCTTCCTCCGAGTAGCTGAAGTAGTCAACTCTCTTAAAGGATTGGGAGAAAAGATTGAAGAAAGCACTGTTGTTCAAAAGGTCTTAAGATATCTCCCAAACAGATTTGACTCCAAAATAAGTGCTATATAAGAAATGAAGGAACTAGACACTCTCAAAATGGAGGAACTTCATGGAATCCTCATTGCCTATGAGATGAGAAAAGGAATCCCAAGTTCCAAAGATGCAGCATTCAAGGCCTCAAAATCAAAAAACGGAAAAGGATGGAAAACCAGCAATGATGACTTCGATGTTGAATCTGAATTGGCGGAATTTGTACGAAGACTAAAGAAAGGATCCAAGCTAAAAGGTAAGCATCCTCTTATTTGTTTCAACTGCGGAAGAATAGGTCATTACGCTGCAAAATGTCCTCATAAGCATGATGGTGATAATGAGGAAGGAAGGATATACAAAAAGAAAGGATTTACTAAGAAGAATTTCCTCTCTAAACAAGATGAATCTGATGAGGATGAATATGTGGTCATCAAGAAGAAATCATCCAAAGATATCTTCCATCACAAAGAAAGTAATGATGAATCAGATGAAGAGAATGACTATGCTGGAAGCAAGGAAGTACTATTTATGGCATTCACTGAAGATGATGAACCAAGACAGGAAAACGAAGAAGATACAAATGAATTACTGATAAGTACCATTGAAGAAAATGAGGAGTTACGAAATAAGTGTTAAAATTTGGGAACCAGAGGACAAGTGGTTCCCTAAGGCTTTGATCTTTGCCCTAGGGAAAAGTGTCCAAATTTATTTTTTACTTTTCTCCTAAAGTGACTTTATAAGCGGTAAAGTCAATTTAATTTAAAAGTGACTTTATAAGTGGTAAAGTTACATTCTCATTTAAAAGTGACTTTATAAGTGGTAAAGTTACATTCTAATTTAAAGGTGACTTTATTAAAGTGAATGAAGAATTATAAAGTGAAAAGGTGACTATGGAAATAAAAAACTAAGTGGGTCTTTATTTAAGTGGGTGAGTTAAAAAATAGAAAGTGAGAATTAAATGCACATTTATTCTCATCCCTAGATCTAAATGAATCTCAGCCATTAGATCTTAGGGTAACCCAAAAGGTCGTTTAGATCATTCATTCCTTCATGGGCATTTGAGAGAAAGAGAAGAGAGAGCAAGGAGAAAATTTCTGAGCAGTGAGGAAGTGAAGGAGAGCAGCAAGAAGACATTTCAGCGAATCTGGGCAGCAGCATTTATTGGCACGCATCCCATGGAGAAACCATACAGTAGGAGAAAGGCACAGAAATCGAGGAAGAGGGGCAGCAAGTTCTAGGCACATTTCTCAAGGCTGGCCGTACAGCATTTAATGTTGTTTTATTGCTGTAAAAATTTCTGTTTTGGCTGTTTGTTTATTGGCACAATTTTCGAGGCAGAGTTCAAGCACAAAAATCGAGACAAGTTGTAATTTGTGGTTGCTGGAAGTTTCACCGTGTATTTCAATTTCTCTGTAAAAGCATTTTCAAAAATAAAGAAGAGCTCTCAAACTAATTTTCCCCAAGAGTTGTAGGGGGTTTTTCCAAGGTCACATTGACCAAAAATCACTGTGTTATTTTCTGTGTGGCTGTCATAATTTTCTTGTGTTTCATTTTTGCAATTTCAACAATTGTACAATCTCTAAATTTGTGTTTTCAAAAAAATATTATCACTTCCAGATTATAGAATTTTTATTATGCTTCGATTTAAAACTAAATGCATGGAGTCATAAGGAAAACTGATAGTTGGAGTGAGGGTTGAAAATTCTTCAAGAAAGTTATCTCTATTAAAACGGACAAAGAGGAAGCTAAAAGAAGGGAGGACATTATATGTGAATGACATGAAGCTGAAATAGTATCTCTCAAAAAGGAAATGGAACAAATCAAAAGAATCTGGCAAAGTTCTCAAACACTTGATCACATTCTCAACACTCAGAAATCTCAAAGTGACAAGTCCGAGATTGGTTTTTCATCAAGTGCCAAGGATAATACAAGAAGTTATGCCGACATACTTTGCAGCAATTGAAAAGAAGGAAAATCATCTCATCAATGGCCCGACTCATATCCAAAGAATGAAGAGCGAGCAACTCCAAGGAAGAAGGTAAATCATGGCTATTATAATAGGTAGAAAACTATCTTTCTTGGACAGTGTTATTATTGTAAAAATTTTGGTCATCAAGCTAAACATTGCATGGCTCGTAAGAATGAAGCACCAAGATTGAAGAATCAGACAAACAAACCATGTAGTCTCAAAGGGCAAGGACAAATCAAGACTTTCAACTCGTTTGATCCTTTGGCCAAATTTGATCCAATTTGCTCATTACGTAATGATAAAGGACATAGCAAACAAAATTGCCCCCTCAAAAGTAGAGAAGCAAAAGATGAAAATCCCAATATGGATAAATGTGGTCTAGATTTATGTGCTCACAATGAGGAAAATCTTTGGTTTGTGGATAGTGGGTGCTCCAGACATATGATAGATGACAAAAAGAAGTTTGTCTTATTAAAAAAAAGGAAGGAAATGTATCCTTTGGGAGTGGGTCTACCAAAATTGTTGGAAAAGGAACCGTTACCCTTATTAATGGAAAAGGAAAGGCTCAAAACGCTTTGTTGGTAGATGGGCTCAAACAAAATCTCTTGAGTGTTAGCCAAATCTGTGATCAAGGACATAATGTTGTCTTCAGCACTAAAAATTGTGAAATAAGGAACTCTTCCTCAAGAGAACTTGTGGCGAAAGGAGTTAGAACATCAGATAACATCTACATTCTGAACAAAATTCAAAAAGATAAATGTTATCTAAGTCAAACAAGTGAAAGTTGGTTGTGGCATAAACGACTGGGGCATAAAAGTTTTGATAACTTGATCAATATCAACAAAATCAATGCAGTAAGGGACATTCCAAAGATGTCCAAATCAGATCAAGCTGTATGTGGCCCATGTCAACATGGCAAGCAAACTAGAACCAGCCACAAGACTAAGGAGTTCTCCACATCAAAACCTCTAGAGATCATTCATGCAGATTTATGTGGGCCAACCAGAACTCCAGCACTCTAAGGAGAAAGGTATTTTGCTTTATTTGTTGATGACTATACTAGAATGAAGTGGGTATATTTCATAAAATATAAATCTGAAGCATTTGAATGCTTTAAGAATCTTAAATCTCTTGTAGAAAATGAAAAGGATCCCAAAAGTAAATGTCTTAGAACAGAGAGAGGAGGAGAATTCACATCAAAAGAATTTGATGAATTCAGCAAAGAACATGGAATCGAAAGAGAGCTCTCTGCTGCTAGAACACCTAAGCAAAATGGGGTAGTTGAAAGAAAAAACCGAACTATTCAAGAAATGGCCAAAATTATGTTACTAGCAGCTAACATGCAACCAAAATTTTGGAAGGAAGTAGTCGAGACAACAGTTTATACCTTGAATTGAACTCAGCTAAGACTAAATAATGAGAAGATTCCTTATGAATTATGGAAAGGAAGACCTACTTCAGTAAACTACTTTAGGATTTTTGGAAACAAATGCTTCATAAAGATCAATGATGACTCACAAGGAAAATTTGATTCTCGGATTAATGAAGGAATATTTCTTGGGTATTCTACCAAAAGCAAAGCTTACAAGTGCTACAACAATCGACTACGGAAAATAGTGGAAAGTATTGATGTAAAGATTGATGAAGGGCTTCCAGAAAAGAAAATTGAAGATCATGAAATTTATCCCTTTATTGAAGAAAGCGAAGAAAAACCTGAAAAGGAAGAAAAAGATCAAGAAAAACAAAAACAAAAAGAACCATCTCAAACTCCTTCAAAAGTAAAATTCCTCCAAAAACATCACCCAAATGAGCAAATTATTGGCAACGTAGATGAAGCAATACAAACTCGAAGAAGGATGACACGTACACCAAAGAGAAATGATGTTGATCTCCTATCTATGATAGAACCAGAAACTTTTACTCAAGCAAGGATCCTCATTGAGTGGAAGCCATGGAAGAAGAAATGTGTCAAATCAAGAAAAATGAGACATGGGAGTTGGTACCTCGTCCAAAGGATAAAAACATAATTGGAACAAAGTGGGTGTTCAAAAACAAAATGAATGAAGATAGACAAATCATCAGAAATAAGGTAAAGGTTATTCACAAATTGAAGGAATCGATTTTGAAGAAACCTTTTCACTGGTAGCTCATATGGAAGCTATAAGGATGTTCTTGGCATTTGCGTGCTCAAAAGGATTCAAAGTCTATCAAATGGACGTAAAATCAGCATTTCTGAATAGGGAACTCAAGGAAGAAGTCTACATGGAGCAACCATAAGGTTTTGATCTAGCAAAAGAAAAAGACTTTGTTTGTAAGTTGAAAAGGGAATTATACAGTTTGAAACAAGCTCTTAGAGTGTGGTATGCAAGATTGGATCACTATCTACAATAACAAAACTTCAAAAGGTGGGTGCCAGGAAGTATTCTCAACATGAAGATGGCTGAGGATAAATTACTAATCACCCTTGTATATGTTGATGATGTGATTTTTGCTAGCAATAATGATTAAATGAGCCATGAGTTTGCTCAAAATATGTCAAAAGAATTCAAAATGTCAATGATTGGTGAGCTATCCTACTTCCTTGGACTACAAGTATCGCAAACCACAACAAAGATGTTTATCTCTCAAACAAAATATCTCAAAGATATGCTTAAAAGATATGGAATGGAAGAATGTGCACCTATGAGCACATTGATGACCACAAACTGCAAATTAAGCAAAGATGATGAATCCCCCCCGGTATATGCAACTCTTTACAGGTCAATAATTGGAGCTGTCTTATACTTAACTGCTACAAGGCCCGACATTATGCAAGCAGTGGGAATGGTGGGAAGATTTTAATCAGCTCCTAAGCAATCCCACATGTTGGCTGTGAAAAGAATTTTCAGATACTTGAAAGGAACCTCTAACTTTGGCCTTTGGTATCCCAAAAGCACAAATACTACAGTGACAGCTTATACCAATGCTGATTGGGCTGGAAGCATGCATGATCGTAAAAGCACCAACGGAAATGCATTTTTATGGGAGATTATCTAGTAGTTGGGCTCAGCAAAAAACAATCATCTATATCACTCTCTACAGCTGAAGCCGAATATGTAGCCGCAGCTAACTATTGTACACAAATACTATGGATGAAGGAAGCTTTGAAGGATGTCAACATAGAAACTAAAAAGCCAATCACCATCTATTGTGCACTGACAACACAAGTGCTATCAGTCTCAATAAAAATCCAGTGATGCACTCAAAGACCAAACATATACCAATCAAGTATCGCTTTCTCTGTGAACAGGTCGCTAAACAAAACATCAAGTTGGAATATATCAATACTACAAAACAGATTGCAGATATTTTCACCAAACCTCTTCCTCGAGAAGCATTTGAACATCTTCATCAAAAGATGGGGGTTATTGCTTTAGCATCACACTAAACCAATTCTTAAGATGCCACATGACAGGGGGAGCAGTTTTTCAAGCGAAGCAATTCGACAAGGGGAGTCCTTGTGCACTGTCAGGCCAGGCAGTAACTCTCCAAAGGCAGTAAAACTGATTCTTCTATTATTCCATAGGTAGGTTATTGTTATATACAATAGGAGTGATTGTTCAGTTCATCTCCCGATGACTGTTCACATTCCTAATTTATTTATTTACACAAATTCCCCCAATCATGAAGATTAGGTGTCAACATTCCCCCCCTTAATCTGAAGGGATGTTGGTGAGTCCAAGCATCATTCTGAATCGTTCAAGCTTTTCCTTTCAAAGTGCTTTGGTGAAGATGTCTGCAATTTGCTCATTTGTGGAACAATGACGAAGATGGATTGTTTTGGCCTCAACATGATGTCGAATCAGATGATATTTAGTATTGATATGCTTTGTTCGATCATGGAACTTTGGGTTCTTGGCCAACTTTATTGCAGAGGTGTTCTCAATCATGAGTGGAGTT
The DNA here is from genome assembly GCA_031772625.1 of Pinus tabuliformis. Taxonomy (NCBI): domain Eukaryota; kingdom Viridiplantae; phylum Streptophyta; class Pinopsida; order Pinales; family Pinaceae; genus Pinus; species Pinus tabuliformis. The sequence goes on from CM062811.1 coordinate 846,989,716, forward strand.
GATTGTACTTGTTTTACCTGCAAACCTTCAATAATTTTCCTGAGTCACACAATTTCTTTCGTTGCTTTAGCTGCTGCCACGTATTCTGCTTCTGTTGTGGAATCTGCTGGAACTGATTGTTTGCGTGATCTCCAGGAGACAGCTCCTGATCCAAGACTCATAGCATATCCTGAAGTAGATACCCTAGTTTCTTTGTCTCCATCGAAGTCTGAATCAGAGTATCCAATCAAGCTGAAGTCGTCCACCTGTGTATACTTGATTCCAAGGTCTTGAGTTTCCTTCAAGTACCTTAGAACTCTTTTTTCAGCAGACCAATGTCCCTCACAAGGCTTTTGCATAAACCTGGAGAGGATTCCAACAGCAAATGAAATGTATGGTCTGGTAGTAGTGAGGTAGATGAGACTTCCTACAAGTTGTCTATACTTTGTTGCATCCTCAAATTCCTTTCCTTCAATAGATGTTAGCTTTAAGTTTTGTTCCATTGGAGTAGAAAGAGGATTGCACTCTGTCATGCCAAATCTCTTTAACAAATCCCCAATGTATTTCTTTTGAGAAAGAAATATGGATTTTGGATGTTGGGTTACTTCAATGCCAAAATAGTAATGAACATAGCCCAAATCAGTCATTTCAAAACTTTTCCCAATTCCTTCTTTATGGATGCAATGTAGCTTTCATTGTTCCCTGTCATTAAAAGATCATCTACATATACCACAAGATATACAATTGTTTTGCCAACTTTCTTGACAAATAAAGTTGCATCATCAAGATCAAAATGATTGAAGTTGAGTTTCAAAAGATGCTCAGTTAGTTTTTCATACCAGGCTCGCGGTGCTTGTTTGAGGCCATACAAGGACTTCACAAGTTTGCATACTTTATGTTCATGTCCTTTCACAGCAAATCCTTCAGGCTGGGACATAAAAACATTCTCTTTTAGATCTCCATTCAAGAAGGCAGTTTTTACATCCATTTGATGGACTTTCCAACCGTTCTAGCTGCTAGTGCAAAGAGTGTCCGGATGGTGGCCCATTTTGCTGTGGGGGCAAAAGTTTCCTCATAATCGACCCCTTCCTTCTCTGCAAAACCTTTTGCCACAAGCCTAGCTTTGTGCTTGTCAAGTGAGCCATCAGCTTTGTACTTGTTCTTGTAGACCCACTTGCAGCCTATTGGTTTGGTTCCAAATGGAGGATCAACCAGCTTCCAAGTGCCATTCTTTATGAGGGCATCATACTCCTTTTGCATCGCTTCTTTCCATTCATCATGAGAAGCAGCTTCTTTGAAGGAAGTTGGTTCAAAATCTGTAGACAAGTTCAATTCACAATCATAAGTAACATCCATATCAACAGGTGAATTAGAGTCATCTACATCACCTCCATTTTGTCGGTTTGAATTTCTGGTTCCTGTTTTTCCAATTTCATCAGGATGAACACTTTCAAGTGTCTTTGTCAGCCACTTTGGGGGACCTTTCTGAGATGGTCCAGGCTGCTCTGTTGATTGAGTTGGGACTGAATCAAGATTGAGTCTCCCAATTCTATCAATTACATCACTTAAAGCATCATCCATTGTTGGAGTTTCATTCGGGGGAGAGTGTTCTTCAGAAGAAGATTCCACATGTTGTTCTAGTATAGGAATCCCCCCTTCAAGATGTGGAATTTGATTATCAAATTCTTGAAATGATTTCGTTTTTGCGAATCTATCCAAGCGATCAAGTTGCCGCTCAACAACATTGTCAGATTTGGATGATTCAAGAAAAATTACATCTCTAGATACAACAAACTTTTTATTTACTTCATCATAGAGGCGGTATGCTTTAGATGTGTTTGAATACCCCAGGAAGATACACTTACGACTTCTAGCACCAAGTTTGTTTCTATGTACCTTTGGTATTAAAGCATAACAGGTGGAACCAAAGATCCTGAGATGTTTTACCAAAGGAACATGTCCATACCACAATTCATAAGGAGTCTTGTTTCTTATAGCACTAGATGGACATCTATTCTTTATATATGCAGCACATAGAACAGCATCAGCCCAAAACATTATCTTTACATTTTTGAAGAAAAGCATGGATCGTACCATATTCAAGATTGTTCTATTCATTCTCTCTGCTACACCATTCTGTTGGGGATTATAAGGCACAGTTGTTTGATGTTTGATCCCATGTTGGTGAAGATAGTGTTCAAATTCATTTGATGTATATTCTTTTCCATTATCAGTGCGTATAGACCCAATATGAGATTGTGCATCATTTTCAATCCATTTATGAAAATTCTTGAATGTTTGAAAAGCATCAGATTTGTTCTTCAATAAATAAACCCAACACATTCTGGTGTAATCATCAATAAATGTCATGATATATTTATTTCCATTTGCAGAAGGAACAGGCATTGGACCACATAAATCTGAATGAATGAGTTCAAGCTTCCTATGTGCTCTTGAATGTGAATCATGAAAAGACTGTTTGCTATGCTTTCCTAGAATGCAAGCATCACATTGCTTATGTTTTCTAGGAATTGTAGGCAAACCAGCAACACCATTTTTCTTCAATAAGCGGAGACTGTCATAATTTAAATGTCCAAATCTAGCATGCCATAATAAACTTGATGGAAGTGTACCTTCTTCATGATGAGAAATATATGAGAAATGTTGTGCATGAGCAGAGGTTCCTTGCAGTTTGAGAAGCCTTTCTTCTTCTATTCCCCTCATGACAAGTGAGTGGTCAGAAGCTTTTCTTACCTCAAGCTTGCCATCAAACATATGAATGGAGTGACCTTGCTGGCGGATGTGGACCAAGGACAGCAAGTTTCTCTTGAGCTGTGGGAGATATAGAACATGATCCAGAAGAAAGTCTGGAAGACCAGGCAGTTTAAGCCTGATTGTGCCAAGCCCTGATGGCTTGATTTTTGACTGATCTGCAAAGTATACTGCTCCATCAACATTGTCAGTGAAATCTTCAAAAAAATCTTTCCTATGAGTCATATGACAGGTTGCTCCTGAATCAAGCAACCAATCATTTTTCGAAGAAGCAAGTGAAGCATTAAACAAATCTTCATTTACTCCAATGTTACATTGTGCCTCAATATAGTGAGCGGATTCAGGTGCTTTACCTTTGTCTGTATCATCAGTTTTACCTTTCTATTGATTTCTTTTCTGCTCAATTTTGTCCCATGGTAGCTTGCATGTAGAAGCATCATGTGATCCATTTCGTTTGCAGCGAATGCAATGCAGATCTGCTTTTTCTCCTTGAGAATGTCTGCCCCCCCTGCCTCTGAAGTATCTTCCTCTTCCTCTTCGTCCACCTCTTCCTCTTGTAGAATCTTGAGCAGGATGCTTTTCTTTATGAGCAAGGCAAACAGTCTCTTCAGAAGATTCAGGGACTGTCTTCTTTCCAAAGGCTTTCTCTCTTTCAGCAAACTTTTTCACAAGAGAGTCAAAGGTTATATCTTTAAGATTTCCATTTGCTTGTAAAGACTCAAGATAATTGGAGTAGGTAGGATAGAGTGCCTTGAGAAAAGCAATAAGAGGGATATCCAGCTCAACCTTAGTGGATTTAATATCATGCATTATAGACTTTACTTCAGATGCAAGAGCAAGAGGATCATTATTTTTCAGTTCAAGAGTGAAGAGTTTAATCATGAGCTGAACAACTTCAAGTGCAGAATGTGAGTCATAGAGTTCTTTTAGCTTTTGTAAAGCTTCAAAGGCAGTTGAATAAGATGAAATATGGCGACTTACTTCTTCATTTACAGATGCTGCGATTAATGCATAGGCTTTGCTGTTCTTGTTTTCCCAAATGACGAGCTCTTTGTCAGATGTAGGCTGCACTGGGTCTTTGTCTTCTTCTCCGACACACACTCCTTTCCACAACTCATTGAAGATGAGGGTGTGTTTTATCATCCGGGACCTATGTCACATGGTTCGAGTTCGAATTCGAGTTCGACAACGATTAAGTTCGATTCGAATTCGAATTTTCCGATCATGTTCGAATGAGGTTCGGCATTAGGTTCGACTATACATATTTTTCAATATATATATATATATGACCTCGGTCTAATGGAGCAGGAATAACCTTGTATAATGGACGTTGCAAAGATTGAAGGATTAGACATTCTCGACACATCTGTTTTAGCATACAAATCTACCTAGACATATCACAATTGCACAGCGAGTGATCTCGACATACCTGTGAGGATCTCAGCTGAATGGAGTAGCAAAGATCTAGGACAAAGGCACAGTGTCAATGGATCTCGCATAGCAGTCTTGGCATCAAGGCCTTGGTGATACTCCTGTAGAAGTCTAGACTCTAGACAAAGAACAACAGTGATAGAACCTCCCTCTCGGCCTAATAAGGTTGATGTTAGACGTTGTCTCAATCACACATATATATATATATACTACAATTGTGGCACAATAACAAAGCCGCAGAAATGATCATTCTCGGAGGATACAATCCCTACATAACAAAGAGCCACATTAACCATTACAGTCTTGGAATAAATGAGACAGTAAGGACCTCAGTATAGTGAGGAATAGTATCTCATCTCGGTGGATCTATTTCTTAACAGTCAATGTATATATATATATATATATATATATATATATATATATATATATATATATATATATATATGTAATGGAAAGATCTTCGGATCCCTCACTATCTTTACATGATCTCACTGTCTCGGTGTAAGAAAGATCACAATGATCCTGCAGTCATGGAATACACACTCGCATGATCACAATCAACATGATGGTCTAGAGTACAGTGATGAAGGTAGGATAAAACAGCTATCATGGCTGTCATAATGAAGTTCTCAGTGCATCATTAAAAAAATCGAACCTTAAAAAATTCATTAAAATTAGCCTTCAGGTTCGTTGAGGTTCGTTCAGGTTCGTTGAGGTTCGTTTAGGTTCGAGTTCATTCAGGTTCGACTTGAGGTTCGATTTTCAGGTTCGGCGAACCTGAACGAATTTCAAATTTTTTTTTCAGCTTCGCCGAACTTCGAACCTGAACCTTCAGGTTCGCCGAACCCTGTGACATAGTCCGGGACCATTCAGGATAGTTCTCCTTGCCAGTGAGAACTATTCCTACCATAGAGATGATTGAATGCATTCTGTAAAAACACTTCTGCTGATAGAAAAATACTTCTAATGGCAAAAAGAATGTGCTTTTGTGAAAAAAAAACTTTTGCTGCTAAAAGAATGATTCTGATTCTGCTACGCCATTTATATTATTGACTATTGAAATGAATGTTGATAACATGCTACCACTGTAACATATATCACCACATGAACAATTTGAGCGCTTGTGTTAAATGCTGCCACTGTAATATATGAGCACTGCTATCACCGTACTATGTATCAGAGCGTATATGTGTCACATAAAAAATTTGAGCGCATATATCAGAGCGTATATGTGTCACATATATCAGAGCGCATATATCAGAGCGTATATGTGTCACATGCATATATCAGAGCGCATATATCAGAGCGTATATGTGTTACATATATCAGAGCGTATATGTGTCAAAATTTGAGCGCATATATCAGAGCGTATATGTGTCACATGCATATATCAGAGCGCATATATCAGAGTGTATATATATATATATATCACATGAAAATTTAAACGCTGCTTACTGTAACATATATCACCGAATCATCATAGCATCAAATCATCAAATCTGCATAACAAATCCCGCTCAACTCAACCGTAGCCCAGCGCTCTAGTTTAGAGCCAAGCCACAAAGGGAAGAGCCTTCCAAACGACTCTTCAAACCACCGTTCCAAAGCTGGCCGACAGAGGCATTCTCCAAAGTTCGAGCTTCAGTCTTTAGCCGCTCTGATATTCAGCAGTTTTTATTTGAAACAGGCTCCGGAGGGGACCTCAATACGCTCAGGCAAAGGCAGAAGAACAGGAGGTTTTCTGAGTATACTCTGGTGCTTAGACAACAGGCGCCTTTGGGTATTCAGCTCCCTTAAAACGATTACGAAGAAAAGGTGCCTGATTTTGTTGAAACCATGATCTTCAACGACACAAACGCTGTGATCACAACAGGCAGGTATGCTTCAAGAGAAGAGGCAACGCGCAAAGGGAATGTGATTAATGAGATTGGATGATGGTATGTCAGGCCTATGCAGGTCAGAGACAGGCATTATGGACAGGGCGCTGGCAGAGGCAGATTATTTAAGAACAGAAGGGAATAAGGCAGAGGCGTTAACCAACGGATGCAATTACACTAAAACCAGCAGGCAGATGCGTTATGGCAGAATATGGGACAGAGGAGTTACAAGGCACGCCAAAAAAAGGAACCTGGGACCTGTGCTCTGATACCATGTCAGGCCAGGGTAACTCCAGAATTGGCAGAAGAAAACTGATTGATTGATTTCATTAGGTAACTATTGTTTATATACAGGAATGTGACTGATCAGTTCATCTACTTGATGACTGTTCACATTCCGGGTACACCCAACCACTGAGGATTAGGTGTCAACCGTTGATCTCGTCGTAGACTGTACCTTATCTCTTCGCATGTGTCGTTGTAGCTGCTTAAGAAACAACCTCTTAAATTCATTGTTCTTCCGCCTTGCTCCGTTGCCCTACTAGACCTTTTTCCTCGGCTTGCTTCAACCTTCTTATCTCCTCTTTGCTTGCGGATTTCAGAGTTTGAGTTCCACGTTGAATGAGGAGTGGACAACCTCTATAAATAGAGGTTTGTCCCTCCTCTTTAGGCCGACTTACATTTTGCACTATAATTCAATTTTTACCCATCGTTTTGCTGCTTGGAGACCAAGTTGATTGTAGGAGAGGATTTGACCATGCTTGGAGGTGTTCCCTTGACCTTGTATGATGTCATACATGATGTAACATGCCCTCAAAGGGTCTTATCATAATTACATTTTGACTTTGACTCTCTAGAAGCACTTCAAAATGTGCTTGACCTATTTTCAATGAGCAAGAAACTCATTGACAAATAATACAAAAATAATTTCTCTTTTCTTGAATAAGTACAAATATCAAAATTACATTTATGAAGACCTAGCCTAGTTACATTTCCTTCAACATGTTCAATGTATACTTCCTCTTCTATCACCCCGTTCAAGAATGCTGTCTTGACATCCATTTGGTGAATCTCCCACCCCATCTGTGCTGCAAGGGATATCATGGTTCTAATAGAAGTATCCTTGGCTACTGGGGCGAAGGTTTCTTTGTAGTATATCCCTTCCTTCTGAGCATACCCCTTAGCCACAAACCTGGCTTTGTATTTCTCCACACTGCCGTTTACAACATATTTGACTTTGTAGATCCATCTCGAACCTACCAATGACCTGTCCTGGGGCCTAGGTACCACTTCCCAGACATCATTGACCATTGTAGAACTGTATTGCTCCACCATAGAATCTACCCATACTTGATGCTGAACGACCTCCTGAAAAATAGAAGGTTCTGCAACCTGAGCTACTAGTGCTTGGTATCTGTCTGGCTGTCTTTGCTCCATTTTATCATTCGTAGGTGCACCAATGAAGTCCTCTGCATCCCGTAGAATCTGTCGGAGTTCCCGACTCATTCTTCCACTGGTAGTGGTTACATCTATAAGCTCTTCCTCTTCCTGAGATTCCTCCTGTTTTGAAGCTTTGCCTTTAGAAGAATTGCTAGTACTAATTTCTACTAGTCGAAGTGGTTGGACCAACGAATCGTCTTTTGACTGCTCCTCGGAAGGCATTTCTCGGGATTTCCTGAAAGCTTTGTCTTCCATGAACTTTACATCGCGTCAAACTACTACCTTCCTACTCCCTGGAAGATAGACTCTATATGCCTTAGCATTCTCACTATATCCCACAAGACATCCTTTCTCAACAGTTTGATCTAATTTCTTTTTCTTTTCTTCAGGTATACAACAATACACCAAACTCCCAAATATTCTGAAATGACTGACTTCAGGTGTCTTCCTGGTGAAGACCTTTTCTGGAGTGATTTTGCCCAATGCCCAATGCCCTGTCATGCTGCATGCTTTTGCCCACAGGAATTTAGGCATATCCTGATCATACAACGTTGCCCTAGCTGCTTCCACAATAGTCCTGTTTTTCCTTTTTGCTACTCCATTCTGCTCCGGATTGTAGGGAGTTGTCCACTCTCTTTTGATGCCTTCCCTAGCGCAAAAATCGGTGAAGTCCTTGTCAACATACTCTCCACCATTTGTCTGAACGCAACACTTTTATCTTCTTTCCTCCCATATTCTCCACTAGAGCCTTGAACTCTTTGAATCGACTAAAAACCTCATCCTTGGTTTTTAGAAAGTAGATCCAAGCCTTCCTGGAATGGTCATTGATGAAGTTGTTGAAGTATTCGGCACCACTAAGAGCTTTTGTGGACATCGGTTCGCAGATGTCTGAGTGTATCAATCTTGGAACACTCTTAGCTCTATTGTTACTTCTGGAAAACACTGCTTTGGCATACTTGCCTAGAGCGCACCCTCTGCATACATCATCTCGTTCGGTACTTAGTTCTCGAACTCCTGATACTGTTTTCCTGAGAATTCTCAGAGCCCCATGGTCTAAGTGTCCCATCCTCCTGTGCCATAGTTCATTCAAATCTTTATCCTCATTGCTGCCTATCTCTGCCATTGGAGATTCTAGCTGTAATCTATACAACCTGTTACTTCTGATTCCAATATGGGTCTTCTTTTTCCAACTCGGGTGTTTGACATATACTTTCTCCTGAATGAAGAAAATGTCATAGCCCTTGTTTTGAAGTTGAGATACAGAGAGTAAGTTCATCCCCAATCCTGGCACATGTAGCACATTGGTTGCTTGAAGCCGCTCTCCTACTTCGGTTTGAAAGACTACGGTACCTCTTCCTACGGGGGTACACTTTGCCTTATTTCCCATGGTGATCTAAAAATTCATCCTTTCTTCCTGATAATCTGACAAACATTCTCGAATTCCTGTCATATTGCAGGAAGCTCCACTATCTATATACCAAACCTCAAAGGACGCAGAGCTTGCTAGGCAAGCGACTTCTTCTTCCAGTCTGGAAGCTAACATAGGGTAATCGTGATCCATGTCCCTTCTGCTATCTTCTGGAAATTTGCGTGAGTCCCTTTGAGTTGATGCCTCTGCATCATGCTCTTGACCTGTAGTTGATTCTTCTCTCCCGTTGCCAGATCTCTGCTTTGATACCATGTGAAAATTTCTAACCTGAAATTCTACTGCAGCTATTGATTTATTTCACCTACATATTCCTCACAATAAGTTATTTACGGAATCCCTTCAACAAATATTAAAATAAATTCTATTGCAGTTATCCCAAAATTACACAGAGAAAATACATACACAAGAACCAATCACATCAACACAGTGGTTTTTGGACAATTCTCCTCGGAAAAACCCAATGTGGGAAAATCGATGTAACAGATGAGGGTTTTATTAATCTTCAACAACAATCGCTTTTACAAGGAATGACTTTACGGAGAAACTAAGAGAAAAAACCTGAGACTTTCCCTTGGAAACTTTTTGACACCTTGGAGACCCTTCTCCCACTTCTGCGTCACTTTTGCGTCACTCTGCATGGCTCAGCATGGCTTTGCGTCCCTCTGCGTCAGCGTGCGTGAGCGTTGTGTCTCCCCTGGATTGCGTCTCCCTTTGCACTGTCTCTCAATGTCCCTGTGTCATCTCCTCTTCGGTCACTGAGTGCTGCAGATGCCCTCCTCTTCCTCCACCCGCAACTCTCCCTCTGAAATCAATCTCCTTTTCTTTGAGAATCTATTTTCCTTGAGATACTGAGTATCTACTGGTGTGTCTCCAAATGATCCTCAAGCCTTCTCTTATACTTTTCTTGTTGATGAGTCAATGACCGACATTAAGTCTTTAATCAACGACTAAGATTAAAACAAACTTGATCCTCGTCTCTTAGAAGCTTCTCACCCTTATCTTTATTAATACCCATTAATATTTTAATTTTCCTAAGTTTAGACTTAGGAACCCATTAAAAATATTAATTATTTTAATAACTCCTCATCTGGGTGGAATTTTTCCAAACAATTTCCAGGTCTTGGAGATCTCATGTGCCTTAGCCTCTCCACCAAATTTCAAGGCTAGAGCACATCCGATGCTACCAAAAATCAACACCAAAAGGGCATGACATCAACATTTATTGTTGAATTTTCTGCAATAGTACACAATAGACACTGATCTTCTAGTTTGATAGTTATTTTCCAGTGATTTCCAGTCACGTTATCTTATGTCATATATATCATTAAGCAATTATACAGAAAATTTCAACAGTAATGTAGTGAAAACAATAGAATCAAAAGAGACAACCATGTACAATAGAGACAACAAATTTACCTTGGGAAAACCCAACCTTTTGAATAACCCAACAACTTTTCTTCATAGAGAAATTGTTCTTAAACAACATTTTCAATTAAAAAATATTCTAGAAATTTGTGTCAAAATCCACATCCAAGATATCATTCAAACATGGTCAAAATTCTAGCTTAGTCAACATTGGTCAAACCCCAAAATAGTTACTTTTGGCCTGGTCAACCTATCTCCTACGGTCAACTTCGGACCTGTAGTTGACCTTTGCAGTCATCCTAGAGTTGTGATTGACTTTCCGTGGTCAAACTTGCAATCAAATTGTCCGTTACTGCGGTTAAACTTGGCCTCTTTTCTGCAGTCAAAGTCAGCCTGTAACTGTGGTCAAAGTGAACCATAAATCTAGGTGAAGTATAACCAGTTAATTTGATCAAACAATAGGTCAATGGTCAACTCTAGTCAAACTTCAGATATGGTCAAACTTGGTCAACTCGTCCTCTAATTTGCTTCTTTTTGCGGCTGCTTTAGAAGATATGTTGTTATTGTGTGAGGTTGAAATGAGGCAGTCTCTTTGTGTATTTTTAATTGTCAAATCAGTGGGTTTTGACCAAGAGTCACAGCCATTCATTTGTGGGGTTGACTTGACACTTTAGGGGCTACATGAAGCCCAAAAAATATAATAATTTTAATTTTAATTTTCATAATTTCCTAGGCCGACTTGAGAGGCATTTTGGCTTGTAGAAACACCTCTTGATGCTACAAGAAAAATCAACACTCCCTCTTAGCAAGGGAGGTATTCTTCTTGGTTGCAACATATTTCTCCTTTGTTGAAATTTCTCCTTCCTTAAGAAAAGTTCATGAGCTTGTCATGTTGATGCATGTCTATAAGATATCCCCATCTTGGAGTGGGCAATGTAACTGCTCATATGTACGTAGTATCCAAGGTTTTTGGCCAAATTCCTTTATGTTTTCTTAGAAAAATGTATCAAGCTCCTCTAATCATGGCCCAACCAAGTCCTCCTGGCTTCTTAGGAGAGAATTTGCCCTTCGACCATTCACTTTTCTGGTCAAAGTCCTTTATGACCTAGCCAAATCCTTTTGGCAGCCAAGTCTTTCTGGCTTCAAAGGAGAATTGCATCTATCTCCTTCAGTCGACCTAGCCAAGTCCTTCTGGCTTTTGAAGAGAATATTTGTCCAATCCTATAGTTTCCTTGGGTCATTCAACTCTTGGTCGACCTAGCCAAATCCTTCTAGCTTCAAAGATGAATGTATCCTATAATTGCCTCTCTAATTGCCTTGGGTCATTCACCTTTTTGGTCAAAGTCCTTTATGAGCTAGCTAAGTCCTTCTAGCTTTAAAGGTGAATGTATTCATCTCCCTTGGTCAAAGTCCTTTATGACCCAGCGAAAGTTTTTTATGTTTTCAGGAGATGATCTACCCAATCCTACAAATACCTCATCACTCCCTTCCACTGAGGGAGACATTCAACATTATACTAAGCTTGTTTTTGAAGTATGTCCACAATCTACTCATGTGTATATATACTGGAGCTCTACTGCTCTTCTTTGCATCATGTCTTGGATGAAGTGACATTTCAATGTCCTTCTGCGTTCTTGAAGCCAAATTGCTTCATGACTTGTGATATTCCTATAAAGACTCACTTCACCTCCTGAGATATATCTCAAACCACATCCAACTATATGACACAAGTACCACATGCTTTTGTTGTCATCTACTATACCTTCCTCAGCTCAACCATAAACTATTTCATGGTGTTCACTATGAAGCGAATATCTGGCTTGGTGTTAACCAGGTACATCATGAATCCAATCAACTTCATGTACATCACGGGTTTCACCAAATCTGAATCTCCAATCCCAAGGAATAATGTATCTACCGAAATCCTTTATTGCAGCCTTCGAGGTCAACTCCCTCGAACACTGAAGCAGGTCTACCTGTGGTAGTCTTCACTACTCCCTCTCTCACGAAAGCAAATCCTTTTGCCACTATTGCTCCCTTTGTCATGCAAGCAAGTCCTTCTGTTGTCGTTGCTTCCGTTATCACGGAAGCAAGTCCTTCTGTTGTAGCTACTCCCTTTATCATGTAAGCAAGTCTTTCTGGTATGGTTCCCTCAGGGAAGGCACATTGCTCCTAGAGACCTTCTATCTCTGAGCATCTAGTCTGACAATCTCAATCCCATGACATCCTCTTGGAAGGGTGCTCCTCCCACTTTTCCTGACTATCAACTAACTTGGAATTGGAAGCTCTTCCTATTGTTGGGCATGATCTTGGATGTTAATCTGCACAATTTCCTTCTTTCGAACACCAAACATTCTTAAGAATATTCCCATCTGCGATAGGAGCAAAAATCTTCTCATAGTCCACTCCCTCTTACTGGGAGAATCCTCTTGTCACAACCTTGCCTTGTACTTCCTGATGCGGCCATTTACTGCATGAATCATTGCCTTGGCAATCATGATGTACTTCCAAACCACATTTAGGAAAACATGGAAGAAACAAATATGACCAAGCAAAAAAATACAAAGACAAGAAACTGACCGAGGAATAAAATAATAATAGTAATGAAGGGAGAAAGATATGAATTACTTATCTTTTGATTAAATTGCTTAGAGTTGTATGGAGTTGTTGACTCCCTCTTGATCTTTGCCTCCTTGAAGAAATCAATGAAGACCATTTGCAATCTCACCAAGCTTGGATTCCTTGTCCTCTTCTGAGGTGGATGCTCATGCTTGTCCTCAACATTAGTTGTTGATGCATGTTGCTTTCCTTTTTCTGCATAAGAGCAGGGTTTCTTTATCCTGTGGATTCATCGAGTTATCTAGCCACACAAAGGGCTCAAACAAGCTAGCATCAATACCATGTCGTCCTCATTCTATTAAGGGATAAACCAAGCATGCATTGTTGAGATTTCTAACTTGGGAGGTACTCCAAACCCTAGGCTAGAGGGTTGTTTTGGAGTTGACATACAAGTATGGCTTGTGGGCTTAGAACCCAAGCCTTTAGGCTTTGCAACAAAGCATGTGCATGTGAAACCGTGATGAGGATTGATGATTTGGCACATGGAGATCGAAGGGCATCCTTAGAGGAGCAAGGAAGAATTCGAAGCACATGAAAAGGATGTGTCAAAGTGGAGATATGAATTTTTCTCTGTGGTTGTTGTAAAAATTTATCATTTCCCACCCCGATTTTCAGTTTCACCTTATTTCTCCAAAATAGTTAAATGCCCTTTCCCATATCCATACATTCAACAACTGAAAAATAAATTTTGTTGAAAACACAAATTTTGGAAAAATTACAGAATGCTGGAAAATGCAGAAATAAAACATACAAACAGCCATTTAACTCATTTAAACATAGTGATTTTTGGTCAAGGTGACCCTGGAAAAACCCCCTACAACTCTTGGGGAAAACCAGTTCGAAAGCTCCTTCTTATTTCTGGAAAATGCTTTTTACAGTAAGAGAAATATTCAGCAAAAAACAGCAAGCAAACTTTTACAACTTATCTCGTTTTTCGTGCCTCACAGCCAACTGGAAAACTTGCAAACAGCAAAACAGAACAGCAATACTGTTGTACGGCCTCCTCCAAATTTGCTGTATGGCCTCCCTGCTGTACGGCCTCCTTGAAAACTGTTGTACGGCCTCCTCAAAATTTGTTGTACGGCCTCCACAAAAACTGTTGTACGGCCTCCTTGAAAACAGTTGTACGACCTCCTCCAAATCTGCTGTACGACCTCCACAAAAATTGCTGTACGGATTTCTAGAAAATCGTGCCCAATATCTGCCTTTCACTGTGTGCTAACTCAGCTGTACGGACTTGCTAAAATGCTGCCTTGGAATGTGTGCCAAGCTGCTGCCTCCTTCTCCTCTCTGTCCAGAAATCTCCCTTGCTCTCTTGCTCTCCTTCTCTCAATCTGCTCATGAAAGAATGAAATGACCTTTTCCTTCTTTCCCTCTTTTAATCTAACCCTAAGTGACTTTTGGGGAATCCCTAAATCCAATGGCTGAAATATATTGAGATCTAGGGCTGAGATTAAATGCTCATTTAAATCTCACTTTCTATTTTTTAATTCACCCCACTTTAATAAAGACCCACTTAGTCATTTATTTCTAAAGTCACTTTTCCTTTCTAATTTTACATTGACTTTATTAAAGTCACTTTAAAATTAGATTTTAGTAACTTTATCACTTAAAGTCACTTTTAAATTAGATTTGACTTTATAAAAATTATAAAGTCACTTTAGGAGAATAATTAAATTCTTTTGGACACTTTTCCCTAGGCCAAAGATCAAAGCCTTAGGGAACCACCTGTCCTCCGGTACCAAATTTCAACACTCCCTCTTACCGAGGAAGGTGTTCCTCACCACACCCATCTTGTCTCGGAAGTAGTCATGCTTGCCCCGTGGTAAGGCTTTGGTAAGAATATCTGCAACCTGCTCATCAGTGGGAATATACTCAAGCTTCACAGCGCCCTTCTGAACACAGTCTCTGTTGAAATGATATTTGATCCCGATATGCTTTGACCTGTCATGAAATACTGGATTCTCTGTGAGTTTAATGCAACTATGATTATCACAGTAAATCACTGAAGATCTCAACGGCTCACCAAATAAGCCAAACAACATCTTGCGAAGCCAGATGGCCTCACAACTAGCTAGATTGGTTGCCATATACTCTGCTTCCGCTGAACTCAATGCTACTGACTGCTGCTTCCGGCTGAACCATGACATTACTGCCGAACCCAACCCAAAACAGCACCCTGAAGTGCTCTTCATATCAGAAGCATAACCTGCCCAATCATAATCAGTATAACCTGCCAATCTCACTCCATCCCCCTGCCTGTAGTCCAGACCATAATCCTCTGTCCCCTGCAAGTACCGCAAAATGTGTTTTGCAGCCACCTAGTGAACCTTCCTAGGCTCACACATAAACTGACTCATCGTGTTGACTGCAAAACAAATATCTGGTCTAGTGTCGACCAAATACATCAAGGACACAATCAGCTGCCTGTACAATGTGGGATCCACCAACTCGGAATCTGAAGCATGAAGCTTCTTCCAGTTGGTGATCATCGGTGTCGACATGGGTTTACAATCCTCCATGTGGAATCTGCCAAGGATGTCCACAATATACTTCCCCTGCCCCAGGAAGAAATGCGCCTCCTCCTGCCACACCTTCTAACCCAAAAAGTAATGCATCAAGCCGATGTCCTTCATCTCAAACTCCTCCGCAAGATCTCTCTTGCAGTGCTCTATGAGTCTCTCTGCACCTGTAATGACCAAGTCATCCATATACAGCACCAGAATTAGAGGCTCCTCACCTGTCACAATATAGTAAAGGTTCGGATCTGCCTCACTCTTTGTGAAACCCATCCCCTGCAAGTACATATCTATCCTGGAGTACCAAGCTCTGGGAGCTTGCTTCAGGCCATAAAGGGCCTTCTTCAATCTACACACATGGGACTCCTTCCCATGCACCTTGTTGTCGCACGGATTGACACGACAACACTCGGACCGGGGGCTGTCACTCTGATCCCCGATCCCTCCGTTTAAACCTGTTTCCCGCGGCTAAGGGGGGTAGTCCCTATGAGATGATGAGGCCAACTGTCGACCAGTTGGTTTGGGAAACACGAGATACGATATAAAAAAGGCTCGATGGATTTGGTTAATTTAGCAGACCAGTGCCTTGTGGAGTCAATGTTTAAATGATTAAGTACCAGATGCTGGCAGGGATATGATTTCATTAGGAGCAATCATTTATCATTTAACTTTTATCAAGTGAGAAAAAATGCTTAACGACTTAGTGATACTCCAGCAAATTTAGATTTTCGAAATATAAAGTGTTTTGCATGACCATGTAAAATAACGACAGGATGCCACATTCATGCAATTAATCATCAGCTGAAAAATTAAACAATAATTCCCACGTTAAAAAATTTCAATCTCAACATAAAAGATGAAACACAGGTGATTTCCGAGTCAAGATTTAAAATGGCAAAATATCCCATAATATTTTTTATGATTTTCGAGCAAAAAAATTTTAAACAAAATTTTCAGCTAAATGCCAATCCTAATTTTAAACAAAATTTTCAGCTAAATGCCAATCCTAAACATAAATTAAAATCTACGTTAAACAAATAAAATCTACTTAACCATTTTTTCTTTATATCATATTCTAAAAAAAAAAAAAATTTACAAAACAAATCTAATAAAAAACAAATCGAAAAACAAGACAAAACTATGAATGAACCCTAAATCTAAAACGCAACTGTAAAATGGTTATCAGGCATAAAAAGAGAAGAGCCGTAAGCAAATACGCTGCACGCTACCACATTTCCATCGAATCTGAATGCGGGACTTGACCCCTGAAGGAAAAACGACGAGCAAAAGGAAAACTTCACGAAAATGGCAAGGTGACAAGAGCGTAACTGGAAATCGAATTACCTGCTGTCGGCCTGGAATGAGACTGAAACCGAATGATACAAGATTACCTGCGGAAAGAGAACTAACCCGTTGCTCTTCGTTGGCGGAAAACCCTTCGACGGCCGACACAGAAAAACGCGAGTGTTTGCAGGTTTTAACGGTGGAGTTTCGGGCATACAGCAACCACGCCATATTGATTTACCAGATCATTTCGACCTCAGCGATAATCGCTTTCAGTGGATATCGAAAGCATGATGCAGAGGACTTTGACGTGGTGACTGTGGTTTCCAGTGAAACCGATGCTGCCGGCAGATGATTTTTACCTGAGCATTTCAATAGCCAACGCAGAAAAACGAAAAAGAGAACCAAAGCTACAGAACAAACCCCGAGCTTGAAATCGAAATGCAGCAGAGAAATTTCCGAAAGGTCTGAATGAGCATGGCATATCGAAAATATACCAGAAACGCAGGCGTATGCATATATTAAATCTGAATAAACGAATTACCTGAGCATTTCTGATTTTGGAACGAGCTCCTTACCTGGCTGCCGACGCATTTACGAGATCTATGCTAAAAGATAAATCCTTGGTGATTCGGATCCGCATCCACGCACTACGCAGCAAAGGATTTTGACGGTAGATAAATGCTGGGCAACTCTGTCTTGACAGCAACGTGCTTGGATTTGTTTTGCCTTTACTTTCGATGGAGAAATCTGAGTGAAAACTAAGTGCCTTCGCTGTCTCCTTCTTTCTTTTTCTTTTTATACAATATGCATAGTGGTATTGAGCCACGCTTATGGCCGTATACTATCTTCAAACAGCTGAGTGAGAGATTGAATGAGAAATCGGCCCGATAATGAGGATATGATGACAGAAAATCGCAGTAAAGGGACAGGATGTGGCTCAGAAAGAGACAGCTTGTGAAAAGATCTCAGAACTCGTCCAAAGCTTGGCAGTTTTGATGAGGAGCCTGCGATTTTAAGGACACAAAACCTTATACCTGAAAACACAAAAGAAAACAAAACCTTAATCTGAAATCTGTATATAAGCAAAATTTTGAAACCCTAGAGCAGCTAATTAATTTACAGATTTTTTGGCCCCTGAAATGCCAGATTTGACAATAATTGCAGTAATGTTTTCAATATATCAAAAATTTTGAACTTCACTGTGAACAGAAAGAAAATCTCCCAATGCAAAACAGAAAAGAAACTCTTAATGATTAACCCAGGGCCAAAATCAGCTGGGCTCTGCAAAGAAAAGCCTGTGGAAGTCGGCTGGTTCAGCCTAGAACTTCCCCAAACGCCCACGATTTCCTTCAGAAAGGTTGTCCTGCACATCTCAAGCAACCATCAGCAAAGAGAGAGAGAATGCTGCTAGATCTCAGGAAATAATGGAGATACCTGCCATTATCCCAGAAACCCTAGCAACACTCAAACCCTAGCAAGTGAACAAGATACTTGTGCTCACAATACTCTAAGAACAAGCTATAACTAATGGCTGAAAACATGAAATATGCGGAAAATTAAAGATCTCACAGCAATCCCAGAGAGTAACACCAGCACGATTTAGACCCCAAAGTCTTCTTTTATTAACCAGAAATCAGATTACAAGAGAGCTTTTTTCAGTCCAGAATCACAACTCGGATCCCTCTGAAATGACCCCTAGCACCCTATTTAAAGGAAATGATCCTAACGGCTAGTTCGAGTGATCCACGTAGAAATGATCTCGACCGTTGATGAGGATCAAGACATCTCTTGATCTCATCCGTCGATTTATTAACTTAATATTATTATTTTATTAGTTAGGTTTTTTGCTTCTTCTTCTTTTTTTTAATTTTTTATTGTTTTTTATTATTTTATTATTTTTATTCATTTTTTAATTCATTTTAAAATGGATCACTGAACTAAGCCGTTGGAAACATCACCTAGGACCTAGGACCTAGGACTCATGAGGGGATTTACCACATTTTCAACCCTCAAGACACATTTCATCATGATTTTTACAATTTACATCTCAAAGGGATGAACCCACTTAATACAGACCCTCATAGAACACCCAGTTCTGCGACACAACTATAATCTAGCAGATTAACATATAAGATTCTCCTAAAGTTCTGATGACGAAATCCATCCCGGCTTTGGGGTCAGGTTTGAAGGAAAACTCTGCCGATCGTAGATCGGTGAGACGAAAAACCTCCCGGGACGCAGATCATCATTAGAAAGTTAGGTCCACCTAGGCAACTTTACATACATGACTCTGATCTGCTTAGATTATTTACAACTTATACATGCAGACTGGGTTTACAACAAAAAATGATCAAGCTGCTGATGATGGCAGGATGGCACGGACATGCTGATTAGGTGCTGCTTCTTTCTGTCAAGAAAAACGGGGTGCACTGCATGGGTAGTTGACCAGTAGAGGTCAACATCTGGCTCTACTTGGGGACACGTTGCTGCTTGCAGGAATGTGAGAATCCAGAATCTGCATCCATACAACACAAAAATAAGTAGCGTCCATCCATAAATCAGCATATACATTAAGCACAGGAAAGAAAAAAAAGCTCTTCATTTATTAACTATCTAAAACAGAAATGAAAATGCGGAAAAAAACAAGGAGTAGGGTTAGAAATACGCTACAAAGGATGCCCTACGGCATCAGATGTGTTCAATATAGTGCATACTGAGCATTTGCCTGCTTTCAGGCAAATCTGTCGGCTGCTTGTCGGATGTGCCATGTCCAATTTTGCATATGTTAGGACTCCTTCCTATCCGAAAATCAAGCTGCTCACAGCCGTCTGATGTATCGAATCTTCGTCTCATCTTCTTTCTCTTACGGTTTTTCTTTCTGGCAGGTTGAATTACTGATGACCTGGTACTTTCTGTTTCAAAGCTATCAGATGAAGTATGTAAGATATGCATGATGTGTCTTTCTTCATCTTGCATCTGATCTCTATCATTCTTAAGTCTGTCTGGATTACCCTCAATCAACCGTCTTTCAATCGAATCAACAACCTCCCAATAATAAGATGAATCTTGTTGCAGCAAATGAGAAGGCTCCTGATCTGTTGATGTTTGCTGGTTTCTCTCGTCTTCCAATTGCTGAAACCTTTGAACTTGTATTCTAATGGCATCCATCTGACTAGAATGTTGTACCTTTATATCACTGATTTGTCTGGCATGGTGTTCTTGCATGTCTTTTATTACTTTAACATTCTTTTCCTTTATGTTCATCAAGCAATGTTGTATAAAATTTATTTCTTCTTTATGGTTCGCTTGCATGTCAGCCACTTGATTATTATGGTTGAACGTCATGATGGTCATTTCCTCATCCATGGTTAATAGCTTGTTTTGCATAGAGTCAATTTCCCTATCATGATCAGCTTTCATGGTCACCATATTTTCCTCTAAGATCGACAACCTGCTTTGCATGATTCTAATTTCTGTTTCATAATTAGTTTTTATGGCCTCAATTTCCTTAGCATGCTGGTTTTGCGTGACTTCAATCTCTCTATTACGTTTCTCCAGGTGAGTGCATAAAGTTTTCACATCATTGACATAATTAGTTTGATTGATTTCCATATTTCTTACCAGCATCATTAGATCTCGTATAATTTGCTTTTGCTCTTCTTTTTCATTGTCATTTGTCCCTGATTTTTCACTATCATGAACTTGATCTGCAATATTTTCGGTGGATGACACATTTTGACATGAAGAATCGTCCTGGGATCTTTCAGCTGGACCTCCTATCAAACTACTTACATTCTGTTGCACAATTTTAGAGGAAGAAGGCAAGCTGTTTGGATAACCATATCTATCTTCAAAAGCATTGATAATATCAGCCAAAGAAGAGAAAGAATCCTTAGGAAAATTGTTAAACCAATTCAAAGCATCATCTTCTAAAGAAAGGACAAATAGACGCATTTTGATATCACCATGATGAAACTGAGGGGGTCTGCAATATATGATCATGAAGCGGATAAACAAGTCAATATGCCTTTTAGCAGCGATTGGATCACCATCTGAAAAAATAGGCAATTCAGGAAGGGCCTCCTCCGGAAAATCATGGAGACGGTGAGTAAAACGACATGGTTTAAACGAATAATCCATGATGAACAATAAGGGATGATAGAACTAGATCTTTGCTCAAGAAAATCAAAAGATGAAAGAAGTGGAGTCGCCACTTGAACAACAAATCTGATTCTAAGATCCGAGAAGCAATCAACAAACAGATATGCGGTAGGCTTCTTGTCTGGGAAAAATGAGAAAAGTGGAGTCGCCACCCAAACAAGAAACAAAACCGAAGAGATGCTGCTGATATATGATGAAAAGATGCCAAAATATTGAATCTGCCAGCTCAAATGAGAGATGAGAAAGATGAGAAGATGAATGAAAAGTCGTTGAAACACCGAGAAAAAGTATCCCCGGCAACGGCGCCAAAAAATGTTGTCGCGCGGATTGGCACGACAACGCTCGGACCGGGGGCTGTCACTCTGATCCCCGATCCCTCCGTTTAAGCCTGTCTCCTGCGGCTAAGGGGGGTAGACCCTGTGAGGTGATGAGACCAACTGTCGACCAGTTGGTTGGGAGACACGAGATACGATAATAAAAAGCACTCGAAAGATTTGATTAATTTAACAGACCAGTGCCTTAAGAGATTATTATTAGATCGATTACTTATTAGATGATATAGAAACATGAACTGTGAACAGCAATCATTAATCATCAGCTAAATCCAAACGATATCCAGCGACTGAAAGATTCAAAAAAGATAAATGCTTTAAAACACCACGAGAATCCTAATCCAGATATCAATTTCGCATCTCGGCTCGAAAATTTAGCATCTCAGCATAAAACATATAACGCGAAAGCTCCTGAGACTTGCAAAAAAAAAATTTCACAAAAATTTTTAAAATTTTTTAAACCTTTTTCAATTTTTTTATTTTTTTATTTTTTTTATAAAAATGAAATCCTAAAAAAATAATTAAAAAAAATAAATAATTTAAAATCTATCCTAAAACAAACAATAAAACTCTAAATTTTTTTTATTTTATTTTATTTTATTTTATTTTTTTATTTTTCATAACAAAATCTAAAGATAAAAAATCTAAACTAAAAATTAAAATTTACAATCTATACTAAAGATTAAAATTTACAATCTAATTTAAACAAAATATTAAATCTAAACGAAAACTAAATATTAAAGTCTGTATTTAAACAAAAACATATAAAATTAAAAAAAAATTTAAATCTAAATCTAATAAAAATTAAACTAAACGATGAAATTAAAAAAACTACATGAAACAGAAACACGCTAACCTATGACCCAACTAAACTAGACGCATGGATATCAAAATTTGAAAAAAATCGAAAAAGACTAAACCCTAAAGATACGCATGTGACCATAGAAAAAACTCGACTTACCTGTTACGTAGACCGAATCCACTGAACGACGGCTACGGATCAAGGATGCCCCTGCTGCCGGCGTGAACGTCTGCGTGAGGAAACGAAGCTGAAACCGATTCTTTTCATGCCGCCCACAGGTCGAAATTTGTCCAGCTGCTCTTCTGTTACGTTAAGAATGATAAAAATGAGTTTTAATGTGCAGCTCAAATCGGACGCCGACAGAGATGAAGGAAGCTTGATGGATTTTGGCAGAATGCTGGGTATATACGCCGACAAGAAGTTTTCGATGGCAGCTGTGGGGAAAGGCTGCGGGTTTGCTGCTGCTCTCTCCAGCGGTGATTTACAAACGTATGGATACTCCTGTAGATGCCCTTTTCAAATGCGTCTGTGGCTTCTTCAATGCTGAATGCGCCTCAAACCGTCACGCTGCACGTTACAGCTCTCTTGTTCATGAACACTGAGCTTACGCAGCGAATGGAAATCGAGTCAAAATGTTGACAGAACGCATCCAAAACTGAAGCACAGATATCGTATTGAACCCCTGCGGATGGCCAGCGTTTGAAAATCCGAACAGTCGACGGTGTGGATGGAAACAATCGAAAATGCAAGAGGAGCTCGGAGTGAAACGGATCAACAAGCTTTGCAATCAAGTGTAACGATGGGTTCAATCGTTTGCAGGACCACGACTTCCAGCAAGTCGGAAAGCGGTGATTTATAACAAATACGTGGGCATTTTCGGTCGATTTCTGAGCCGTTGGTGTCGATTTGAGACTGTGTGTTTGCAGCGAGTGGAGCAGAGACAGGGCTGGAGCTGGTGGCTCAGCCGCATTTCACTTTCTATTCTATTTTATTTGCAGGTTTGTATGCAGAGAAATCATTGGATGTTCACAGCAGGACTTGTCGACAGCAACATATATTATCACCCATGCACGCAGCGTTTTGAAAACTGATTTTGCAGCTACGCTCTGACAGATAGTTTCTGAAAAACCCTGTAGCTGAAAACACAGAAATACAAAACCCTAGTGAAGACTAAAAAAAAAATGAAACCCTAAGACAGCTTAATAATTTTACAGATTGTGGCCCCTGAAATGCCAGATTTAACAATAATTGCAGAAATGTTTTCAATATGTCAGAAATTTTGAACTTCACTGTGAACAGAAAGAAAATCTCTCAATGTAAAACATAAAAGAAACTCCTAATGATTAACCCAGGGCACAATCAGCTGGGCTCTGCACAGAAGAGCCTGCGGGAGTTGGCTGGTTCAGCCGAGAACTTCCCCGAACGCCCACAAAATTTCCTTTAAAAAATGTTTTCAGCAATTCCGGAGAGTAACACCAGCCAGTTTGAACCCCAAAGTCTTTTTATTAACCAGAAAATCAGATTTACAAGAGAGCTTTTCAGTGCAGACTCACAGATCAGATGATCTGAAATGACCACCTAAGACCCTATATAAAGGAAATGATCCCAACGGCTAGTTTTGGGTGATCCATGTAGAACTGATCTCGACCGTTGATGAGGATCAAGACATCTCTTGATCTCATCCGTCGATTTATTAACTTAAAATATTATTATTTTATTAGTTAGGGTTTTTGCTTCATTTTTTAATTTTTTATTATTTTTTATTATTTTATTATTTTTATTCATTTTTTTTTTTTAATTTTTTAATTCATTTTAAGATGGATCATCAAACTGAGCCGTTGGAAACATCACCTAGGACCTAGGACCTAGGACTCATGAGGGGATTTACAACATTTCTCGACCCTCAGGACACATTACATCATGACTTTTACAAAATTACATCTTAAGGGACAAGCCCATTTAACACAGACCCTCACAAAACACCCAGTTCTGCGACACAACGATAATCTAGCAGATCAACACACTAGGATTCTCCTAAAGTTCTAATGACAAAATCAATCCCGGCTTTGGGGTCAGGTTTGAAGGAAAACTCTGCCGATCCGTGGATCGGTGAGACAAAAAACCTTCCGGGACATAGATTATCATAGAAAGTTAGGTCCACCTAGGCAATTTTACATACATGACTCCGATCTGCTTAGATTATTTACAATTTTTTCATGCAGACTGGGTTTACAACAAAAATGATAAAAATGTTGATGACTGTAGGCTGGCACGGACACGTCGCTCAGGAGCTGCCCCTTTCTGCCAAGCAAAGGGGGGAGTACTGCATGGGTAGTTGACCAGTAGTGGTCAACACACCTCAAAGCCCTGTGGCTGCTCAATGTACACCTCCTCCTGTATGAAGCCATTGAGAAATGCAGTCTTCACATCCATCTGGTGGATCTTCCAACCCATCTCTGTTACTATCAATATAATGGAGCGGATCGAAGTATATCAAGCCACGGTAGCGAAGGTCTCCTCATAATCAACTCCCTCTACCTGGGAGAACCCTCTAGCCACAAACCTCGCTTTGAATTTCTCAATGCTGCCATCTGCAGCATGCTTCACCTTGTAAAGCCATCTAGAAGTAACCACGGATTTGCCCTCAGGCCTCGGCACCACCTCCCAAACATCACTCTTCATGATAGAAGAATACTCCTCCTGCATGGCCTCTCTCCAGACCTGCTGGCTAGCTGCCTCCTCATAGCTAGAAGGCTCAGAGTCAAGGATGCTAGTAGCCATTGCCATATAGCTACAAAACCTCTCAGGTGGTTTACTCTCTCTGACCGGCCTCTTAGGCTCAGCAACAGATGTGGCATCTCTCAAGGTGTCCTGAAGCCACTTGGGCTTCCTCTTCCCTGAGCGTACTTCTTCCATTGGAGAATGAAACTCCTCCTCCTCATCATCATCAGGAGCCTGAACTCCTGACTGTCTGTCTGCTGTCATCCTGCCTGCACCTGAACCTGTAGAAGCTGAGGTACCGTGTGAACTGTCCATCAGTGGACTCCCTAGTGAACTGCTCTGCATGCTGCACGGAGCACCACCCCTCTGGCTCGACGAGCCACTGCTCACTGACGGACCTGACATCCTCATAGATGTACCTCCGGATCCTCCTGATCCTTGCCCACTGGATCCCTGCGACTGACTCAACTGCTGCTGAGGGTCTGGCTAATCCAGATACTCTAGCTCTCGTGACCTCATAAAGGCCCTGTCCTCCTCGAACTTCACATCCCACCTGACAACAACTTTCCTCTGTGCAGGAATGTAAATCCGAAAGGCCTTTGAGGTCTCACTGTAGCCCACAAAGATACCCTTCTCTGCGGTGGGCTCTAGTTTGGTCCTCTTCTCCTTGGGTATGTAGGAGTATGTAATGCACCCAAAGATACGAAGATGACCAATATCAGGCTTCTTCCCAGAAAAAGCCTCCTTCGGAGTCATGTGCCCAAAGGCACGATGTGGACTCTTGTTCTGCAAATAAACAGTTGTGTTGCAGGCCTCTGCCCACAAGAACAATGGCAACCCCTGATCATGTAACATGGCTTTGGCAGCCCCTCCGATGGATCTGTTCTTCCTCTCCGCAACCCCATTCTGCTGGGGGTTGTAAGGAACAGTGAACTCCCTCCTAATGCCTGCCTCCGCACAATAGGCAACAAACTCTCTAAGGGTGTACTCTCCCCCATTGTCCAACCTCAGGGACTTGATCTTCCGACTTGTCTGTGACTCCACAAGAGCTCTAAACTCCTGAAACCGCTTGAAGACCTCACTCTTGGTCTTCAAGAAATAAATCCAAGTCCTCCTGGACTGATCATCAATGAATAAAACATAGTACTCATATCCACTCAAGGAAACATGAGACATCCGACCGCTCACATTGGATTGAATCAAATCGAGTATCCCAGTCGCTCTGCTGTCACTGCTGGGAAAAGGGGATTTGGCAAACTTGCCCATCACACATCCTCTGCAAATATCAAAGTGATCAGTACTGAAATCTGGCACACCTGTAGTGATCTCCCGCAAGGTCCTCAAGGATCCATGATACATATGCCCCATCCTGTGGTGCCAAATCTCACACAGCTCAGAACTGCTAGCTTTGCTGTCGGTACTACTGCTCAATGCCAAAAGGGGCTGGAATGCAAACTTGTACACCTTTGCATGGCGTACACCTATCACTCTAGCTGAATCAGCTGGAGTGCCCCTGGGATACATCAACACCTGTCCTCCCCTGAACAGTACTTCATATCCTCTGTCCTCCAAAGCTGAGACGGATATGAGGTTCTTCCTCATCCGTGGCACATAAAGAACATCTGACACCTTCAAGGGAGGTTTGGACTCCCTCTGAAATGTCAGTGTCCCCACACCGACTGCTCTAACAACTCTGTCATCACCGAGTACTACCTCTATATTAGTGCCACTCTCTGAAAGCTCTGAGAAGTAGTCACAGATTCCTGTCATGTGACGTGAAGCCCCACTGTCCACATACCAGATACCCGAAGATGCTCCGCTAATCAAGGGAAAAGCATGCTCCCTCTGAACCTGTGTGGCAGGTGATCCTGCACTAGAGGACTTACATGCAGTGAACGCAAACTCCCGGTCAAAACGATCTGCAAAGTCCTCAACCTCTGTTGAAGCTGCCATGCTCTGGTTCTTCCCCTTCTTCTTCTTCTTCTCCGGACACACAACTGCATAGTGTCCCATCTTTTGACAATTCCAACACTTCACCTTGGAATAGTCCTTCTGTGTGTTACCCTGTTTACCTTTACCTTTGCCTTTGCCCCCACCATTTCTTGTGGAAGCCTGCTTCTTCCCTTTGCCTTTCTTGCCTCCTGCCAACAGTGCTACATCCTCATCCTGCTCAACTGGCTTGGCTGCCCCAAGCTGACCTTTCCTGATCTCTGTCTGAATGCAATCATCCCAAAACCTCTCCCATGTGGGAAGGGTCTCACGTGCACAAACCCCATCAACAAAGTTCATCCATGAACGGGGGAGGCCATTCACTGCAATCCGCACCAACTCAGTGGGTGGAATGACCTCTCCAACTGCTGCCAACTCATCTCTCACATTAGTAATCTTTGTGAGATATCCAGCTGCACTATCATTGCCCATCTTAATGGTCTTCAGCTTCTCGTTCAGGACCATTTTCCGTTTCTTATTGGTACTCTGGTAGAGATTGGACAATATTGTCCAGATCTCATGGGCATTTCTCTTTCCTCTCACATGAGGAATGCAATGGTCTTTGACTCCGTCTAGAATCAGTCTCTTACCCTTGTTGTTCTTTCTATTATAAGCAGCCAACTGAGTAGCATCAGTAGGCACAACAACAGGGTTCTGTGTGGTATGCACCATGATGTCCCAGACTTTTGCCTCCTCAAAGATGCTCTGCATTTTCTCCTTCCAAACGCTGTAATTGGAATGCCCATCCAACCTATCCTCCACCCTCAATCCCAATGACATCTTGCTGTCCTAAAACTGAAAAATAGCACCGCTGTAGTAAGGATAAAACTGTTGTTTGTGAAAAATCAGCTTGCTGGAATTTTCTGAGTGAAAATCCAGCAAGCTGTAATTGTTCTCCTTGCTGTCCCAAACTGCACTTCAGCACTCAAGCTCTGATACCATGTAAAAATTTCTCATTTACCACCCCGGTTTTCAGTTTCACCTTATTTCTCCAAAATAGTTAAATGCCCTTTCCCATATCCATACATTCAACAACTGAAAAATAAATTTTGCTGAAAACACAAATTCTGGAAAAATTACAGAATTCTGGAAAATGCTTTTTACGGTAAGAGAAATATTCAGCAAAAAAACAACAATCAAACTTTTACAACTTATCTCGTTTTTCGTGCCTCACAGCCAACTGGAAAACTTGCAAACAACAAAACAGAACAGCAATACTCCTGTACGGCCTCCTCCAAATCTGTTGTACGACCTCCTTGAAAACTGTTGTACAGCCTCAAATTTTGTTGTACGGCCTCCACAAAAACTGCTGTACGACCTCCTCCAAATCTGCTGTACGGCCTCCACAAAAACTGTTGTACGGATTTCTAGAAAATCATGCCCAATATCTGCCTTTCACTGTGTGCTAACTCAGCTGTACGGACTTGCTAAAATGCTGCCTTGGAATGTGTGCCAAGCTGCTGCCTCCTTCTCCTCTCTATCCAGAAATCTCCCTTGCTCTCTTGCTCTCCTTCTCTCAATCTGCTCATGAAAGAATGAAATGACCGTTTCCTCCTTTCCCTCCTTTAATCTAACCCTAAGTGACTTTTGGAGAATCCCTAAATCCAATGGCTGAAATAGATTGAGATCTATGGCTGAGATTAAATGCTCATTTAAATCTCACTTTCTATTTTTTAATTCACCCCACTTTAATAAAGACCCACTTAGTCATTTATTTCCAAAGTCACTTTTCCTTTCTAATTTTACATTGACTTTATTAAAGTCACTTTAAAATTAGACTTTAGTAACTTTATCACTTAGTCACTTTTAAATTAGATTTGACTTTATAAAAATTATAAAGTCAATTTAGGAGAAAAATTAAATTCTTTTGGACACTTTTCCGTAGGCCAAAGATCAAAGCCTTAGGGAACCACCTTTCCTCCGATACCAAATTTCAACAGTTGTAGGTTAATTTGGTAGCTAGAGCAGGCAACTTGAGTATTATGGTTGCCCAAATTAATGTTTGGTGACACCACATGGTTAGATATAAATTGGAGTGATGTGAGAGGCATTTCTACACATCCTAAGTGCATCTTGCATCAAGAATATCTTGGAGATCTGGATAGTGATTGAGGCAAGGATGCAAGGGCAAGGAGCACGAGCTTTTTGGAGAGGTTTATCTCTGTTTAGGTGCATGATTCCTTGTGAAAGAGAGCCGCGTGCCTGAGGCAACTCGTGTGAAGGCTAGAAGGATTGTTTGTGCAATTAATGTCTTGTTTTTGGGTGCGTCTTCCTTGCCAAATCAAGTAACAAATAAGAGGTAAGTAAGGGCTAGGTTTGTGCATGTTTTAGTAGTGTTTCATGTCTTTGTTCAAGCCGTAGGAAATGTTGAAGAATGTGTAACTAGGTTTGGTCTTCATTACTATGAAATGTACTCTTGTATACATAAAATTAAAAAGAAACTATTTTTATTATTATCAAGCTTGGGTTTCTTGCCCAAGGAATTTATTTTATAGGTCAAGCACTCATTAAAGTGATTCTAGGGTTTTTGTCCTAGGTATAGAAGTCATTGTCATATATGAAAGACCCATGGGCACGTTGGAAATTGTAAAGAAAATTTATTTTGTCTTTAAAATGTCAAAAATAACTCCAAGATCAAGTCAGCGTAAGAGTTGTCAAGTCGACCTACATGAAGAGTAATGTCCACCCTTGAAGAAGCCTATATATAAGAGGAACTCGTCCTCCATTTGGATCATTCATTCACTCATCTCTCATGCGAAGAAGGAAGCAGCAGAAGGACAAAGAAGGAAGTGCGAAGAAGAGAAGGACGAAGAAAGTCAAAGTGTTTGGGTCTCTCTACATTCTTTTGGGAATGCGAAGTTAGGGTTTCTGCGTTGGGGAAGTTTGAAGTTCAATTTTGGAAGCAAGAAGATCAAGAAGGCAAGCGAAGGTCTCTTAGGGCTTCCTACTAGCCCTAGAATCCATATCAAGGCAAGCGAAGTCAAGGGAAGAGCAGTTAGAGGGAGATCGAAGTCTCCTAGTGAAGAAGCAACAGTTGCAGCAGTTGCTGGGCAACAAAATTTCAGATTTACTTGGAGATTGAAGATTTTGCAGCTGGAGGAAGAAGAAGACTTGATATCTGAGGGTATTTGTCTGAGTCTAGGTCATGGTATTCATCAATTGAAAGATCTAAAAGATAAGAAGAGATTTTCAGGTTTCCCCTCAAGAGGAGGGGTTTTGGCCCTAGCTTGCAACCTATATATTGTCACTGTTCTTACTGTTTTGGTAGCTGTTTGATGTATTTCACATTGGAATAATAAAGATCAAAGCTAATAAGTAAAAAGGTAACACAAACAGTTATCAAGTGAAGATAATTGACATATACATTGCCCTATTGAATTCTCAACATGGTATCAGAGCTAAGCTTCTCTAAGGACATCATGAAGATCTCCTCTATAATGAAGAAGGTTATCAAAAGGATTGCAAGCCATCTCAAGAAAGGTATCAAAGATGTATGGAGTCTCATATTCTCTTCAAAGAAGGTATCACTCAAAGAAAAGGATGAAGGACTCTTTTCGGCTCTCTTCGGGGCATTCCAAGATGAAGATATCTGGGTGATTGATAGCAGTGCATCAAGACATATGACAGGTCACTCCCACCAATTGAAGAACTTGTCAAAAGGAAAATCTGCATACTCTCTGGAACTTGGAGACAACAAAAGCTATCGAGTGAAAGGCATTGGATCATCATATATAAAGCTTGAACATGGAAGCAATATCCACCTCAACAACATTCTATTCGTTCTAGGTTTGCACAAAAATCTACTTTCTATTTCAAGCTTAGAAGATGAAGGAGATAGAGTACCTTTCATTGATGGAAAAGTAGTTGTATGGGCTAAAGGCACAAGCATAGAACAAGCAAAAGTAATTGGCATTTTAGAAGGAAGGCTCTATGGATTAATATATTCTGTAAATCATGCCCTAGTCCACACTGAGATTAGTCCATGTGAACATTGGCACCGAAGGTTCGGTCATTTACATTTTAAGATTCTACCAACTCTAAATTCCATAGTAGATGGAATACCAAATCTAGAGGATGATCATGAAGGTGTCTGCAAAGGATGTGCATTAGGCAAGTATACCAAAAGACCATTTGAAAGCAGTGCTTCGTGGTCGAAAGAAATCTTGGATCTTATTCACTCTAATGTATGTGGCCCTATGAGTCCCAAATCACTTGCAGGTCATCTTCATTATGTCACATTCATAGATGATCATTCAAGAAAGACCTGGGTTTACTTAATGAAAACCAAAGATGAAGTATTTAAAAAATTTCAAGAATTCAAAGCAAAAGTGGAGAACCTTACAGAAAGGAGAATCAAGATCCTAAGATTTGATAATGGAGGAGAATATACATCCAAAGAGATTATAGCATTCTGTAAGGAATCTGGGATTAAGAGGGAGCTAATAGTTCCATATAATCCCAAACAAGTTGCAGAAAGAAAGAACTGATCCATTGAAGAAAGTGTAAAATCAATGTTACGCGATCAAGATCTATCGAAGTTTCTGTGGGGTGAGGCAACAAAGACAATAGTCTACATACAAAATCGATGTCCTCATAGATCTCTAGACAACAAGACTCCGGAAGAAGTGTTCACTGGGAAGAATCCATATGTAGATCATCTCCGAATCTTTGGGTGTCTTGTGTATATACATATACCTAAAGACAAAAGAAAGAAGTTGGATCCTTCCAGTGTGAAAGGTACATTTGTCAGATATAGTAACTCATCTAAAGCCTATAGAATCTACATGAAATATGGACATCACATTGAAGTCGGTGTTGATGTCATATTTGATGAAAGCATAATATTCAAGAAATCAAAAGAACTTTCTATAGATTTTGATGATGAAGAACTTCCTATATTTGAGGAAGAAGCTGACAAGGAAGAAGAAGGATCTCACCATGAGGAAGAAGGACCTAGTGAACCTGTTCAACCTGCAGTCATTCAAGAAACAAGGAAAAGACCTAACTGGTTGAAGTCTACACTAATTGATGCAAAAAGTCATGGGGCGGCTCAAGGATCATTTAGAGAAAGTAAAAAACCCAAGAGATATTCTGGGTATGTTGTATACATGATGGAGTTAATAGAAGCAGAACCAACAACATTTGAGGAGGCTATAAAACATCGAGAATGGAAAGATGCCATGAATGAAGAATATCAATCTATAATGAAGAATGGAGTCTGAGAGATCGTACCTAGGCTTGAAGACAAGTTCGTGGTTACTTCAAAATGGATCTATAAGATCAAGCATGCAGCCGATGGAAGTATAGATAAATATAAAGAAATATTTGTGGCCAAAGGTTTCTCTTGAGTCGAAGGCATCGAATATGAAGAAACATTTACTCCAACAACAAGATATACTACAATTCGATCATTAGTCTCTCTTGCAGCATCAATGGGATGGAACATCCACCAAATGGATGTCAATACTACATTTCTGAATGGCACAATAGATGAAGTCTATATAGAACAACCCTTGGGATTTGAAGCAAAGGACAGGAAGGCATATGTTCGCAGATTGAAAAAGGCACTATATGGCCTCAAGTAAGCACCAAAGGCATGATATGCTAAGATGGACGCGTAGTTACAAAGATTAGGCCTCACGAAAAGCTCTGCTGACTCAAACCTCTATATCAAGGTTGTAAATAATGAACCTATAATCATTCTTCTGTATGTAGATGATCTTCTCTTGACAGGTCTAGAAGGTAAAATTGAAGAATGTAAAAAGCAATTGGCAACAGAATTTGACATGAAGGACCTTGGGTTGATGCATTACTATTTGGGACTGGAAGTTTGGCAAGAACCTAATGAAGTCTACTTAGGTCAAGGAAAGTATGTGATCGAGATATTGAAGAAGTTCGACATGATGGACTGTAAACCAATGACCACTCCAATGATCACTAACTTGAAGAAACTAAGAAGTTCCGAATCAAGCCCTATGGATCCTTCCAAATATAGAAAACTCATTGGTTCACTAATGTATTTAGTGAATACCAGGCCAGACATATGTTTTGCAGTGAATGTACTCAGTCAGTTCCAAGTGGAGCTGAAGCATGATCATTGGATAGCAACAAAACATATTTTGAGATATCTACAAGGAACCATCAACTACTGCTTGAAGTATGATAGAAAGAATAATGTGCAACTAACTGGTTATACAGATTTCGATTGGGGAGGCAGTGAACAAGATGGAAGAAGCACTACGGGAGGATGTTTCAGCTTAGGATCCTCTATGGTCTCGTGGATGAGCAGAAAAAAAAACCCTGTTGCATTAAGTAGTGTTGTACAACATGCGAAGTCAGTAGGGAAGCAGTTTGGTTAAGAACCCTACACTGATACATTGTGATAACATCAGTTGTATTTGTTTGTCTGAGGACCCAGTGTTTCATGGGAAGACAAAGCATATTAACAAGTATCACTATATATGAGAGCTAGTACAAAATGGTGTGGTGCAACTATGGTATATCTCCATCGATGAGCAGATAGCTGACATATTGACGAAAGCATTTCCAAATAAGAAGCTTGTATACTTAAGGGACAAGCTTGGTTTGGTGGATTTGTCCTCTCTAATTGAGAGGGAGAGATAGACTCAACATTCTTGTCTTCACTTGGGAAGAATTTAAGAAAGAATGGAGGATTGGGTAACCATCTAGCATTCGATACTCTTTGAGAATGTGGTAGGACATTCAAGATAAGAGTAGTCGTGGACCGATATTCTTTGAGGATTAGCTACCCAAGATAAGAATAGTCTAATGGGAGGGCATACTATGTGAACATCCAGGTGGAGTATGTACCTTGCAGAGACAATGATGATGGTGTCTATACATCATTGGTCTCGCCAGTGTTGTGCTCTGATCTTGTGGAGAGATAGCGTTGTTAGTTAAGGCCTTGCTATGTGACAATGCTGGTTATTATGATGCTAGACAGATGGGTTACCGATCCAACTCTTCTTATGAGATCTCTTCAGATTGAGAATAACCATGTACCTCTTATGAATACCTCCCTAGTTAAGAGGGAGTGTTGAAGAATGTGTAACTAGGTTTAGTCTTCATTATTATGAAATGTACTCTTGTATATATAAAATGAAAAATAAATTATTTTTATTATTATCAAGCTTGGGTTTCTTGCCCAAGGAATTTATTTTATAGGTCAAGCACTCATTAAAGTGCTTCTAGGGTTTGTCCTAGGTATAGGAGTCATTGTCATATATGAAAGACCCTATGGGCACATTGTAAATTGTAAAAGAAAATTTATTTTTTCTTGAAAATGTCAAAAATACCTCCAAGATCAAGTTGGCCTAAGAGCTGTCAAGTCGGTCTACATGAAGAGTAATGTCCACCCTTGAAGAAGCCTATATATAAGAGGAACTCGTCCTCCATTTGGATCATTCATCTCTCATGCGAAAAAGGAAGCAACAGAAGGACGAAGAAAGTCGAAGTGTTTGGGTCTCTCTACATTTTTCTGGGAATGCGAAGTTAGGGTTTCCGTGCTGGGGAAGTCTGAAGTTCGATTTTGGAAGCAAGAAGATCAAGAAGGCAAGCAAAGGTGTCTTGGGTTTCCTACTAGCCCTAGAATCCATATCAAGGCAAGCGAAGTCAAGGGAAGAGCAGTTAGAGGGAGATCAAAGTCTCCTAGTGAAGAAGCAACCATTGTAGCAGTTGCTGGGCAGCAGAATTTTAGATTTATTAGGAGGTCAAAGATTTTGCAGCTAGAGGTGAAAGAAGACTTGATCTTGGAGGGTATTTGTCTGAGTCTATGTCATGGTATTCGTTAATTGAAAGATTTGAAAGATAAGAAGAGATGTTCGGGTTTTCCCCTCAAGAGGAGGGGTTTTGGCCTTGGCTTGCAACCTATATATTGTGTCACTGTTCTTACTATTTTGGCAGCTGTTTGATGTATTGCACATTGGAATAATAAAAATCAAAGCTAATAAGGAAAAAGGTAACACAAACAGTTATCAAGTTAAGAGAATTAACATATAGATTGCCCTACTGAATTCTCAACAGGAAAGGAGTTGCTACAACAATGAGTAGGAGGACTGTTCTGAGGGTTGTTAGGCCTAGTGAAGGTCTTCACTTCATGCCACAACTATTAGAGAAGAATGCGTTGGTGAATAGAGGTTTCTCCACAAGTCTGGGCATTTTTATCTTTGCTGTAGCAATTAGACTACTATATGGTGTTGTGAGGAGAATCCCTAGCCCCTACAACAGTGCATTGAAGGCTAGAAAGGCAGCGAAGAAGGTAGCAAGTTTGAGAAGGAGCACTCAATGAATTGAGTAGGGATTTAGGGCTGTTGGTGTGCCCTAACCAATGCTCTAGGAAGCACAAATCCCAAGACAAGGAGGCAACAATAATGTGTTGTAGATGTCTTCTTGTTCATGGTTGGATGCTAGTGGATGAGTGGTCATAGGAGAGGACATTGGTATTGGATGGTTGTGGTTTGTTGGAGGGTAGCATGAGAGTGGACCAAGTTGGTAGAGTTGGAGCAGCCTAAAGAACAACTTGTGGAGGATTGTAGAGGCTTGCTTCAAGCCTTAAGAAACAAGTCTCTTGAAGGACTAAGGGATTGTTAGAAGTGGCAGAAGAAGAGCTCAAAGGTTTGATTAGTCAAGAGTAGTTTGTAGCCCTAGACTTGCCTTGTGGAGAAGGACATCTATAGCAGAAGTTGGGCAATCCTCCATGCCCTAAGTTCATTGTTGGAGAAGGACATTCGATAATGACAGTGGGAATCCCTCTGGCCCTAAGTGTGTCTTCGTTGGGCAGTGTTACCCACCATTTTGTGGATAATATCCCTAGGAGAAATGTTTTCTCCAAGATGGTCCTCAACCGGCAGCCAACAACTCCTTGCAGCCATCAACTAGCTCATTGTGCCATTTCTCCGCCACTTGAGCCATCCATGTAGTCCCTCGCCCATCTGCCATGATCGTATGTTTGAAGGCGGGCCTCCCGAATCTAAAGGTATGCCTTGTCATTTTGAAATTAAGTATTGTAGTTTGCTTATCATGGACACTTCTGGGCTATGTCACACGGTTCGAGTTCGAGTTCGAGTTCGACAACGATTAAGTTCGATTCGAGTTCGAATTTTCCGATCAGGTTCGAATGAGGTTCGGCATTAGGTTCGACTATACATATTTTTCAATATATATATATATCTATATATGACAAAATAATAGAAAATTCAAAATCAATCCATAAACACATGAACACAAATTCTTATTAGTAAACATACATCAATAATGTAATCATTCTAACATCTAGTTAAATGTAAACATACACAATAGTAGTTTGCAAAAAGAAATGACATAATTTTCAGTCTTCAAAATTTAAATGAATGTCAAATACTAGTAATCTTTTAAAAAATCACATAATCAAAACATGATCAAAATTTAAACATACACATCATTGTAGGACATCTTCAAATTTCAAAATTTTAAACATCATCAAAGTCATAATATCATCAAAGTCATCAACACATGGAATTCCATCATTTGGCTCATCATCATCAATGCTAATATAATAAGGAAGTCATAAAGACCATTGCCAAATAGTTATAATCCATAAAATTGTTCTAGGAAATTCAAAAAACATAGATAGTCTATACTTATGGCCTACTAGACTCTAGTATGATCAAAAAGCTCTCAATCATCATGTGCATATGGCATAGTAAAGGCACTAGAATGGGGATCATCAAAGTCATCAATAGATGGAATTCCAACATTTGGATCATCTAGTGAATCACCATCACTGCTAATATCATCTTCTTCTGGCTCTAAATCAGCATCAAACCATGGCTCGTAGGAACTGGATGCATCTTTGGCCACACTACTCAAGGCCAACTTCAAATTACTGCGAACATAAACAAGGTCTTCCAACCTTGTAGACAATAATTTGTTTCTTTTCTTGGACTGGATATGGTTAAAGCTACTCCAGTTCCTTTCACAAGCAGAGGCACTTGATCCCTGGCTCAAAATACGAACTGCAAAACGTTGCAATTCAGGAGTCTCTGATCCATAAAACTGCCACCATCTCCCTGGAGGAATATTGGGCCTATCTTGTACTGCACTAGACCTTGCAAATATTCCCTCTTCCAACCTGTATGCTCGGAGCTGCTCTCTAATTCTCCTGCATTCTTCTTGATCAGGGACCAACCGTTCAACTGCATCATAAAGGCCATTCATGACTTCTGCATCATTTGTTCTTTCTATCCCAAAGAGTCTAGGATCCAAATAACAAGCTGCTGCATGTAAAGGACTATGCAACATCTTCCATATTTCATCAATCACCTCCCATATTGCAATGTACTCATTTTCCTCATTATTAAAAGATTTTGCAATGGCTTCTTTAGCACGATCCATGCCCTCATAAACAAAACCCATGGAAGGGGTATCACTATCAACCATGCGAAGCATATCAACAATTGGTTCACATACTTTTAAGACCTTCTCAGCATTGTCCCAAAAAGCAGTCCCTAAAATCACCTGTTCCAACTCCTTTCCTTTAGCTTCCTTTGAAAGATGAGACTTTTCCCACTCATTGTTGCAAAAAACACCTCTTATACTCCCTTTTTCTTCAACTAACCTTTTGATAGTAATATAATATGTGGCAAACCTGGTGTCACAAGGCCTGAGCAACTCTCTAGATGCATTATTCCTGTACAAGCTCAATGTGAGTTGATGGTTAAACATGAAGTGAGAAATTTGTTTCCCCCTCCGAACTGTCACATTAATCCATGGAAACTTTGCCAAGTCATGTAACAATAAGTCAAGACAATGGGCAGCACAAGGTGTCCAATATATTCTTCTGTATTTATCCATGACCATTTTTCCTGCTCCAACACAATTTGAAGCACTATCTGTTATAACCTGGACCACATTTTCTTCTCCAACCTCAAGAAT
The DNA here is from genome assembly GCA_031772625.1 of Pinus tabuliformis. NCBI lineage: Eukaryota > Viridiplantae > Streptophyta > Pinopsida > Pinales > Pinaceae > Pinus > Pinus tabuliformis. The sequence continues at coordinate 847,027,371 of CM062811.1, forward strand.
AGCTTCCTCTAAAATCTTGAAAATAAATTCAGAGGTCTTCTTATTCCCTTATGCATCAACTACTTTCAAAAAAAGTACCCCTTTAGGGCAAGAAACCAACACATTAATAAGAGGTCTATGATTCATATCTGACCAGCCATCTGATAAAATTGTGCACCCTGTTTCCTTCCAAGAGTCTTTGATCTTCTGCAAATTGTTTGTAACTCTTTCTTTTGACCTCTTCAAAATAGTGGTCCTTATGGTCTCAGAACTAGGAGGGAGATATCCATTACCAAAACCTGCCATCATCTTACATGCGTTGATGAAGTAAGGGCTTCTTGCCACATTAAATGGAATTGCACATTCAAAAAACATATCACCTACAGCATCATCAACTGCTTGTTTCTGCATGGGCTTCCAAAGAGTATTTAATGTGGTTGTCCCACTTGATTTACTGATCTTTGACTGAGATGAACCCCCAACACCAACCGTGCTTGAAGAAAATGCAGAGAATGAATTGTAATTCATTGCAATTTCTGTTTGAACACGTTGTCTTTTGTTTTCATTCACTTTCTTAGCCTTTTGTATATTGTCATAATCTTTCTGAAGTGTCTCCTTGAGCTCTGCAGACACATTCTTGCAACCTTCAACGCCACCTCCTTTGCCATTAGTGACAGACAGTAAGTGGTCCATGACTCTAGTTAAAGATCCAAAAAATTCATTATTACATAACTTGCATTTCAAATGCCTCCCATGAGGCCCGTCCAATTTCTCCACATATTTCCATCCTTCTGCCGTTGACTTTGGAGGTGCCATGACAAATATGTCTGCATTTTTGTTGGCAATGGCATATTAAAATTCGAATTTAAATAAATGATAAAATAGTGAAATTCAATTTTCAAATACAAATAAAACTTGATATTTTGATGAGCATTCAAATCATGCATAACTTGTTCAAATTTCAGTTTTCCAATTTCTTCAAATCTTTCAAATTTAAATAACAGTAATTATCACTTCCTATTGTAATTATCACTTAACAGTAATTATAGGCTATAAGTTATAACTATAAGTTATAACATGTGTATTTAATGAATTTGAGGAGAAATAAATTGGTAGCAAGCTTTATTGAATTTCCATTAGAAAGTCAAAGCAGCCCAAACGACTGCAAAATGAAATAAAGTGGCATGTAAGGCTGAATTGTTGGCATAAATAGTTATAGAGGTTGATTCTCTTAAGTTTATTTAACAAAATGGTTGTAACCAAACTATGTGCAGCTTAACTGTATGTCTTCAAATTGTTTGACACAACAAATATTATGTAACATTTGTTTATGATTTTTCTTCATTTGACTAGGTTTGGTGGAGAACACTTTCCTTGCAAAGAAAGCATTTATAGCTTTTATCTATTGCTCAATTAGCTCCCTAACACTGATGGCATATCAATAGGACTGATTTATACTATGTAATGATATGCCCCAACAGATCCATATTCCTAGTTTCCTATGTGCAACAAAGGGAGAGCAAAGAGATGGCAGGACACTAATTTGTTGTGGAAGGAAAGTGGCAATGATATAGAGAGAGAAAGTGAGGGCACATGCATGCTTCCAATTTGCATATACCAGACTCATCCTTGTCCCAAATTTAGAACTATTGTTCAGATTTAGCATTCCAAATAGCTAGAGTTTGCTTTTATCAATTGTAATATGTAATATCCCCAAATAGGGATAATTAAAAAATATTAATATTTCCAAAACTAGGGCACAGAAAATTCTGAAAATTTATTGGTATATAAAAATTTCTACACTAAACCCAAATTTATATTCAAATCACAGATCTGGTTTTTCTGCTAAAAGAAGTAAATTTCTGAGTATTTATGAACTTAGAAAAAGTGCAGCAAATCCCTTTATTTCTACCCAAAAATTCCATAAAAGAAATACAATGACTTTCTCTTGATTTTTCTGAGTTAAAACAGAATTAAGCATGTAGATTTAAACACAAAGTACCTCACATTATTTTTTAAACCCTACTCATCCTCTTGAATGTTCAAAAAGATGAAGATTTCTTGTTGTAGTGGACACAAATCTGAACCTATACTCTGAATTTTATCTCCAAATCGGCCTCCAGCCTAATAAATAATTGCATCTCAAAAAAATAATGTGCTAATGTGTATTTAACTGTATGTCTTCAAATTGTTTGACACAACAAATATTATGTAACATTTGTTTATGATTTTTCTTCATTTGACCCACTCTGTTATCAACTTATCAGAGAAGAGTGCGACTAATTGGTGCTATAGATGCTTATTCAGAGGCAGATTTACTTTAGTGAAATCAGATTTGGAGGGGATTCCAGTATATTGGTTATCCTTAACCTACATCCCAAAAGGAATCCTGGAAAAGATTAGAAAAAATTGCTTTAGCTTTCTGTGGACAGGCTAGAGAGAGAGGGAAGGAATCCCTTTGATCAAACGGAAAAGACTAGCAAAGCAAAAAGAGAATGGGTGGTGGGGATTGAAGAACATACGTCTATTTGGGCAAGCTTTGGCAGCTAAAAGTTATGGAAATTGATGCCAATTGAAGGCCTGTAGGGAGAATAATGACAGAAAAATATATAGCACCTGGAACTTTAAAGGACCGGATTAGGAAAGGAAAGAAGGCTTTTGAAGGAGCTTCAGTGATCTGGAAAGCTTTGGTAAAAGCTTTTCCACTGCTAAGGAAATGATTAGTGTGGAAAATAGGAAGAGGAAACAGAGTAAGATTAGGAGAACATCCTTGGTTGGGATGCAAAGGTACCTGGTATATACAGTCTTACAGACTTTCAGATGGTATCTAAATAATCTCGAGATTCATAGTCTAGCAGATGTTGCTAATCCAAGGAACCCGAACGGTAACATATGGAACCATGAATGGAAGGCAGCAACATTATTAGATCTACAGGGGGAGATAGCAGAGGAATGGCATCACTGCATCAGTACATAATCACTCTAAAAGACTAAAACACAGTACTATACGATTAAAAGATGACGATGATGTGATCATGTGGTCAAAGAACAAAAGTTTAGGAAATTACACAGCTAGATTGGGTCCAGGCACTAGGAAATTAACCCTATCATTGAACCGACCTATGCTCAAGAACAAAAGTCAGCCTCCAAATAGGGACTTGGATTTTCGGTTGTCATACTCATTACAAAGAAACCTATTTATATACAGTCCAAGATTCATTTCCTCAACCATTACTTCAGTCAACAAGCACAAAAAACCTGTGATAAACTTTGTTCTCGGATCTGTGATAAAACAACATACCGTGCAAGTTGCAACTGCAAACTGGTGCCGGCCCGTAACCGTTCAAACTTCAGCGTCGAATGATGAATCTCGATGGCGCGTGCAGCACTGCAGCGTCGTGCCCCGGCCCGCAACTTCAAAGCTCAAACTCTCAGACTCAGACTTCCGCGTCTCAGACTCTCACCAACTCACAGACTACAGTCACCAGTCACTCACAAACGCAGCAAACCCGACAGACAGTGTGTGTCACTCACAAACGCAGCAAACCCGACAGACAGTGTGTGCCAAAAACAAAGGGCGCGACTGTTTATAAAGATTTATTTGGCGCGAAATTGGAAGCGGCCCACTGTTTTCTTCGAAAACCGTCCACGAAAACCGTCCAGGAAACCCGTCAGGAAAACCAGCGATTCTTCAAGTTCGTTAAGGTTCGTTAAGGTTCGTTCCGATTCGATAAGGTTCGTTAAGGTTCGGCAGGTTCGAGTTCGGGTTCGGGTTCGCCTTCGGGTTCGGCTTTCAGGTTCGCCGAACCTGAACGAACCTGAAATTTTTTTACAGGTTCGGGGAATTTCGAACCTGAAGGTTCAGGTTCGCCGAACCCTGTGACTTAGCTTCTGGGCATGGATTAATGGGGGGATTCGGCAGAAAGGATGGGCTAGGTCTGTGCTTCTGTCCCGTAGACCCCTTTTAGGAATTAACCTTGGATTCTAGTCCCGTGGGATCTCTTTTACTAATCATTTGGTTTCAGGGATGGTATTTCACGTGAAACCCCATATTTGGTTGTGTGGTCCCGCTCCTTTATCTGCTTATATTACCCTCTTTCCATTCATTATTACCCCATCCATCATTTCTCCCACCTGGGTCCACATTCCCCCATTGGGTCCACATAGGATTAGCTTGCCCCTTCCCCCTTGCCCACACCTTGGGTCATGACCTAGAATGAGGCCCAGAGGTTGATGCAAGTGAAAGAAAGTTAAAAGCATATGTGGCCACATTCAACAAGAAACGTACCACAAAATGCAAAAGATGCCGGGACAAAAACATCTTAGCACATGGGCAAAAGCCAACACATGAGCTCTAACCTATCATCATGGCCATCACCTTGGATACTACAAGTTCTATGAGCCTTCTTCATCATATCGGAACCCAAGATTATCCCAACCCTTGGTGGGTGATGAACCGCCCCATCTTAAAAGGGGGATTCCACTGCTATATCTTACACATCATGCTCTAATCCCTTGAGCCCTGAGCAGTTAATCAAAGAAAATCATAAAAGGCAAAAGGCATATAAAGAAGGGTGGAAAAGAAAGGTCAGGGCACCTCATGTACCACGATTGCTCCCTCCTACACATTATAAACCTAAAGTGTGGGCTTCCCTCTTATTAGCTACCCTTGTAGCCTAGCATGTGACCTAGGGCGGCCCCTTCTCATCCTCTACTTCATTCACCTATCTGTCATATGCCACCACCTTTTGACGGATGTACCTTGAATATATTGTCCTCTTTAGAGGTAGAAACCACCTAATAGGGTGCTTGGTTAACCCATTTTGAGTTTAGGAGACATTGGCATATCGTGAAGCCCATTATGGAAGGGCAAGCCATTATGAAGTCCCCACCTGTGGTCCATGATTAGGTACGCTCGTTTACTCGATTTCTCTAATGACTCATTGTACTGGAAGGCTAGGGGACGATTGGATCTTATGCAGGATTGCATATCGTTTGCATTTGGGGTTTGGTCAACCTATATGGGGTTCTAATCCTCAAGAGGGCTACATTGGCACATGTAGGGTGAGCGTTGAGAGCCATGTATCTCCACAACAGCAGATTGCACTCCATGGATCCCCACAGCCATTCAGAGATTTCTCGTGGTTCACTTATTGGACGAGGAGGATGCACTTGATCCATCATGCTATGCCCAACCGGCCCTTGATCTACACCATACATGTTGGAAATACTGAGAGGGGGGTGAATCAATATTTCTTTTCAATTGTTATTATTACCAGTTTAGATTATTTACAATTTTAATCAAATAGAAGATTTTATTAAATATAGAAAAAGATTGAATATAATATCTGATGAATTTTGCCAAGCACCAACTTGGACTTTGATGAGGCTCCAACCTCTAGGGCTCCGACCCTATCTTACCAAGGTACCAACCTTGAATTTAGGAGCACCAACTCCAAGGACACCAATCCTTCCAATTTTGAGGCACCAACCCCAACGGCTCCAAGTTTCCAACCCTATTGATTTACACTGTCAAGAAATGTTTGTTTGTATTATTTTGCTTTCAAGGGCTTCTTTACCAAAATCTGTCCTTGTAGTCTTTGCAACAGGTCGTTGTTTGTGCTACTTCGCTTGGCCTTCGACTTCTGCTGCACCTTCTGCGTCTTCTCGACCTCCGACTTCCTTTGTTTCTTCAAGTTCACGAGTTGTGAACTTTCCTTATACTTTGTTTTGATGCCCGATCGATGCTTTTAGTGAAACGTATACGAGTTTCACAAATGACTTGAGAGACACGTTTATTGGAGGGAGGCCGACTTGTTTTTTTACAGAGAGACCAGAGAGGCTATAACCATATTATAATAGAAGTCTAGCAGTCCCCACATGCCACGTGACTGCTAATCGCAATCGCAACTTTTAGAGGTCTCTTTCTACACAATATTTCGGAGAGGCTCTTTTTAATATTCATCCAAGGCCCACATGGAGGTTCCACATGCTATGTTATTAATCACAATCACAATCACAATCTTCCGAAATCCCGCAATCGTAATTCGTGAAAGTCCCGCAATTGCAAATTTTGGAGGTCCCTTACATGCATGCTCATAACATAGCTGATTGCCCTAATGCCAATAAATCAGATGCGATATAGTATCAAGCAACAGTTAATAAATCCGTTGGGTCCACAACTTCATTGCAATCAGCAGTCTGTTGGATCTATCGCAATCGGCAGTTTCGGGTCCATGCCCTTATCGCAATCAGTGGTTCGCAATACTTTCGCAATCGGCGGTTTCGCTGTGCCAACCCTTAAGACTTGTGATATGACTCTCGACGAGGCGGACACGATATAACGTAACGGTGTATTCATAACCTATTTCAGGTCCACAGTGATATTACAATCACAGATTTTGGTGTGTCATACTTTTAAGACTTTGCGATACCTTACGATGTGGTAGACGCGATGTTTCATTAGGGAGTATTGTAATGGTCCGGCGGGTCCGCAATACACATATCGCTTGGCGGATTTGGGGTGGTGATACATAATAAACTTTATGGTTTGCGATTATACGATGGATGCAATATTGTATTGAGGCGTATTGTAATGGAACGGCGGGTCCGCAATACACATATCACAATCGGAGGATTTGGGGCTGTAATACATAATCAACTTTATGGTTTGCGATTTGCGATGGATGTGATATTGTATTAAGGCGTATTGCAATGGAACCATCGGGTCCGCATATCATATATCGCAATCGGCGGGTTTTGAATAGTGGCATATAATAGAAAACGCCGATATTATATACTGCCGATATGATTTCTCCGATAACTCTATTTATGCTCCTCCGCTGTGTTACTTTTAAAGGGTTTCCACGGTTTGTTTCTTAGATTGGGTTCTTAGCTCCCCCGATAACTCTGTTTTATGCTGCTCTGCCAATGTGTTCCTCTTTGCTTCTCGTTGGCTTCCAATGACCTCTTCTTCTTACTCTTTGGCTTCATGATGGCTTTCGATAAACTGCTTCTGATGAACTTTTCCAATAGCTCTTCTTTGACTGCTCTTGTTGCTTCATGGATTTGCTCTGCTTGGCTTCACATCATTATTGACATCCAAAATATTGCCATATTGACATCAATGACAATCTAGATCAACAATCGCCCCCTTTGTCATTGGTGGCAATATTCTTCTTCTCTCCCCTTTTGACATCAATGGCAAAGGAGTGCATGTTGACACCTAATCTTCATGATTGGGGGAATTTGTGTAAATAAATAAATTAGGAATGTGAACAGTCATCAGGAGATGAACTGAACAATCACTCCTATTGTATATAACAATAACCTACCTATGGAATAATAGAAGAATCAGTGTTACTGCCTTTGGAGAGTTACTGCCTAGCCTAACATGGTATCAGAGCCAGCGTTTGTTCTTTGTAACTCCCTCCTGCATAGTCTGCTCATATTCTGCCCATGTTCTGCAGGATGACATGTCTGTCATATCCCTGCGAAATGTCATATCCCTGCGAAATCTCAGTCATTGTTCAATAATTTCGTTGTGTGTGAGTTCCATTTTGCTATGCGTTGTGAGTCTCAACCCAAGCCTGCGCCTGCTTGTTCTTCTGAATACAATAATCGCTCTCTGGCTGTCCTGACAGAGAACTGACCAGTCAGACCATGTCATAAATGTTTCAAGAGGGCGTTATTCCTCCATTGCATGAATTGCTTAATGCTACGCCTCCATTGATTATACTCTGCGGATTCTCACATCTCATCTGCGCCTCCATTGATTATTCTGTGTGGATCTTGCAGGTTTGAGTCTTGGCCACTGTTTGAGCTTTTTTTGTATCTTCGTTACCCGTATGCCTTGGTCTTCTTCGTTGATCGAACTCGGCATTTTTTTTTCTCTCTGGATTTGGTCGTAGCAATAAATCTGTGCTACTTGCGCGAACTGGAGCTCGATTTTCTTAGTCGAATGGTTAATGGTATCTCCGTCTGCGGAATGGTGTCTCGATTTTCTGAGTCGAATGGTTAATGGTGTATCCGTCTGCGGCATGGTGTCTCGATTTTCTGAGTCGAATGGTTAATGGTATCTCCGTCTGCGGAATGGTGTCTCGATTTTCTGAGTCGAATGGTTAATGGTGTCTCCGTCTGCGGAATGCATACACAGTAAAGTTATATTAAATGACTTCGCATTAACATTATTGTTCATCGTTGAAACTCTGTTCAGACGTATTGACATATGTCTGTGGGTCTGTAAATTTTTTTAACGGTCTTCAATGGTTGAATCTGGAACCTGATGTGCTGTTAGAGGATGCGAACCTGATGCGTTTTGTACCTGTGCCATGAGCACGAGAGTCGTTGCAGAATATATTTGAAACTCTGGATTAAATTTTTTAAAAGAAATGTGATGAATGAACCAGCGCCTATAGAATATTTGAGAATATTTGCTCGTTTGTCTATGAACCAGCGCTCTGCGGCTTTATTTTTGTGAACGAGGTCTCGGTTCCCCAGAGAAGAGTCCACAACAGCCACACAGTCACAAGGAGTCCAACAAAGTGTTGAAGAAGATCAATGCGCAGTTTTTTTAAAATCATTTGAATGGTAATGTTACCCTGCTGCGTTGTATAGTTAAAGCGTTGAAGTGATATGTAATATATAAATATATTACATTTTAAAACATTTGATACATAATATTTCAATGTAATGCTGGATGCTTTTATCAATCATTAGAGGGATTTGAAGAAAATATAGTGCATAAAGTTGTAGCGTAAGGAAGAGATTTGAAATCTTTTGAGAATGCCTTTTTGAGTGCAATTTCACTGTATATCAGCAGAAGTTTTTTTTTATCAGTAGAAGTATTTTTTACAGAATGCATTCAATCATCTCTATGGTAGGAATAGTTCTCATTAGCAAGGAGAACTATCCTGAATGGTCCCGGATGATAAAACACACCCTCATCTTCAATGAGTTGTGGAAAGGAGTGTGTGTCGGAGAAGCAGACAATGACCCAGTGCAGCCTACATCAGACAAAGAGCTCGTCATTTGGGAAAACAAGAACAACAAAGCCTATGCATTAATCGCAGCATCTGTAAATGAAGAGGTGAGTTGCCATATTTCATCATATTCAACTGCCTTTGAAGCTTTACAAAAGCTGAAAGAACTCTATGACTCACATTCTGCACTTGAAGTTGTTCAGCTCATGATTAAACTCTTCACTCTTGAACTGAAAAATAATGATCCTCTTGCTCTTGCATCTGAAGTAAAGTCTATAATGCATGATATCAAATCCACTAAGGTTGAGTTGGATATCCCTCTTATTGCTTTTCTCAAGGCACTCTATCCTACCTACTCCAATTATCTTGAGTCTTTACAAGCAAATGGAAATCTTAAAGATATAACCTTTGACTCTCTTGTGAAAAAGTTTGCTGAAAGAGAGAAAGCCTTTGGAAAGAAGACAACCCCTGAATCTTCTGAAGAGACTGTGTGCCTTGCTCATAAAGAAAAGCATCTTGCTGAAGATTCTACAAGAGGAAGAGGTGGACGAAGAGGAAGAGGAAGATACTTCAGAGGAACTTGCTGTCCTTGGTCCACATCCGCCAGCAAGGTCACTCCATTCATATGTTTGATGGCAAGCTTGAGGTAAGAAAAGCTTCTGACCACTCACTTGTCATGAGGGGAATAGAAGAAGAAAGGCTTCTCAAACTGCAAGGAACCTCTGCTCATGCACAACATTTCTCATATATTTCTCATCATGAAGAAGGTACACTTCCATCAAGTTTATTATGGCATGCTAGATTTGGACATTTAAATTATGACAGTCTCCGCTTATTGAAGAAAAATGGTGTTGCTGGTTTGCCTACAATTCCTAGAAAACATAAGCAATGTGATGCTTGCATTCTAGGAAAGCATAGCAAACAGTCTTTTCATGATTCACATTCAAGAGCACATAGGAAGCTTGAACTCATTCATTCAGATTTATGTGGTCCAATGCCTGTTCCTTCTGCAAATGGAAATAAATATATCATGACATTTATTGATGATTACACCAGAATGTGTTGGGTTTATTTATTGAAGAACAAATCTGATGCTTTTCAAACATTCAAGAATTTTCATAAATGGATTGAAAATGATGCACAATCTCATATTGGGTCTATACGCACTGATAATGGAAAAGAATATACATCAAATGAATTTGAACACTATCTTCACCAACATGGGATCAAACATCAAACAATTGTGCCTTATAATCCCCAACAGAATGGTGTAGCAGAGAGAATGAATAGAACAATCTTGAATATGGTACGATCCATGCTTTTCTTCAAAAATGTAAAGATAATGTTTTGGGCTGATGCTGTTCTATGTGCTGCATATATAAAGAATAGATGTCCATCTAGTGCTATAAGAAACAAGACTCCTTATGAATTGTGGTATGGACATGTTCCTTCGGTAAAACATCTCAGGATCTTTGGTTCCACCTGTTATGCTTTAATACCAAAGGTACATAGAAACAAACTTGGTGCTAGAAGTCATAAGTGTATCTTCTTGGGGTATTCAAACACATCTAAAGCATACCGCCTCTATGATGAAGTAAATAAAAAGTTTGTTGTATCTAGAGATGTCATTTTTCTCGAATCATCCAAATCTGACAATGTTGTTGAGCGGCAACTTGATCGCTTGGATAGATTCGCAAAAACAAAGTCATTTCAAGAATTTGATAATCAAATTCCACATCTTGAAGGGGGGATTCCTATACTAGAACAACATGTGGAATCTTCTTCTGAAGAACAATCTCCCCTGCATGAAACTCCAACAACGGATGATGCTTTAAGTGATGTAATTAATAGAATTGGGAGACTCAATCTTGATTTAGTCCCAACTCAATCAACAGAGCAGCCTGGACCATCTCAGAAAGGTCCCCCAAAGTGGCTGACAAAGACACTTGAAAGTGTTCATCCTGATGAAATTGGAAAAACAGGAACCAGAAATTCAAACCGACAAAATGGAGGTGATGTAGATGACTCTAATTCACCTGTTGATATGGATGTTACTTATGATTGTGAATTGAACTTGTCTACAGAGTTTGAACCAACTTCCTTCAAAGAAGCTGCGTCTCATGATGAATGGAAAGAAGCGATGCAAAAGGAGTATGATGCCCTCATAAAGAATGGCACTTGGAAGCTGGTTGATCCTCCATTTGGAACCAAACCAATTGGCTGCAAGTGGGTCTACAAGAACAAGTACAAAGCTGATGGCTCACTTGACAAGCACAAAGCTAGGCTTGTGGCAAAAGGTTTTGCACAGAAGGAAGGGGTCGATTATGAGGAAACTTTTGCCCCCACAGCAAAATGGGCCACCATCCGGACACTCTTTGCACTAGCTGCTCAGAACGGTTGGAAAGTCCATCAAATGGACGTAAAAACTGCATTCTTGAATGGAGATCTAAAAGAGAATGTTTTTATGTCCCAGCCTGAAGGATTTGCTGTGAAAGGACATGAACATAAAGTATGCAAACTTGTGAAGTCCTTGTATGGCCTCAAACAAGCACCACGAGCCTGGTATGAAAAACTAACTGAGCATCTTCTGAAACTCAACTTCAATCATTTTGATCTTGATGATGCAACTTTATTTGTCAAGAAAGTTGGCAAAACAGTTGTATATCTTGTGGTATATGTAGATGATCTTTTAATGACAGGGAACAATGAAAGCTATATTGCATCCATAAAGAAAGAATTAGGAAAAAGTTTTGAAATGACTGATTTGGGCTATGTTCATTACTATCTTGGCATTGAAGTAACCCAACATCCAAAATCCATATTTCTTTCTCAAAAGAAATACATTGGAGATTTGTTAAACAGATTTGGCATGACAGAGTGCAATCTTCTTTCTACTCCAATGGAACAAAACTTAAAGCTCACATCTATTGAAGGAAAGGAATTTGAGGATGCAACAAAGTATAGACAGCTTGTAGGAAGTCTCATCTACCTCACTACTACCAGACCAGACATTTCATTTGCTGTTGGAATCCTCTCCAGGTTTATGCAAAAGCCTTGTGAGGGACATTGGTCTGCTGCAAAAAGAGTTCTAAGGTACTTGAAGGGAACTCAAGACCTTGGAATCAAGTATACACAGGTGGACGACTTCAGCTTGATTGGATACTCTGATTCATACTTCGATGGAAACAAAGAAACTGGGGTATCTACTTCAGGATATGCTATGAGTCTTGGATCAGGAGCTGTCTCCTGGAGATCACGCAAACAATCAGTTCCAGCAGATTCCACAACAGAAGCAAAATACGTGGCAGCAGCTGAAGCAACGAAAGAAATTGTGTGGCTCAGGAAAATTCTTGAAAATTTGCAGGTAAAACAAGTACAATCAACTCCACTCATGATTGACAACACCTCTGCAATAAAGTTGGCCAAGAACCCAAAGTTCCATGATCGTACTAAGCACATCAATACTAAATATCATCTGATCCGACATCATGTTGAGGCCAAAACAATCCATCTCCGTCATTGTTCCACAAATGAGCAAATTGCAGACATCTTCACCAAAGCGCTTGGAAGAGAAAAGCTTGAAAGATTCAGAACGATGCTTGGACTCACCAACATCCCTTCAGATTAAGGGGGGGAATTGTTGACACCTAATCCTCAGCGGTTGGGTGTACCCGGAATGTGAACAGTCATCAAGTAGATGAACTGATCAGTCACATTCCTGTATATAAACAATAGTTACCTAATGAAATCAATCAATCAGTTTTCTTCTACCAATTCTGGAGTTACCCTGGCCTGACATCAACAATGAAGTTGCAGGGGTATATTCTTTCTTTGGGCCAATACACAAGGTCTATTAGGCCTTCCCATCCAGCGAAGAAGGAAGGAAACGAAATCGAAGAAAGGAGGACTGTTATAGGGTCTATGTCCACATGTGCGAAGATTCCTGAAGTAGACTATTGCAGATTTGACAATAGTTAAGAGCAGTGTTAGGGCCCTATAATTTTTATAGGATTGCTTGATTATAGCTGATCATTCTTATATTTCGTTGTAAAGAATATTCCATATTGTAAATTATTTTCAAAAAAGGTCAAAACCTTGAGAAAAAAAAAAATATGCTTGCAAGTCAAAATGCAGCATTAGAGAATAATTAAGTGTGTTTAGATTAAAATAATCACATCATTTAAATGTGATTAAATAAATTGTAATAAGGTGCATGATAGGATAAAGTGTTTTGTATATCTCTTATTTCACCTTTATCCTAAGTTCAAAAGAAAATACTAAGAGGCGCAAGCGGACAAAGTTCTTTGTCGTTTAATGGTTAATGTCCAACAGGTTGAAAACATCGGGATTTGATCCCGCACATGATCAACGGACCTCATCCGTTTTCGCCCCCCCCCCCCTTCATTCTTCCTTTCCTGTCGCGGGGGGTCTGAAGTGGGTGGTATTCAAACCCACACCCACTGCAACGTGTCAACACCACACGATTTCGCACCACCCTCGGCCGAAACCATTAACCGCGCCCCCCCCCCGAAAAGTGGTTTCTCCGCCAAGTAAAACCACTTCCCCTCATCCGCTTACCATGTCCCCACTTCATCACCTCCGCCTCTCCTATCCTGCCACGTATCCTCCGCCCATTACTCCCGCGACAACGGACACTGCCATGTCATCTCTCGCATCCACGTCATTCATCTGTCTCATGATCAGTTAAAACTATGCTTTTTCCTATACGTTGCATTGACTTCAAACACGGTTTCCAAACCAATGAGGACGAATTTTCAGAAACTGAAAGAGGTTTTCGCTGCCAACATCCTCCTGTACAAAAACCTCTCTCAGTTTTCTAACAACTATTAATGTTTGGGATATACAGATGAAGTTTTGAAGGCATATTTTCCAGAAATTTCCTATTTTAGTCACCTTTTTGCAGAAACTATTGTGGATAATCTTGGATGAATCTTGGGAAACTGGAGAAGGTTTTTGTTCCTCAGATAATCAACTACAAAAACCTCTCTCAGTTTTGTAACAGCTATTATGGTTTGGGATATTCGGATGAATCTTTGCAAGCGTGCCTTCCTGAATTTTCCTATTTGTCATACTTTTGCATAATAGATTGTGGCCAATCAGAGATGACTCTTGAGAAACTAGAGGAGGTTTGTGTTCCTAAGATGCCAAAGTACAATAACCTACTTCATATTTTATACAGCTATTACAGAATGAGAGATACATTTACATCTTTACAGCCTATTTTTCGGACTGTGCAAAGTCCTGTTTTAGACATCTTTTTGCAGAGAATATTGGGAACAGCTGGAGCTGAATTTTGGGAATCTGAGAGAGGTTTATCTCAAGAACATATTTATCTACAATAACCTCTCTCACTTTTTACAGAGCTATCTCAGATTGAGATATACAAAGGGATGACTAGACCCTATTTTGCAGAATTTCGGGAGGAAAATGCTCAAAGACAGTTAGCCACCTCATCAACTAAGAGTTGCAATCAAATTCGAATTTCTCTTCTTTGTCAACAGAAATCCATAATGATAGTGCCAAGTAGATACATTATTTTTGAATGTCCTACATTTCATTTCTATTTGTGTAAAACAGTTTAGGATATTTGTAAAAAGATCTTGAGATTTTTATCAAGATATTTTAGTTTAGAATTTGTATAAATACTTCATCATTTGAAGTAAGAAAGGGTTGGGGTTTGTATGAAGAAATCTATTGTCCAATGTAAAGCTGCTCATTGAGCTCAAATGGACTGATCAATAATCAAAAGACTCTTCACAGGATACTTGTGTTGCAATTTATTGGTGATGTTTTTCTTATTGTAACTATTGTTTCCATTGTTATTCTCTCTATGTTTATCATCTGAAATCTAATTGTAAAACAGGAGATGTGAAAAATAAGATATGTTGTTGAGCACCTTATTTGGACTGCATTTACAATCTGTATGTTTTCTTCTGAAGTCTGATTGAGAAATTCTTAAATGCTTTTCAATCACTACTGAATCACCTCTTTTCTCCATTCCATAATTCAATTTAAAGATCCAGTAATTGTAACTAGCTTGCCCTGTGATTACTCCTTTGAATTTTTGATGCAGCATCCAGCTTTATTTGACTCCATTGCCCAAAGGATTCCTCTTGATCTTCCAACCAAACCATTTTCAAAATCAAACTCTAAGCCCAATAACTAGCCTGAAATTCCCAGTAAACAAAGCTAAATCTCACATAGAGATCCCTCTCTAAGTTTAGGAGGGCTAGATCCTAAACTCGAAAGTGGTTTTGATGTTGCCTCCATGGTTTTTTCTTCAGCCTTGAAATTACGGAACACTAACAAGCAGCAGCATGAGAAGCCTCATTTGAATGTACATTTAGGTCTAAAAGGTATCCCAAGAAAAGCGAAGGAGGTTATCTATATAATGAAGTAAAGAAGCCCTAATGTTCTAGGGTTTCCTAACTTAGAAGACAAAGTATTGGAAGACAAAGTGCCTGAAGATGTGCCCGAAGTGACAATGCAGAAAGAGGAAGGATTTGACCTATGCTTGGAGGATATCCTAGTAAAGAGTCTAGGGTTTGGCAGTTGTTCAAATAAGAAGCTTCAATAAGAGAAATCTTACAAAGGGTTTTCCTCTCAAGAGTGGAGAGGGTTTGTCCCTGGCAGAGAGCCAAAATTGGTGTTCTTGTTATTTTGTTTTGGTAGCAGTTTGATGACACACACACATTAATAAGAAGAAGAAGATAAATTGTAAAAAGACATCACAAATTGTTATCAAGCAATGGACAATCACTTTACACTACTTTGCCATAGATTCTCTAACAGAACAACTAGAGTGTTTTCAGACACATGAGAATAAATCTCACGTATGCAGATTAAAGAAAGCCTTGTATGATGACACACACACATTAATAAGAAGAAGAAGATAAATTGTAAAAAGACATCACAAATTGTTATCAAGCAACGGAGAATCACTTTACACTACTTTGCCATAGATTCTCTAACAGAACAACTAGAGTGCTTTCAGACACATGAGAATAAATCTCACGTATGCAGATTAAAGAAAGCCTTGTATGAGCTTAAACAGGCACCTAGAGCATAGTACGGTCGAATTTATGGCTACTTGCAGAAGATGGGGTTCGTCAAGAGTAACGCAGATCCTAATCTCTACTATCTTGTCGTAGAGAATGAGCCTCTAATCCTGGTGTTATATGCGGATGATCTTTTCCTGACAGGAGCATCCAGGCTCATCAAACATTGCAAGAAGAACCTAGCCATAGAATTCGACATGAAGGATTTGGGACAAATGCATTATTTCCTGGGGTTGGAAGTTTGGCAGCAGAAGGGTGAGATCTTCCTTGGACAAGGGACATATGCTATATAGATCTTGAAGAGATTCAGGATGCGGGACTGTAGACCTATGGCTACTCCAATGATCACCAACTGGAAGAAGATTGATGCATCAGAAGACAAAGACGTTGATCACATCCTATACAGGCAGCTTATAGGGTCCCTGATGTATCTGGTCAATACCAAGACAGACATTTGTTACGCTATCAACACCCTTAGTCAGTTCATGGTGGAACCCAAGAAGGCACACTGGGCAGCAGCCAAACATTTTCTCAAATATATACCAGGAACAATCGAGCATGGACTATTGTACACCCAAGGCAATGACATCAGGCTAAGTGGGTTCACTGACGCAGATTGGGCTGGAAGTTCAGTAGATCGGAAAAGTACAACTGGGTATTGTTTTGACATTGGATCAGGAATGACCTCGTGGTGTAGTAGAAAACATAAATCCATGGCTCTAAGCTCAACTAGAGCAGAATATATGGTAGCACAGCTTTGTGCAGACCCTCTCATTCACAAACTTAAGAGGGAGTTGGATTATGAATTTGAGATGAATAACCTAAGATTGATGCACTACTTCCTATGGTAGGAAGTTTGGCAAAATCAAGGAAAATTTTTCCTATCTCTAGGAAAATATGTTGTGAAGATATTGGAAAGATTTGCCAGGACAAGGGTTTAGATCCTAGTGTTATTGGTCAGTCAAAGAAAATCATTGAAATATCATTGTAACATGGATCATTGTCCATGGTATGGGAGTCCACATTTTTATTTTCTTTTTGTCTCTATAAGGTGGCAAGGTGGTGCTAGGCAGGGGAATGAAGTCACCTTCAGGTTGGGGCTTGTAAACACTTCAGGGTGGTAGGGTGGTGCTAGGGTGAGTTGTGGCTCACTAAGGTGTTAGGGCGTCATTTCAGCTGAATGCTAATAAAATCAGGGCATTGGGGTGTCCTTCCAGTGGGAGCTAGAGAAGAAAGTTTTTCTAGATTTCTAGGAAGTTGTAGCTTTTTTTTCAATTGGGGCTACTATCTCTATCTTTCTGCAATGTTGTTTACTACTTTACTAAATAATTGTAATATTGTTGAAGATTAACTAATGCTTTGAAAAAGATTAATTAAGTGCTAATTGCTAAGAAATATTGATACACCCCCCCCCCCCTCTCCCCTCTCAGTATTTCCAACAATGTCAATCCCCATTTTCCATGTAGTGCCCCTCCTATAACCCTAAGGCCTTAAGGGAGGTCCCACTAGACTAGGGCTAAAGATTAACCCCCCTTAGTAAGGTGAGAGAACATATTTACAGTCAAGATTGGTCAATCTTCTAGATCACCCCTTTATCCATACTAAATGCCTAAAACAAACAAGTATAAGCACCCAATTGCAAAATGATCAAAGTACCTTTTGAATAAAAGCCTACTTTCATCCAAGAGGAAATGTCAGATGGTGAGAGGTATGTGACTAATGTAGATGGAAAAGGCACATGGGATATCATCATTGAACAGTGAGTATCAAGGGCTATTGGTGGGCTAACTGTCGAGCTGGTTGTCAAATGTAGGAGAAAATTCTCCTCCTATAGGGTTTTTGGTGGGTAACATGCATCTCTGGCAACTACTTCCAATGTGTACATGTATCCTCAACACCCTGTGCTTTTGGAAGCATATTGTTCATCACCAATAACCCAATAAACATTATAATTCCATAATTCTTTGAATCAGAAATATCATTCTCCATTCATTCTTCCATTCAACATTAGCGCTGCCCCAGCCTAGGCACTACCTAGCTTGGAAAAAAAGTATCATTTTCCAAGATAACCTTGGCTTCAACTACTTCAAGTTCTCCCTCATCATCAAGCTCTCTCATCCATCCATATTCAACAACTTTATTCGAATTTAGAAAACAAAATTAGCAAAAGAAAGATCCAAGCATTGTGAAAATTCTATCACTACAACATATAATTTACTTTTCCTACTTATTCTTCAATAAGCTATTTATGAAATTCCTTCAATAAACATTAAAATAAATTATGCTGCAGATTACACTGTAATACAGAAAAAAACACATGTACAAGAATAAACACATTGACACAGATATTTTGGACAACAGCCCCTGGAAAAACCCAATGTGGGAAAATCGGTGCATCAAGGGAGGATTTTATTATTCAGCAATTCTTCAGTACAACAAGGTGCCAAACTAGCTTACCCACAGAGAGAAAAATTCTCCAGCACTTCTCCCAGTCCCAGCATCAGCTTGGCTGACCTCTGCTTGGCTCCCAGACACTCTGCGTCAGCCCCTGCTTGACTGCATCAGCCCTAGGGCTCTCTGCGTCACCCACACAGGCCTTCTAGTGACTGCGCAGTCTCCTGTTGCCTCTGCGTCTACCTCTCCTGCCTCAGCACTGGTCTCCAGTGGTTGATCCGGTCTCTCTGTTCCGTACTTGCTGCCTCCTGACTACTCACCAGACCACTAGTTCGAATTTCTCAGCTAACCCCGCTCTAGAAATTGAACTAACTGGTCTCCCTCAGTGTGTCCTCCAAGTGACCCTCAAGCCTCCTCTTATACTTTTCTCGTTGACAAATCAACGGCCGAGATTAAGTCCCTAATCAACGGCTAAAATTAACTCTGGCTTGATCCATGACTTTTGGACCCTTCTAACACAGTTTTATATTAATTCACATTAATATTTTATTTTCCCTAAGTTTAGACTTAGGGACTCCATTAAAAATATTAATTATTTTAATATCTCCCAAACTATTTAGAATCTGCCCAAACCATTTCAGGGTATTGGAGATCTCATGTGCTTTAACCTCTCCACCAATTTTCGTGGCTAGAGCACATCCGATACAACCCCAAATCAACACTCCCTCTTAGTGAGGATTGTGCTCTAGTAATACTCCTCACTGAGTATCACCTTGATCATCCGACATCGGTCCTTGTGCTGATGCTAAGCCTCCCTGCCCAACATCCTCTGCACTGTTGCATCTTGTATTATTTCCCATGGCTCTGCTACTGCCACTGCTGCATCTGTATGACAACTCCCTTTGCATCTGCGCTGCTGCTAGTCCTTTCTCCCAACACTGCCTCCGCATTGTAACTCCCTCTGCATCCATGTTGTTATCTCTCCCATTTCTGCTACTAAAACGGATTCTTTACCATCCCCATCTTTTCCCTGAAGTAGTCAAACTTTGTCCTTCCAAGGGCCTTGGTGAGGATGTCCGCCACCTGTTCTCCTGTAGGAGTGTAGCTCAACTCTACAGCTCCTCGTTGGACACAGTCCCTGACAAAGTGACATCGGATATCAATCTGCTTCGACCTATCATGAAACACTTGATTCTCATAGAGCTTGATGCAACTCTAATTACCGCACATGATCCTGGTCGCCTCCATATTCCTTCTGAATAGGTTCGCAAGCAATTTTCTAAGCCATATGGTCTCACACGAAGTTGTGCTCGCCGACATATATTATGCCTCAGATGAGCTCAGGGCTACAGACTTTTGTTTCCTACTGCACCAGGAGGTCATTCCTAATCTAATGTTGAAACAGTACCCAGAGGTACTTTTCCGATCCACTGAACTTCCTGCCCAATCTACATCAGGAAATCCACTCAAACTGATATCCTTACCTTTGGTGTACAAGAGTCCATAATCGATTGTTCCCTGTAAATACCTGAGAACGTGTTTGGTTGCTGCCCAGTGTGCCCTCTTCGATTCCACCATGAACTGACTGAGGGTGTTGACAGCGTAGCAAATGTCTAACCTTTTATTGACCACATACATTAGGGACCCTATGAGCTGTGTGTATAGGGTGGCATCAACATCTTTGTCTTATGATGCATCAATCTTCTTCCAGGTCGTGATCATGGAGTAGCCATGGGTCTATAGTCCTCCATACCGAATCTTTTCAGGATTTCTGTAGCATACCTCCCTTGCCCAAGGAAGATTTCTCCCTTCTGCTGCCAAACTTCCAACCCTAGGGAGTAATGCATTTCGTCCCAAATCTTTCACATCGAATTATGTGGCTAGATTCTTCTTGCAATCCCCAATGAACCTGGATGATCCTGTCAAAAAGAGATCATCCACATACAATACTAAGATTAGCGGCTCGTTCTCTACAACCAAATAGTAGAGATTCGGATCCGCGTCACTCTTGACAAATCCCATCTTCTGCAAGTAGCCATCTATTCAACCATACCGTCCTCTAGGTGCCTGTTTCAGCCCATACAAGGCTTTCTTCAATCTGCATACATGAGACTTCTTCTCATGTGTCTCAAAGCCCTCTGGTTGTTCAATGTATACCTATTCTTCTATTACCTCGTTCAGAAAAGCCGTTTTGACATCTATTTGATGAATCTCCCATCCCATCGAGCTGCAAGAGATATCACAATCCTAATAGACGTATACCTGGTTACTGAGGCAAAGGTCTCCTCGTAGTCAATTCCTTCCTTTTGAGCATACCCCTTAGCCACAAACCTGACCTTGTATTTCTCAACACTGTTGTCTGCAGCGTATTTGATCTTGTAGATCCATCTCGAACCTACCACTGATCTGTCTTGAGGCCTTAGCACTACCTCCCAGACATCATTCACCATTATGGAGTTGTACTCCTCTACCATCGTGTCTAGCCAAACCTGATGTTGAGTTGCCTCCTTGAAACTGGAAGGCTCCCCATCCTGAGATACTAATGCCTGATATCTATCTGGTTGTTTTCGCTCCCTCTTATTATTTCTTGGCGCACCGATGAAGTCCTCTGCATCTCGCAGAATCTGACGAAGTTCCCTGCTAGTTCTTCCTCTGCCAACAGGTGCTTCTGTTAACTCCTCCTCATCCTGAGACTCTTCCTGACCCGAGGAAGAATTTTTTACTTCCGTTGGTTGAAGAGGCTTAACTAGCGGCTCCTCTTTTGACTGCTCCTCGGAAGGCATCTCACGAGATTTTCTGAAAGCCCTGTCCTCCATGAACTTTACATCTCGTCGAACTACTACCTTCCTACTCCCTAGAAGGTAGATTCTGTATGCCTTAGTGTTCTCGCTATATCCCACCACATATCCCTTTTCCACAGTTTGATCCAGCTTCTTCCTCTTTTCCTCTGGTATGCGGCAACATGCTAAACTCCCAAATATCCCGAAATGACTGACTTCAGGTGTCTTCCCTATTAAAACTTTCTCCCAAGTAATCTTGCCCAATGCCCGATGAGGAGTCCTATTCTGAACATAGACTATTGTGTTGCATGCTTGCGCCCACAAGAATTTCGGCATATCCTGATCATACATCATGGCCCTAGCTGCTTCTACAATAGTCAAGTTCTTTCTTTTTGCTACTCCATTCTGCACCGGATTGTAGGGAGCTATCCACTCTCTTCTGATGCCCTCCTTAGCGCAAAAATCAGTGAAGTCCTTATCGACATACTCTCCACCATTATCTGAGCACAAAACTTTTATTTTCTTCCCAGTCAGATTCTCCACCAGAGCCTTGAACTCTTTGAATCGACAAAAAACCTCGTCCTTGGTTTTCAGAAAATAAATCCAAGTTTTCCTTGAGTGGTCATCAGTGAGGGTAAGGAAATACTCGACACCACTAAGAGCTTTGACAGACATAGGTCCGCAGATATCTGAGTGTATCAATCCTAGTACACTCTTGGCCCTGTGTTTGCTCCTAAGAAATGTTGCCTTGGCATACTTTCCTAGAGTGCATCCTCTGCATACATCATCTCGTTCTGTACTCAGATCCGGAAGTCCTGTTACAGTTCTCCTGAGAATTCTCAGAGCTCCATGGTGCAAATGACCCATTCTTTTGTGTCATAGTTCATTCAAGTCCTTGTCCCCATGACTGCCTATTAGTGCCATTGGTGATTCTAGTTGTAATCTATACAACCTGTTACTTTTGATCCCGATCTGCACTTTCTTTTTTCAGCTCGGGTGTTTGACATATACCTTCTCCTTGATGAAGTAGACGTCATAGTGTTGATTTGGGTAGCATCAGATGTGCTCTAGCCGTGAAATTTGGTGGAGAGGCTAGGGCACATGAGATCTCCAATACCCAGAAAGGGTTTGGGCAGATTCTAAGCAGATTAGGGGATATTAAAATAATTAATATTTTTAATGGAGTCCCCAAGTCTAAACTTAGGGAAAATAAAATATTAATGTATATTAATATGAATCTGTGTTAGAGTGGTCCAAAAGACATGGATCAAGCCAGATCTAATCTTAGCCGTTGATTAGGGACATAATCTCGGCCGTTGAGATGTCAACAGGAAAAGTATAAGAGGAGGCTTGAGGGTCACTTGGAGAGTACACCAGAGTGATCAACCATTCTATTCTCTAGAGCGGAGTTTGCTAAGAGATATAGAATCAGTGATCGAGAGAGCAGCTGAGGCGCATCGAGTATAGAGAAACAGAGAAGGCAGAGATTGTGCCGGGAGAGCAGCGTAGCAGCGAATGAGAGTGACTCAGAGCCAAGAAGGGCTCACGCAGGGCCACGCAAAGGCAGCCAAGTGTTGTGCAGAGCACCAGAGAGGCCATTGTGTCTGACGCAGAGGCCTAGGAAGCTGACGCAGGGCCTCCTGGGGCTAACATAGGCCAAGAAAGGCTGACGCAAGGCCAGCGTGAGACAGAGGGGCTGACGTAGTCCAGATTGGGCAGACGCTGGGGTTGTAGAGCAGTCTTCCAAAAGGATTTTCCAGGGTTTCAGCCAGGAGATTTCTCTCAAACAGTGAGGTATAGCTGCTAAGGAAATTCTCTGTTGGGTAGACTAGTTTCGGCACCCAGATTGTACTATGATATTGCTTAATAAGAAAACCCTCAGATAGCTACATCAATTTTCCCGCATTAGGTTTCTCCGGGGACATTGGTCCAAAAATAATGGTGTCATGTGGTGTGTTTGTTTTTGTTTCTTTTAATTGTTGATCTGTAATATGTTGAGCATGCACTGGTGTTTATTTTCAGTATTTACTTTGTAAATAACTTGTTAAAGAAAAAAATAACAAGTAGGTAGGAATAAATCAGAAAAAGTGCATGAAGGGTTTCTAAGTAAGTGAACTTAGAGACTTCAACACATAGCCCTTGCCTTGAAGTTGTGACACGGAAAGTAAGTTCATCCCCAATCCTAGTACATGCAGCACATTTGAAGCACGGAACTGTTCTCCCAATTCTGTTTGAAAAACTATGGTACCCTTCCCTATTGGAGTACACTTTGCCTTGTTCCCCATGGTGATATGAAAGTTCATCTTCTCTTCTCGATATTCTGAGAAACATTCTCTAATTCCCGCCATATGCCACGAGGCTCCACTGTCTATATACCACACTTCTGATGATGTAGAACTAGTCATACAGGCCACTTCTTCTTCTAGCATAGAAGCCAACATAGAGAAATCGAAGTCTCTTTCTCTTGTGCAATCTTCTGAAAATTTGTGCGAGTCCCCTGACGTGGATGCCTCTGCATCGTGGTCTCGACCCATGACTGATTTTCCCTTCTTGTCTCTGATTACTCGCTCTGATACCATGTGAAAATTCTATCACTGCAACATCTAATTTACTTTTCCTACTTATTCTTCAATAAGTTATTTATGAAATTCCTTCAATAAACATTAAAATAAATTTTGTTGTAGATATCACACCGTAATACAGAAACAAACACATGTACAAGAATCAACACATTGACACAAATATTTTGGACAACAGTCCCCGGAAAAACCCAATATGGGAAAACCGGTGCAGCAAAGGAGGATTTTATTATTCAACAATTCTTCAGTACAACAAGGTGCCAAACAAGCTTAACCACATAGAGAAAAATTCTCCAGCACTTCTCCCAGCAGCGTCAACTTGGCTCACCTCTACGTGGCTCCCAAACACTCTGCGTCAGCCTTGGGCCTCTCTGCGTCACCCAAGCAGGCCCTCTAGTGTGCAGTCTCCTGCTGCCTCTGCGTCTGCCTCTCCTGCCTTAGCGCTGGTCTCTAGTGGCTGATCCCATCTCTCTATTTCGTACATGTTGCCTCCTGACTACTCACCAGACATCTAGTTCAAGTTTCTTAACTAATCCCGCTCTAGAAATTGAACTGACCGGTCTCCCTCAGTGTGTCCTCCAAGTGACCCTCAAGCCTCCTCTTATACTTTTCTCGTTGACAAATTAACGGCTGAGATTAAATCCCTAATCAACGGCTAAGATTAACTCTGGCTTGATCCATGACTTTTGGACCCTTCTAACAAAGGTTTTATATTAATTCACATTAATATTTCATTTTCCCTAAGTTTAGACTTAAGGACTCCATTAAAAATATTAATTATTTTAATATCTCCCAAATTGTTTAGAATCTGCCCAAACCATTTCTGGGTATTAGAGATCTCATGTGCTTTAGCCTCTCCACCAATTTTCATGGCTAGAGCACATCTGATGCCACCCCAAATCAACAAGCACCAAACTTCCAAATAAGATTCAACCTCAAATAAACTTACCTCGAATGTTTACCGCCACTATTACAGTCCAACATCAACAAATATTCAGATCAAACTCGCCACTTCTTGTTTGGAGTTTCTTAAGACCAACTCAGTGTAATGCCCTATACTCACGTGCTTTTAGTGTGTTTCTTTTGTGTTATTTTGTACTCACGTTATCCCACAATCACCACTCTATCTAGTGCATAAATGATCCAACGGAGATCTTTGCTTGTGGTCATTCATTGCTAAGTGCCATCATTTATTGTATCACTAGGTTATGTCTTAAGAGCTTGCCTAGTTGAGCTTATTTAAGGTGATCAATGGCAGCCTCGGCATTTATGTGGGCCTATAGCCCCCCAATTGGTGAAGGCAGTACACCTCATGGGTGAAGGCCCATAAGCATTCAGCCTGCCCTTTGGACGTATCTTTTTCATACACTTACATAAGCAACCTTTCACTAGCAATAAGATTTGAGTTACACTTGAGATGAGAATATGAACGCTAAGAACAATAAACAAACAGATGCTATGACAAAACTTAGAAGATGTATTTCCAATAAAAAGTGGAACTGAAGGGATAATAAATAGTCCAGACAATTAAGCAAGATGTTTTAATTCCTGATCACCTTGAGAAGTTACTTGCTTGCACAGAGGAAGTTCTATGAGCTCAAACACCTTTTCACTAGCTCCAATTGACTGCATTAACGAAGACCAATAATCCCCTACCCACCAAGCTGAGTGCATCACCCACTCAGAGTACATGATAAATTTTGTCAGCTGCTCTGCAGTTATATGGCCATCCATAACAAATCCTCCTCCTACAAGCAAAGCAACCACCTACAAAACCAGCCTTTAAAAAATAAGAACCCTATGCTAAGATTAATATAATATTGCGAAAAAAAGAAAAAGAAAACGAAAAATGTAATTTGCATGAAAACCAATACTGACTAAACATGAATACTTCCAAACTAAACAGAGAAGTTGAGACCATCAACAAATAACAACATTTTCTTAGACATTCTTCAAATTAATAACAGATTAATGATCATGAAATCTCCATAAGTGCAATATAATCTAGTTTTTTCTTCGGGTAAGGGAGTCCATCTTTATATTACATTACTGAGTAGAAGAGTATTAATTTTTGCAAGAGATTGTTGTTCTAGAGATATGCAAAAAGGAATAAAGTAAGACAGTCAGAATAATCATCAAAATAGTGGCTTCTAGTTCTTAGGAGAGATATCTTATTGTCTGATTATGGAGATCAATCAGAGATGCTTGCCCTCTTCTTCCGGTGGCAACAGGAATTACATTACTGCTACATTATTCTTAATGTACTTTGTACAGGACTCGGTTTAGACATTAAAAGCAGCACACCAAAAGCAATTCTTCTAATTTCTGTAGAAATTTCATGAATTGCGGTTTCTTTTGCAAATTCAGAAATTTCACCTCTTTAAAGCTATGTTATGGGATCCATCAGGCCCGGGGTTGGATCCGTGGATGCACGGACTGGATACAGATTCAGATTTAGATCCGCGGGGATCTGCCCAAGATCCGTCCATGAGAATGATGTCTGATAACCCACTAATTCAAACAATAATTTCAGCGTATACTATTTTCCGCATTTACATAGAGAGTTCACGATTGCTAAACACTGCAAGGATAGTCGGGGCGTGGAATTACAGTTGGTTGAGGAATTAGAGCAATCAGAAACACATAGAGAGATTTTGGGCCTGGAATTGACACTCCCTGTTCTTCGAAGACTTATCCATATTTGATGCTTAGCGGGAACCAAGAGAACGCGAAGGGATGACTGCTCTCACAATGATTGATTTCCTGCCCATTCATTCGCATTTCTGAAATGCTGCCAATGTAATAAATAAGGGCGAGTACCAACTGGAGCTATTGTTTATTCAGCAAGTCAGTTAATGAAATAGTTACAAGGATGGATTCCACTTTCTTGAATGTTCAAATCAAGGGCTGAATAACGTTACCTGCATAGGAATATGAGTTGCAGGGCAAGCAGTCTCAAGTTTGTGGGACACCCTAGCGATGCAAGCCCTATCCGAAGGAAGAACAAGACCATAGTGGAAGCAACAAAAGCAATGATCTATGATCAAGACTTACCTATGTTTTCGTGGGCAGAGGCCTTCAATACAATTGTTTATTTGCAAAACCAGAGTCCTCATAGAGTATTGGAGGACGAGACTCCTGAGGAGATATTTATAGGAGTGAGACCAAAGGTGAGACATTTGTGCATCATCGGCAATCTAGTTTATGTCCACATTCCTCCAGAGAAGTGCTAAATATTGGGCAATTATTGAGATGGGGGTGAATCAGTAATTGTATCTTGCCAATTATTTAGCTCAAATTAATTTCATTTTTCAAATATCTTCTTATGCAGCTAATGACTTGTGTATATGTTCAATTATTAATTGTTTCTTTTGCAGTTACCAGACAAAGACATTTGCATAAATACATATTCAGAATTCAAGTGGAACATTCAACAAGCAACAAACGAAAACACCAGATATAAGTGGAAACCCATAAAGGGAGAAAATCACCAATTTTTAGCTGAAAGTGACGTGAAGGCAAGCTCCTACTCCCCTATTACATCAATTTTTTTGTAGGCTCCAACCCACAAGAGGCTGCTACCTCAAGAAAGCTCCAACTCCCACAAAATTTTATGCAGACTACAACCCACAGGAGTCTCCTACCTCAACAGGCAACAACATGTTCTTTATCAAGCTACAACTTGAAAGGAGGGTAGTTACCTGATATTAATTTCTGCCCTTTGTTAATTTGGCAACTCAAGGATAAATGCCCTCTTTTGGACAACCTTCCTCATCAAGAGAGACCCCTCCTAGCCCTTGGACGAATTTAATTTGGTCAAGGAAAAATTAAATTTTTAAAGTGAAACCCACAAGTACAGAAAGGTACAAGTCACCCTGGGCAAGCTAATTTGGCCTCCTAAGAAGCATATAAATACACCATTTGTCACATTACTTTGGAATATCTCATCATCACACCTCTTCATCTCTTCGAGGTTCAACTATTTCTGAAATCGCAGGTTCCTTACACACGTGCGAAGAGGAGGGAGAGTCTTTTCTAATTGGCCAAATTCATCTTCTGTTTTTGGGACCTTGACCAGTGTTGACTTGGCTCATGTGACTTTGTTTGACTGGATTTTGATCTATTTTGGAAGGCCGAAATCAAAGGTTGTTTCACCAAACTTTTCTAGGTTGTTTGATCAGCATTGACCGCAGATCTGCAACTACAGTTTTAGCAGGTCAAAGTTTGACTTTGACCAGATTTGTTGGGAATGTTTTGGGACTGTTTTGATTGATCTTTCACTAGCATTCAAGGCCGCACTTTTTGACTATTGACTGAGCTGAATTGGAGGAGTTTTGACCATTGACCATTGACTTCTTAGGGCTACTACAGCTACTGTTGACCTTGACCAAAATTGCATATTTGACTTGTTGACCAGATTTGACTTTTGGACTCATCTCTTAGATATTGGTTAGTGGATTGTTGAACATTCAATGACAATCTAATAGAAGAATAAATTATAGGGTTTTCCCCGTTGTGGGTTTTTCCCTAGTCTTTGACCAAATATTGTGTCTCTTGTTATTGCTCTTGGTCGCCTTCTTTTGTGTATTGGATTCACTGTTCTATCTACAATTGCTCATTGTCATTGGAAGATTAAATTTATTTAAAAGTGCCTATTAATTGAAGAAAGAATTGGGCTAAGTGATTGTGATAGCATAGATCAGTTGAAAATTAACATGGTATCAAAGTTGAGGTGAAGACAAGCCCAAGGAGACAAGAAACAAAAGCAATCATCTTTGGAAAAACCATCTTTGAAAGAGGCTGAAGGAGTCTATTTGATTTGATCAAGATGTTTACCTCATACTTCAAGGATTCAGAGAAGTTGAATGACTCATCAAACTTTGTCACTTGGAAGATCATGTTGGAAGTAACCTTGGATGAAAATGATGTCTTGGAGAGTGTGAAAGGAAAGAATGTTTTTGCTGCTGTCAAGGCCAAGTACAAGAAAGGTGAGATAAAAACAAAAAAAATTATTATAGATTCTTTGAAAGATCATTTGCTTACTTACATTATTAAGTTAAAGAAGTCCAAGGATATCCATGACAAGCTAGTTGGGATGTATGAGGTCAACAATTTGAATCACATTCTTTCCTTGAAGAATCAACTTAAGGACATTAAGAGGAACAAAGGGGAAATTGTGCAATCATATGTCATGAGGATATCCCAACTTAGGGATCAATTGCAGACTGTTGGAGAACCTAAATCTGATAGACAGTCGGTGCTCATTACTCTTCAAGACCTTCCTCCTATTTGGGAAACTTTCATTACTGCTATAAGCAACAATGACAAATTTCCAACATTTGATTTGTTGGTTGCAAATGTACTCAAAAAGAAACCAAGATGGTCTCTGGAAGGAGTATTCAAAAGCATGAAGAAGGAGAGCGCTCTACATTCGTTGCTTGGGACAAAAAAGGGAAAGGAAAAAGAGGTCCATCTAATTCAAGGAAGCCTGCTCTAGCATCCAAGGACTCTAATAGAAAATCAAGAAGGGGCAGGAATATGTCAAAAATTGAATGTATACAATAACAGGTTTAATGATTGAAGAAGAGGTGATGATAGAATAAGAAGAGATGATAGAAGAAAAAGAAATGCTCCTAATGATCGTGATGAAGGCTATTGTCCTCAAAAGAGGTCAAGAAACACAAGGTATGGAAATAATGCAGCTACTACTCAATTTGAATATATTCTTATTTTTGCTCTTTCTAGTTCCTCTCCTCCAGATTCATGTGATGGTTGGTAGATAGTGGGGCTTCTAAACATTTCTCTGGGTACCGGGAAGTCCTCTTGAATAAGGTTGAGGGAGACTAATCTACAGATCATCCTTGGGGACAACTCTACTTACCCTGTGAAGAGTTTTGGTTTTGTTACATTTCATTTGGACTATGGGGAAATCGTTCTTCTTCATGATGTTATGTATGTTTCGGGGTTGAAGAAGAACCTTATATTTATATCTACCTTGGAAGACAAAGGAATGAAAGTTTCCTTCATAAAAGGAAATGTGCTCTCATGGCCTATGGAATCTCGCATGAGAGATGCATTCACCTTGGTATCTAGAATTGAAGGACTTTATAGAGTCAATGGAAGATCGTTGTGAGCATTGATACACGATAGCAATCATCAAAGTGAGCTATGGCACCGAAGGTTTGCTCATCTACATTATCAAGCCCTACCCAAAGTAAGGAGGATGGTGTCTGGAATCCCTGAAGTTCAATCTAAGCATGGTGGAGTATGTCCAATATGTGCCAATAGAAAGAAGTCAAGGGGACCATTCCCTTATAGCAAAAGCAGGACCAGTGACATTCTACAACTCATTCATTTTGACCTGTGGACCCATGCTGGTAAAATATCTAAGTGGCTATCTATATTACATAATCTTTGTGGATGACTTCTTCCGAAGGACGTGGATATTCTACCTAAAGAAAATAATATGTTCCAGCATTTCAAGGCATTGATAGAGAATCAAACTGGGAAAGGATCAAGGTCTTCAAGTCTAATAATGGTGGGGAATACATTTCTAATGAGTTCGTTGAATTTTGCAAGAAGGTTGGAATCATGAAAGAGACCATCATACCTTATAATCCCGAGCATAATGGTGTGGTTGAAAGAAAGAATAGATTCATCCTGGAAGTTACCCAAGCCATCCTGCATGATCAAAAGGTGCCAAAGTTCCTTTGGCGAGAAGCCACTAACGCTATGGTCTATGCTCAAAACAGGATTCCTGATCAAGCCCTAGGTGACAAGACTCCCAAAGAAGTGTTCATAGGTGTGAAGCCCGATGTTGGACATCTAAGGATATTTGGCTGCCATGTGTACTTTCATGTGCCAAAGGACAGAAGGAACAAGCTGGAAGCCACTGGGAAGAAAGGCATGTTTGTTGGGTGTTGTGATAATTTTAAATCTTTTAAAATATGTGTCTGGTAAAAGGAATATCGAGATTAGCAAGGATGTGACTTTCAATGAAGATGTTGCCCTTGGAAACGCAAGGGTTATTCCACCACCTCCTCCTATCGAAAAGAAGGATGATGACATGGACTTATTAGAAGGTCCTTCTATGCCCAAGTCGGAGAAAGATGTTGTTGATGTGCCCATGGAGACTATGGACCCCTTGGATCCTCCTCCATGTGATCCCTCTACTAGGAAGAGACCGCTTTGGGTTTTTGATACTTTACAAGATGTTGAAAGACAGCCTGCTGCCAAAGGAACCTTTAGAGAAAGCAAGAAGCATGTCAATACTCGGGTTATGTTATAGCCATGAGCACCTTCATTCAAGCTAAGCCTCCCACCTATGAAGAAGTAGTGAGAGAATAGGTTTGGAAGGATGTTATGGCCGAAGAATATGAGTCTATTATGAAGAATGATGTGTGCGACGTGGTTCCAAGGCCCAAAGGGAAGTTTGTTGTGACTTCTAAGTGGTTGTACAAGATCAAGCATGGATTTGATGGTAGTATTGAGAAATATAAGGCAAGGTTCATGGCTAGAGGTTTCTCTCAGAAAGAGGGAGAAGATTATGATGATATATTTGCGTCTGTGTCCCACTACACCACTATTAGATCTATTGTTTCCCTTGTTGCTAATCAAGGATGGACTCTTAACCAGATGGATATGAAGATTGCGTTTCTTCATGGCATACAATAGGAAGAATTATACATTGAGAAACTACACAGCTTTGAATTTCATGACAAGAAGACTCGTGTTTGTAGACTGAAGAAAGCATTATATGGATTAAAGCAAGCCCCCAAAGCCTAGTATGCCCGTATGGATACCTGGTGAAGCTTGGATTCACAAGAAGCAATGCTAAACAAAACCTCTAATTCAAAGTGGTCCAAGGTATGCCCCTCATTTTGGTTTCACATGTTGATGATTTATTCTTGACAGGTAGTGAGCCTTTGATGCTCAAGTGCAAGAGGGAGCTAACCTTTGAGTTCAAAATGAAAGACCTTAGATTGATGCATTACTTTCTGGGCCTAGATTTGTGGCAAAAGCCCAATGATATTTTCCCTTCTCAAGGAAAATATGATGTGAAATTATTGGAAAGATTTGGAATGGTAGAACGCAAATCTATGGCTACACCGATGGAGATGAATTTCAAGAATTTATGTGGAGATGTTGCAGGACCTGACTTGGACAATCCCTCTAAGTATTGACAGTTGATTGGTGCATTGATGTTCCTTGTGAACACCTGTTCAGACTTATGTTTTACAGTTATCACTTTGAGTCAATTCATTTATAAGCCTCTTCGTTCACATTGGGTTGCTACCAAGCATGTGTTGAGATATTTACATGGGACAATTAACCTTGGTCTGAGATATATTGTCGAAGATGTGAGGCTTCATAGGTACACTGATGTTGACTAGGCTAGAAATATTATCGACAAAAAAAGCACATCAGGGTGTTGTTTTATCTTGGGATCTACTATGATACCTTGGATGAGCAAGAAGCAGAAGTATGTTTCCATTAATACTGTCGAGGTTGAGTATATTGCTACCAACATGGCGAGTTGTGAGGTTGTATGGTTGAGAAATCTCTTTGGAGAGTTGTTTGAGCAAGTACTGAATACGACAGTGATATATTGCGATAACAAGAGTGGGATACAATTGGCAGAGAATCTCGTGTTTCATGACAAGTCCAAGCATATTGAGATCAAGTACCACTACATTCGAGATATGGTGTAGAGAGCAGCAGTGAGACTCCATCACATTTCTATTGATAAGCAGATAATAAGCATTCTTACTAAGGCTTTGCCAAAAGAGAAGTTCTTTGGTCTTCAATCTTAAAGTTTTAAGCTTTCAAAATTCAATATATAACATTTATCATCATTGATCACCAAAGTTGTACTTGTAAGCTAAGTGTAACGATTACAACAAATAATATCTAACATGAAATGAAATGTTATAAAATGAAATGAAATGAAACAACTTTCAACTTTCATGAAGCATCATATTCATAACTCATTACTAATGAGTTATAATTGCCAACTTCAAACTTAAATTGTCGTATATTGTTTAAAAAAATATCATAATAAATATGAAAGAGTCAATAGTTATAAAGGCTACTAGAAACTAGAAAAGAGAAGTAAATCTATTATCTATTTCTTATGCTTGGGCCTCTTGCCACCACGAGAAATGTCTAATTTTTTAGTCTTGTTGGAAAATCAGGATCTTTGTCATTAATATTACCCTCTAAGCATTAATACCCAGAGGTATCTTTGTCATTACCTCTGTATCTGTATAGGGATATTTGTCATTAATATCACCCTCTAAGCATTAACATAAGATAGAAAAAGCATAGCATGTCAAGTCAAGATTTTGTTTGAGCAATGCGTACATTTTTAAGAGGGTCATGATAGAGGAGTTCGACAACCAATGTCACTAACATCAAGGTACATAGAGGGATTGGTGCTCTTGATTAAATATGAGTTCCATACCCTAATACATGACAAAATTCAATGGAAACATTGCAATCCCCCAATCCTGAAATCCTGAAAAACTGATAAGTCTGCTAGATTTTGAATGAAATCTAAAATTCTACTTTCTCCATATGAAATCCAATGAGGCCGGAACCACTCTCAAACATCCTCAGTCATTTCATGGTAATGTTAAAAATTTAAGTAAAAAGATGAAAATGAAGAAGGAGAATGTCACTTTTACTTTAAGAATTTAACATTACCATGAATAGCATATCAATACTAGGGCCTAGACTTGATCATTAAGCTGCCCCACTCAAAAACGATTTGTTTCTTTCAAAAAAAATTGCATTTCGAACATTACTACAAAAAAAAATTGCAAAAAAGGCAAAATGCTCCCGAAAAGGTAGGGAGCGAAAAAAAAATTCAGGAGCGATTTTGGGAGCACACTCCCGACCCGCTCTCGAGTCGCTCCCGCCCGGAGCGCGGATTGGGAGCGGGATCAACGAGGGGGGGGGGGGGGGGCTCCCCCGCAACACTGGTTAATGGAATACTAAGGCACTGGTCTATAATCATTTATATCATGTGGATGTGTCTTGTTTTTAACATATTCATCTCAGTTAACCAATATTTGTCCTAAATTCATCAGGTTTTCCATCTTCAAGTCTCCTAGAGCCTGTGTTCCACAGGTTTCCCTCATCCATTTACCTTAGGGACTACCCCCCTTGACTTGTCTAGGAGAGAATCTAAACTGAGTGAGTAAGGTTTAGAGTGACGGCCCTTACTCTGAGCATTGTCGCGTTGCCTAGACACTTTGTGCAACAACAGGACTATTTTGACTGATCTTTCCCCATCATTCAAGGCTGCACTTTTTTACTGTTGACTGAGTTGAAATGGAGGAGTTTTGACCGTTGACTTGCTAGAGATGCTATAGTTGTTCTTGACTTTGACCATAATTGAAGATTTGACTTGTTGACCATATTTGATTTTTGGGCTCATCTCTTGGATATTGGTTAGTGGATTGTTAATTAAGTCAAAGATTTGACTTTAACACTTTATTGTTGAATTGGAACATTGTATCTCTCTGCTGAACATTTGATGACAATCTAATAAAAGAAGAATTTGAAAGGGTTTTCCCCGTTGTGGGTTTTTCCTTGGTAGTTGACCAAATCTTGTGTCCCTTGTTATTGCTCTTAGTTGTCTTCTATTGTGTATTGGATTTACTATTCTATCTACAATTGCTCATTGTCATTGGAAGATTAAATTTATTTAAAAGTGGTTGCTAATTGAAGAAAGAATTGGACTAAGTGATTCTACTAGCATAGAATGGTGGAAAATTAACAACCTCATGTTTGATGCTCATCTTTTATGCTTCTCTTCTTCAAGTTTGTTCCTCTTCAGCTACTTTTATCTTTTCCTCTTCACCAAGCCACTGCGTATGAACACTCTCATACAAGTTTCTCAACTCACCCAAAAAAAAAAACTCATTTCTCATTCAACAACACATCTTTTATAAGCATGACTTATTCACTGTTTGTATTTTTATGAAGGAATATGAAATGAGTTGTCTCTTGGTCTTCTAAGGTTGTTCACAATCTGCATCTTTATTTCCAAATCTGAAATTCAGCTCAAGAATTTTGTAATATAAAGAAGAGCTGAAATAATATAGGCCAACAACAATGTGTTGATTTGGGGTAGCATCGGATGTGCTCTAGCCACGAAAATTGGTGGAGAGGCTATGGCACATGAGATCTCCAATACCCAAAAATGGTTTGGGCAGATTCTAAACAGTTTGGGAGATGTTAAAATAATTAATATTTTTGATAGAGTTCCTAAGTCTAAACTTAGGGAAAATAAAATATTAATGTGAATTAATAGAAAACTGTGTTAGAATGGTCCAAAAGTCATGGATCAAGCCAGATCTAATCTTAGCAATTGATTAGGGACTTAATCTCGGCCATCGATTTGTCAACGAGAAAAGTATAAGAGGAGGCTTGAGGGTCACTTGGAGAACACACCAAGAGATCAAGATTTCGACTTTTTGGGGCTTGGTTTGCTGAGAAAGTTGAGAAAGTGATCAAAGTTGCAGCTGAGGGGCAGTGAATACAGAAGCATAGAGGCAGAGATAGCACCAGGAGGATCAGCGCAGTAGCTGGAGAGAGGGACGCAGAAGCAACCAAGGGTTCACGCAAAGCCAGCCAGGGCTCACGCAGAGCCAGCCAAGAGCTGCGCAATGCTTTAGAGGGTCAGCGTGGGTGACGCAGAGGGCCACAGGGCTGACGCAATGCCTCCAAAGGCTAACGCAGGCTAACCCGGAGTGACGCTCGGCTAGAGAGAGGCTGACGTTGGGGTTTCATGGAGCAGATTGGAGCTGTGGAGCTGTCGGAGTGTTTTTTCGGGGTTTCAACTGGAATATCTGCTTCCGAGTAGAGAGGTACTACTGCCGAGATTTTTCTCTGTTGGGTGAGTCGGATTTGGCACCCAGATTGTATTCTGAAACTGCTTAATAAATCAAACCCTCAGATAGCTGCACCAGTTTTCCCGCGTCGGATTTTTCCGAGGACATTAGTCCAAAAACAACAATGTTACTTGTGTGCTTGTTTCTATTTCCTTCAGTTGATGATCTGTAATGTGTTGAGACTGTACTTGTATTTATTTTCAGTATTTACATGGTAAATAACTTGTTAATTAACAAGACAAGTAGGAAGAAATAAATCAAAAAGTATAGGAAGGATTTCTAATAGTGAGAATTAGAAATTCCAACATGGTATCAAAGCGTGGTTTCAGATCACAGGAAAACTAAGGACATCAGTCGAGCATAGCAACAGCAGCAGAAAACAGTTGTCCCAAGTGACAGAAGTTGTTCCTAGCAGAGAAGCAGCAAGGAAGGGGTGACGCAATGCCTGCGTCATCAAGTTTGAGTCGGGAAGAGGATCAGCGCAGTGGCATAGGGGAGAAGACTCGACCTATGCAGTGCCCGGTCATCTTTCTCAGTCAGGAAGGATTGACGCTCATGGCTAGAAGGTGCGAATTTTTGCTGGTGTCAAGATTGTGCAGAGCCTAGAAGCTCTAACCTTCAGTTTGTTGGAGCTTAGGAGGTAGTAAGAAAGTTGCAGAGTGAAGCTGGTGGGGTACTATAGTCAGAACAGTACCTAACAGGGCAAGACCAAGCAGGAGGGAGTTGTTACCGAGGATTTCAAGCCAAGAAATCTGGATCAGTGGTGCAGCTGCACTAGCGATCAGAGTGGGGGCATCTCGACATTGGCAAAAGGGTTTCCAGAAGGGAAATCGAGGCTCAGAGGGAGTCAAACCAAAAACTTCCAAGAGGGAAGTAGAGGAGCAGCAAGATGGCAGTGAACAAGGTAAGAGACCAGGATAGATTGGACGGAGCCTCAAACTTCATAGTCTGGAAGGCCAGAATCCTATCCGTTCTAGACAGGAATCATGTCAAGCACTTCGCCTTGAGGACGATAGCTATCCCAGTTGACCCAGCTGATAACAAGTACAAGAAGGCAATGGTGAGGGCCAAGAGCATCATTCTTGACGGAGTCAAGGACCATGTAGTACCACATATTACCGAAAAGGAAACAGCAAATGAGATGTGGGAGGCCCTAACCAAGTTGTATCAGCATACTTTCATGCAGAGGGAGATGCACTTAGAAAATCGGTTGCAGTCATACCAGATGCAGAAGGGAGAACAGATCGACCCCTTCCTCGGTCGATTGAAGCAGATCCGGGATCAGCTGACTTCCATAGGAGCCACGCCGGATTCAAAATTAATGGTGAGAACAGCCCTGAACACAGTCTCAAAAGACTAGGAGGTGTTTGTCCAGAGCATACTAGGCAGGGCAACCCTTCTAGATTGGGAGGAAATGTGGGCGGCTCTTCGCCAAGAAGAGATCAAAAGGCTGAGCAAGGCGGGAAGCAGCGGCAAGGGGATTAGAATCAAGGAGGAGGAGGTGGATTCTTCCCTAGCATCTGAGCGAAAGCAGGAGAAATGGAGGAAGAAGGACCTCTCCAAGGTCAAATGCTTCCACTATGGGGAGCTGGGTCATTATGCGACCCAATGTCCAAGGAAGAAGAGCAAGGGAGAGGCCTCTGAGACCAAGGCTGCGCCAGCAAGGGCAGAGAAGGACGTGGAGACAGACGATGATTGTGTCGTGAGTGCACACACACCACTCGAACGGAAGTGGGGAGACATTGAGCTGTAGTTAGACAGACTACAAGCGATGAGGGGAAGGATCCTAGAGGTACCCAGCCTCTTGGATTTAGACCTTGCTACGGGAGCCCCGAAGAGGAGCAATAGTGTTGGCAGATTTCAATAGAGACGGATGCGGATGGAGCGACAGAGGGAGCCATAGTGCAGGATTCCCAGGACAGCGTGAGGCAGCAGTGCTTCTCAAGGTACCTAGCCTCTTAGATTAGACCTTGCTATGGGAGCCCCGAAGAGGAGCAACAGTGTTGGCGGATGTCAGTAGAGACGAATGCGGATGGAGCAATAAAGCGAGCTACAGTGCAGGATTCCTAGGACAGCGTGAGGCAGCAGTGCGAGAAGCACGGGAGTGTTGCACCAGTGCAAGATGGCATAGAGAGGTGAGCAACGGTGCAATATGCACAGAGTTGTTGCAGTAGAACAGAGGTCAAAGAGGGAGCATTTGTCAGTGACAGAGGGAGCTTCAGCATCAGGGATGTCTCTAGCCTGACAGAGATGTCAGAGTTGGGAGATCAGTTACTTACTTCTCAGTAACTAAGTTGCAGTGCAACAGTTAGCAGTGGTAGTGCTATGGGCAGCACGATGCAACATGATGATGAGAGGGGTTGCAATGCAGATGCAGCGTTGGCAGGGCCATGGGCAGCAGCACGTATGCAATGGGAGTTGCAGTACGGATGCAGTAGTGGCAGTGGCAGGGCCATGGGTAGCAATATAGGATGCAGCAATGCAAAGGATGTTGGCCAGCATGCCTAGCATCAACACAGGGACCGATGCCGGATGATCAGGGTGATACTCAGTAAGGAGTATTACTAGAGCACAGCCCTCGCTAAAAGGGAGTGTTGATTTGGGGTAGCATCGAATGTGCTCTAGCTACGAAAATTGGTGGAGAGGCTAAGGCACATGAGATCTCCAATACCCAGAAATGGGGGCAGATTCTAAACAGTTTGGGAGATATTAAAATAATTAATATTTTTAATGGAGTCCCTAAGTCTAAACTGAGGAGGCTTGAGGGTCACTTGGAAAACACACCAAGAGATCAAGGTTTCGACTTTCTGGGGCTTGGTTTGCTAAGAAAGTTGAGAGAGTGATCAGAGTTGCAGCTGAGGGGCAGTGAACACAGAAGCAGAGAGGCAGAGATAGATCCTAAGTAGAGAGGCACAGATAGCACCGAGAGGATCAGCGTAGTAGCCAGAGATAGGGACGCAGAAGCAGCAAAGGGTTCACGCAAAGGCAGCCAAGGCTCACGCAAAGGCAGCCAAGAGCTGCGCAGTGCTTCAGAGGGCCAAAGGGTTGAAGCAATGCCTCCAGAGGCTTACACAGGCTAAGCCAGAGTGACGTTGGGCTAATGTTGGGCCAAAGAGAGGCTGACATAGTCCCTAGAGGCTGACGCTAGGGTTTCATGGGGCAGATTGGAGCTGTGGAGCTGCCAGAGTATTTATCCGTGGTTTCAGCCAAAATATCTTCTTCCGAGTAGAGAGGTACCACTGCCAAGATTTTTCTCTGTTGGGTGAGCCGGATTTGGCACCCAGATTGTATTCTGAAACTGCTTAATAAATCAAACCCTCAGATAGTTGCACCGGTTTTCCTGCATTGGGTTTTTCCGGGGACATCAATGCAAAAACAATGGTGTCACTTGTGTGCTTGTTTCTATTTCCTTCAGTTGATGATCTGTAATGTGTTGAGCATACATTTGTATTTATTTCCAGTGTTTACATGGTAAATAACTTGTTAATTAACAGAACAAGTAGGTAGGAATAAATCAGTAAAGTGCATGAAGGGTTTCTAACGTGGCAGACTTAGAAATTCCAACACAATGATTGCAAAAGACAAATCTTGAAAACTTTTCAGATTTGTATTGACTACATTTTTAGTTCTATTTCATATTTGCAACAGCCACATGTTAATGCCTTTGAGGATTCTTCTATAATGTTTTTAGCATCAATAATATGAAGATTCATGAGTTTCACGAGTTATAATATACTATATTGTTGTACAAGTGATTCTCTTTAATAAAATAGATCCAATTTCCAACTTATGTCTCAAAATCTCATGTGCCATTTTTCATTTTGCTTTCAATAATGATCAGCCTTTGCACTTCACATCACTTATCAGTCTTTGCACTTCAAGCAATCTTACAACAATAGCAGTCTAGTAATCATCATAAATTAGCTTTAACGCAAGTAATCAATCAACACATTAAGCATCATGCATCTTTAGTGACATGACCATTTGACATCAATGCCAACATTGCCAGCGTTCTCCCCCTTTGGCATTGATGGCAACACAGTGTTCCTTCTCCTGTTTTTCCTAAAAAAATTATCCTCCATTCCATACCTCTGCTTACCTCCACCTTTGACATCAATGGCAAGGGGTTCACTGTGTTCTGTTGGACCTCAAGAATCCACAGGAAAAGTCCACACTAAGAAAGGTTGAATATAGCCCCTGCAATTAGCTTTCAAAATTGATCTGGTTTACAAGCTCTTGGCTAATCATAAAAACTTATGGCTCTATTAAACATTAAACATTGTTATTTGGTGCACTGGCATATTATTTTATAACAAATTTTTTTGTGTCGACCCACTTGGGCTCAAACCGTGGGGGTGTAGCTCCATCTGTATTTAAATATGCGTTGTAACTAAGTGTTATATCTGTAGTGCTTATAGCATATTGCCATGCAGTATAACCAAATACGGTATAACATATTGCCATGCCAAATCTCATAATTATATTTGCAATGCTTATAGCATATTGCCATGGGGTATAACTAAAGCCACTGAATAGTATATAATCGAAAGCCTTATAACCATGTGCAAAAGTCGATCATAAATATTAGTTGTGGGCAATGAATAGTATAACCAACGCCATAGTATGTGGTTATTAGGAATTTAGGATATAACCAACGCCATATTGTAAAAGTCGACCATTGTAATGTGGTTATCAATATTAGTATATAACCAATGCCATATTCTTGTCGGCATCGAACTTTGTATGTTCAAGCAAGAGGGCTTTCAATGTTTTCTCGTTTGCTCGAATCCCTATCACATTGTGCAAAAGAGCCAGGCAAACATACAAAGGCTCTCCAAGCAATTTTTATCTCTTTTCGACAAATCGACCCTTTTATCTAGCTATTTCTTGTTTTGTATGGCAATGGTTGCCTCTGCATACAGGTACGAAGGCCAGACATGTTGAACTTTGGCAGCTCAAGGAGAAATTCCTTCCTTCAGGAAGCCTTCTTCATCCGGAGAAGACCCTCCTAGCCATTGGAAGAATTTAATTTGGTCAATGAAAAATATTATTTTTGATCTGGAACCCACATGTACACAAAAGTACAAGTCGGCTTGGGCAAGGAAATTTGACCCCCTAAGAGTCTAAGACTCATATAAATACACATCATGTCACATCACTTGGAGGGCATCATCACACAACAAGTCATCTTCTCTCTCTTGATTTGATTGGTTCATACAGGTTTGAAATAGGAAATTCAAGCTCACACATGCGAAGGGAAGGCGGCGATTTCTGTTTTGTGCATTAAACTTTTGTGTGACAGCATTGACCAGCCTTTAACTACGTTTGACTTGGGTTCGTTTGACTTGAATTTATCTTTGTTTTGAAAGGCTGAATTGATTGGGCAAGAGACTAAATTTTTTTGGGCAAGTTGACCTACTTTGACCGCAGACTGTGGCTCAATTTGACTACAGATTTATGGAGGTTTGACCGCAGTCTTTATCTATCTTTTGACGAAGTCTTTGAAGGCTACTTTGACAAGGTTTGATGAAGGAAAGCAGGTCGGGTTCTTTGACTTGTTAACCGAACATTTTGGAAGTTGATTTGACTATTAACCAGGACTAGTTAGGGTTGTTACTACTGCTGTTGACTTCAACCAGAATTTGTGAATTTGATTTTTGACTAGAATTGACTCTTAGGGCTCATCTTTGATTGGATATTGAGTTGGTATTTGGGATAGTCGAGGCTTTGACCTTTGACACTTTGTTGATGAACTTGATCATTGTATCTCTTTGTTGAACATTTGATGACAATCTAATAGAAGAAGAATTTGGAAAAGGTTTTCTCCCTTGTGGGGGTTTTCCCTGTGTCTCTATTTCTTATTTTTTCACTATTCTATGTTATTACAATCACATGGCCCAAATTTTTCTTCAATTAGCAATCAAATTTAATAGCAATTGTAGATAGAACGGTAAACGCAATGTACAATATAAGACAATAAGGAGCAATAACAAGAGACACATGATTTGGTCAAAGACCAGAGAAAAACCCCACAAGGGGGAAAACCCTTTGAAATACTTGTTCTTATTATATTGCCATCAAATGTTCAGTAGAGAGATACAATGATTCAATTCATTAACAAAAAGAGTGAAAGTCAATCCTTTGAATATCCAATAGATCAACCAACCAATATCCAATAGATGAGCATCAAAGTCAAATTTGGTCAACAAGTCAAAGTCTACAATTCTGCCACAGTCCATAGAAGTCAAAGATGCCCTAACTAGTCCATAAGTCAACATGCAAACTCGATCAAAGGAGAGAGAAGAACCCTGCGGTCAACTTCATATTTTACAGGTCAAAGTGAACAGTCAACAATACTCAAAGTAGCCCAAAAAATCTTGGTTTCTCCACAAAAAAACTCGGCCTCAAAAGATCGAAATTTTGCAAGTCAAAGTGAGTCAAAATACCAAGTCAAACTTGGTCAATGGTTACCCAAACAGAAAGTCAATGCAGAATTTCAAAAGCAACCTTTATCCCTTCACACGTGTGAGCTCGGACCTCTCAATTGCAAAATTGAAAAAAACCAATCCAAAGAAGGGCGAGAAGAAGATGCTTGTGATGTGATGCTCCAAAGTGATGTAACATTAGGTCTATTTTATATGTGTTGGAGGAGACCCAATTTGACTTCTAAGCCAACCTGAATGTTTGTGTACATGTGGATTTTCACATTAAAAATATATTTATCCTTGACCAAATTAAATTATTCCAAGGACAAAGAGGGTCTTCTCTGGAAAAGGAAGGTTGTCCAGAGGAAGGAATTTGTCCCTAAGCTGCCAAATTAACACTCACTCTCAGCTAGGGAGAAATTTCCTACTGCATCATATGTCCCGTCTCAAATGTCTCATCATCATCAAGTCAAATGTCATCTCTTCTCATCTCTACTCATC
The DNA here is from genome assembly GCA_031772625.1 of Pinus tabuliformis. Lineage (NCBI taxonomy): Eukaryota > Viridiplantae > Streptophyta > Pinopsida > Pinales > Pinaceae > Pinus > Pinus tabuliformis. The sequence continues at coordinate 847,069,989 of CM062811.1, forward strand.
TCCGTTCATTTGCTAAACACTTGCGAATCTAAAAGAAGAAGAATTTGACATCATAGGGGAGCTCAAGCTACCACCCTCTATCCAAAGATAATAGGCAGGATACTACTTACCATGGAAGGTAAGGATCACATCTATCCCATAGTTAGGACAATAGATCAAATAATAATGACAGTCTCGCAAAAATAATTTTATTGGTGGTAAAATGACCCTATTTAAGGATGGGATTGGCATAGGAGTGTAGAGGATTTTTTCCTCTTTCTAATGAGCTATTACACGCCCCCAAATTCCTTATCGTTGAAGAGAAATCAATTTTTGAAATCAGCATATGTCAAAAATTGTCAAATTGTCCAAGCCGACTTGAGTAGGCTCATAACCCTTGGCAAAGAGACGTGTCCCTTCAGAATATGGAAAAACCACTATAAATATAAACCTAAATTCGTCCATTCAAGCTCAAATTTTTCGGTGGAGACAAGACAAGAGGTAGAGAAGCAGTTGCAGCCTAGAAAAGCAAATAAGGCAAGTTTGTGGAATTGTTCTTGGGTTAAATAGTCTCCCACAGGTTCAGGCTAGAAGCAGAGAAGTTGTCATAGCTGTCGTGGTCGAAGTTGTCATAGTTGTCGTGGTCGAAGTTGTCGTAGTTGTCGTGGTTGAAGCTACCGTGGTCGAAGTTGTCATAGTTTTTGTGGTCAAAGTTGTCGTCGTTTCCGTGGTCAAAGCTGTCGTAGTTGCCGTAGCTGTCGTGGTCGAATTTGTCGTAGTTGTCATGGTTGAAGTGTTGATTTATTGGGATTGGAAAAATAGAGCTTGTTGAAATCTTCTCTTGAGAACAAAAAGGGCAGAGTTGGAGAACTTTGTGAAGCAACATATTGAATATTTGTGGAGATCATTGAAGACCATGATGCATTGAAGCCATAATGAGGTAACCTTGGAGATTTTGTTTGGGTGACAGGAAGAGCAGTGGCGATACCTTCTAAGAAGACAAGGTTGCCATTGATGACGTGAAATGGAGACTAAGGGAAGGCATCGTTGAAGATTGACAAGGCTTGTTGAGGAAAACAATGGGAGTCGTGAAGTATAACCAAATACATCTTGACAAAGTAATGTAAGGGTTGGAGCCTCGAAAAGACAAGGTTGGTTCCTTGGAGGATAGGGTTGGAGCCCTAGAGGATCGGAGTCCTCAAAAAACCAGGTTGGAGCCTAAACCAGATATAGGGTTGGAGCCCTTGAGGTTGGTGCCTCAAAATTGACAAGGTTGGAGCCTTCGAAATCCAAGTCGGTGCTTGGAAAATACAGGTTGGAGCCTGGGGGATTGAAGATCGATATCTTCATCTAGGGTTGGAGCCCTACATATATTGTACTTGATTTATTGTAAAGAAGAAATTAATAAAAGCATTTATTCTTATTGTTCATTTTGTGTTCTAAATACAAGTGATCTAATTGGTAAAAGTAACAATTGAAAACAAATCATGATTCAACCCCCCTCTCAGTATTTCCAACACAAATGTGCATAAATTATTCCCAAACACACTTTTACAAAGACTCGATATAACACTAGGACTCACCTAAGACCTTGTCAAGTGATTTCACCCTAGCTTTGGGATTTAAGCTGGAAGAAAAACTTTGCCGATTATCCGTGTTTAGAAACACACATAATTCGGTGAGGTTAACAAACTTTCTAGGATGAAATATGTTGTCAAAATCAAAGGGCTTACCAAGGTGTTGTTACATACATAGACAGACATACTAGCATCATTTACAATATAACTTGCAGAAATTGGGTTTATAATGACAAAATGTGTTGGCTGGTGACTTTGAACTTTGAAAAAATATCTTCATGTCTTTGCGTTCTGCTTCCTTGGATTTGTTGACAAAGTGTGGTCAACAAGACATACATATTCAGATTCTTCAAAGGCTGAAGAATTTTTGAGAAATTCTAATGATGCAAATATACATTGAGTTAGGCTTATCTTCAACATGTTTTGACTAGGTATGCCAATGTTAAACTAGATTATGTACATTTGAGAATGCTTATTTACATGTTATATATACATTTTTGTATAAAAAATTTGCATCAAAGAAAGAACCTCTAAATGATAAGCTTGATTGATGTTGTCTTTTCATAATGAAGATGGCTTGACATTGCAATTGTGGGATGGTCCTTTGTTCTTGTTGCTTCTTGACTACTTCATAATCTTGACACATGTTTATTGTTGCTCTTCTTTACTCCTTGTTGCTCCTGTAGAGTCCCCCCCTTAGATAGTGCATTCCATTTCATATTCTCCACAGTATTTGAGTCTCTTCTTTTGAAGTCAAACTAGTGAGAAGAGTGTGTAGGGATTATCCCTAATTTGCTCTTTAGATATTCAAATGATTCTCTAGTAAGTGGCTTAGTAAAAATATCGGTTATCTATTCTTTTGTTGGTATGTATTCCAACTTCATTGGTTTCTCAACCACTTGTTCATTGAGGAAGTGGTCCTTTATAGGGATATGTTTAGTCTTTGAATGAAGCATTGGAGTTTTTGAAATGCTTATTGTACTTGTATTGTCACACTTAATAGATATAGGTTCACTGAAAGCTACCTTCATATCTTGTAGAGTTTGTTTCATCCACAACACTTATGTGCAACAAGCAACAACTGCTATGTATTCGGCTTCCGTTGTAGATAGAGATACTGAGGATTGTTTTTTGCTTAACCATCCAACCAGTGATACTCCTAAGTAGAATGTGCCACCACTTGTACTTTTCCTATCATCCACAGAACTAGCTCAGTCTACATTTCATCCACAGAACTAGCTCAATGTGCATCTATGTAGGTTGTCAATGTAAATTTCATCCCTTTTGGGTACTGCTACCCACCATTTTGCGGGTGATATCCCTAGGAGAAAAAAATTCTCCAAGATGGTCCTTAACCGGCAATCAACAACCCCTTGCAGCCACCAACTAGCTTGTTGTGCCATTTCTCCACTACCTAAGCCATCCATGTGGTCCCTCACCCATCTGCGATGATTGTATGTTTGAAGGTGGGCCTTCCAAACCTAAAGGTATGCCTTGTCATTTGGTAATTGAGTATTGTAGTTTGCCTATCATGGACACTTTTGGGCATGGATTAATGGGGGGATTCGGCGGAAAGAGTGGGCTAGATCTGTGCTCTTGTCCCCTGGACCTCTTTTGGATGTTAACATTGGACCTTAGTCTCATGGGATTTCTTTTACTGACCTTTAAGCTTTAGAGAAGGTACTACACGGGAAACCCTGATTTCGGTTGTGTGGTCTCGCTCCCTCATACATATATATTACTCCCATTCATCATTTATCCCATCTGGGTCCACATAGGGTTAGCCTTCCTCTTCCCCTTGCCCACCCCTTGGGTCAGGCCTGAAATGATGCCCTGGAGGTTGATGCAGCTGAAAAGAAAAATAAAAGCATAATTGGCCAGATCCAACAAGAAAATGTACCACAAAATGCAAAAGATGGTCAAGACAAACACATTTAGCATGTGGGCAAAAGCCAATACAGGAGCTCTACCTCATTATCATGGCCATCACCCTGGTTCGTACAGGCCCTAGATGAGCATCCTTTATCATTTAGGAACCCATGATTCTCCCAACCCCTGGGGGGCATTGAACAACCCCACCTTAAAGGGGGTATCCACTGCTATATCTCACACATCATGCTCTTTATCAACCTGGGGTTTTGTACAAACTTAGAGGTGACAGTGATATATACACAGTAGATGCATCATTCTACTCATGCCACCCTCAACTGGGTCACTTGATCATTTGGGTTCCAAACCATTCCTCTACTGAACAGAAAGGAGTCTAACTACTAAAAGCAGAATGTGAATTCTAGTCCTAGAGCAGAGAAAGTAAATGCTTTTACACTCGGAAGATGAATGTTGTCAACGTGTAAATGCTATGAAAGGATATAATCTTATGCTAGGTTGCAGAAAGGGAACTATGCTAGCTTGTACTCAATCACCTAGCTATTAGGGTTGCTTGAAAACATCAGATTATTCTATCATTTCATAATTCAAAGGACCATGCATTGTCTACCTAATTCGCACTTGCAAAGTAAAGAAATTCTAATTGCTAAATTTGGACAAAAAGGAACTAATGCTATTAAATCTTGCAAGAAGGGAAAAGGAGTGAAAGGAATGGTCTAGGAGGCACTGCAGGTCATGGAGTCCAAGTTGAGGGGTGAAACTACTCTTAAATTAGTTTGGGCTATCTTTGCAGGTCAAAGCAGGGTCAAAACAGGCTACTACAGGATGTCCTGAAATGCTACAGTAAGTTGGCTGAGAGGATTTGGAGGGTAAAAATGGTGATATGAAGTGTTGGAAGGGTGTATGACAATTGTGGAAAGTGTGGGGAAGGTGATCTTCACCCTTGGCCAAGCCCAGTACTTCAAGAAGGTCGGGTTTGGCTAAGATGGCTTGCTCACGGTGACCTAAAAACAGAGGTTTAGAACATGGGTTGGCATGCATCAACAGAAGGTGGAGAAGACCTAAATGGAGCTGGTGGAAAGGTCCTTGCCTGCAGATCAACAATCCTGGCATAACACCTGCACTTATTACTTTTCATTTGCAAATTGTTTCATGTCAATATGGAAAAGATGAATTGAATTTGGAAAAGCTAATCTAACTGCTGCTAAGAACTTGATCTATGAACTGAAATATCTTCTAAGCTACAACAATCAGGAGAAGCAAAATGACAAGTGTAAATCTTTCCAAGAAATCATAAACAACTATCTAACTAATGCTAAAACTTGATCTATGCAATCAACAAGAAATCAAACTCTGTTTTTGGGCTGTGAGAGTGGGGTCCTCTAATCATGATCCCAGGAGGGAGATGAGATAGGGGTCATTATCACAAGTTTTTTGATGTATTTTACTCTATTGCATTGCAACAACTAATTTATCCTCTAAGCTAATGGAAGCATGAATAAACCAACAACTTAATCAATCTTTTAAGCTACAAGAGACATGAATAAATTGCAGCAACTAATCAACATTCTAGACTAAGAATATAGATACAAGAGAGGAACTTTTGTTGCTAGGGTTGGGCCCTAACCTAAGAGCTTCAGCCCTCTAAGTCAACTCAGTGCTGGATCAAAACAAAACTTCTCATTATCATTCAAAAAGTGGCAAATACATCATAACAATAATAGTCAAATGTGCTTCAGCTTAATGGCCTCTTGGCTACAATAAAACTTCGAATCCTAATGAGTCCCTTAGTTGGTTTATTTATACCAAAAAAAGAACTACCAACAGCACCCCAGAAAATAGGGATATTGCCTTCCTAACTTGAGAATAGGTGAATCTAACTCTTCCTTGACTTGCACTAGCTCGGCTACCAATGAACTCGGCCTACTTGGCTGCCAATGACACCAAATTGATGAGATAGAGTGGGGGATCTTTGACTGATTTGAGGAATTAAAGAGGTGGACCATCTCCTAGAATCTCTCTTGCTTGTCTACTCCAAGTTCCTGCACTCAAATCATCTCAAAATTGCTCCAATTCCTGCATTTAACACACATTAGGCCACATGACATAGTAACACATCTTTACTCTTCACACTAAGCATAATATAACAAAATTTTTAGATAAATGTGAGAAAAAGATAATTCAATAAGTTGGGGAATGGCACTGTGACCCATATAATATACCTATTGATGAGTCTCAACATCACCCCCCTACTGAAATTGTTGCTCGTCCTATGAGAAATCTAGTCATCTTTATCCATGTCCTTCATGGCCCTGGTGGCCTCTCTGACATCCCAAGCTACGGTAGATGGGGTCTCTTCTTCCTTCCTTCCCTCATGTAAACCCAACAGCAAAGGTGGACTGAGTTTAAGTCCAATCCAGTTAATCTTCAGTCTTTGCATTACCTTCTTGTACAGAGGTGTTCTATCCAATGCATTTCTCAATCTCTCAAGAGAGTGATACTCCCTGATCTGAAGACTGTGTGGCAAGGTATTCCATCTTCTCTGACATGCTTGTTGGCTCTCTGCCCCCAACAGTCTTAGAGTGTCCTCAAAATGGGAGATGGCCTGCTCTTGGGTGGCAAGGTATCTAGGTGCCAGCTTAGCATCATTGGAAATGATGTTGTGATTATTGATTATAGCCATGGAATTTATCTTCTTTGCCCTGATGTAGAGGGGTTCTTTTTCTTCTTTTATCAATACTCTCTTCACCTCCTCAGCCCTAGCCTCCTCATGACTCATCCAAGATGCAAGAGCCATCAGCTACAAGTCTCCCAACTTGGCATTGGGATCCCAAACATTCATGTCAGTTAAGGTGAGGTTCTGTAGGTAGAATTCAGCTAATTTGACTCTGTCTTCAGGGCTACTCTTATCACACAACTCAATGAACTGCTTGTAGTCCTAGAATGGCATGGTCCCATGTTGTGCTAATGCCTTAATCTGAAACTGCATCCATTGGTCTTTGAGGAAAAGTGCATAGGATTTGAATGGCAATCTACATTGAAGTGCCTCAATGGAGAGGCTTGCCATTGTGGCAAATTGGGTTTCCTTTTCTTGCAGTTTCTTCCTCAACCATGTGGTTTTTGCCTACAGCTGTGTTCTCATTGTGTACTCTCTATCCCTTAACTCACTCAACTCCTTTCCCATTTCTAGAGCTTTTCCTCCATAAGGCCCACATCTTCCACTTTCTTGGATTTGGCAATTTGCATCCATCTATGTGTCCTTCCTCTTTCTGCCTCAAGTTCAAAGAAGAGAGGGACTGCAAATTTCTATGGTATCACTCTACCTCCTTCAATGAACTTGTAATAGGAGCTCAAATTGGGTTGTGGACTAGGCTCCTGCAGCTCTGGAAAATCTCTCTCAAAGGTTCTTGGAGAAGTTGTCCCCTCCTGTAACTGTTGTGTTTCCTCTTTGCCCTATTTCTTCCCATTTTGCTCTTCCTGTAGCATTTTCTACTCTTCTTATAGCATGCTATGTGTTTCCTGTAGCAGGCCTTTCCCTTTTTGTTGGAGTGTGATAGGTGCCTTGGGCTGCTTAGAGGAGGTTGACCTGGTGATAGGCTTTCTTACATAGGTGATGGGAGTCTTTGAGATGGCTCCAGGAGATGTGACTTTCTCAACTTTCATCTCAATGGGCTCTAGCTCCTCTCTTTTACTTGGTGATTCCTCAATTATAATAGGGGTCTTTGTGGGAGTTTGAGGCTTCCCCTGTTTAATTCTAGTGATTTTCCTTATTTTGAAGTAGAGGGGAGTTTTCCTCTGCCTTTTCTTCTTAGGTTTGATTGGTGTGCTCAAGGTAGCTAGGACAACAGCTGCCTCCTTTTCAAGGTGCTCAAGAGATAGACTTCTCTGCTCTGGGGGTACCTCCTCTTCTCTAGGTGCAGTGGTTTTCTTTGGACTTGGTTCTTCCTGCTGCTCCTCCTCTTCTTCTTCCTATTGTTCTTCCTCCACCTCTTCCTTTTTCTGTGTTTCTTCCTCTGTTTTCTCTGCCTCTGTCTCTTCTTCCTCTTCTGCTTCTGCCTCTTCCTCCTCTTCTTCTTCTGCTTCTTCTTCTTCCTCTTCTCCTGCTGCTTCTTCTTCCTCTTCTCCTGCCTCTTCTCCTCCAAGTGCAAGGACCTAAGTGTCAAGGAAACTTTCTCCGTCCATATCTCTGAATGTGGACCAGAGGATAGGAACTCTTAAGTTATTCAAAGCATCTTACATTATTAATTTGATGAGGCCATGGTGTCCTAAGTGTTGTTGCTTGCCCTCTTTCACCTTCTGGCTCATGTCCATGATGGATTGTATGAGGAAATAAAGCACACTAAGTCTTTGGGCTATGGGAAATCTTGCTCGAAATCTCAGTTCATGGAGCAGTCTGAACTGGTAGCCATAGACTACACTCAATCTTCCTTCACAAGAGATGAACTTAATGATGTGGTAGGTCACCTCATCCCAAAGATAGGGGAGGCTCTCCCTTTTGACTCCATTTTTATCTTCAATTGGTTGTTCATCATTAGTGAAGAAATTCTTCTTAGAAAGGGCACCGTTGGACTCGTCTTCTTTTCTCCACTGGGCCCCTAGGGGAAGTGTCGTCACCCTGCTAATCAACTCAGGAGTAATGGTAATTGATAATCCTCTCACCAAAATGGTAGCATTGGTTCTCCCTTGAGGGTTTAGGGCCATGGCAAACTCATAAGTGATATCATCATCATATCCTTTTGGCAACTCAAAGAAACCTAACCAGTGATGCCTCCAAAAAATGTCTACTACAGGGGGATGAAGGTGAATTCTCTTAGCATCTGTAGGTTCTCTTCTATTGAATCCCCCTCCCATCTTCCTCTCTGTTTTTAATTAGGTGTAGGAGGGTTTTTTCTATGATAGCCCCAATTTGAACTCAAAAGGAACAGAGGGGTGGAACCTCTAATTGATGACAATTATGTGTATGTTTTGTATTTTATAGCAAAAAAACCTCTTTCAGTCCACAAGATGACTGTAATTACTAAGAGAGTACAACATGCTCCAGCATGCAAATCATGGACAGAAGAATGAGAGGGCCACTTACTTTTCGCTATCATGCCTGGTGTAATGACAATTGAAGGCCTTGGAGGCTTCCTGTAGCAATTTATGTGCTTCTTGTAGCCTCCTGCAATTCCCATAGTTGTTTCCTATAGCCTCTTGCAATTCCCATAGTTGTTTCCTATAGCCTCCTGCACTTCTTGTAGTTGTTTCCTGTAGGACTAACAGAGTAGGGTTCGACTCTCTCGATAGCTTCCCAAGCTCATCCCTACCTCAATGGATTTCGAAATGAGCGAACATGCAAGGGAGATCGAGCTTTATGCTATTTGTGGCTAGGGCTCGAAGCATTGTGATCGCTGGCAGTGGTACGATTTCTCCTCATTTGGACCATTGGCCCAGCTCGTGTGATCATTCTCTCGAGCCTCGTAATTAACACCCACTCCTTGATTATGACTTCCTTCTTAACTGATTTGACTGATGTGACACTCCTACGTTGCATGATGACTAATCGAACACTTTTTGTTCACTAGCTGAGAAACAAAGTCTTCCTTCGACATTCACACATTTTTCATTATTTTACACCTAGGGAGAAGCTTAGAGGTTACCATACCTATGCCTACCTCGTGCTCGATCGATGCATGCTAGAGTGATGGACCTCTTGTGCTGCTACTCAGGAAGTTATCTTGTTGTCGCTTCTTTTCCTATGTATACTTCCTGTGCTCCTGTGTATTTGATTGTTGATGTTGTTCATGTGTGTAGGTGCTTTGTTCATATCCTAGGTGTTGTTGCCGCTACTATGGAGTCCTACTTGGAATGGCAAGGTGCTCCAAGATGGTGGTACCATCCCCTCAATTGGGATGGGAAGAAGAATTAGGTTCTAGGTTTATCATAATAGTGGCACACGCTGCTACAGTAGATCCTGTAGCAACCCTTTTTTCTTCTTTTCCAAGGGCTTTTCTTCAGAGGAGTGGTGAGAAGGAGTGTAGGGGTTGAAGGATGAAGTTAGAGTCCTGGTAGGGTAGTGAAGGGTTGTGGAAACAAAAGAAATGTCCTCTGTGTTTCTTTTTGAAAAAAAAAAAATTGAATGAGACAAGGCTTAGGGTTGGCTTTAAGAAATGGTGATTTTTTGAATCAAGGATGCATGGAGGATGGGTGAGTGGTTGGATCAAGGTGTGAGGACTCTAGCCAGCCTTGGATAGGCCATGTTTCATGACTTTCTTATCGGAACCTCTTTCTTGTAGAATTTCAAGACATCATGTAGTGCTACAGGACCTTCCTATAGCAATTACAGGACATCCTTATGGAGTAGATGGAGGGAAAACTTGGAATGAAACTTGAGCATGTTGTCCCTAGAGCTTTGCAAAACTGCCATTGTCCTCAAAACCTGCAAAATGATAGAAACTATTAATGGATAGGTTGTAGATCCCTGTCATGGCATTCTTCTTTGCTTTTTCTTTCTTTTCTTTTTTTCCTTTTTTTAGGGACACACAGGCACACAAGCTGCCTCAAGGGAGGTTTTCAACTTGCTTGTCTACCCTGGGTGCCTCAAAGGAGGTTTTCACCCAGAGATCTTTATTTTTTCTCTTTTTTCCCACTCTTGGGCTGCCTCAAGGAGGTTTTCAACGCAAGAGTTGGCCTCAGATGCCTCATGGAGGTTTTCATCTAGGACTCTTGTTGACCACTACGTGTCAACTACCCATAGCAGTACACTTCCTTTTTTCGCAAAAGGGTAGCGCTTGATCGACGTGTCTGTGCCATTCGACTGTCATCATCAGCCCCATCATGTTATGTTGTAAACCCAGTCTGCATATGTATAAATTGTAAATAATCTTAGCAGATCTGTGTCATGTATGTATTTGCCTAAGTAAACCAAATCTTCTAATGATGATCTACGTTACGGAAGGTTTTTTGTCTCACCGACCCATGGTCGGCAGAGTTTTCCTTCAGCCTAACCCCAAAGCCGGAATGAATTTTGTCATTAGAATCTTAGGGGAATCCTGGTGTGCTAGGTCGCGTCTATGTAAAAGTAATTTGGAAATAATTCTAACCGTTTGGTTAGGTTATTACAAATTGCTTGATCTGCTAGATTATGTTTGTGTCGCATAACTGGGTAGTCCATGAGGGTCTTTGTCAAATGGGTTCTTCCCTTTGAGATGTAAAATTGTAAAAGTCATGATGTAAAGTGTCTTGAGGGTTAGAAAGTAATTAATCCCCTCATAGGTCCTAGGTCCTAGGTGTTTTTTCCAAAGGCTAAGTTCGAGGGTCCAAAAATATAAAATTAAAAAAATTAAAAAATTAAAATAATAATAAGTCAAAGTTTTGAGAAAATAAATGCAAAATTTTAATTTTTAATATATTAAAATGCATTTAAAATTTCAACGAATGAGATTAAAAAGGATTTTGATCCTCATTGACGATCGAGATTAGTTTGACATGGATCACTCGAACTAGCCGTTGGGAAATTTTCCTTTAAATAGGGTGTCAAGGGTCATTTGATTTATGGGATTTATGAGTCTTGTGCTAAAGAAAGCTCTCTTGTAGTCATTTTTCATATGCAATAAAGAAAAACTTTGGGGTTGAATCTTGTTGGTGTTACTCTTCTGGAAATGTTGTAAGATGTTTCATTTCTGTGCATGATTTTAATTTCAGCCATTGATAATAGCTTTATGAAGAGTGAGTTTAAACACAGGGATCTTGTTTAGTCGCTTGGGTTTGAATAGTAGTTAAATTTCTGAATATGATGGCAGGTATCTCCATTAGATCTGGATTTTAGTATCGTTTTATCTCTCTTTGTTAATGGTTGAAGTAAGTTGTGTAGGAAAATCTTGATTTCGAAGATCAACGAGCGTTTGGGGAAGTTCTTGGCTGAACCAGCGAACTCCCGAGAAGCACTTTCTAAGTTTTTGAAGAGCCCAACTAGTTTTGACCCTGGGCTTATCATTTGAATTTTTCTTGTGAATGCATCAAGGGTTTTCTTAAGCATCTCATAGTAAATTTAAAACTCTTAAAATATTTCTGTGGCATACTGACAAATCTGGCTATTTAGAGCCTTTAAGCTGTAAATATTGTAATTGTTTAACTAGTTTTAGAGTCTTAGTTTTGTTTCTTGTGCATTTTATTTCTGGGTTTTCAATTTTTGTTATTGCAGGTTGTAGATCGGAAGAAAACATTTTGTCTGAAGCCAGATCTAGGCCCTAGAGGGTAAGATCTGGCCTCAGGTTCAATTCTGGCAAGAATATTTACTTCATATCTGGAAGATTTTGCAAGGTTTTCATCAAGCAATCCGAAGCAGAAAGATTTAAGATTTTAATTAAGTTTTCTAAAAAATCATTTGTTCAAGGGTTTCTGAGCCACCGGTTTCAGTTTATCTGCTGCCCAGGCTACTGTACCTGCGTTTTTCGAAACCCCTCCAGGCGTCCCTCAAGCTGCAACACTGGCCATCAAATCCTTCATTCTCACGCTCCCCATTCATGCACAATCAGCGATCACCTGCAAGCAAAACCATCTACGCTTCCTAAAAGCTCAAACCCTCCCACGCTAGCAAAGATCTCTGCACTATCTACGCCCTTTGTTCCAGGTTCCTCCATCGAAACCCTGCAAAACTTCAACACAGCATCCATCCTACGCATCACCATTCTTTCGCTACTCTTCCCACATTCCTCACGCAGTCCTCATCCTCGTTTCCCTTACAGCTAAACCGTCCCCTCAACTCTCACTCAGTTCAATCCACGCTTCATACGCTGCCCGTGGCTGTCAATTTCCGCATCATTCCTCACTGAGCCTCCACACAGTGTTCTATTGTCCAGTTCACGCAAAAAAAAATTATTTGGGTTAAGCCACCACCCTTCACGCAGTCAGCTCCACCCTATGCCTGCGTTTTCTTAAATTTTTACGTTGTTGTATGCCCATCCGTTGGCCATTCCACCCTTTCCTTCACCTCGCAAATCATTCAACGCTGCATTGTTTCTCCTTTGCCGCAGCCATATTTCTCCAGCATCTTCGACCTGCGAAGAGAATCCACTATCCTTAAACCTCACGCAGGCTTCTATTCCCGCTACCCATTCACGCACAATTAGCCATCTCTACAGCTATCAACAGCTCCAACGCTGCCATCTCCATGCAGTCTTCAACGCTGCATAAAAACCGTCGATCCTTCTAACCTCCAGATCAACGTCCCAACTCCATCCTTTTCCTCACTGCTCCATCATCCCTGTCCGCAGCCCTATCTCCACGCTACCAACTCTCCTTTTGTCGTTGCCCAAACTCCATCCGCTGCAGTATTCTCCCTTGCCCTCCATCGAACCTCTCACGTGATTCCTCATCCGCCCTCTACGTGTTCTGCTCTAGTTCTCTAACCTCTGCATATTTCCTCCATTCCTTGTGGCCGCCGTCAAACTGCCTTTCGTTGCCCATTTAACCTGTAGCTACACAAATAAAATACGATTTCATTTTTTCCCTCTAACATTGGTAGATAGGATCAGTTATAATCAGTCGTATATTTAAAAAGTTCGATTTTATTTGACTTAGGTTTAGTTTCGATTTTTATTCATTTAGGATTTAGATTTAATAGACTGTCATTTTCGTTTTATATATATATATATATATAGATTGGGTGTTAGATTCTTCGGGGAATAAAAAAAAAAAAAAAATAGATTGGGTGTTAGATTTTTTATTTTTCTTTTCATTTCTTTTAGTTTTAGGATTAGTTCAGCTTAATTTTGACTTTTCAAATCAAAATTTTAAAAAATAAAAAAGTTAAAAAGGGTTAGTCTTTAGGTTATATTTAATCTAGATTTAAGTTTTAATTAGATTTAGATCTTTTTAAATAATAATAATAAATTAAAAAATCATAAAAAGGTTTTTAGTTTGATATTAGTTTAGAATTTAGTTTTTATTTCATGATTTTGATCATAAAATGAAGAATCATTAAAAAATAAAATATTTAACAAATTAAAAAATCTTGAAAGAAAAGTTTTTCGTAGTATTTGACATAGCTAAATGTGCTTAAATTTTTACATCTGAAGATTAGCTACTGAAAAGTGGTGAATCATTTTGTGAGTTCGTTAGCATTTAAAATTTCGTGGTTTCTTGAAAGTATCTGATCTTATGAAATTTATTTGCTAGAACATTGCGCATTTATTGAATATCTTGCATTTGGTAAAATTAATCATTGCTTAGGCTATTTGATGACAAATGATTGTTAGTCGTGGAATTACAAATCTCATATTTCTACAGTGGATGATAAACAATTATTTAATCATTAACTCCATCAGGCACTGATCTTAAGCATTCAAAAGCAAATTAATTTTTAAGTGTCGCTCAGCTTTAATCAAGCCCTTAATTGCCTTGTTGTGCCTACCAACCCAGCTGATTCCCAGTTGGCCTTCCTTTATCACGTAGGGTCTCCCCTCCTTAGCCTAGGGAGATGGCTTAAACGGAGAGATCGGGGATCAGGGTGACAACCCCCAGTCTGAGCGTTGTCGCGCTGCCTAGGCAATCTATGCGACAACATTTTTTGGCGTTGTTGCCGAGGATAGAGTCTTTTTTGTCCTTGGTCTTCTCGACATTCGACTCGTTTCTTTCCTCTCGTCCTTTCCTGTCCTTACCTCTCTCCTGTCAAGTTTTTCCATGTTATTTTCTCTGTCCGGGTGGCGACTCCACTTCATATATCCTCGACAAGAGTGTATACTAGAAGACATCCAAGTAGTTTGGTTAATGCTGCTCCTGATCCTGAAAGGGCTCTCAGAGTACGATTACACAAACTCTCTTCTCGTACACTTCTTGTTAACCTCGGACAAGAAGCCCTCTCTGATATCCGCTTGCTCTTTACCAGCCCGGTTGAGCAGGACATCATGGACATATTCGCCCAGTGTAACTTTGCTAACATTCAAGGTTATCCCAATGATATTCCTAAGCATGGGATGGATAAATTGCCTATCTTTTAGGGAGATAACGCAATTAATGCTAATTCACATCTGAAAGCTTTTAATTCATGGCTGGGTAAGTACACAAGGTTTGCTGATTTTAATCATGAAGATGTTAAAATGACCCTTTTTGTTCTAACCTTGGAGGGTGATGCTTTAGATTGGTTTACGGAAAAGCCTCAAAATTTGTTTGATTCCTTGCAATCGATTGTTAATGCCTTTAAGGAAAAGTATGGAGATAAGAGAGAAGGAAGACACCTCGTGAAAGCTATCAGCGTAATCAAAAAGAGAGAGAACGAAACTGCTGAAGAATTTAATAAAAGGTTTAATGATATTATTAAAGAATTACCTCAAGATTATAAACCTACCAACAAATCTCTTCGAGATTTTTATATTGACGCCTTTAGCCCTGAGCCTTCCTATGAGTTGAGACGTGCTAAACTTCCTGATTATAGGGATTGTCAAGCCTTAGCCGTAGAGCTTGAAAAGGACAAGGCAGCATCTAGGAACTCTGAGATCCCAGGTTTTGATAGGGCTGCTACGAAACTAAAAGAACCTAAAGGAAAAGCGGACCAAGAGCCTGATAGCGAGCTTGTTCAGAAATTGATCCAGAAGGTTGAAAGCATGGAAATTAATCAAGCAAAAATAACATCTAACCATGCTAAGGAGATAGTTACTTTGTAGAATAGGTTGGTCCAAATGTGAAGATCGCAAACGCAAAATTTCCATCCCAGAAATAATAATAATAATAGAAATAATAATTGGCAAAAGAAGGGTCAATCTAGCAAGCAGAGACCTCCTAATCCGCTTGAACATTCTAATTTGGTCGATGATGCTCCGCCTTACTATCGAGTTTGTGATGCTCTTCATGAAGAGGCTACTTGTCCCATCGTTAGAAGAATTTTGGCTAATGGAATGTTTGGGGTCGGTGATCAAATAAACGTAGTGGGTAAAGAGTTTAGTTTGTCTATGAACAACAGGATGGAAGTTAAGGAAAATAGTCGAGATGTTATGCATCCCTCATTAGCTTTTAGTATAAATAACCTTGAAAATGAAGATGACATTTTGGCTAAGTTGTATGGCGAAAAGCCCTCTCCAAAGCAAATAATGGAAATTGTTAGAGACAAAGGTCTAACTTATCAAAAAAGGGATAAAGATCAAAGCGGGAATCCAATTCCTCCTCGAACCTTTAACCTAGGTTTAAATTCTGGATTAGATGTCGATTTGGGAAGTTGGTTCAACAATGTGAAAATCTGGGTTCCTGTCTCTGAGATTGTAAAAATCCCTTCCCAAAGAGATAAATTACTAAAAGCTATTCAAAGTCCTCAAGCAAATGCTTCTCAACAAAACACCTCAGAGTTGATTATCACGATGCTCCCATATATTTGCAATGTTTAGATTCGGATAACAAAGATCACCAGCCTTTCTTTATCACCATGTTGGTTAATGGATATAAATTGAATAATTGCATGTTGGATTCTGGTGCATCTGCCTGTTTCATGACTAAGAGGGTTATGGAACAGCGTAATTTAAGAGTTTCTAGACCCTATTACAATATATGTGCCATGGATTCTAAGAAGATTGAAGTTCATGGTTTGATCAAAGATTTACAGGTTCATTTATCAGTCTACCCAGACATTATGGTTGTTACGGACATTGTTGTTGTTGATGTGCCTAATGCTTGGGGTATGCTTTTATCCAGAAAATGGGCCTCTGATCTAGGAGGAAGTATTCAGATGAATTGGTCGTACGCTATGATTCCTTCTCCGAGAGGTGATGGCTTTGTGAGACTTAATAGAGAGCCCGAGAGAAAATTCCATGTCGAAGATCTTAAGAGACCTCATAACGAGATAATTAAAGAACAATCTGACATTGAGAATTACGCTATCATGTCTAATTTCATAGTTCCTCCTGATAATAAGATTAGAGATCTCAATGATAAGGTTTGGTACATGTATTTTGATGGTGCATCGTCTAGGCATGGTAAAGGTGCAGGAATAGTGTTAAAATCTCCCTTGGTCATATTTTCAAGTTTGCCTATCGATTAGAATTTGAAGCAACCAACAATGTCGCTGAATATGAGGCTTTGTTGTTGGGTCTTGAGTTGGCAAAATATTTAAGAATTAAGTCGCTTAGCATCAAGGGAGATTCTGACTTAACTATCATGCAACTTAAAAATAAATTTACATGTAAAAATCAAAGGTTAAGGAATTATCGAAACTCTGTATGGGATACTATGGAACACTTTGATGCCCTTGACCTTGAGGCAATCCCAAGAGAGCATAATAGTTTGGCAAATGAACTTGTTGTCGCTGCTTCAACTTTGCAATTGTCTGATGAGCTAATTGAGGATAAGATTAAAATGGAAGTTATATTTAGACCCTCTGTTCCAGATAATTCAGAGCATTGGCAAGTCTTTAATGATGAAAAGCAAGCGATTGGTTTTCTTGATAATTTGGATGAATTTGAAAATTTTTGGATAAATTCTGAAGAGGATGGATCTGGTAATCATGAGCATATCATAAATCCTACTCCTAGGAATGTGATTGCTCTAGAACAACACTTTGATCGGTGTGATGCCACAAAGTTGAAAGAGGAAAATAAAATGGACCCAGGCGAATACCTCGAGATAAACATTGGTACTCCTGCAAACCCAAAAATTGTTAAAATTGGTAAAGGTACTAGTGTTGAAGAAAGAAAAAAGTTAATCAATTTACTTCATGAATATCGGGATGTTTTAGCATTTTCTTATGATGAATTGAAAGGCTATAGGGAAGATGTCATGGAACATACTATCCCCCTAAAAGATGAAAATGCTAAACCCTTTCACCAGAAGCTTAGGCAGATTAATCCTAAGTTAGCCCCTTTGGTTCAAAAAGAGCTTTCAAAGATGCTTGCAACAGGAATTATCGCTCAAACGAAACATTCAACATGGTGTTCCAACCTGGTGATTGTTAGGAAAAAGAATGGTACAATAAGGCTTTGTGTCGATTTTCGAAATCTTAATCTAGCATGTAAGAAGGGTAATTACCCTTTGCCAAACATGGAGACTCTGTTGCAAAGAGTAACTGGTTCAAGAATGATGTCATTGCTAGATGTTTTTTCTTGATATAATTAGGTATGGGTTAAAAAAGAGGATCGTCACAAAACCACATTCACCACACCATGGGGTGCTTTCGAATACATTAGAATGCCGTTTGGATTAACCAACGCTGGAGCTACATTTCAAAGGGCTATGGATTATGCCTTCAAGGGTTTAATTGGGAAATTTATCGAAATTTACCAAGATGATCTCACTGTTTTTTCTAAGGATGGTCTTAGTCATATAAGTCATCTTCGGCAAGTTTTTGATAGATGTAGAGAGTACGGGATTTCTTTAAATCCGGCTAGGTCTTTTTTGGAGTAACCGAAGGGAAATTACTTGGTCACATCATTTCTGAAGATGGAATCAAGATTGACCCTGAAAGAGTTGAGGCGATCCAAAAGATTCCTCTTCCCCATAATCTTAAGTCCCTTCAATCTTTTCTTGGGAAAACAAATTTTCTTAGAAGGTTTATTCCAAATTATGCAGAAGTGGCTAAGCCTATTCAAAGTCTTTTGAAGAAAGATGTAAAATTTGTTTGGCAAGAAGATGGCAAAAAGGCTTTTCAGGAAATCAAATGCGCTATTGCAAGAGCCCCTGTCTTAGTTAGTCCCGACTACTCTAAGGATTTCATGATTTTCTCTTTCGCTTCTGAAGATACCATTGCTGGTGTTTTATTACAGAAAAATAAAGATGGTCACGAGCAACCTATTGCTTTCATGAGTAGAGCGCTTCAAATATCTTAATTAAAGTACAATACCATGGAAAAGCAAGCCTATGCCTTAGTCAAATCTCTTAAGCATTTCAAGACTTATGTGGGTTATTCCCAAATCATTGCTTTTGTCCCACATTCTGCTGTTAAAGATATATTAACTCAAACCGATTGCTTAGGGACTCGCGCTAGGTGGGTTACTAAAATACAAGAATATGATTTAGATATCAAACCCACCAAGCTAGTCAAAGGCGAAGGCTTGGCTCAAATGTTGACCGAGGGTAATGAAAAGGCTCTTGGTTTGATTTGTCTTAATGATCTTTCTTCGCCTAAGTTGCAGAGATTAGGAGAGCATGAGTGGTACAAGGACATTATTTATTACTTGTTAAATCTTACATGTCCTTACCATTCAGTTGCTCATAAGAGAAGGGCTCTTAGATTAAAAGCCACTACATATTGCTTATGAAGGATGGCCTTGGATGGAGAAATCCTGAGGGCATAGTACTTAGGTGTGTTGATGAAATTGAGTCCAAGAAATTAGTTTTTGAGTTTTATTCAGGATTTTGTGGTAGTCATTACGCTGCTAGAACTACTGCCCACAAAATTCTGAGAGCTGGTTATTATTGGCCTTCAATTTTTCCTGATGTGCATAAGTTTGTTAAAAGTTCTCAAGCCTGTCAACTGTTCACTGGGAAACAGAAGCTTGCTGCCCTGCCCCTACAACCTGTCATTGTGGAGGCACCTTTTCAGCATTGGGGTCTGGACTTCATCTGGAAGTTCCATGAAAATTCTAGCAATGGCTACTCATGGATTTTGACTACTACTAATTATTTCACCAAAATGGGTTGAAGCCATTCCTGCTAAGAATGCCACTAAAAACGTTATTATGGATTTCATTGAAAATAATATCATTACTAGATTTGGTGTCCCTGCTAAGATCACTATTGATAATGCCAAGGCTTTTAGTTCCTCAGAGTTTTCGTCTTTCTGTTTCAAGTATGGCATTGTCTTATCTCATTCATCAAATTACTATCCTCAGGGTAATGGTCTGGCTAAATCAAGTAACAAGAATCTCATAACCACTATCAAGAAGATAGTAAGAGATAATAAGAGATCATGGGATAGCAAAATCAAGTAGCTTTATGGGCAGATAGGATCACTAAAAAGAAAGCTACTGGTAAAAGTCCCTTTGAATTGGTTTATGGCTTGGATGTAACCTTACCCGTGCACCTGAAATTACCAGCTTATCAGCTCCTTCAGCATTTTTCCACTAATAAAGATGTTGTTCAAAATAGAATAGATCTGATTGTGGAGTTAGATGAAGCTCGTAGGATAGCCTTTGATAATTTATGTAAAAATCAATCTAACATCAAGAAGCTTTGATAAATCATCTCGATCTAGATCTTTGCAGGTTGGAGACATGGTGCTTCTTTGGGATCGCAAGAATGAAAAACCAGGAAAACATAAGAAGTTCGACAGTTTGTGGCTGGGACAGTACATCATCCAAGATATTGCCGGACCAAACTCATTCCACTTGAGCAGATTGGATGGCAAACCACTTGATTTACCTGCAAATGGCCAAATGCTCAAGCTGTTCTTCAAAGATGATATCTGATGCCATGGGGCATCCTCTGTATTATATTTCTAACCCTACTCCTTGTTATTTCAGCATTTTATTTCTGTTTTAGGATTAGAATTGTTTTTCATGTTATTAGATAGTTAATAAATGAAGAGCTTATATCTTTCCTGTGCTTAACGTTATGTGATGATTTTTGGATGGACGCTACTTATGTTTTGTTGTGTCTTGCATGGATGCAAATTCTGGATTCTCACATTCCTAGAGTACAGCAACGTGTCCCCAAGTAGAGCCAGATGTTGACCACTACGTGTCAACTACCCATAGCAGTACACTCCCTTTTTTCGCAAAAGGGTAGCGCTTGATCGACGTGTCTGTGCCATTCGACTGTCATCATTAGCCCCATCATGTTATGTTGTAAACCCAGTCTGCATATGTATAAATTGTAAATAATCTTAACAAATCTGTATCATGTATGTATTTGCCTAGGTAAACCTAATCTTCTAGTGATGATCTACGTTCCGGAAGGTTTTTTGTCTCACTGACCCATGGTCTTCAGCCTAACCCCAAAGCCGGAATGAATTTTGTCATTAGAATCTTAGGGGAATCCTAGTGTGCTAGGTCGCGTCTATGTAAAAGTAATTTGGAAATAATTCTAACCGTTTGGTTAGGTTATTACAAATTGCTTAATCTGCTATATTATGTTTGTGTCACAGAACTGGGTAGTCCATAAGGGTCTTTGTCAAATGGGTTCTTCCCTTTGAGATGTAAAATTCTAAAAATCATGATGTAAAGTGTCTTGAGGGTTAGAAAGTAATTAATCCCCTCATAGGTCCTAGGTCCTAGGTGTTTTTTCCAAAGGCTAAGTTCGAGTGTCCAAAAATATAAAATTAAAAAAAAATAATAATAAATAATAATAAGTCAAAGTTTTGAGAAAATAAATGCAAAATTTTAATTTTTAATATATTAAAATGCATTTAAAATTTCGACGGATGAGATTAAAAGGGATTTTGATCCTCATCGACGGTCGAGATTAGTTTGACATGGATCACTCGAACTAGCCGTTGGGAAATTTTCCTTTAAATAGGGTGTCAAGGGTCATTTGTTTTATGGGATCTATGAGTCTTGTGCTAAAAAAAGCTCTCTTGTAGTCATTTTTCATATGCAATAAAGAAAGACTTTGGGGTTGAAATCTCGCTGGTGTTACTCTTCTGGAAATGCTGTAAGATGTTTCATTTCTGTCCGTGATTTTAATTTCATCCATTGATAATGGCTTTATCAAGAGTGATTTTAAACACAGGTATCTTGTTTAGTCACTAGGGTTTGAATGGTAGTTATATTTCTGAATATGATGGCAGGTATCTCCATTAATCTAGATTTTAGCATCGTTTTCTCCCTCCTTGTTAATGGTTGAAGTAAGTTGTGCAGGAAAATCTAGATTTCGAAGATCAACGGGCGTTTGGGGAAGTTCTCAGCTGAACAAGCTAACTCCCGAGAAGCACTTTTTGAAGAGCCCAGCTGGTTTTGACCCTATGCTTATCATTTGAATTTTTCTTGTGAATGCATGAGGGGTTTTCTGAAGCATCTCATAGTAAATTTAAAATTCTGAAAATATTTCTGTGGCATACTGACAAATCTGGCTATTTAGAGCCTTTAAGCTGTAAATATTGTAATTGTTTAACTGGTTTTAGGGTCTTAGTTTTGTTTCTTGTGCATTTTATTTCTGGGTTTTCAGTTTTTGTTATTGTAGGTTGCAGATCGGAAGAAAACATTTTGTCTAAAGCCAGATCTAGGCCCTAGAGGGTAAGATCTGGCCTCAGGTTCAGTTCTAGCAGGAATATTTACTTCATATCTGGAAGATTTTGCAAGGTTTTCATCAAGCAATCCGAAGCAGAAAGATTTAAGATTTTAATTAAGTTTTCTAAAAAATCATTTGTTCAAGGGTTTTTGAGCCACCGTTTTCAGTTTATCTGCTACACAGGCTGTTGTACCTGCGTTTTTTCGAAACCCCTCCAGGCGCCCCTCAAGTTGCAGCACTGGCCATCAAATCCTTCATCCTCACGCTGCCCATTCATGCGCAATCAGCCATCACCTGCAAGCAAAACCATCTACGCTGCCTAAAAGCTCAAACCCTCCCACGCTGGCAAAGATCTCTGCGCTATCTACGCCCTTTGTTCCAGTTTCCTCCATCGAAACCCTGCAAAACTTCAACGCGACATCCATCCTACCCATCACCATCCTTTCGCTGCTCTTCCCACATTCCTCACGCAGTCCTCATCCTCATTTCCCTTACAGCTAAATCGTCCCCTTAACTCTCACTCAGCTCAATCCATGCTTCATACGTTGCCCGTGGCTGTCAATTTCCGCGGCATTCCTCACTGAGCCTCCACACAGTGTTCTACTATCCAGTTCACACAAAAAAAAATTATTTGGGTTATGCCACCACCCTTCACGCAGTCAGCTCCATATTGTGCCTGCGCTTTCTTAAATTTTTACACTATTGTATGCCCATCCGTTGGCCATTCCACGCTTTCCTTCACTCCTCGTGAATCATTCAACGCTGCATTATTTCTCCTCGCCGCAGCCATATTTCTCCAGCGTCTTCGACCTGCAAAGAGAATCTGTTATCCTTAAACCTCAAGCAAGCTTCTATTCCCGTTGCCCATTCACGCACAGTTAGCCATCTCTACAGCTATCAACGGCTCCAACGCTGCCATCTCCATGCAGTGTTCAACGCTGCATAAAAACCATCAATCCTTCTAACCTCCAGATCAGCGTCCCATCTCTGTCCTTTTTCCTCACTGCTCCATCATCCCTGTCCGCAGCCCTATCTCCACGCTACCAGCTCTCCTTTTGTCGTTGCCCAAACTCCATCCGCTGCAGTATTCTCCCTTGCCCTCCATCGAACCCTCTCACGTGATTCCTCATCCGCCCTCTACGTGTTCTGCTCCAGTTCTCTAACCTCTGTGTATTTCCTCCATTCCTTGTGGCCGCCGTCAAACTACCTTTCGTTGCCCATTTAACCTGCAGCTACACAAATAAAATACGATTTCATTTTTTTCCTCTCTAACGTTGGTAGATAGGGTCAATTATAATCAGTCGTATATTTAAAAAGTTAGATTTTATTTGACTTAGGTTTAGTTTCGATTTTTATTCATTTAGGATCTAGATTTAATACACTGTCATTTTTGTTATATATATCTATATATATAGATTGGGTGTTAGTTTTTTTATTTTTCTTTTCATTTCTCTTAGTTTTAGGATTAGTTTAGCTTAATTTTAACTTTTCAAATCAAAATTTTAAAAAATAAAAAAAGTTAAAAAGGGTTAGTCTTTAGGTTATATTTAATCTAGATTTAAGTTTTGATTCGATTTAGATCTTTTTAAATAATAATAAAATAATAATAATAATAATAAAATTAAAAAATAATAAAAAAATCATAAAAAGGTTTTTAGTTTGATATTAGTTTAGAATTTAGTTTTTATTTCATGATTTTGATCATAAAATGAAAAATCATTAAAAAAAAATATTTAAAAAATTAAAAAATCTTGAAAGAAAAGTTTTTCGTGGTATTTGACATAGCTAAATGTGCTTAAATTTTTACATCTGAAGATTAGCTATTGAAAAGTGGTGAATCATTTTGTGAACTGGTTAGCATTTAAAATTTCGTGGTTTCTTGAAAGTATTTGATCTTATGAAATTTATTTGCTAGAACATTGCGCATTTATTGAATATCTTGAATTTGATAAAATTAATCACTGCTTGGGCTAGTTGATGACAAATGATTGTTAGTTGTGGAATTACAAATCTCATATTTCTGCAGCGGATGATAAACAATTATTTAATCATTAACTCCATAAGGCACTGATCTTAAGCATTCAAAAGCAAATTAATTTTTAAGTGTCGCTAAGCTTTAATCAAACCCTTAATTGCCTTTTTGTGCCTCCCAACCTAGCTGATTCCCAGTTGGTCTTCCTTTATTAGGTAGGGTCTCCCCCCTTAGCCTAGGGAGACGACTTAAACGGAGAGATCGGGGATCAGAGTGACAACCCTCGGTCTGAGCGTTGTCGTGCTGCCTAGGCAATCTATGTGACAACACCTCTTATTGTTTTTTTTTCTTTTTTTCTCTTTTTATTTTTATTTTCTCACAAACAAAAACAGTGTTTAGGGATGATGTGACTTGCAAGTTAGGACATTTCCATCCACATTCACCTCCTTGTTGATGGTGTTGATGAACTCTTCCTTGGACAGAGGCCTTTTGTAAACTTTCAATCTGTAGCCATTGACAAGCAAGGGAATCCCTTCCTCGTCAATGGTCCTGATCTGAACATCTCCATTGTCTTGGCATTTCTCTATCAGGTTTGCACCCAACCACCTTGTCATCAATTTTCCTTTGAAGTCCTTGAACCTCGAGTCATATAGTAGAGCCCATCTCCTTCTTGAAAGACCTTGTCCTTGATATTCCTATCATGCGAGACCTTCCTTTGCAATTGAATAACTTCAGTGTGTAGGAGGTCTTGCATTCTGAATTCATCCAAGCCATTTAACTGGAGCAGCCTCTCCTGTTGTGCCTTTGTAACATCTAAATCCAATTGTGCTTCCATTCTCAAGGTATTGTATTCAAACTCAATGGAGAGCAGAGCCTTCTTTCCATAGACTAATTCATAAGGGGTGAAACCAGTAGTTGTCTTCCAAGTTGTATTGTAGGCCCAAGTGGCCTCCACTAATCTGTCTGCCCAATCCTTTCTGTTGTTGCTCACAACCTTGGTGAGGATGCCTTCTAGTGCCCTATTGGTGACCTCTACTTGTCCATTGGCCTAAGGATGATAGGCAGTAGATTTTTTGTGCTTGATATGATGTTGCCTTAACAAATTCTCGATCAGATGTGATGTGAATTGAGCTCCCTGATCAGTGACTAGCTCTCTGGGGTACCCAAATTTGTAGAACACATTCTCCCTCAGGAACTCAGCCACTTTCTCCTCTGTTTCTACCTTGACAGCCTTTGTCTGAGCTCACTTTGTCAAATAATCAGTACATACAATTATGTACTTTTTATGCCCTGAGGGTGGATCAATTGGACCAATGAAATCCATGCCCCACTTGTAAAATGGCTCTAAAGCCACCTGAGGTTATAAGGGCATTTCATCCTTGGGAGTGGGTTTCCCCATCCTCTAGCACTGATCACATCAACTGGTGTATCTTCTTGCATCTTGGTGAAGAGTGGGGCAGTGGTAACCAGCTTGTATAACCTTGAAAGTTGTCCTCTTGGCAGCAAAGTGATCTCCACAAGGCCCATCATGACAGGCTAAGAGGATATCAAAGACCTCCTCTTCCCTGACACATCTCCTCAAGATTTGATATGGTCCCAACTTGAAGAGATTGCCCACAATCCAAGTGAAAGGGGCACTCTTTCTTACAATTTTTCTCCTCCCTGGATGACAGAATTAGAAGAAACTTTGCAGCAACTAGGTAGTTAGCTATGTCATCAAACCATGGAGGGAGAACTGAAATAGCAAATAAGTATTCATCTGGTAGTTGATCATCAACCATCCCTTCCTCACCTGCAGGCAAAGCGAGTCTAGACAAAAAATCCGCAGCTACATTTTCTTTACCTGCTTATCAATGATAGTTAAATCAAATTGTTGTAATAGAAGCAACCATCTAATAATTCTAGCATTCACATCAGGCTTGTTCATTAAGTACTTGATAGCTGTGTTGACCATTACGTGTCAACTACCCATAGCAGTACACCCCCTTTGTTTTCGCAAAAGGGATAGCGCTTAATCGACATGTTCGTGCCATTCAACAGTCATCGTCGACCTGATCATGTTATGTTGTAAACCCAGTCTGCATGTGTAAATTGTAAATAATCTTAGCAGATCTAAGTCATGTATGTAAATTTCCTAGGTAAATCTAATTTTCTAGTGATAAACTACGTTCCGGCAGGTTTTTTGTCTCACCGATCCATGATTGGCAGAGTTTTCCTTCAGCCTAACCCCAAAGCCGGAATGGATTTTGTCATTAGAATCTTAGGGGAATCCTAGTGTGCTTCGAGTCTATGAAAAAATTATTTGTAAATAATTCTAACTATTTGGTTAGGTTATTACAAGTTGCTTGATCTGCTAGATTATGTTTGTGTCGCAGAACTGGGTGGTTTATGAGGGTCTATGTCAAATGGGTTTCCCCCTTGAGATGTACAATTGTAAAAGTCATGATGTAAAGTGTCTTGAGGATTAGAAAATGTTTTAATCCCCTCATAAGTCCTAAGTCCTAGGTCCTAGTTGATTTTCCAAAGGCTAAGTTGGAGGATCCAAAAACAAAAATAAAAAATAAAAAAACAATAAAAATTAAAAGATTTAAATAATAAAAATTAAAATTAAAATGAAAAAATAGATAAAAATAATAATAAAATTAAAAAATTAAAAAAAATTTGAAAAAATAAAATAAAATAATAATAAGTCAAAGTTTTGAGTAAATAAATGCAGAATTTCAATTTTTTAATATATTAAAATGCATTTAAAAATTCAACAAATGAGATTAAAAGGGATTTTGGTCCTCATCGACGGTCGAGATTAGTTTGACATGGATCACTCGAACTAGTTGTTGGGAATTTTTTCCTTTAAATAGGGTGTTAGGGGTCATTTGAGATCATTGGATCTGAGAGTCTTGTGCTGAAGAAACCTCTCTTGTAAACTTTTTCTTGTGCAATAAAGAAATACTTTGGGGTTGAAATCTTGCTGGTGTTACTCTCCTGAAATGTTGTAAGCTGCTTTATTTTCTGCATAAATTTATTTTCAGCCATTAGTAATAGCTTGGTGAAGAGTGATGTTGAACACAGGTATCTTGTTTACTCACTAGGGTTTGAATGGTAATAAACTTTCTGAAAATAATGGCAGGTATCTCCATTAGATTTGGATTTTACTACTGTTTTTTCCCTCTTTATTGATAGTTGAAGTGAGCTGTGCAGGAAAATCTAGATTGTAAGGATCAACGGGCGTTTGGGGAAGTTCTTGGCTGAACCAGCCAACTCCTGAAAAGCATTCTCTTGAAGAGCCCAACCAGTTTCGATCCTGGGTTTATCATTTAAGTTTATCTTTTGAATGCATGAGAGGTTTTCTAAAGTATCTCATAGTAAATCTGAAATTCTAAAAATATTATTGTGGATTATTGACAAATCTGGCTGTTTAAGAGTCGAAAATCTGTGAATACTGTAATTATTTAGTTAAATTTTGGGTTATTTCCTTGCATATTTTGCCTCTGGTTTTTCTGTTTTTTGCAGGTTGCAGGAAGAGTTTCTTGTTGGAAGCCAGATCTAGGCCTTGGAGGGTAAGATTTGGCCTCACAACCAGTTTTTACAGGAGCACTGTTTGGCTGTCCAAGGGTTTCAACTTCTGTTACTTTCAGATCTGGAAGTCTTTTGAGAGGGTTTCATCAACAAAGCTGAAGATAAGTGGCTCAAATAATTTTATTAGGGTCTCTGGAAAGTATTTTCTTTAATTGCTGGTTGCCTGGTGGGATTTCGCAGTGCATTTCAAAATTTTGTTTAGGGCCCCAACCGTGCTGTCTATGCCCATTTTCCTTATCCGCAGCCATCCTCACCGCAGCAAATCGTTCCTCCCAACGCTGCTTATCTCATTCCTCCACGCTGCATCCTCTCAACGCCCCTCACGCTGACTGTTTACGTTTTTTTCTGCTTCCATTCCTGCCCTACGTCCTCTTCTCCTATCCACGCAGTCACTTCCTCGTTTTCCTGATCATCCTTACTCGCTGCCTTAGACCCCGAGCAGATATACGCACATTCTGAAACAATCATGCTGCAACGCACAGTTCAATATCCTCCACACGTGGTCTAGACCTCATTACATCCTTTCTTTGCTGTAACGCACTCCTTTTCCTCAGACGGCTATTCCTTTTCTTCTTACAGTCACATTCATGCTCTTCCCATCGTTGTTGCTGCATTCTTCGCCATCGTTGTGCGGCCTCATCTCCTCTTGAATTGCCCACGCTGTCTCCTCTTCCTCTCAGACGCGTTCTCTCGCCATCCCCGCACCTGCAAGCAACATTTAAAGCCCTCGATGTCTCCTTAGCTGCTCACGTCGACTCTCCTCCACGCAATCTCCTCCTTTTGTCGTCAAACTCCCAGGCCTGCGTAAATCAAAACATTTCATATATCTGATGCGTTTGGGTTTTAGGTTTAGAGTTAGATTTAGTTTATTTGTTTTGTTTGATTTTTTTTTTTTAAGTTACGCTTTAGTTTTAGCACTATATATTCAAAATGAGCCTTCATTGTTCAAATAAGTCGTGAAGCATCGAGTGTGGAAGGATGCTATGAATGAGGAATACGATTCCATCATGCACAACAATGTCTAGGATGTGGTCCCTAGACCCCAGGACAAAATAGTTGTCACCTCGAAGTGGCTTTACAAAATAAAGCATAGAGCTGATGGGAGTGCTGAAAAGTATAAGGCTCGCTTTGTCGCTCGTGGCTTCTCTCAAAAGGAAGGCATAGACTATGACGAGATATTTGCACCTGTTGCCTGATACACCACCATCCGCTAGATCATAGCTCTTGCTGCTTCGCAAGGATGGAACCTACATTAGATGGATGTCAAGACCGCGTTCTTGCATGGTTCGATCAAAGAGGAAGTCTATATGGAACAACCCGAGGGGTTTGAGATTCATAATCGAGAATCTCAAGTGTGCAGGTTGAAGAAAGCCCTCTATGGGCTGAAGCAAGCACCCCGAGCTTGGTATGAGAGGATCGATAGCTACTTGATGAAGCTGGGATTCACTAGGAGTGAAGTCGATCCAAACCTTTACTTTAAGGTTGAGGATGATAAGCCTCTCATACTGGTGTTGTATGTTGACGACCTCTTTCTAACAGGTGTTGACCCTCTCATTCACAAATGTAAGAGGGAGTTGGCTCTCAAATTTGAGATGAAGGACCTAGGACTGATGCGCATTTCCTAGGGCTGGAGGTCTGGCAGAAGCCAGGGGAGATTTTCCTATCTCAAGGAAAATATGTGGTGAAGTTAGGACTAGCCCGATGGAGCTTAACTTCAAGAAGTTATGCAGTAGTGTTGCCGAACCTGTTTTGGGAAATGCTACTGAGTATCGTTAACTCATAGGAGCATTGATCTTCTTGGTGAACTCCCGTCCGGATATATGTTTTGCAGTCAACACGTTGAGCCAATATATGGTTGAACCTCATCACTCACATTGGATTGGTGCCAAGAATCTTCTGAGGTATCTTCGGGGCACAATCACTCATGGGGTGAGATACACTGCTAGAGATGTGAGGCTACATGGATATACCGATGTTGATTGGGCAGGTGGTATGGGGGATCGCAAGAGCACTTCCAGGTGTTGTTTCTCTTTGGGTTCTGCCTCGATATCCTGGATGAGCAGGAAGCAGAAATCGGTGGCTTCGAGCACCGCTATGGCAGAATACATTGTTGCGAGTATGGCCTCCTATGATGTTGTCTGGTTGAGGAAGCTCTTCAGTGAGCTGTGTGGAATATGGACATACATTGGATACTACCGTGATCCTTTGCGACAACCAGAGTGGAATTCATTTATCCGAGAATCCTGTATTTCATGATCGCTCCAAGCATATCGATATCAGGTACCACTTTATCCGTGATATGGTACAGCGAGGAGCAATAAGGCTCCATTATATTGGTACAGATGAGCAGGTCGCCAACATTTTGACGGAGCCCCTGTATGATGCATGCATTGAGCTCTAGGAGCTCCGGGGGGCTTGGGGTACTTCTTGGAGCGCCTAGCGACCATAGGGCGACTCACCCTCCTTTAGTGGTGCACTGTGTACAGCGTGAATGGTTCAGCCCTCCCCTGTGATACCTCGTGGCGACTTGTAGGCAGGATGAATGGTTCATCCTTCTCCTGTCGAGGCATCCTACCCATGCAATCTGGGACTCATGGGAAGTACCTCTCATTTGGCCAATGAGTAGAGAAATGAGGAGAGGGACCATAGTAGTACCGACGGATGCATCGTGTATCTACCATACCCCCTATGCTAGGATGACCGACATTGATCTGGTATCAATTGGAACTGACATTGGGTCAGTGAGAGTGATATAGCTCACTCTCTTTTGGAACTGATCTGGGATCAGTAAGAGTGGTATGACACACTCTCTGGGACTGACTTTGGGTCAGTAAGAGCGCTATTGAGCACTCTCCTTTATCTGGCCCTGACTTCAGGTCAGTAAGAGCGCTATTGAGCACTCTCTTTTATCTGGGACTGACTTCGGGTCAGTAAGAGCGCTATTGAGCACTCTCTTTTATCTGGGACCGACTTCGGGTCAGTAGAGGATGGTATGATACATCCTTGATCATTTGTTCTTCTTCATAGTTCAACAGAGCAGAGCCAAGCAGTGCAGGGCAATGCATTTGATAGCAAAGATAGTACTGACAGTGAGATGGATTGGCAACTAGAGTTCTCCCTAGTTGAGAGGGAGTGTTAAAATTGGAAACTAGGGCCAAGCTCCATGTGGGTCATCTTATTTATGGCAGCTGATATTTTTCTTGGATTCCTCTTGTCGAGAGGTGTAGGATTGATCTAACAATCATCCAATTCCGACATGTATTTATGGAGATATGAATTTATTTGTATTTCTTGACAATTTGTCAAGGTCGGCCAGCAAGATAAAGTGTGCGGCACACCTCCAGCTCAACCTCAACGTTGCATGTAAAGGAAGGAGACATTGTGCCTCATTTCTCCATCATCTCAATACTCATCTTCTCTCTCCTTATCTTATTGGGCCAGCATAGGAGCAGTGTCTTTCACACATGCAGGAAGAAGGATGAAATTTCTGTTTAGGGCAGAGTTGACTGTTTCTAGGGAAGCGTTGACTTTCTGGGCTGCGTTGACCAAGGTGAAGGGCTGTTGAAGGATGCGTTGACCAAGGTATGTTGTTTGGGTGTTGCGTTAACCAGCATTGACTGGTTAGGGCTGACCGCAGGCTGCTGCTTTATTCACTGCTGTTTTGACCATTGACTGAGCGTTGTTTTGGGCTGCTGATGTTTGTTGTTGAAGACCGAGTTCTTCAAGGTTGACTAGAGGTCAAATCGAAGCTGTTTGACTAGCTTTGACTTTGCTGATTGCTGATATATTATTGCCGATATAAAAATATCAGATTTGTAATATTGTACCATCTCTCTCTCTGCTGAATTATTGAAGAATATAGAAGAATTGATCAAAGGGTTTCCCCACATTGGGTTTTGTCCCTGGCTAGCCGCCACATCTGGTGTCTCTTGTCTTGGCTTGTCTTCTGTCGATTTATTTATGTTCTATCAGCGTTTTACTTTATGTTAATGTGATTGCTAAACTGTGAAATTGACATTGGGCTAATAAGAAGAAATTGAAGTTAATTGCTCTAAGCATAGAACATACCATAACTTAACAAGAATCTTCTGGGGCAGCGAAGAAGGAATCTTCTGGGATAGCGAAGAAAGCAATCCTCTCGAATAGAAAAGTAGAGACCAAGTTTCTCTAGAAGACCTAGAAGCTGAGATTCTCTAGGGAAATAGTGAAGGTGCAGCATAGGAAATAGAGACCGAGTTTCTCTAGAAGAAGAAAAGGAAGTTAGGACAAGAAAGGACAAGGTTGGTGACAAGGTTCTTGAAGAGCATGCGAGATTCAAGGGTCAGTGTCATGGTCTTGGTACTTATCAATTGAAGATCTAGGAGAAGAATTTTATCGGGTTTTCCTCTCTAGAGATGACAGGTTTTGGCCCTTGCTGGAGAAGCCTATATTTTGTGTCTCTTGTCTTTATTTTGATAATTGTCTTGATGAAAAAGAACACTCTAATAAGCTAACAAAGTGAAAGATCATAAGTAAAAGAAGAACAAGCATATCACAAGCAATTATCAAGCAAAGAAATTGTTAACATTGAATGCCCTAGATTTCTCAACAAGTAATAAATCCATTTTTGAGCTTATTTTTCATATTTTTCATGGGTGTATTAAGCTTTATTGAGCATATCTGCATAAAGGCATAGTTGTAGCATACTATTTCCTACAGATTTTCACCTCTCGGGGTCGATTTTCCAAGAGAATATCATAAGAAAACCTTGTGCTAGCTTCAGATTTGATTTTACTAATTTTATCTTTAGTTTGAGACTAAATTAGTACTTTCCATCCATTTCAACTTTTACTTTTGCTGGAATAAATTTCTAGGTTTTGACCCCAAAACCTCAACAAGTGAACTTCCAGCTCGCTGGATATTCAATTTTGTTGCAGGTCCAAAGCTTAAAAGTGGTTTAAATTGACATTTCTTCTACTTTCTAGCCTCCCACACCTAGATCTTGGATCTAGACGTGTTTAGGCACTTTTGGGTGGTATTATAGGGGAATTTTCTTGTCATTTTCTGCATCTTTTGCGAAATTTGCATACTTACAGTCACAAAACAGCAAGTTGATTTACATAGCAAGCTCTCTAACCAAGGATTTGATCACAGAAATAATCATATATTTGGTTAGTATTTTTTCTGCACACTCAATTTGAATACTCATGATACATCTTGATTAGATTTGAGTGTTTTTCTCGCTGGTTTAGTATAATTTTCTGAAAATTCTAGACGTTGAACCAGCAGGGCCGCAATACATAACTCCTCCACTTCAGCTGTTTGACCCCATACAAGGCACTGGTCTTGTATTGGTTGGTTGAACCATTGAAGTCATCCAAGGGAAGCCTCCCATAGCCATTTCAAAGGTAGTTGGGCTAGAAGAATGTAGACCTGTAGACCTGGCCTGTGGTCACAGTTGGCCCTTCTCCTGTGTGTGTCAACTTAGTAGGTTGCAAGGATCTTCAGAAACCTTGCTAACGAGAGTGGTAACATATATTTAGCCAACCTAGTTTCGAGCTCTACTAGTCCCTACAAGGCAATCTGACGATCTATTATTTTTTTTATTTTTTTTGTGCGACAGTGAAGAAAATATCAAAATATTAATAGTTAAAGTAGGCTTTTATTCGAATTTTTCTTTTATATACTTGAACCTTGTCGCATTCACTTTGAAGAGTTAGATTCACCAATCTTTCCTACCTTATTTCCTATGCCATTTTTCCACTCTTATTGCTCCCTAAATTGCACCCACCCATCCCACGATGCCTATAGAAAATGTTGCTATCACTAAGATTAATGTATCATCCTTCTCGCTTCTTTCCTTAACCCCTTGTTATAGCAAAATCTAGCACCCTCATCTAATGTAATGTCCTAAGCATCAAGAGGCTAGTTTTCAGCACTCGGGAAGGCTACCCTATCTCGCCTCTACTTCTAGATTATGCTTCTCACATCCTTGTTCATTATGATGTCTTCCGAGAGGGGCGCACAGCCTTCTTACGAGAAAGGGGCGCACAGACGCACGTGTTCTGATATGGGTACACCAACTGAATATCTTCTGAGAGCGGGGCCCAATTGGACCCACACCAAAAGAGAGACAGCCAAGTTGTTGTCATATGTGATGTGATATCGATTTAGCCCGGACATTGACCACATTGACTCCTAGTTGGATGCTTGTAAGTTCTTATTTATGCTTCGATCTCTACCTCTTTTACTTTTGTCACTAATGCCATTGTTTCCACGAAAACCTTTAACTCCTTGTTTGGGCCTAGCACCCCTCATTTCAAATTGTTTTCTTTGGGGTTCCTACAATTTCCTTTCAAGCCCTATTTATCAAACTATTCACTGTCAGTAGCATTTAAATACTTCACAAGATGGAACAAAATACTCAACCCCAACAACTATCTCTTCATTCGCTAAGGGTTTCTAATGGGGGTGACTTCTTCACTTTGTTAACTAGGAGTTTCTCATGTGGTTGACTTCTTTGCTTCATTAGTTATGGGTTGGTTTACTTCTTAATTTCATTAGCTAATGGTTAATAAGAAGATGAAGGGTTAAATTCTTCGCTTCATTAGTCAAGGGTTGAAAAGATAAGATAATTTTATTAATGCCCAACAAATGACCACAAAGGTAGTTCAATGGGAGTGAAGAAGAGTACAATTAGTATGAATCCAATGTGGGAGTGCAAGTGTAGCTCCTAAAAAATGCCAAAAATAACATAAAGAAAGAAACAAGTTGTAGTGTTGTGCGACACGTATATAAAAGACCACGGAACAATACAAAATAATCAGTAGCCTACCAAGAAAGAATGAGTGACATAAGAAGATCTGGCAATGGAGCTAAAGATGTTAAGAACTCCCGAGTCTAATGGTCAATGGTGAGGGAGGTGAATTGGGCACTAGCTCACTGTCGAAGTCCCCTAGAATCGGTGGGTCCAACCATATGATCCTAGGAGGGATGCAAAGAGCAAGGAATACTCCTAGAATTCGAGGTCAAAAGAAAGAAACAATGAATAGATATTAGACTGCTCCTATGGAAGTGGGAGGAAATACTACAGGTTAGGGGTGCTCTGCTTTGTCTTGAACTAATCTCTGTAGTGCTTTGTGGACCTATGCACTGATGCATAGTTCAACATCATTGAACTAGTATTGATGGTATTCATCGATCCCCCAAAGGGAGATGTCGAGAAGAGACCCAAGATCTCACTCTTCTATTGTTCGATGCACCCTGAACTTTTGCCCATCACTTGCAATTGTGATCTGACAAATCCACATGAAAGAATGAGGTGATTGTCTTAGTTGTCCCAAGGCAGGGCATGGTGTGCAGGAACTACAATCTCTAGCTGAAGATCTCCCTAATGAAGAGGGCTAACCATTGTCGGTCCGCGTACCTGAGAAGGTAGAGAGTGGTATCAACTCTTCATCTCCTTATCAACCCTTAGCCAACGAAGTGGTGTGAAAAAAGGGTGAATATTTCCTGCCAATGAGGAATTGAAAGGCATTGTGTGTTGGTTGGCTAGGAAATTTAGGGTAAATAATTTCACTAAGGCTTTACAAGGTGATAGTAAACATTGCATTCTATTAAGGCTTTAAAATCCCTTCACATTTTAGGTAAGTACTTTATTCCAATAAGGACACAAAAGTCAATCATTCATCTCATAAACCTTAACTAACAAAGGATCAGGCAAAGTCAACCCCTCATATTTTTTGTTATTGGCCCTTAGCTAACAAAGAGTTGATAGGGTCAATCCTCTATGTATCCCCTTATAAACCCTTAGCTAATAATGTGAAGGAAATCCTCCATCTCCTTATCAACCCCTAGCCAGAGAACAGTTAGGCCTTCAATTATCTTTGAACTTTTGTCAAGTTGTGCTATATGTTATTTCATCCTCTTATTTTCACTCTACATTGTCTCCAATATTTCCTCCATGTTACTTGAAGGTTAGAGCTTGCTATTTTTCATTTTTTTTTAAAGCTCTTCCCTTGTTATCAACAAGGTCTTGGTTTGTTCTACCCATATAGATAGTTCCTCCAAGGGGCTACATACCAATCAGTGTGGTTGTTTAGTTGTCACGGATTCAAGGCACTCCTATTGGTACCTAGAATCATGTAACTTTTGTGAGTTTAGTGAGTTCTCCAAATCCATTGTGCTTATTAACATGGTTTGAACTTTGAAAGTACTTAGTGAATGAGAAATGGAATAATACCCCCGAGCTTCATCAATGAGAAATAGAAGATAAATAGATTGCAAACGTTATCAATGTAGGAGGACGAAGGAAGTCGCAAGAGAGAGAACACCCCAACAAACTCGAGAGACACAAAAGTTGTAAGGGTTATGGGTATAAGACCTCATGAATGCAGGGGCGAGAGTACCTCAACAGATATAGGAAACATAGAGGTCTTAGATGTGTGATGTCATGGGTGCAAATGGTCACCAATACTAGCAGGAGAAACCCCAACAAACACAAAAGATGCAGAAGGTTAGAGAGGTTAATGTGTAGGAGAGAAACACCCTAATAAACATGCAAGAGCACAAGTGTCTGAGAAAAAACAAAAGATAAACATGAAAAAAACCCTCCTAAATGCAAGGGACACAATAATGTTGAGAAAGAGATTGAGAGGTTTCGAGAAAGGTCAAGAGAGCCTACGTGAGGTTGAGAAAGTATGAGAGAGGAAAATCAATAGACACCACAAATGTAGGAGGTCAATAGAGAGGTTGAGAGGGTCTAAGAAAGGTCAATATATCTGCAAAGGATCTATTTGAGGTCAAAGGGGCCTAAGAACGAAACCTCAATATCAGAAGTTGAAACAAAGGCAAGCGGGGTTTGAAAAAGGTGTGGAGGCTCTAAGTGAGGTCTAGAGGGTCTCAAAGAGCAACCCCAACAAATGTCATAAACATAGACGAGCCAAAGAGAGATTATTGAGAAAAGCCATACCGTAAAGCCCAAGCTACAAATAAGAGTAATTAAGCCCTTATTACATGAAAGTATTATTTTACAATTATTGAAGTTTATGATACCATAAAAAACTAAGACATTCACATTACGATAAAATTACGACCTTGCAAACAAAATAACCCACGTACATAAAGTATAACTACATAATAAAGATGTTGTGTTTAGGTACCTAACATGCCCTCTCCTTCAAGAAGTGTTTTTCTCAAAGATGAAAGTCCAATAGCAGTGACCCAAGTTGAAAAATCTAGTGAAATAACCTATAAGATGCATTCCATGATAGAAGTCCAGCATATGTAGTACAGTAGCTCAAAAAAAACAAGGCAGTGTGTCTCTTGATCTAAAAAATGCATAAAAATGTCAAGATTTGAAAGTGTGATTTACCTATTGGCCTCTAGAATGGATCGCAATTTGAAGTTACAAAAGAAAGTATGTGTCCACTTTTCAATATTATTATTCCACGACAGTGCTTTTCAATTTATAATATTAAAGGATCTTTTTGAAAATGTGCACATTACTTCGCAATGCCACATACTTAATATCATTTCAAATAAGGTCATCGTGGCTCTTCTAGAAATAGAATCTCTTTGGAACTAAGCTTTATTTCACTAGTCAATATCATTGAAACATTTTGAAATCTATATCAACTTGTAGTGACGAGTAGCAATTTTCCATACAAATTTCAAAATGACATGCACACCCAACTTCTCTTACAAGCTCATATGCATACCATTCATACTCTTGACACTACCAAACAATATTAGGCAGTAATATCTAACGTGAAAAGTCGAGAACATCAGTATTAAAGCTATGAGCATGAAGGGATAACCTAACTTCAATAAAATGGATGCACTACCCTTGATGACCATGAAATCAAAAGATATCACCTTATTGTTATTTTGAAGACCCCTTCTGTCAATTTCAGCACGTTACAAAATCCAATGAAGACAGCCATAATACATATGTATATAGATGACATTAATCCTGGAGGTGTCAATCACCTTAATGGATAAACCCTCGTTAGGTAATTTTCATTGTTAATTTCATAAAGCATATGGTGGGTGGTTCCATGGCCATATTTGCTATCTCTAAATAATCGTTGAAAGAGTCAATACAGCATCAACTTCTCGGCAAAGAACAAGTTCCAAAATATGTAAAGAAAAATGTGTTTCAGCTTTAAAAAGTAGTATGCTTCAAACAACTTAATTACAGTACCTGATATCTCTTGAATTCCTCACAGGCATACAAAATCCTAGAAAGGGATTGAAAGCAAGTCACCACTGCAATGATTCCTAGCACAAGTTTAACATCTAGTCTTTACCTGAGCTCCGTGATAGAGAGTATTTGAGCTCCATTTCCAAAATCCACAAGCCACATTCTGGCGCAAATTAATGCCTTCTAGCTTCTTCAACCACTTTGAATATCTAACAAAACATTAAAAAATGTCGATTAAAAAAGATACCCTAGAGATTACTGGAAGCATGTCAACCTACTTATATGTTAAACACCTCCAAGTAAGGAAGTAAAGGAGAACAAGTAACCATTACCTTTCACATTCTTTTGCCTCTGTTCCAAAAGTCCGCACAACTCGTACCGAAGATAGTGCCTCTTGTGCCACCTTTTGTCACAAGAGAAAAAGGAAGAAGAGTTTTTGCCTCGACCATCAAAAGCTAATTAAGTATAAAATCTTCCAAAGAAACAGAAATTTCATGCATTTGTATTTGGAAGATTGTTATTATTGAAATTTATTTACTTCCTTACAAGATAAAACCTAGAAATAACAATTGAAAATGGACTAGAAGCAATATCACAACTGTCAAACCGACAGAGTTTCTAAAGAGCATATTTCCATCGTTACATCATTAGCTTCCGCCACAACTTCTTGGGAACATTTTGCAGCATTTCTTTGGTACCTACATCATGAATACAATCGTAGCTGAAATTTAATGGAAGCATTCAGCATAACCAAGATGATGTTAATACAATATTTACTTCATGTGTCATGGAGTTTGAGTCAGCAAGGCTATTAACATTGGTGATATTATCCATCATATAAACTACAAAAAATTTACCTATACTGTATTTCTTAAACACTTTTTCCTTTTAGAGGGATTTCAAGAATTCCATTATAAAACAAAATAATTTGACAGAAGCAAATCAACCTACATAGTGTGTAAATAAACCTAAACAACCATATAGAACAAATATAACAAGAGCAAGATTTAATCATAACGTGAATTGCATGCAATCAGATCTTCTAATCTAAGACTTGATCTTTCATTAATGCTACTGTTATCATTCATGCCCTGAATTATTACACAATATCCACTTTCGCGGTGTTTCAATAAGTGAACAGCACATCATTCTTACAATTCTCTATCACTTGGCACATCAGATATTTTACTATTTTCTCTTGAAAATGTTTGGTATTGATGTCAAAGGCTGCCCAAATGAAAGAGAAAGTCACATCGTCAAATAGCATATTTCAAGTCCTTTCCAATGGACCTCCTAACACTTCACGGTTGAGGAGAAATGGAATTTTGAATATATATATATCCTGTGATTTGCACAAGTTTTGCAAAAGTCTATTCAATTTCCTTGAAATTTTGCTTGCTGCTATGATGAACAATCTGAAGCTAGTTTTCTTTTCACCAAGAGACAGAATTTCTCAACAGTAAAAGCAGCGGAACTAAGCACAGAGTAAAGACGCAATAACACGAAACACAATAATTTTCTAGGGAACCCAACTGGGAAAACCCTTTGCTTGATTGAGAATTTTATTGATAGAAAAATGAGCAACATATCCCTTACAATGCAACTTGTTTCAATAGAAACCAATCTGGTTTTCTCTACTTGTACTAAGCTGAAACACCTGCAAGGCTCCGATCCCTACTTCCCTATTTCCTTGCGCAAATGTCAAGGAAATTCTCCTATAAATCTGCGCACAAACCTCTCTTGGTGCATTGATCCTCTCACAAGCTCACACACACAAACCTGTGCTCTCTATTGCTTTGTCTCACCAACTTGTGCTCACAAAAAAAAATGAATAACAATGTGCCTTTATCCTCCTTTTAAGCTTTTCAAATAGGCTAAATCTGGCAAAGTCTTTATTTTAGGAAATTGAACTGTTGGTCAAAGAGTTAACAAAGGCTACCAAGTTGTTGTAACTCGTCCTACCTTAATTTAGAAGTTAAGGCTCTCTTAGCTCGTCCTTCCCCAAATTAACTCGCACTAGAAGACAACAACTAAGCCTTCCATCTGCACTAGTCAAACCACTTCATGCACATGTCCTGACTTTTAGAAATTTTCCCTAAATTTTAGGAACTCGTCCTAAATTTTAGCAATTATCTCCTAACTTATAGGAAGTGGTTACTAACTAATAGGAACTTGTGCATGCTAATGAAAAATTATTTCTAGTCTCTTTGACTAAGGCACAAGTCAAAGAAGGACCTTTCTCGCTACTATTCTCAACACTCCCTCTTAGCGAGGAAGGTGCTTCTAGAAGAACCTCGTCCACCTAGATCTGTCTTGGATACTACCACATTTTCCGTTGTTGCAGCTGCTCCCTCTGAACTAGAAGACTTCCCTTCTTTCTTCTGCGAAACCTGATCTGAAGACCTGTTCTTTCCCACCATGCTCTATGAGTCTATCACCTCAACCATAAGTGCCATGTACCCCATGTACCTCTATGGCTGCTTCTTCTGGCTGAAGGTGGTACTGGAAGATTCAACCATCTTCTAATCTCCCTTAACCAAATCCTCT
This sequence comes from Pinus tabuliformis, assembly GCA_031772625.1. Lineage (NCBI taxonomy): Eukaryota > Viridiplantae > Streptophyta > Pinopsida > Pinales > Pinaceae > Pinus > Pinus tabuliformis. The sequence continues at coordinate 847,109,836 of CM062811.1, forward strand.
ACCCACTTGGCTCAAACTCTCCCTATACTGGGGGCCTCTAATTGAATGGTTGCCTCTACTCGCCCTTGGCTATGGACCTCATCATCTTATTAGTCGGCCCAACTGCCAACTAGCCTAAACTCAAACTAAGATATTGGTTGAGGCTCCATCTTGAGAGCTTTGTCCTACTCTTGCTCAACTATCACTTCTCTCTTTTGAAAACTTTTTTCCATGCTGCTCAAGGTTGTGCCTTTCTCTACCTGCAACTTGTAGAGATTTTTCATCCTTACACCTATCTACTCTTTACATCCAGAGGCTAAGTGTTGGAGGTAAGCCTTACCTCTATTGAAGATGACATCATAACCCTGGTCCTCAAGGGAGGCTACCAAAACAAGATTTGCTTTAATCTTGGAACATAGAGGACATCTATAAGATGAAGAGGATTACCTGACTCCCTTTGAAAACTAACAGTGCCAACTCCACTAGCTGCATACAAGCCATCATCTCTAGATCAATTTGAAACTGCATGCCCTTCTTCTTCAAGTGGCTAAAATACTTCTTGTTCCCAATCATGTGGAAGGATGCTCGTTGAACACATCAAGCAGGGACTTTGCCTCCTCTTCTGCTGATCACTGCAACTTCTATTGCTTCAAAATGCTTGCATCTATAGCCTTCAAATTGCCCACTATCTGCTCTCCTGCTCCTTCAAAATCATCAGCTCTGAGGGTCTTCCAAGCTGCCCACTAACAATGTCCTTTGTTGCTCCAAAGGATCACGTTCTTAGGGTCTTTGTCAAACTGCCCTCTTATCACTGGTTTGCCCTCCTGCAACCCACTGAACTAGGGCACACGAATTTGCCTCCTAACAGCCCATTAGCTCCTCCAATGAGCACTGTACATGAGGTTTTTAACTCTGCCCACTTACAGACCTCCTACTTCACCAAGTCATTGTACCTAATGTTTACACAATCAACCCTCTAAACACCCTTTCAACTGCTTTGAAAGATTGCTTCTTAGGGCACAACAGAATCTGCCCACTAATAACAACAAGTCTGCCTACTTGCTCACTGTACTAGGGCTTGTTACACCAGCCCTCTTGATTGATCTTTTGACTACTTAAAAGCCAATCCTTAGGGCATCCAACCAACCCTCCATCAATCCTTTAACCCACTGTAAAGTGACTGAATTTTGGGTTGGCATGCACTGTTGTTCATCACCTATGAACAACCCTCCTCTTCCTGCTCCAAGTCAACCCTACACATTGTCACTCTCCTCATAGTTCTGCCCACTACAGAGATCTCTCTACTTAGGGTCACGACCCCTTCACCATACTCAGGACTAGGCCGCATTCAACAGAGATCTGGACAGTCCTTAGGGTTGCCATGCATCATAGGAAGAAGCCCTAACTAGGGCATATTAAATTGTTGTCCAAATCCTTCTGGACAGACCTATCCACCTTAGCATTCATCAACATAAAACAATACATGCATACCTTGCATCCTTCTTTGTTTTGTTCAATGCAGCCCTTGAGATTCTCGGCCCCTATACCAGCTTACTGCTCCATTACAACTCGGACCCTTATCTCTTGTGGCTGCCATAGTTCGGCCTTCCAACATAGTTTTGGGGTCACTAAAAGGTCTCGGCCTTAGGTATCTTCCTGCGCTGATGGTCAAGAAAATTTGGCCCTAAATTTTGTTCTGATACCAGACCTTGTGACCTCCTTTGTCCACAGAATTTAGGGCTCTTGTCCTCACTAAACTCCAGGAGATCATCATGCCAAAACACCGAATATCCAGCCCCAAACCAACATGCCAAATAGCTGCAGAACTTCAGCCAGCTCTCCTCCTTCGATCTGCACTAGAACTTGAGACAAAACCAGAACATAACACGTTCTCATCTCCTATCTAGCTCGATCTTCTAAGGTCTGCAGCTCCTAGGCTTATTTTCCTATGATGAATGCACTTGTGGATTGATTAATCAATCTTGGTGTTCGTCTTTATTCTGTTCCTTGCTCTGATACCATGTTAAATTTCCTTGAAATTCTGCTTGCTGCTATGATGAACAATCTGAAACTACTTTTCTTTTCACCAAGACACAAAATTTCTCAACAGTAAAAGCAACAGAATTAAACATAGAGATAAAGACACAATTACTGTAATAGGCTAGGGCAATTTGGTCTAGGGTTTACAGAAGTTTTTTTATTTTTCAGTACAGCAATCAAATTCAATATATTCTTTGAATAGTCAAATTGCCTTCCAATGATATAATGAACACTGTGTAATCAATAATATAAAATTTTGACAGGACATGCATTATTCAATAATCCAAAGATGTCGTATCAAGATGCCAAACCAACTCAATACACAAGTAGCTCAGTTTAGATTATACCTCAGCTCCACAAGACAGAAATGATCCAAATACTCATGTATAGATTCCTGAGCAACACAACCGGATGCCCTACCTGGTTCCTACAGCTAAAATAATTGTGGCTCCGATACCACTGTAAAGGGCTAGGGTAATTTTGCCCCAGGGCTTCTTGCAACACTAGGTATTATTCAACAATTTTTCTTAACAATTCACAAAGTAACAGCTTCAGTGCAAATAATATCTTTTGTACCCACAGTCAACAGTAAAGCAATTCACGAGACAGCACTTCAGAACAAAATATCTCCACAACCAACAGTATAACGAACAACACAACTTAGCCCAAAAAATTACAACCTCAATTGAGTTTAATAACCAGATAATCCAATCAAACTTGCAGTCTGCAGTTTCACAAGAATTTGATATTTTAACACATTCAGCTACACTATGTGATACAAATATGACTAGAATATTAGATTCTAAGTTTCTAACTATAGATCAGACATTGTTCTGCACTACTACTAATCTGACCAGGCTAGGAGTGAAGATGTGAGTGTTGAATTCTATTTTTGCTTGTCGGAACTCTTCAGACCATGCCCCTACCTTCAGTGAGGGTTTTTACCACCTCGATCTAGCCTCCCCTACTTGTCTCAATCCACAACGACCTCTTCTACACACTCTGTTCAGCTTCCATGATCTGTTTCCACCTACAGCGAGCATGTTAAGGTCCCACGTCCCACTTTTTGTTTTGTGTATGGCTCTAGACCAGTCTCGGCTCTTCTAGATATCCTCAGCAAAGTATGCTAGACTTATGTTACAGATTGCAAGGTTTTTCTCAGTTTCCAAACCTCCCGAATGACTCCAAGCTCCACTATAGGGATGACGTCTCCCACTCATACTCCCACCCACCTACCTTAACTCAGGGAGTCTAGGCACGAACTAAAGCTCACCTACCCTGATTCAGGGATGGTAGGGACCTATCTTCACTCACTCACCTATCCCCTTTCCTTCCCCTAACTCACCTGCCTTAACTCACCACCAGGTTATTCTACCTGGCCGGACCCGGGCTTCTACCTGTGCTTGACTGGTGCTCTCTGTTGGCTCCATCCGTCGAGGTTCTATCAGTTGTCCCTCCGTCCGTGGTACCGGACCACCCCTCTTATACATAAGACTGGCAATCAATCAAATAAATCCAGGCAGTTTGTCAGAATCCTAATCATCCTCCAACTACTTACTGACAAAGGTTGCAGAGCCTAGTGAATTGAAACATCGAGCAGCGGAGCCAGCATCCTTGCTAGTTCCAGATACAGCTCCAGGGCCAGTAGTTGATGAAAAAGGAGCATAGGCGGGTAAGCAGTTAAAGCAGCATTGGGAGTAAGCAGCAGCGTTCACATCTTTCCCTGAAGTCCATGCGCGGGTACTCTCTTTCATTTCATTCTCGATTCAAGCTTGACGGGAATAATACTCTACGACCACCAATTCATTAATCTTCAAATTGATCCATTTACTATCTATTATTTGATTGATGAATCCTTTATATTGTAAGGAATGAAAAGTCAAATGATTTGGCAATTTATCCCTCTGGAACAGATCTATATTCTTCTTAATGATAGCTCTCAATCTTTGTTGATCTCTTATAGTAATGAACGAGAGAAAGAAGATCTCCTCAATACTGCTTCTGAGAATTTGGAACAATTAGAGGATCCCAAGAATGAGACGATTTAGCATAGATCCGGAGATTCCCGAATAGGTTAACCTTTTTCACTGCTGCTGAATCCATGGGCAGGGAAGAGACAACCTGGTGAACTGAAACATCTTAGTAGCCAGAGGAATAGAAAGCAAAAGCATCTGTCAAACCCCCTTGACTTTGGTCTTCCCGAAAATCACCCTACCGAGACTCCTTATTCTGCCTCAAAACAGTATCAGATCCTACACAAATTTCGCTACCCTAATTGGAGGGTTTCTTGTGGCAAGAACAATAAGAACAAGAAAAAGCTTTGCTCCCTCCAGAAGGTTGTTCTGTGCCAGAGCAAGTGATCAAATAGAGTTTCGATGTCCCTCCAGAATTATATTCCTATGCCCAACCAAGAAGCCAGACCAACAAGTAATATTGTTGCTCCTTGAATAGAAAGAAACCCCTATGCTAGAACAAAGACAAGAAAAATAAAAGATAAAAAGGAGTTTTATCAACTAGGGTGGTGTTGACTATGCTGGACCTGCCAACATTCAGGGAATCTCCCCTGTATGAAGTCCCAACTAGACCTCACACCGTTTGGTGTAAGAGTCCCATCCGGTATGATGGCCCGGTTGCCATTATCTTAAAGACATGCCTTAGCTCTTACTTGTCAGCACATGAGAGTGGTATACTTAGTCTTCAAACAACGAGGTTTGTGTGCCTCGTGAGTGCTTACTGTAACTTGTGTCTAAGTTCTTTCACTGCAAAGGGAGAGGGTGAGAGTGAGTCTCAAGTTGAAAGGGAATAGTCCCAACTCTGTTAGAGACACACAACACAGAAGGACATACACAGCTTCCGGCGGAGTAGTCCACACGGATGCGGCAGTCACAAACACAAAGTGAACAGATAGCACGTACAACACCCAGCGGAATAGTCCACACGAGTGCAACGGTCGTTATAACAAGTTTACAAGAATGAATTTGTCGAGTGTCCAACAGAATAGTCCACACGGGCGAGACAGCATTATCAACTAATACAACACATTTCCAACAGCATATGCACTAAAACAACCGAAATAGTTCAATTGTCTTAATACCAATGTTCCACCAAGACTCTGGGACAGGGAGACGCACAAGGGGGACGCGTGGGAGTACCCTCAAATTTTAGGGAAATTTAGGGGGGACAGGGGGACGTCGGGGTATATAATTTTTTTAATATATATATATATATATATATTTTTCAAATTCATATTCAATAATGAAAGCATAAATACAATGATACATACATAATTGAATTAAGTAATGAAATACATTGATCCATACTCATCATCCTTACTAATACATAAATGATTCATCCGTAGACCACGAGATTCAATAATGAAATACTCTGATACATATTCATCATTCATTATTCACCATTCTAGAATCTACATTGATTTAAAAATTAAATTCATCATTCATCATTCTAGATTCTAAATTGATTTAAAATTAAAATTCATCATTCATCATTCTAGAATCTAATTAGTACTAAGCAAAATAGACTATAATAGATACTGAAATCTAAAGACTGGAATAGTATTTTGATATAACTAAACTCAAAAACAGTGGAGTGATGAGTCTAAAAGTCACTCTAAAGTACACAGAGGGCTTGGTGCTCTTGATTAAATACTAATTCCATACCCTTGTACATGACAAAATGCAATGGAAACATTGCAATCCATCGAATCCTGAATTCCTGAAAAATTGTTAAGTCTGTTGGATTTTGAGTGAGATCTAAAATTCTACTTTCTGCATATGAAATCCAAAGAGGTCGGAACCACTCTCAAACATCCTGAGTCATTTCATGGTAATGTTAAAAATTTAAGTAAAAGGATGAAAATGAAAGATAAAGGAGAATGTCACTTTTTCTTAAACATTACCATGAATTGCATAGCATTAGTAGGGCAATATGATCAAATACTAGGTTTCCCATATCATAAATCATTGTTTACAAGCAAATTTAAGGGGGACGCATAGCCCATTTTGAGGGGGGACGCCTGGGCATCCCCCTTTTGGGGAGTCGCGTCCCCCACACTGGGGAAACGTCCCCCCTTGCATCTCCCCACGTCTCCCCAAAAGGGGGACGTGGAGAAACGTTTCCCCAGACGTCCCGGGTGCGTGGGGTGCGAGGGGTGCGCGCACCCGACCCTGGGGGACGCGTCCCCGTGGAACATTGCTTAATACGGGTTAAAGCAACATGCATTAAAAGTGTCCAAGGAATAGTCTTACAAACAAATACAATACATGTGTGAAAACGTGTTGGCCTATTAACAGGGTTCTGAATTAAGCGAAAGTTCCAAGACACATCCATACACCATACATCACTAACCCCGATAGCGAGGCGTTGGAGCCACTGCTCGCTCCTCAAAGAAAAGACTGCAAACTCTCAAGTCTATGTGGGAGGAGCCAAACTGAAAAGTCTTTTGCATGTACAAATGAGGGGTATATATAGCCAAGAGTGAACTTGACCCTTATGACTCTTCAACTTCGTATGTGGGTCTCTTGGACTTCCACGTTACATTACATTGATTACAGCAATATGGCCCACAGTAGTGATGTGGCCGAGATGACTCATGACATGACTCGACATGACAGTGTTGGTATGTTCATGCTAATGGTGGTGTCCATGTCGAGCTACAGTGTTGCTGAATGATGAGTGTGCTCTTGGTGTATCATAGCTTCACCTCCGCATGGCAAGGTGTGCGGAGTCTTCGATGGTCTTGGTGTTCGCTTGATGTTGCATGTACATGTATCCCCTTCGCTAGTACTTGGCATGCTTCATGTGTTCATCCGTTTGCAAACAAGTCTCCTAGAACGTGCTCCTTGTTCATCTTGTTCATCGTCACGCCATGTCTCATTCATGTACTTACAATCACTCATGACAAGACGACATCAAATCCAAAAATCCCCTAGTCTACCATGATGCATCATCTTTCATTTTCGACTGCAGGTGACCCGGAGATAGGACAAGGTTCTGAAACTGCGCAAAGCACATTTTAGGCCGGGATGCGGGGCTCCGAGGCACTTGTCAAGAAAAATTGCGCAAAGGTCACTGGGTGACTGGGTTGAGCAGTCCGGAACAGCAATAATATTTTGCAGGATCTGGCTCAGCTGGGAGGCAAAACTGCGCAAATTTTCCCCGGAAGGCAATGCAGGCAACAGAGGACACTGGCAGTGAAAACTGCGCAGATTTTCAGGGGAGGCTGGGAGCAGGCTACGGGAGCTTGCTAGCCAAAATTGCGTAAAATTGGGAGATAGTCATGCGGGACATGTCTACGCAGTTTCCGGGCTGAGTGGGGTGTCAAGCAGCGGGTGGACAGTCCAAGAAAACTGCGCAATTTTCAGGGACAGTGCAGTGACAAGCAGCAGGTGCATGTCCCTCTTGTCTACGCAATTTCTTCAGTCAACAGAGGCAAGCATGCTGACAGCTTCTGCACAATTTTTGGGAGGAGTGAAGCCCGAGGTCACTGCCCGGTCAAACTCACCGGTCGACTAGGGGGAGGCTTGATGGATTGGCTTGCGATCAGCGCAGATTGAGATGGCTTCTTGGGCAACTTCTGCACTGTTCTAATTGACAGTTAGCCAGGTCGATTCCAGGATTGTGTAGTGCAGACTATCTGGGAGGTAGCCTCAATCTCTGCACAATTTTGAGCAACAATACTTGGTCACTGAGGGCTGAGACTGCGTAGTGCAACTCAGCGGAGGTACGTCTGATGGAGGGTGGTCCGGTCTACAGATCTTTGACAAAATGGTCAAGTGTGTGAGTGAGTGAACTTGTGTATGCATGACCTTGCAAACACACACTCAACATGACTTGACGACAAGACATCTCAAATCAACATGACAACATATGCTCAATCTGACTGACCAACGGGTGCGAGCAACAAGTGCGACACTTGAGATAGACCATTGAACGACCGCGACAACACTTGCGTGACATTGCATACAACTTCGTGTGTGAGTGCGACAGATGCTTACATAGTGAATACAACTTGTACACACGAAGACGGAACTTGAACATAGCCAAAACATGACTGCAAGCATGACATTGCAACCAACATGCTAAAAGACGATCAGTGAACGATCAAGCGAGGAGGGTGTAAAGACTCGACACGAGCTCATGGGATGAGCCCGAATGTTTGCAAACATCAAGGAAAAAAACCAAGGAAGGCTCTGAAATTGGATGCAGGCCAAAATTTTGGAGGGTGTTGCAGCCGCTACAACAGGTGGAATCTTTCACCACCGAAATTGATAGGCGAAACGGATCTTAAACCCTTCAGAGCCTCAGTCTCAAAAAAAACAGAGATAATGATCAAATCCAATGATGATTCAAATGAATCCAATCCTCTTGAATTTATAGATTTCTTCAAGGGGCTCTCCTTCCTTAATTGGTTGAGTAAACTTTACTCCAAGCCCCAACTTTGGGTTTCTTCGCCCAGCTGCCCCAAAACTTGCCCCATAGTGGGAATTTTAGGGTTTTTTCCCCTTTATGGAGGACTACAACCTATGAGGATTGACAGGCTACTTTGTCCCTTGAACAATGAATTTTTTGGGAACATTACAGTCCCCCATTCCTAACATTGCTTGTCCTCGAGCAAGGACAATTCTTGTTGTTGCCCGCTTGGTCCCCCTTCTTCAACTTGAAGCTTCTTTTCATCCTTTCTTTCAAAATCAAGCTTGTATTTATAACCATCCTTTCTTTCAGAATCAAGCTTGTCTTTATAACCATCAAACTCAACATCCTTTGTAGATTGTTTATCCAATCCTTGCTCAGTGCTTCCAGGATTTCCCTTGGTGGTGTTGATACCTTTCACACAAGCATCAATAGTCACAGCATTTGCATTTACTGCAAAGTCATATTTCACTTCATGGTATTTATCTTTGATATATTGCACCATTTCCAAGGCCTTCGCTCTTTCCTGGGTGTTGGATGATGTCCCATTGAATTAATATGCCTTAGACTCAGTATCAAGGACAAAAGCATCATCATGGTTCAATGGACTTCGTGCACAAGGTACTTGTTTTACTCTTACAACATGCCAGCCTTTACATACATAAAGGTGTGGCCCAAATTTTGCTATCTTGGGTTTAAATCTAGAAGCTACACGTTCCATGTACCACTGACCAATCTAAAATGATTGCTATTTTTTTGGTATCATCATGTTGACCAACCCAAATAAAGACCTTAGTATGTGTGGCTAAGACCATAATATCCTCTATTACCAAATCATCCTATGTGTAGTTAAAAACTTCAGAAACCAACAACATGCCATTCCCAAATATGCACGCATACAAATGAGGGTATTTGTTGGTTTCCTATGCTCTCCTCTGCGTTACGTAGTTTTGTTTCCTTCCCAATGTTGTTGGCTCTTTATTAGAAGCATTTCTATCTACATGCTTCATTCCTTTTAAATTCGTGCTTCTCAGCTTTTTGGTATTGTTTGTAGTCAAAACTTGTTCGGAAAGACAAGACCATATAGGCAGTCCCTTTTGTTGAATGTTTTTACCAATTTTGGGTTTCAACAGAGAATTTGAATTAGATAGGTCATTTACATTTTTTTGGGACACCTCGGATATTCTCACAAACCACTGGCCTTTTAATTTAGAAACTGAACCAAGAAGATTCTGATTTAAGTTGAAACTATCATCCTTTTGTGTTCTCTGTATTTCTGCATTTTGCAATGTATCCATCCGCGCAATATCATTCTTCACTGTAACTCTAATGTTCCCTAAGTTATCAATGACCCTGGGTGATGAATAATCCATGTTCTCATCTACAATAGCAGACACATTCCTCTTAACTGCAGTTGTATCCCCCATTCCATCATTACAACTTACTTGACACTGTAGAAATTTACGACTTGAGGTACACAATGGATGGACTTCCTTGTTACATTTTGAGACCAAGCTGGGACTAATCTTAGTCCTCAATGCATCGAGGTAATTGCCCAACATACACTGACTTTGAGAAAATGTCCCTTCCCTCACAGCTTTCAAAGAGTGTCCAGCTTAAGAAACTCAGTAATTCTGGCAACAAAGTGTTGCTGCTCCAATGTGCTAGATTTTTCATGTCAAGCAAAGAGTGACGTCCCAATTTGCAGTAGAAAGTAGTCGCAAGAATTTACAGACTGTCATTGAATTGACTTGAATTGCTTCACTATTGTGAAGCCCTTGTTGAGAAATCTAGGGATGTTAGATTAGGTAGGGATGTTAGATTAGGTGATTTCTCTTTTCTTTGATAATTGTTTGTGATGCATTTTTACTTAACTTGATTAGCTTCTTCTTTCACTTAGCTATTATTAGTGTTTTCTACCATCAAACAACTACCCAACAATAAAGATCAATATGACAAGAGGACACAAGATATAGGCTATCATCCATGGTCAAAACCTCCCCTCTTGAGAGGAAAACTCACAAGAACTCTTCTTTTCTTTTAGAACTTCAAATGACGAATTCCAAGACCTATGACCCTTGACCAAGACCCCTCCAAGACCAAGTCAAACCTCTCCTTGATGAGTTTTTCTTCCACAAAGTGAACTTCAGTCAAACTGGCCTTCCAGCAGCTGCTTGCTTCCTTTTAGACCTCAATTTTAGACCTATAATTTTGACTGTGATCCTCGGCCCTCCTGCAGCAACCCTAACTCGCACGTGTGACAAGAATATGGTGAAGACAGTCTCTTTTCTTCTTCGCTTGGACAACAGTTCCTTCTCCAACAATTCGACTTGTATTCTAGATAGATATTACTTCAAAACTTAGCTTCTTGGAGTGACTGCAATTTGGTCTCCCTGCAACAAAATGAAGCCCTAATCTTCCACACATGTGGAAGGAGCTGTAGCCCAGAAACTTCAAATTTCAGTATTCTTTCTTCTCTTTGTTCTTCGCTCCCTTCTTAGGTCTTCTTATCTTATCTCTTGATCGAACTTGATTGGTGTCTTCAAATGAGACCGAGTGCTACTTATTTATAGCCTTCTATTGTGGTTGAATAGCATTGTCTTGAAGCCGACTTGTCTCTTCTAGTATGCTGACATCTCTTTTTGAAGGTTGACTAGTCTTGGAGGAGGCCTTGTGACACTGACTTTACAATATATTTCTTTGACTTGATACAATATGCCCACAAGGGTATTTCATACATGACAATGACTTAATTGACTTCATGACTCTATGACAAATCACTCAATGGGTGTTTGACCTATAAAAATAAATTTTCCTTGAGCATGAAACCCATGCCTCAAGAATGACAATAAATTTATTTATCTCTTTACATCAAATATATAATATGATGATTACATAAGTCATTATGAAGATCAAACCTAGTCACACTTTTCAACACTCCCTCTTGACTAGGGAGGTATTCATAATCCATACATGGTACTTGGACATTCTCAAATTGAAGAATTATCATAAGAAGAGTCGGATTGGTAAGCCATCTCATAAACTATTAATTTTGTGTATCTTATTGCATCTCATCATACCAACCAACATTGTCACATAGCAACGCCTTAACTAACAGCTCTATCTCTCCACAAGATCAAAGCACAATGTTGGCAAGACAAATGACCGATAGACACCATCATCATTGTCTCTCAAGGCACATACCCCACCCGGGTGTTCAAAGGGTATGTCCTTTTAGGACAATTCTTGTCTTGGAATAACACATCCTCAAGGAATTTCCTCTTCGACTACTCTTGCCTATTGGATGCCCTACCACATCCTCAAAGAGTATCGGAATCAATCTCAGATGCTTACCCAATCCTCCATTCTTTCTTCATAACATGAAGACAAGAATGATGTGTCTATCTCTCCCTCTCAACTAGGGAGGATATACTCATTCCTATAAAAGGAATATACTCAAGCTCCCTCTTAACTAGGGACTTGCCCAAGCTCCCTCTCAACTAGGGACTTGTTTCCAACAACATCTCTCTTCTCTTTGGTGGAGATCATGGTACTATCAGCTTCTTGTAGAGCTCCTCCTTTCGATGTCATGAACTTCATCTTCTTCATTATGGAGCATTCATCTTATAGTTCTTCTTAGTAGGGCATCGTTCATCTATCTCTTTCTTTCAACGAACCATGGTATTGAACCCAATGTCATTCCATCCTTCTTTTCATCGGAAAGTTATCTTTTAGTCCACATCTGGCTTTTATTCATATAACTACCTCTTCCAAGTCATGTTTCTTTCAGGATCTTCCATCCCTTCCCATGAGTACTAGTTGTAGGTGAGATCTACAACTCTCTTTTGTTAGCCCTGTTTCAACCCAACCAGATGTTGTTCAAAAATCAAAGTTACCTTTTATGATGGCCTTTCATCATGACATCTGCAACATCAACATCCTGCACATTCATAAACACATCTCCAAGACTTTCAATGTCAAGGGTCTTCTTCCTTTATAGACTTTATCAAGGTCTTCATATCTTTCTTTATGGAGATGTCATAGCTAATTCTTCTAGTCATCGAATGTTGATTGTTTATCTTATCTTACGTGACAATAGTTGCATCTTTCACAAGCTCTTCTTCCTTTCTTCACATATTGCTTTCATGAGAATTTCTATATATAGTTCCTTCATCTTGTCATCCACCTCATATTCCATATGAGGACATATTATGTTGATTTCATCTTATCAATATGTGAACTAGTTCAAGGCATATACCTTCATGCATCTTTCTAAAGGAAGAGATCCTTCTTTTTCAATCATGCTCATGAGATAGAGCATTCAACCATGCTATCTGCAACTATATGATGACATGACTTAATCTATCAAATACATACATACCTCTTTTCCCTTATGGTCATCTAGACTTCCTTCAGCAACTCCCTTTTGAAAGTACTTCAACCATCTTGACATGTTGCACTCCTTTGTCACCATACCATCATCCTTCTAAACAATGGATTCCACACAAGGTGGAATGTTGATTATCAACGAGACATTTGCTTCTTTCAAGTAGAGGTGAACCTTCAAATGAAAATTCCAATGGAGGATCTTGATTATCCTCATCTTGCAAATGCTCCTTCCTAATGATGATGATGTATGATGATTTATTTTTATCTTTTATTATGCTAGCTGAATTTCTTCCAACCATATATAATACTACTTCAGTTGCCTTTACATGCTTTCAATGAGGATACCATGAGCTACTTTCTTTCTATCATAATGACTGCTACAATCATGTAGACCTCTACTTCAGCTATCCTTTCAACCTTCTATGATAATGTCATCTCTATTTCAATTCCAATTCATCTTGATGTTGGTGATGCTTCCTATCATGATTGCTAAAACTGAAAGAACCAAGCAAAGGAGATTATCTCAGTCATAGTAGAGATCTTTCACTTCCTCCTTTGATTTATTTTTTTCAGGTTCTTCCGCTTCTTCGATGGCATGGGCTTCATTTATTTCCCTTCTCTTCTTGTTGTCCTTCTTGAGTTTAGGACAATCTTTCTTGAAATGCCCATATTCCTGACATCCATAGCATTGGATCTTTGACATATCGTTTTTTCTTAGCACCAAACTTTCCTTTTCTCCTAGCCATGGTAGCGAATGTTTGAAATTGTTCATTTGATCCCACATCATTTTTTGCCTTTAACCTAGTTTCTTCAATCTTACATAATGACCAAAGTTCATTGAATGGGGTTTCCTTCTTTCCATAGATGCTTGATTGTTATGAATATAATTCATAACAATTAGCTAAATAAAATAAATATAAATATTAAATAATTAAATATTATTTGGGTTGATTAGTCATTAAATTAAGTGAAAAGGAATGTCTAAAAAGACATGCCCATTCACGAAAGGTCACCTGCTGAAGTATAAAAGCAGAGCTTCATTGTAACTTTCAAATCATCTTATACATTTTATATATATTAATAAATTATTATATTAAATACCTCTGTGTATTTTTTATATTAAAGCCTTCAAGCTATCAGTCCTTCGTGCTTCAACATAGTTTTTATGCTATAGTGGTATCAGAGCCATGGCACACGATATAATCATGCGGGCTTTTGAACGTAGTTCACCGCACAATGTGCCATTACGTTCACATTGTGATTACATTGAACAGTTTAGCATTCAAGAAGCATTTCAATGTTTAGAAAAATCATGTGCAGAAATTAAAGAATGTCCAAAGGAAATCAATAATAATGAAGATACTAGCGACAGTAAAGAAACAAAAAAAGATCAAAATAATGAAAATGAAGATGAAGTTGATATTGATGTGGATGAGAATGATGATTCAGATGTAGCGTTGGCTATAAAGAGAAATTTATTGCTTGAAGGACAGGATGGGGAAGATGTGTAGAACTTCAGAAGATAGACAAAGACCATGCAAAACTAGTGCAAATGAATTTCTCAATATTGAAGCAAGAAGCCACAGCCCCTTTTGAAGTGATCACAAAGGATGCAACACAAGGAAGCGAGACTATGGTGCCAATGATTGTGGCGAGCGCAACCAGTCTGCTAGACAAATGGACCGACTCAGTCGGTTCTGGTGAGAAAGAGATAGAGGTATTCAATAAATTCTGAAATCTGTCTGGTGATGTGATTGCCAGAACGGCTTTTTGCAGTAGCTATATGGAAGAAAAACACATCTTCAACTTGCAGACCAAGCAAGCACGTCTAGTTGTTGAAAGCTTTTGTAACTTCAATATTCCAGGTTACAGGTTTTTACCCACGAGAAGTAATTTGAAAGTTCGAAGGCTAGACCGAGAAATTCAGAGGGCACTAAGCGAGATAATCACAAATCGGCAGAAAAATATGAGTGTAGAAAAAATTGATGAGAACAGAGATCTCCTCAACTTGATATTGATGGCAGCCAAGAAGGGAAAAGGGAAAAAGCATCTGAGCATGTCTTTTCAAGAAATGATCGATGAATGCAAGACATTCTTCGTGGCTGGACATGAGACAACATCCATCTTAATGACATGGACTGTAATTCTGCTTGCGATGCACACAGATTGGCAAGATCTGGCAAGAGAGGAAGTGATCAGATTATGTAAGAATGAAGCTCCAAATGCCAAGAGTGGAGCAAATTCCTTTAGGATACGAGGCATTCGGATCCTAAAAGGTGAAGAGCAACCTCATGGGACCAGTTACACTAAGGGTGTAGGTGTAAACCTTCTTGTTCTTGAAGTTCCGATAGCTTTTGGTTCGTGGGATATGGATGGAGACTTGGTGTGGCTTCGCCTGTGCAATTTCGGTTCAATCAATTTTCCTGATACTATTTGACTGCAAAGATTAAGAGTTTTGAAACTACAGGGTCAAGGTGACGTAGAGCGGTTTTTCCGTAGATTTAATGAGCCACCTTGGCATTTGAGCGAGTTGAGTGTTGATGTAAGCGACACAGTTCCAAGTACCTCGAGCAGCCGCAGGGCCTTCGATGCAGTTGAACATTCCCATAAAAATATCTCAGATGGTGGTGCAGAGGAAGGCGAGGCAGCACCTTATTGTTTCCAGTTCCGTTTTCTTTAGTGGATAGGTACTAGCATGAAATTCCTGAATAAGATAGTGTTGAAAAATATCACATTTTTACAGTCACTGCCTATTGATTTTTTGGAACTTAAAAGCCTAAGACATTTAGATCTATCCGGCTCTATGTTGCGGGGGAGCGCCCCCCCCCCCCCCTCGAACTCGCTCCCAATCTGCACTCCGGGCGGGAGCAGGTGGGGAGCGCGCTCCCGATAAAAAAATTTGCGCTCCCTGCCATTTTCGGGAGCGCTGTCGAGAGTGTCACTCCCCGATCGCTCCCGAGCTTTAAAATTTCGCTCCGGGAGCAATCCGGCGGAAAAAAATCAAACTTACAACGAAAAAAAAAAATTTTAAAAATAAAATGAAATAAAATAATTGTTTTAAAAGCCCGATGGGCCTAAAAGAAATTCATTATCACTTCAATGAGTTGAGTTTCTTGGAGAGCAAGAGCAAAGGAGCGAGGAGCAAGGAGCAAGCCTGCAAATAGGTAAGTAACTTAGTAATTTAGTTAGTTTAGTTAGTTTAACTTAGTTAGGTAGTAATTTAGTTAGTTTAATTTAGTTTATTTAGTAAAAAAATCATGAATTTAAATTAAATTAATTAATTTAAATAAATTAAATTAATTTGCAGATTCAAAAACCTGCAAATATGAAACACCATGGACCTGGCTATATTTCTTGGCATTTTCCTCTTCTTGGTCCCTTTTATGGT
This sequence comes from Pinus tabuliformis, assembly GCA_031772625.1. Taxonomy (NCBI): domain Eukaryota; kingdom Viridiplantae; phylum Streptophyta; class Pinopsida; order Pinales; family Pinaceae; genus Pinus; species Pinus tabuliformis. The sequence continues at coordinate 847,126,061 of CM062811.1, forward strand.
TATTATGGTGCTGGAGAGTAGGAAACGGAGGGGCCAAAATGAAGAGGGGGATGAAGAAGCTGGAGAAAGTCGAATTGATGAAAACCCCGGTGAGGAGGAGCTGGAAGAGGGTGAACATGACTCTCAAAAGACTAAACAAGACCAAACCCCATTGTGGAAATATGTTAACAGGGCTGAAACAGGGAGAGGGGGTGGAACCACTAAATTTCATTGCCCCCATTGCAACAATGATTACACAGGTTCATACACCCGTGCCAGAAAACACCTCTGCGGGAAAAGGCCATGGGATGGAGACAAACAAATAGGAATCAAAACTTGTCCAGCGGTGTCAGCAATGGATAGAGCCAAATACATAAGGGAAGAGGAGGAAGCCCAATACAAATCAAAAAAATCAAGGGGTTTCTTTGAACCAAGCTCACAACCACAAGCACAAAGAACTCCTTCAGCATCCTCCCAAGGCAGTGGCTATGGAGGCACAGAGTCATCATCTTTAAGGCATAGAACCATATCAGATTTCCTTGATGAGGGGTGTAGGAATGATGTGGATTCAAAGGTTTACAGGTTTCTCTATGCATGTGGGATACCATTCAATGTTCTTCGCTCACCTTATTGGCACGAAATGGTTTCTGCCATAAATGATGCACCTAAAGGATACAAGAGACCTGGGTATGACAAGGCAAGAACCGTTGGACTTGATCATGAAAAAACAAAAATATCACATTCTTTGAATAGAATGACAAGTTCTTGGACTGACCATGGGGTGTCCATTGTACCTGATGGATGGACAAATGTAAAAGGCAAGCCATTGATAAATGTTCTTGCTGTGTCCGTTAGTGGTGCCATCTTTCTAGGTTTCTAACTGCACATGATTACTCAGACAAGTTCAGGACCGCCATCAACATTGTAGAAGCATTACTTGAAACAATTGACTGTATTGGGCCATACAATGTCATCCAAGTCATCACTAATAACGCTGCTAATTGTAAGGCAACGGGAGCAAATATTGAGGATAAATACCCCAACATATTTTGGTCTAGATCAATGTTACTTGGGAGCGGGAGCGGAACCGGGGAGCGGGAGCGGAAGCGGGAGCGGGAGCGACCATTTTCAGAAGCTCCCGGTTTGGGAGCGAATCCCGGAGCGATTTTTTAAAAATATATATATTTTTTATATTTTTTAATTTTTGATACATATATGTCAACAAAAACATGTAGAATGATGAATTAGATATAAAAAACATAAAAAAGCATAGATTGAACCATATAACAACAATCATCTAGAAGTTATAATCTTCATCAACCACGTCCGCAAGTTAGTAACATAGTAACATACAACCTATTGAGTCTCATGATTCATCAATCTTAAAGTTTCAAGCTTTCAAAATTCAATATATAACATTTATCATCATTGATCACCAAAGTTGTACTTGTAAGCTAAGTGTAACCATTACAACAAATAATATCTAACATGAAATGAAATGTTATAAAATGAAATGTTATAAAATGAAATGAAATGAAACAACTTTCAACTTTCATGAAGCATCATATTCATAATTCATTACTAATGAGTTATAATTGCCAACTTCAAACTTAAATTGTCATATATTGTTTAAAAAAATATCATAATAAATATGAAAGAGTCAATAGTTATAAAAGCTACTAGAAACTAGAAAAGAGAAGTAAATCTATTATCTATTTCTTATGCTTGGGCCTCTTGCCACCACGAGAAATGTCTAATTTTTTAGTCTTGTTGCAAAATCAGGATCTTTGTCATTAATATCACCCTCCAAGCATTAATATCCAGAGGTATCTTTGTCATTACCTTTGTATCTGTATAGGGATCTTTGTCATTAATATCACCCTCTAAGCATTAACATAAGATAGAAAAAGCATAGCATGTCAAGTCAAGATTTTGTTTGAGTGATGCGTACATTTTTAGAAGGGTCATGATAGAGGAGTTCGACAACCAATGTCACTAACATCAAGGTACATAGAGGGATTGGTACTCTTGATTAAATATGAGTTCCATACCCTAATACATGACAAAATTCAATGGAAACATTGCAATCCCCCAATCCTGAAATCCTGAAAAACTGATAAGTCTGCTGGATTTTGAATGAAATCTAAAATTCTACTTTCTCCATATGAAATCCAATGAGGACGAAACCACTCTCAAACATCCTGAGTCATTTCATGGTAATGTTAAAAATTTAAGTAAAAGGATGAAAATGAAAATTAAAGAAAATGTCACTTTTACTTTAAGAATTTAACATTACCATGAATAGCATATCAATACTAGGGCCTAGACTTGATCATTAAGTTGCCCCACTCAAAAACTATTTGTTTCTTTCAAAAAAAATTGCATTTCGAACATTACTACAAAAAAAAAATGCAAAAAAGGCAAAACGCTCCCGAAAAGGCAGGGAGCGAAATTTTTTTTAGGGAGCGATTTCGGGAGCGCGCTCCCGACCCGCTCCCGAGTCGCTCCCGCCCGGAGCGCGGATCGAGAGCGGGAGCGAGGGGGGGGGGCGCTCCCCCGCAACACTGGTCTGGATGTTTGGTTCACACATTGAACCTTCTGATGCTTGATGTTGTCAAGAACAAAAATGCACAATACCAATGGATTGGTGATTTGTACAAGAAAGGCAAACAAATGATAAAATTTATTACAAATCATAGTAATACCCATGGCCTTTTCCGCAATCACTCGAGATTGGAGTTGTTGAAGATCGCGAAGACCAGATTTGGTAGCTATTACCTCACCTTCAGGTGCCTTTTGAAGGTAAGAGAGTCATTGGCTAGCATGCTATCAAGTCCACATTGGCAGGTATTAAAGGAAAGGGCTATAAATGCAGCTGACAGGGAAGGTTTTGAACTGGTGAAGGAGGCCGCTCTTGATGGTCAGTTTTGGACAAGTGTGAGGCAAGTATTGGATTTCACCAAGCCCATTTATCACACGATTCGGTTTGCAGATACAGACAAACCAATGATTGGCGAGGTGTATGAGCAAATGGATACCATGTTGGGGCAAATGAAAGGTATTGTTCATAATAGAGATCCCAACTTGTACAAACTGATTCATGATTGTGTGTGTAAACGGTGGAATAGACTTAATCTTCCACTACATTGCTTGGCGTATATCCTTACGCCAAAATACTACTCTACATCTTGGTTGGGCCAACCTGCACCAGGGGGTGGGATTAGGACCAAACCCCATTTAGATCCAGAGGTAACTAGTGGATATTTGCAAGCATTAGAAAAGTTGATACCTAACAGGGAGGAATGTGCAGCAGTGCGCCTTGAAATAGGCAAATACTTCAGTGGCACTGGTTTGTATGGTAACTTCCATGCAATGGACGACAGAGATAGATTTGATTCTCTCACATGGTGGGAAACATATGGCGGCCAGGGACTTTTGCCAAAATTGGCAAAAAAAGTTCTTTCACAGGTTGTAAATACTTCTTCTGCAGAGAGGTGTTGGAGCACCTACAGCTACATACATAATGTGAAAAGAAACAGACTCAATGAAAACCGAGCAGAAAGCTTGGTTTATGTGCACTACAACTTGAGGTTGTTGAGTCATTACTGTGATCGGGCTTATGAGGATCCCACATAGAAAATTTGGGACAATCACCCAAAGGATGACAATTTGAAGGATGGCATTGTACATCTTGAAGAACTGGAAGAGGAACTTATAAGGGATGAAGATGAAGCAGCTGCAGCAGCCATGCCACCTCCACCTCCACCATCTAGTAGCAATGCTCCAGGTCCGAGTCTTGTTCCTTTGCTGTCGCCACCTCCATCTACACCCTCACGTGGAGGGCATGTGCCTTCTAGTTCTGGTCGTCGGTCTATGCAAGAGACTCCTAGAAGACCACCACGACCTGCTTATACTCCTGGAGACTCTCGTGGCAAGGGCCACATGTAGATTTACAGTTTACTTGTCTTTTCTAGTTTCTATTAGACTTTAGTTTTCATAACTGTTGAGTTTTGAGTCCTTGACTCTTGACTCTTGACTCTTTCATATCATAATGATATTTTTTGTAAACAATATATCACTGTGACAATGAAAATTTGAAGTTTGAAGTTGGCAATTATAACTCATTGGTAATGATTGTGAATTATGAATATGATGCTTCGTGAAAGACTAAAGTTGTTTCATTTCATTTCATTATTCATGTTTCATTTTATAACATTTCATTTCATGTTAACAGTTAGAAGTTAGGACTTAGAAATATCTAAGATATTACTTCTTGTAATGGTTAAACTTAGCTTGCAAGTACAACTTTGGTGATCAATGATGATAAATGTTATATATTGAATTTTCAATTTTGAAAGCTTGAAGTTGAAACTTTAAGATTGAATTTGATGAATCATGATTCACGAGACTCAATATGTTGCAGTTGTAATATGTATTTTACTAACTTGTGGACATGGTTGATGAAGATTATAATTTCTAGATGATTGATCATTGATGTGATATGGTTCAATGATCAATGATCAATCTATGTTTTTTATGTCTAATTCATCATTCTACATGTTTTTGTTGACATATATGTATCAAAAATTAAAAAATATAAAATATATATATATATTTTTAAAAAAACGCTCTGGGATTTGCTCCCAAACCGGGAGCTTCTGAAAATGGTCGCTCCTGCTCCCGTTTCCGATCCCGCTCCCCGCTTCCGCTCCCGCTCCGAAGTAACATAGATCCGGCTGCATTAATCTGACCAAACTACCAAATTCCTTCTCCAAATTAACGCACCTCCAATATCTAGCGTTGAGAGACTGCAACAATCTATCCATGCCAACTGATATTTTGGGAGAAATGTCCACACTTGAGTATGTGGACTTGGAAGGCTGTGCTCAATTGGTACATTTGCCAAGTGCAATGGCATATCAAAGGTCTTTAAGGTACCTAAATTTACTACGGACTAATTTGATGCAATTGCCCATGAAGTTGGAACTACTGGACATGTTAGAGCATCTAAGAATAGGGAGTTCACAGTTAAAAGAGTTGCAACATTACATTGGTGATTTGGGGCGTTTAGAAGAGTTGATTCTGATTGAATGCCACTCTCTAAAGCACATCTTAACAGAGGAAATTTCAGGGCCAAATATCAAAGTTTTGGTTATAGAGGATTCTCCAGTAGCGAACTTCATTGTTGAGAATCGGGACACCATGGATGTTGGCTTTCGTGGTTTAAGAGATTTTACTTTGAAGAAAATATCCATATCCGAGATATCCATTCCTGAAGGCTTTTATTGCAGTCTCGAAACTCTTGATCTCTCAGAAAATTTTCGGCTAATGCAGATAAATGTGTTGCCGTCCAGATTAGTAAGACTAAGCTTGCAAAGCTGCCTGAGGTTGAAGACAGTGACAAATATTTCAAATCTGTTTAATCTTAAATTTCTCAACATCAATGGATGTGTTGCGCTGGAAACCTTGAATGTTGAAGGTCTGACGTCATTGGAAGAAATAAAAGCGGAGGCTTGTTGGATGCTGAAGAGGATAAAAGGCTTGAGTCAGCTGGAATGGTTGAATTGTCTCCACATTTCAAGTAACAATGGACTTATTTGGAATGACATTTCCCATTTTCTGGCATCACATGAAAATCTGTCAGCTGCCATCTTTAGTGCAAAAGCAGACGATAAATCGATATCCAATGACCAAGAAGTACGTTATATCATGGGGAAGTTTAAGATCAAAATGGTTGATATTGCCTTTGATACACGTACAACTGGGTGGCATATGAAGATAGAGAATTTCCATTCACATAGTGCCATATTGTTGTGCTTTCTCAGCCCCCATCTGCCTCTTGCTAGAGCTGCCTCTCTTAGAGTAAGATTTAAAGCAAGTAATTATGATGGCACAGATCAGGAGTACACAACCCTCCGTTACAGAGGTGAAAGAAGTCTTCATGTATTTATCTGGACTGACGAGTCTAGTTTGTTTAAAGATTACAAAGGTTACAGAGACATCGATGTATATTGCTCCGATGACTCTGGTGCCCATTCAACAACCCATCGGGGAAAGAATGCGTCGGAATTGGATGTAGGGTGTGTAAAAATGGGATGGTGCTATCCTTGTTGTTGCGATGGTTGGGAGATGGATCTTCATCTCACTTGTGCTTTGGAAAATCAATCTCCCTGGCAACATGTAGACGACTTGGATAACGAGACTAACACCGAAACGGATAGCTGACGACCCATCCACCCATACATTCAGTTTAAAATGCTATTGTCGTCTCCCATCAAACGCCACGTCCCCAGGTCGAAAAACACGACGTCAAGTATACCGCTCAATAAAGACGTTCAGTTAATATACTGTGTATATAGTAAATTAAGGATATGGGAAAAAGGATTATATAAGGCATTTTCAACGAATTATTTACACTGGAAGGCTTTGCACCTGTTTATGATAAAATCTATTAAGGAGCCACGTAATTGAAAGCCCTCGATTACGATTACAAGAGTCGTACATTTCACCTCTGTCACTTATCCACGCGGCAATATATGACTCGAGATCCTTATTCGTCCTTGAATCAAACGGAAACATCTATTTATCACGGGGATTGACACTATTTCAGAAAACATCCTCGACCTCTATGGTAAGATGGTAAAAAGTAAGATTCCCAAAAAAAAATTATTAGAAGTTAACAACAACAACAAAAAATAATTAGAGTTTAAAAAATAATAATAATTAGAGTTAAACAAAAAAAAAATTAGAGTTTAGATAACAAAAAAAAAAAATTAATAGAGTTACAAAAAAAAATTTGTAAGAGCTATTAATAAAAAAATTAAAAAAAAAAGAGTTAAAAAAAAAAAATATATATATATATATATATATCTAAAAAAAAAATCCAAGGAAATAGTACTGATAAGCTACCTGATGAATCAATGACCAAGTTGTATACATCGACAGCAACTGAGTGAAGAAAACCCCAGTATTAAAGCTTTGATGACAAAGCTTCCGAAGGGAGAGGCTATGTTATGAATATAATTCATAACAATTAGCTAAATAAAATAAATATAAATATTAAATAATTAAATATTATTTGGGTTGATTAGTCATTAAATTGAATGAAAAGGCATGTCTAAAAAAACATGCCCATTCACGAAAGGTCACCTGCTGAAGTATAAAAGCAGAGCTTCATTGTAACTTTCAAATCATCTTATACATTTTATATATATTAATAAATTATTATATTAAATACCTCTGTGTATTTTTTATATTAAAGCCTTCAAGCTATCAGTGCTTCGTACTTCAGCATAGCTTTTATGCTACATTGATACAAAGTTGCCCCATTCATCAAGTAGTGCATTGAGCACAACGGTGGTCATTTCTTTGTCGGACATTATTTCCCCTAACTCTTGTAGTTGGTCTCTTATTTGTGACACCCTCATAAGATATGAGGCTATCCCTTCTTCCTTTGATACCTTCATCTTGTATAGCTCGATTCTCAAAGATATAACTTCTCCTGCAGTGCTTACGAAGAACAATTCTACTAGCTTATCATAGATTTCTTTTGAATTCTCCAACTTTGCTACATAAGGGATGAGGGAATCCTTGATTGATTCTATAAGGATTCTTTGAGCCCTTATTTCCCCTTTCATATATTTTGATAGAGCTTGAGCTTCTTCTTGTGATGGTTTGGTGATTGAACCCTTAACATGTCCAATAACTTCATTCTCTATGAGGATCAAATTTGTCCTCTTCTTCCATGCAAGGAAATTTGATGACCCAACCAATTTGTTGCTCTCCTTGCAAAATGAAGTCATTTTGATAGTAGATTCAGACATAAATATAAAGGTACTTACTTGTCAAGTGAAGATGCTTCTTTGATGATGATATCTTCAACTTGATGCCTTTCTTGATTTTGATGATAGTTGATGATGATTGCTTCCTTGAAGATGACAATACTTCTTCTTCTAGAGATGCCCTTCTTCAAATATACTTGAGATGTGATTCTTTCCTCAAAAAGATGGAGACCACCTTGATTCCTTTGATAATGATGGCAATGCTTCTTCTTGCTTCCTTGGGATGTAGAAATGTAGAATATGGAGACTTCAAGATGCTTCAAATGTGTAGTCATCCTTTCTTTGAGTGGAGGTAGGGTCCTTCAGGTCATCTTCTTCTTGTGATGATGTGATCCTTTGAGATGAGAAGTCCTCTTTGATGTTCCTTAGTTCCTTCCTTCAAGATGATGTGTGGATGATCTCCTTGTGCTTCGGCCCTTATGTATCCTTCTTCAATTGATGATATTCAAACTGCCTCTTCTTGTATTGTCACCTTAGCTCTGATACCATGTTGAGAAATCTAGGGTAATTAGATTAGGTGATTTCTCTTTTCTTTGATAACTGTTTGTGATGTATTTTACCTAATTGATTAGCTTCTTCTTTCACTTAGTTATTATTAGTGTTTTCTACCATCAAATAGCTACCAAACAATGAAGATCAATACAACAAGAGGACACAAGATGTAGGCTATCAGCGAGGGCCAAAACCTCTCCTCTAGAGAGGAAAACCCACAAGAACTCCTCTTCTTATAGAACTTCAAATGATGAATTCCAAGACCTATGACCCTTGACTAAGACCCCTCCAAGACCAAGTCAAACCTCTCCTTGATGAGTTTTTCTTCCACAAAGTCAACTTCAGTCAAATTGGCCTTCCAACAGTTGCTTGCTTCCTTTTCAACCTAAATTTTAGAGCTGTATTTTTTACTGTGATTCTCGGCCCTCCTTTAGCAACCCTAACTCGCAAGTGTGATAGGAATATGGTGAAGATGGTCTCTTTTCTTCTTCGCTTGGACAACAGTTCCTTCTCCAACAATTCAGCTTGTATTCTAGATAGATATTACTTCAAAACTTAGCTTCTTGGAGTGACTGCAATTCGGTCTACCTGCAACAAAATGAAGCCCTAATCTTTCGCACGTGTGGAAGGAATTGTAGCCCAGAAACTTCAGATTTTGGTATTCTTTCTTCTCTTTGTTCTTCACTCCCTTCTTAGGTCTTCTTATCTTATCTTTTGATCAAACTTGATTGGTGTCTTCAAATTAGGCCGAGTGCTACTTATTTATAGCCTTCTATGGTGGTCGAATAGCCCTATCTTGAAGTCGACCTGTCCCTTCTAGTAGGTCGACGTCTCTTTTGAAGGTTGACTTGTCTTGGACGAGGTCTTGTGACACTTTGACTTTACAATACATTTCTTTGACATGATACAGTATGCCCACAAGGGTCTTTCATACATAACAATGACTTAATTGACTTCATGACTTTATGACAAACCTAGAAGCACTCAATGGGTGCTCGACCTATAAAAATAAATTTTCCTTGAGCATGAAACCCATGCCTCAAGAATTACAATAAATTTATTTTTCTCTTTACATCAAATACATAAAATCATGATTACATATGTCATTATGAAGATCAAACCTAGTTACACTTTTCAACAGCCCTGTACCACAAACTTGAATGTGGGGCAATCCCATCCCCACTGTATGTCTCATCATTAATGCCTTTCTCAGCAATGTATTTTTTGTAGCCAGTACTTAATCCACCCTTTAAAATGGCCATGCTAGAGAATAATCCAGTAAATTGAGGTGGCTTTTTCCCTTCTAGAATAAGTCCTTATACAGAGCTCCGTTTCAGAGAGTTAGCAATTGTATTTGTTAGACGAACAACTACTGCTTTATCCTCCTAGTTACTTTGCTTCCCAATATCCTTTTTAGGAACTGGGGCTTTAAAAACATTCTTGACCCTCCAAACTTCAAGTTCCCCCCATGCAATCTCTCATCTAGGTCTATAAGAGTTCTCATGAACCCATCATTTGGATGTGCACGATGGTGAACTTGCTTGAGTTGATTCCATGCTTCCAAAAGAGTTTGATGCTTGTATAACATGAGTTATGCAAGGACAGTTGTTGCACTGCGACTTTTTCCTTCAAAGTAGTGAACAAGAATCTTCCCACTCTTGTTGTTTTCAATTTTCTCGAAGTTAGGAGCATCTTCAAAAAGGGAATTGATGTTTGCATTATCAGTATCATATATTGAAAATAAATTGTACTCAAAGAGTTCTGGATATTGTGCTTCTGATTGACCAAGTTCATTTGGGCAGAGGCACAAGATGTGAGTAATTCCAAGATATTGCAATGAGTTAACAGATCTGGCAACCAAAGCTCCACCAACAAACATAGAGTTTGTAACAGATGAGGGGTGCTCTATGTTGGTAGCCTGAGAGATTAAAGCCATCCTCTCAAGAAGGTGTTCGAACCTTACCTTTAACTCATAGATGTCCACCACAATATGGTTAATTTCTCCCTCACATAAGCCCATATTAAAACCATTTTCTTGACAGTACTTAACTGCTTCCGCTCTAAGAGACTCATTCCATTCTTCCAATTCCTTATTTATTTTGCCATCCATTGTTGCATTCTTATTGAAGTCCTTCAATTTTAAAGTTAGGCGCATGTTGTGAAGAGGATCTCCATTGCCCCTAGATTGTCTATCATGGGAGTTGTCTCAGGTCATTGGTGACATTGTTTCTAGCAAGTTGTCTTTTAAAGGAGATTTCAGTGATGGTTTTCTTGAGGGATCTTGAGGACTAGAACCCTCGTTCAATGAAGCATCTTCGGTTTCTGCACTAGCTGCAGGAGTCATAAATTCTTTATACAGAGCTTGTGACTGACAACTACTTTGAAATGATGGAGTTGAACAGGATTCCATAGCCTTGGAATCTTCCTTCTTATCATCACTTTATGGTATAAGTCTTGTGGATTTCTTACCCTTCTCAACAATCGATTTGTCTTCAAGCTCCTTAGCGTCAATCTGCCATTTCATTCCATCATCATTATCACTAGTTTCCATACTATGGTTGTCATGGCTCCCTTGAAGCGGAGGATCATCCTTACTGGGAGATTCCTTCTTCTTAGGGGAATATAGCCACGTCCATGCTTTTGTCTTTCCTGCAGTTTCCCTTGTACTTTGATTTTCATGCTTTGGCTCATCATTGATAACACTTTTTTTGTTTTTCTTGCCACTATTCCAAATTTCGTCCCAAATTTTCTTTCTTATATGTTGGGGTATTTTGTTATATTCTTCTAGTCTTTTCTACCATTCTTGCAACTTGTTGATATTTTTTGTTCGTTGTTCTTCCCTCTTCTTCAGAGTTTCTGCTTGTTGTTCTTCTAGCTTTCTCCAAGATTCCGCATACCTGAGCCAAAAATTAGCTTCTAGCGATTCCATTTTTAAATAATCAAATTGCCTTCCAATTATATAATGAACAGTGTGTAATCAAGATTCAATAACATAAAATTTTGGCAGGACAAGCGTTATTCAATAATCAAAAGATGTCATCAAGATGCCAAACCAACTCAATACATAAGTAGCTCAACTTAGGTTATACTTTAGCTCTGCAAGACAAAAATGATCCAGATACTCATGTATGGATTCCTGAGCGACATGACCAGATGCCATACCTGGTTTCTACAGCTAAAATAACTATGGCTCTAATGCCACTAATCCAAAAACCCGTGCACTACATCTTCTTCTAGAGAAAGAACAAATAGCTTAATTTTGATATCCTTATGATTGTAGGCAGCTCTAGCAGTATGCTTCACTAAGAAGGTTGTGAATGCTTTGAGATGAGCTTCAACACTAATTGAATTATTCCCCTGGAAAGTAGGCATCTTATCCAAACCGGACTTTGGGAGATCATGAGGTTGACCTTGAATGTTGCCAAAGTTGCAAGGAGTAAACAGGTCCATGATGTCTTGCCCGACGGGGTCAAGGAAAAGCAGATGGATATCAAGGAGGGCTTCTTGTCCAAGAAAAAATAAATGTTTACTAGAATGTAATTTGTTTAACTGAGCTATTAGAGCCTTTTTAGGATCAAGATCAGGGTTAACCAAGCTACCAAGATTTTTTCTAGTATACGCTCTTGTGAATGGATGAATAAGTGGAGTCGCCACCCAAACAGGAAACTAACCCAAATGTCCAAGTGCTAGAAAGAGTTGTGATAGTGAAGATGAAAAGATGAGTGAAACCAAGGATGAAAAGATTATACCCCGGTGCCAGAAAATGTTGTGATGATACCGGGTCAAGGAAAGGTGATTATGAAATGTCATTAAGCCAAGGGCCAAAAGATTGTTCCCCGACAACGACGCCAGAAAATGTTGTCGCTCAAATTGTACACCAGAATGCGACAACACTCAGGGTAGGGGTTGTCACTCTAATCCCTGCCCTCTCCATTTAAGTTGTCTCCTAACTGCAGACTAAGGGGGGTAGTCCCTATGGATAAGAATGATAGACACTTGTTGGGAACCAACAAGTGAAGGAGACACAACTGAATGGCATAGCAACTTGGATGGAATTTAGAGGCAAGTATGATTATCAAGCACATTATTTGCTCAATTAGGATTAGATTTCCAATTACGAAATGAAGAGTCGTTACAGTGTGCAAGTTCTATCCTATATGAAATGCAAAACTTAAAGCTATGTGAGATGCAAGCTCTTGGTTATTTTTAATTATATGCCTAATCTAGATTTATCCATCTTCTCAATTCTTTTGGAACTAGTCTCGAACGCAAGTTGTAGAGAGAAGTCCAAAGGAAGGAGGCTAAGGCCTCATTAATGATACCTTCAGTGGAGTTCTAACCACCTAGGTGCCTTTGTTCCTACAAGGGATTACCCACAAGAGAATTGCAAGGTCACCTGTGAATGAGGGTCTAGAGTCCTCAAATTGTTTGGGGAACGTGTTCCTATCTTCTTACAACCAAGCTTATGCTTGGAGGTGTATTTTATAGATGTCCAATTCTAACTTAGAATGAAATGCAAGATATGAGTGGTAGCTTCAATGAGATTATTTAGAGAATTAAGTACTCCAACTTGAAATCAAAATGCTCACAATGATATTCAACACAAGATAACAAAATGAAGCACTTTAGAGCAATTTAGCAATTATCTCAATGAAGCAACATGAAACTAGAAATTCCAATGAGACAAGATTAGCAATTCCAATTATTAACAAGATTAACTCAAGAACAAATTTTAGAGCACTTTATCACAATGAAATAAGGCTAGCAATTTCAAATACTCAAGATGCTTATTAGATGTTCTCAATGTATTACTTATGTCCAAATTTGATTAGCAATTAGGCACAAGAAACAACTTTATATCACAATGATGAGAACAACATCTATTTGCCACTTAGATCATGAATCAATTAGGCATAGAATAATAGAGATAAGCACAATGAGAGATGAGATTACTAACAATGATATGAAGTCCACCAGTGTATCTAATTAACAAAGGATGCCAAAGGAAAACAATGCAATGATGCAAGATGCAATAGACAAGTTAATGCAAGACTTATATGGTCAATTCACCAATGGATCTCCCACAATGTCATCACTTTAAAAATGAACCAGACTTGAGTAAATCAGATCAGCAAGCTATACTTGTGAAGCAGTCCCAAAAAATGAAAAGAAACAATAGAGATTAAGCCCTTAAGAGATAAATGTCACTTCTTATAGTTATTAGGCTTATTTAGAATTGTCTCAGGGCTGTTTTAGAGTGATTATTACTTGATTATGCCACCGCCATAGATTAGCTTCAGACCTGATGTGTTATGCAGCAAGTGAAAGTGGAGATAAAGAATGAGATCAAACCCTCAAGGCCTCTAGACCTTTGTCCAACAGCTGATTTAGCTAGTCAAGGCACCAATGAGGCTAGTTTTGGCCTTGAATGCACTTTGTAAGCTTCCCAACACCTGCAACCACAAATGTAAGTCTGAAATATGATGGACCAGCCACCAAAAACCCCATGGCCAAGCTAGAGAAAGCCTTCCAACGCTGCAGCTAGGGAAAAATGGCAAAGTTTAGCCACAAATAAGTGAGGAATGGCCCTTGAAACTTGGTGATCAGCCCTCCAAAGACCTGCAACACAAATGTATTAGCTTCAAAACCCCAAGAGATGATGAATCAGTCCTCTTAGAGCTAGCGGCTAGGGCTAGAAGCCCCTCTAATGCTAGCGGTCAGGCTAAAGAGTGGCCTTAGGGCTAGCGGCTAGGCCTCCAAGGGCTAAAATGATGTGGCAAATGAACTTTTGGCCCTTGAAACCCTTCTTTAATGGATGAGAAGCCTGCAGATGCAAAACCAAGATTAGTCCACTAGATGACAAAAATACAATGAGAAATCACTACAAACCCTTGCCAAAAATTGTTTCAGCCCTGCAAAACAAAAAATTAGCCCTATAAATCACTTGTAAAGAGAGGAATAGGCCACTTTACGGTTGCGGCTAGGCCTTAGAGGCCTAATTAGGGTCGCGATGATGAGCCCCATAAATGGGTAATTATATGGGCTCATTTTACCTCTTAATTCAACTTAATCCACCATTCTCATTAGTTTATTGCATGTTTTTTATCATATTTATGCTAATAGAGTGAATTGGGTTAGTCATTATGCCAAAAAGTCTAATGTGTGCTTTATGCAGATTTTTGGTCAATTTTGAGACAAAATCAAAGGTTTAATGAGCATTTGGCAGCCAAATTCGTGGAAGAACAAGGGAGAGGATTTGTAGGAGGGTGTCCCCTTCATTTATGAGCCCTTACCTCAAATTCTCCATCAAAAACTCGGAGCACAAAGCCAAGGGGCAGCCAAGCAAGTCAAGTAGGACTGTTATCTTCAATTCCAGGAAGTCGAGTTCCTTGATTTTAAGAGGACTGTTGGAAGTCCCTATTTGTATAAATAAGAAGGCTTAGGGCCTCAGTTTTATAGTCATATTTTAGTTAGATTTTAGCCAATTGATAGTCTATTTTTGCACTTTAGTGCAGCGCTGTATCAGCACATTTTCGAGTTCTTCTTACAGAAAGTTTTTGTGATGTAACTATTATTTTTTGATCAATGAAGATGAATCCCGCTTTGCATCAGCTCTGAGCTTTCTTAGGAGGCTGTAGCTCTTGTGGTTAGGCCCAACCCAAGTGTCCAATACCTCCTTTGTGTACTTTTATGTGTTTTTCTTGCATTCATAGAATAATTTATGTTACTTAGGTTAAAATCTTGCTTTGTTACTTAGGTTGTTTTTGATGACTAAGATAGTTGTTCTTGCTTCAGGTTGATTTGACAGTTTGGTAACAGAAAAGATCCACGAAAAGACTATCAAGCAGTCCTTGATCTCATTTCTCCCTCCTTGGGACCATGAACTGAGACCAAAGCACACTTGCTACTACAAAAACACTGTTTTTGCCTTCCAATGCAATTGCTAGTGTTAGATTTTAAGTTGGAAAAGTTGATATCAATTGTGTTTTCATGTTTAGATCTGTTCTTGCTTAGTTTCCATAACTTTCTTGCATGATTTCCTGTTTATAAACTTTTGTTCATCATGTTTCTGGTTTCTAGGTCAGAATTAGGTCAAATAGATAAATCTCTGTTTTTTAGTCTTTGCTTGAATCAGTTTTGGAAAGTAGTGTGCAGAACACCTGCAAGACACTCCTACCTATCCTTCCTCCATCATACAACCTGCTCCAGTCCTTCGCTCAAAATTTTCTTCACTCATTCGCCACACTTTCTCAAACAGCCCTAATTTCTACGTTTTTGTGCAAAATCGCTTCCTTCATCCTTGAACAGATTCAACCATCTTCATCACTCCTAAGCTTCATCTACCATATCCTAGACCCCTTAACATCCTTATACATCCTTCATTCCCACTTTCCCACCGTTTTTCCACCATCAACCCTCTAAAAACCACTTTCGGCCTGTTCCAGTAGAACTTCCTATAGAATTTCCTGTAGATCCCCTGCAGCCTCTTGTAGAAGGTCATGCGAGCAATTTTTCAAGATCTGAGCGCGGTGGAAATCTCCAGAAGGATGCTAGGGACCCCTTAGGTCCTCTTCTCACCTTCCCAACCTCCTGCAAACGCCCACTCCATTTCCTTTCGCCAATAAACCTCTGCACAGTCAAAAATAGTTAAAACACATGCATAATAATTCTGCATAAAATTACTCAAAAATACAAAAAGATGATTTTTCCATATTTTCCTTCAGAAGTAGCTTAAACACATGCATTTTACCTTTTCAAGAGTCAATGGCATCCATTTCAGCAGCTTTCATCTCTTTTCTTGCACAAGTAGGGTTAGTTGGTAAAACTAGGGTTTGCTAGGGTTTGCATTTCCTTTCAGCTTTCATCTTCTTTCTGCAAGTAGACTAGCCTCTTTTGAGTTAGCTTTCGTCCATCACAGTTAAAAGCTTCTTCTAAGAACTCATAGAAGTTGGCTTAAGCTCCTAGCGAACTTGTGCCAGCTGATCAAGTGACAGCCTGCAGTGAGAGCTAGTACTTGTGCATATAGCACCGTCGCTTCCAAGTTTGTTACGAACTACCGGGTTGATAAAAATAAAGTAGGGAGTCCCAGGAGTTGCAGCATCATTGCTGCAATACTGGAGCTCACCATATTTTTGGCGTCGTTGTCGGGGAAGCATCAGTGTATCTATGATTACTGCGTTTCTTCTATTTTCTACTGCAACCTTCTGCTAAGTAGTTTATTTCAGCAAGAGTAGAGTAGCTGTTTCATTTCAATTCCGCAATTTCATTTCTGCAAAAGTAGATTAGGCATTTCCTGCTTTCATTTCAATTCCGCAATTTCATTCCTGCAAAAGTAGATTAGACATTTACTGCTTTCATTTCAATTCCGCAATTTCATTCCTGCAAAAATAGATTAGACATTTCCTGCTTTCATTTCAATTCCGCAATTTCATTTCAGCAAGCATAGATTAGCTATTTCCTGCTTTCATTTCAAATTCTGCAATTTCATTTCAGCAAAATAGATTAGTCCTTTCCTGCTTTCATTTCAATTCTGCATTTTCATTTCAGCAAGATAGATTTTAGTTAGTTGCAGTTCAATCTATTTCAGTTTTGCAAGTACAAGCAGAGAAAAAAAAACAAAAATCAACCAAAAAGATTTCCTTTCATGCCTTGTAGGAGTAGAGATAATTCAGAAAAATGTTTGCACAACACCCCCACTGCTTCACACAGCCAACCTTCTCTCTTCTTCGATGGTTGTGATTAAGAAGAACCCTTAGGTGGACAGCAAGACATATTTGAAGAACCTCTAGGGGAGAAGAAAAAGAAAACATTCCTCTAGAGCAAATGGCTGAAAACGAAAATGTTGGGAGCAGTACCTTTTCTTTCAACTCATCCATTGAAGGTGAAATTGGAAACATGTGGGAAGATTTCAAGAACGCGATAAGACAAACTATTGCCATGCAAATGGATACCTTGTGGATCCAAAGGAAGCAAGAGGAAGCCGAGAAGGCTTTGGCCATCTTTTGTCCCAGGTGCACTAGAAAGCATCCTAGGAACGAATGTCCATTGCACTCCATAGAAATGTGTTTTGTCTGTGAAGAAGACCATCCTACGAATCAGTGCCCTTCCTTGCCTGGAATTAAAGTTGCATATCAGAAGGCCAAAGGCACCACTGAACCACTTTATTTTATGAACCAAAGGAGGCCACATGGACCCAGACCTTACCAGCAGGGAATGCAAGGGACATCCCAGACTTATTCCAACCCCTATCAAGCCACTTCCATGTCTTTTTTGGGTCCCTCTGCTCATCCTTCCTAGTCCACACCCCCTCCTTAGTCGTATCTATCTCAATATCATGCTCAACTAGCTACTCATCCATTTCACCCCTATGCTCAGCCACAGCCTCAGTGGAATGCACCTCATCAGGGGTGGAGGCCCCAGTACAACTCTCCTCCCGCTCCTTTGCCTCCACCACCTGCTCAACTGCAACCATTACCTCTTGCTCCACCAAGGCAACCCCAAATACCTGCTCAACCAAACCCGAACCCAAATAACAAGCAGGCTCAGCAAGTATATAGTGGGAAACCACCTGCCCAACCACAACCCCATCCACATCCATCTCAAATATACACCCCCACTCAACTTCCCGTCCCACCATTTCCAAACCCGCACATTGAAGTAGCTCAACCAAATTACAATGCTGAGGTACAACATTTCCAAACAACTCCTCTTGAGCTCAATGATATTCACCATAGCTCAGGAAGAGTATTGCAAAAAAGAGATTATATTGAAAGCATTGAAGGACCACATCCAGCAAAAGAAGATTCAAAAGAGGAGATCAAAGGACCATGGGCTGCACTTGATGAAGAGAAGACATCAAAATCAGAGATTGAGAGAGCTCCCTCATGGTTACCATCAAATCCTCCATGTATTCAAGAGAAAAATCAGCAAAAAGAGGAAGATATGAAGGTCATGATAGAAGAAGACATGAAGAATGATCCAGATCAACAAAAGGACCAAGGACACCACAGTGATATTGAGATATGGTTCCAGACGATCACCAAGTTGCAGCAGTACTCTCTTCCTCAACTATGCTTGATCCTTTCAAAGTCAAATCATTTGGTCTTTGAAATTCGAATACCTGTCAAAGCATACATTTCAAGCCTCCACATCATTTTGTCTATCATCTCGATGTGCACATGGCTCCATTGGAAGTATTCTTATAACTGAAAATGATTTTGTTTTTCAAGTAGGGTAGGGTAGAGGAAAAAAGAAAAAATGGAAAATAAAATAAAAATAAAAATCTAAGGTGAAAACCTCCTCGGAGGCGCCTCAGATTGGCTCATTGATTGAAAACCTCCATGAGGCGGTTAATGGGTTAGAAAGAAGAGAAAAGAAAAAGAGCATAAAATCCCTGGGTGAAAACCTCCCTTGGAGGCGCCCAGGGCAGGCAATTAGGGTGAAAACCTCCTTGAGGCGCCCTAGTTGTTTTCAAAAAAAAAAAAAAGAGAAAAAGAAAAAAGAAAAATGAATTTCCAGTTGTATTGTAGGTCTGCAAGAGAACTTTAGGAAGCAGCAGCAGGTGCCAAGAAAGCTCTGAAACCAATAACAGCACCTATCCTACCTTCCCTCACCCTTCTCCATCATTCTTGACATCCTTTCCACCTCACTGTGCTTCTTTTCTGAAAATTGTGTTTTCTACAGGAGGATCCTGTAGAAATTACAGAGAGCTAGAAATGGACTTCAAAAGCAGTTTGAGGAACAGGGAAGCTTCATAAAGCGTTCATAAATCCTCCTGCAGTCTTCCAACCGCTCTTCCATCATTTCCATGCCTGCATCACACCCCAAGCTAATTTTTCTTACTGTCCAAAAAACTGCAGAATGCTCTGATACAAAAATACATAAAGCAGAAATTTGTTTTTTCCCTAACTTGAAAACCGTGCATTCATTTAAAAAAAATTTACATGGGGAGTTGTATAGGGATGATGGCAACATGCCCAAGCAATTTCAACCAATTCCAATGCACGGTTTCCAAGAAATCAGCCTCCATCACCTTCAGCCATTTTTGCATTTTCTCCATATCCGTGCATCCCTTTAAAAACTTGTTTCATGGGGAGATGCATATGGGTGATTGTAGCCTGCCCAAGCAATTTCAGCGAATTCCAGTGCACAATTTCCAAGAAATTGACCTCTGTCACCTTCAGCCATTTTCAGTTTTTCTCAAAATCCGTGCATCCATTGACCACAATTTTTCTATGGGAGGTGCATAATGATGATAGAAACATAATCAAAAAATTTCAGGTCAATCCAGTCTATCGTTTGGGAGCTATGTACAAAACAAGTCGCTGTCCTGCAAAAATCTGGCATCAGCAGCATGAGGGTGAAAATCTGAAGGTTGAAATAGACTCCTACAGCTTAGATCCAACCAGAGGATACCTGCACAAGAAAAATAGCCACACATCAGACAGCAAAAAGCATATAGCAGAAGGGATACAGGCATGCAGCAATTGAATATGAGCATGCAACAGCAAAAGAACCAAGCAGCACGCACATTTCGACTTACAGGTAAGTGTCTAAACCAGTTCCTCTATTTGCATCTGTATGATTCGAAACTTCATAAATGAATGAAATGGTTGGATTAAGCCAGAAAGGTGGATAGTTAACTGGACACCCTCAGTTGGTTCGATTGCACTCATCCGGAGATCACACAGCACACGTGTATAGTCAACTCACGGGAAATTTAAAAAACAGGTAGTGGCAGATGTTTTGAACTCCAGCGCAACTGATGTCAAGTGATTAACAGGCAGAAAACATGAAGTTTCATAGTAGCACTGCAATGGGGACCAACGGTCTGCATGGGGCCAACGTAAACTTGGCCAGCTCACCCTCCATCACCGGAAGTCTCCATAAACAGCCGTAAGAACTCATCTTTGAAATACTCTCACCACCTTTGTTTCCATTTTACCATCGTCCCCGCAGCTGCAGCAAGCTCTATACCACCTCCATAGCAGTGAACCAGTTGTTCTCTGCCATTTTTCAAAACCCTCCTGCTTATCGGGTTCTACAGGAACGGCAAACACAGTCTACAGGAGCAGGAACACTGTCTACAGGAAGGGCAGAGAGCAGCCCTGCAGCCGGAAAATTCGAGATTTTTGTCAAAATTCGAGCTTGGAACGAGGTAGGCTCGGGGAAACCTCTCTGCATATGACCTATTTGTATAAGGTGGTGCATTAAAAACATAGTATTGGGTTGAAAGGAAGGAGAATGAAGCTTAAAAGTTTGCCTGCATATCTTCTCTGAGTTCTACACAGTTCTCTGTTTTTTTCCTCTGCAGTCGAAGTCTGTCTTCTTCTTTCTCACATTCTTCTGAAAAGAGAGATGCAATCATAGAAACTAAGCATGTGTGAAAAAAAATATGAATTTGCAAGACTGTCCACTCTCTGAAAGAAAATCACTGTGTTATTTGTTCTCTGTTCTATCAAAAAATTGATTTCTTTTCAAAAAATGAGAAGCAAATTCAAGTTGGAAACAGTTTGAAGAGAGGAAAAATTGCAAATTGTTGTTGTGGAAAAACACGAAAAAATTCCAGGAGCAGTAACAAGTTCTACAGGAGCAGTGACAGGTTCTACAGGAGCACCTACAGCCAGTTCTACAGGAGGGGCAGTGAGCTGTTTTTTTTTTTTTTTGAATAAAACACGGGTTTTTGCAAAATTTCTAACTTCAGGAGGTAGGTTCCATGCATACCCACCTTGATTATCAATATGTGGAAGGAATGATATCATTTTAAGGAAGGATTAAACCTGAAAAAGAAGAGTAATTGCATTCAAAATTTCTGCCTGTTTCTTAAAAAAGAAGAAAACAAACAGTTTTATCTATTGCATGTTTCTGCAAAAGAAGTGATGCAATTTTAGGGAAGAATTAAGCCTGAAGAAGGGAGAAATTGCATTAAAAAAGGTCTGCCTGTTTCTTAGAAAAAAACACAGTTTTCCCCTGTTTTCTTGTTTTCTTCAAAATTCTTGTCTCCATCCCTACATTTGGTGTTCAGAAGGGGTATAAGCACAATGACAGAAGGATTCATAGACTCCAGCATTAAGTTTAAGGCAGGGAGTCCAGATCAGCTGGCTCACCGTGGGTTAATTAAAATTTTAGTGGAAGAAGCCCTCCATACATTCACACTCCCTATAGCATGGGAAGTCTTCAAAAACATGACAGCAGAAGATGACATAAAAGCCCTCACCTATGATATCAGTCCTTCTGACAGTGAGGAAGAAGAGCAGAAAGGGGGAGAAGATGAAGCAACTGATGACTCAGCAGGACAAGAAAAGGAGAAGGAAGAAACTAAAATAGAAGAGGAAAAGGATGAAGAGACAGAACAGGAAGAAACAAAGCAAACAGAGAAAGAAAAAGAGACAGAAGGAGGAGAAAAAGAGGAAGCAGAGGCAAAACCAAGGAAAGGGTCCCCTGAGACTCTGGAAAGAGAGGCAGCAGTTGGTCTCACTGCCCTGAGCACACCAATTAAGCCAAAAGAAAAGAGAAAAAGGCAGGCCTCCATGTATTTCAAGGCCAGGAAAAGCACAAGAATTCAAACAAGCAGAATAGGAGGAGCAGTGGAAGGACATGGAAAAGAAGGCAGAATTTTATGGCACACATGAGTAGACCACATCAGAAGCTTGGGATGATAGGGAGGCCACCAAGGCCATCAAAGATGAAGAGATAGATTAGTTGCTCAGAGGATGAGCAACACCTTCAGTAGGGGGGTGATGATGAGCCCTAGAAATGGGTAATTATATGGGCTCATTTTACCTCTTAATTCGACTTAATCCACCATTCTCATTAGTTTATTGCATGTTTTTGATCATATTTATGCTAATAGAGTGAATTGGGTTAGTCATTATGCCAAAAAGTCTAATGTGTGCTTTATGCAGATTTTTGGTCAATTTTGAGACAAAATCAAAGGTTTAATGAGCATTTGGCAGCCAAATTCGTGGAAGAACAAGGGAGAGGATTTGTAGGAGGGTGTCCCCTTCATTTATGAGCCCTTACCTCGAATTCTCCATCAAAAACTCAGAGCACAAAGCCAAGGGGCAGCCAAGCAAGTCAAGTAGGACTGCTGTTATCTTCAGTTCCAGGAAGCCGAGTTCCTTGATTTTAGGAGGACTGTAGAAGTCCCCATTTGTATAAATAAGAAGGCTTAGGGCCTCAGTTTTGTTAATCAAATTTTAGTTATATTTTAGCCAATTGATAGTCTATTTTCGCACTTTAGTGCAGCCCTGTATCAGCACATTTTCGAGTTCTTCTTGCAGACAGTTTTTGTGATGTAACTATTATTTTTTGATCAATGAAGATGAATCCCGCTTTGCACCAGCTCTGAGCTTTCTTAGGAGGCTGTAGCTCTTGGGGTTGGGCCCAACCCAAGTGCCCAGTACCTCCTTTGTGTACTTTTATGTGTTTTTCTTGCATTCATAGAATAATTTCTGTTATTTAGGTTAAAATCTTGCTTTGTTACTTAGGTTGTTTTTTATGATTAAGATAGTTGTTCTTGCTTCAGGTTGATTTGACAGTTTGGTAACAGAAAAGATCCATGAAAAGGCTATCAAGCAGTCCTTGATCTCATTTCTCCCTCCTTGGGACCATGAACTGAGACCAAGGCACACTTGCTGCCACAAAAACATTGTTTTTGCCTTCCAATGCAATTGCTAGTGTTAGATTTTAAGTTGGAAAAGTTGATATCAGTTGTGTTTTCATGTTTAGATCTGTTCTTGCTTAGTTTCCATAGCTTTCTTACATGATTTCCTATCTATAAACTTTTGTTCATCATGTTTCGGTTTCTAGGTCAAAATAGATAAATCTCTGTTTTTTAATCTTTGGTTGAATCAGTTTTGGAAAGTAGTGTGCAGAACACCTGTAAAACACTCCTACCTATCCTTCCTCCATCATACAACCTGCTCCAGTCCTTCGCTCAAGATTTTCTTCACTCATTCGCAACACTTTCTCAAACAACCCTAATTTCTACGTTTTTGTGCAAAATCGCTTCTTTCATCCTTGAATAGATCCAACCATCTTCATCACTCCTGAGCTTCATCTACCAGATTCTAGACCCCTTAACATCCTTATCCATCCTTCATTCCCACTTTCCCACCATTTTTCCACCATCAACCCTCTAAAAACCACTTTCGGCCTGTTCCTGTAGAACTTCCTGTAGAATTTCCTGTAGATCCCCTGCAGCCTCCTGTAGAAGTTCACGCGAGCGATTTTTCGAGATCTGAGCGCGGTGGAAATCTCCAAAAGGATGCTAGGGACCCCTTAGGTCCTCTTCTCACCTTCCCAACCTCCTGCAAATGCCCACTCCATTTCCTTTCGCCAATAACCTCTGCACAGTCAAAAATAGTTAAAACCCATGCATAATAAATTATAATTCTGCATAAAATTACTCAAAAATACAAAAAGATGATTTTTCCATATTTTCCTTCAGAAGTAGCTTAAACCCATGCATTTTACCTTTTCAAGAGTCAATGGCATCCATTTCAATAGCTTTCATCTCTTTTCTTGCACAAGTAGGGTTAGTCGGTAAAACTAGGGTTTGCATTTCCTTTCAGCTTTCATCTTCTTTCTGCAAGTAGACTAGCCTTTTTTGAGTTAGCTTTCGTCCATCATAGTTAAAAGCTTCTTCTAAGAACTCATAGAAGTTGGCTTAAGCTCCTAGCGAACTTGTGCCCACTGATTAAATGACAGCCTGCAGTAAGAGCTAGTACTTGTGCATATAGCACCATCGCTTCCAAGTTTGTTACGAACTACCGGGTTGATAAAAGTAAAATAGGGAGTCCCAAGAGTTGCAACATCATTGCTGCAATACTGGAACTCACCATGCAGCCTGCCAAGAAAGGCTAGATGTTGCGTAAATGGGCCTTGGCTCTTGTAGATATTGGTCTCCAGACCCTAGATCAACCCTCAAAAGGTGAACGACTTGCTTCTTTGGGCTGGACGACTCCTCTTCAGGCTGAATACTGCTCCAAACCCTAGCCATCTAGGCTAGGTGAGGGTTCAAACCTTCATACTCGAGTTTGTCTTCAAAAATTTAGCCCTTTGGCACCTGCAAGATGAATAAATAGAGCCCAAGACACAAGATCTAGAAGAATCTAAAATAAAACCCCAAAATTATTATTTACAAATGATAAAATAATTTACAAGGGTTAGAAATAATTTACAAATTATCTACAATAACTTACAAAAGAATATAGGCTCTACTTAGCAAATAATTCATTAATAGCCCAAGAATAAATTTTGCAAGATAATTTGATGGAAATAATTTTGATTTTAATGCACAAACCCAAACTCTGCAAAATAGATTCGTTAGATAAGCTTACGGCCCAAATAAACAACAATCACTTTGAAGTCCATGTACTTGGGTCATACCCAAGGGCTGAATATATGAAGATCTCTACACATAAGATAGATTATTAGTTCTAGAGGGGATTGATTCACACAAGAAGTCTAGAGACCTAGAGATGCCTACTAGATCTACTAGGTTCAATGTGCTTACTCTAACCCAATAACTAAAGCAAAATACCTATGCTAATAGATAATACAACCATTGGCTATGGAACAATAATCTTCAGTTAAACAATTAGAGCATTAAACTTAATTCAACACATACCATGAATCATCAAGCGAGAATACACCTTGAATTGAAACCCCAAAGTCTTTATTAATGCAGAAATTCCAGCAGAGCTTAGCTCAATACAAAAGAATTTCAACACCATTAAAGTTACAATGAGGAGTTTGAAAGCTTCCTTATATAGAAAAAATGAGAGGGATCAACCCCTCCAAGTGGAAAAACGGCTAGTTGCATTGATCCATGGCTTGATCCTAGAAAAAAAAATTGAACCCTTGATTAGCTGGCACAAATCTCCAAAATAATTTGACCTTCCTTGTTCATTGTGCTGGAGGGGTCAAACTTTGACTTCTGGACCATGGAGGACCCTCAAAAAATAGAATTATCATTACTTGTGCAAAATAATTCTCTGCTTGGTCCAAAAAATTGATTTGCTAGGAAAATAGTCTTTTTTGTCCCAACAAATTTCTGGACTAGGTCCTTCTGCCTTGGAAATGAGGCATTTTATCTTTGACTTGAATTTTTCCTTTGAAAATAGCCTCAAATAATTTTTTGATGATTTTTCCACTTGGAGGGTAATTAATTTTCCCTTCATTTTATTTTTTGGATAATTTCTGGCTAATTTTATTTTTATTTTTGCCAGAAATTAAAATTAAAAAGACTCAAGAGGGGATTAATTATTTTTCCACCCTCTAAGTGCATCTAAAAATATTTTGGTAATGGTGTTCTAATTATGAGGAACCATTCACCAAAAATATTCCTAGATAACATTTTACATCAAAATATTACAATATCAACCGTCAGAAGGGGAAATACACATAGACAGACTCGAGACTCAACCAAATTTTGCGACAAGACATATGGTCTAGTATGAAAAATACATAGACTCGATAAACACTAGGGCTCACCTAAGACCTCATCAATGAGCTCCACCCTAGCTTTGGGGTATATCTAGGAGGAAAACACTGTCAATTATCAGTGTTTAAAAACACATATAATTTGGTGAGATTAAAAAAATCCCTAAAGTGAAACCCTTCGAGAAGAAACATAGACTTGCCTAGGTGTTGTTACATGGCTTAATAGTCATACTAAAATCATTTTTACAATAAACTTGCATAGTTTGGGATTACAATGATGAAATTGGCGAAAACAAAAATTGTTTGCTAGTATATACCCTACTTCCTGGACTGTTGACATGTACATGGTCAACACTCCAGTGATGAATCTGATACAAGAATGGTTCGACTAGTCAAAAAAATAAAGAAGATCTAGATTCAAAGGTAAGTTACCTCTCATTTGTTTTAATTGTGGTAAGATAGGACATTTTGCTGCTAAGTGTCCTTTTAGGGAAGAAAATGATGATGAGAAAGAACCCAAAAAAGGCCTTCACAGGAAAATCTTCGTAAAAGAAAAATATCTACTCCAAAGAAGATAATGATTTTTCTAAAGAAGAATATGACATGTACGGATTCCATACAGACTGTACTGATATAATTTTTTCAAAAAAAAAAATCTCGTAAACTTCTCTCGAACAGCATGCAACTCACAGCATTCAATGATGTTCACACTGTACCTTCTGTTGTCTTCTATGCCTCGATTTTCGTGCCCAGCTTTGCCTAGAAATCACTTCTTCAGCTTGCTGCAACAAATTTCTCCTTCAAAACTTTTCTCCAGCTCTCAGCGTCCTCTCTCCAATTTGCTCATGAATAATGAATGTCGTCTCTCTTTTCTTTTCCCCCTTTTGTTTCCCTAAATGACTTTTGGGCAACCCTAAGATCTAATGGCTCATATTCATTTAGATCAAGGGATGAGAATAAATGTGCATTTAATTCTCAGTTTCTATTTTTTAACTCACCCATTAAATAAAGTACCCACATTGTACTGTATGTCTAAAGTCACTTTTCACTTTATAATTTAACATTGACTTTACCACTTATAAAGACACACTTAGGAAAATACTTATTTTGGACACTTTTCCCTAAGTAGAGACTAACCCATGGGAAACCACTTGTCCAAGGCACATTAAAAATCAACACTCCCACTTACCGAGGAAAGTGTTTCTCACCACACCCATCTTGTCCCTGAAATGGACATACTTGCCTCTTGGCAAGGACTTCGTGAGAACATCAGCCACCTCCTTATTTATTGATATATACTCCAACTTCACTGCCCCCTTCTGAACATAGTCCCTGATGAAATGATATATGATGTCAATGTGTTTTGACCTGTCATGAAACAATGGATTCTCCGTGAGTTTAATGCAACTCTGATTATCACAATGAATAACCATCGATCTCAACTCCTAATCAAATAGGCCATACAACAACTTGCAAAGCCAAATGGCCTCACAACTACCTTGGCTAGCAGCCATATACTCAGCCTCAGAAGAGCTCAAAGCAACTTACTTTAGCTTTCGACTGAACCACGACACAACTATCGAACCCAATCTGAAGCAACACCCTAAAGTGATTTTCCTGTCAGAAGCACAGCCTGCCCAATTTGCATCTGTGTAACCTTCCAACCTCACTCCATCTCCCCGCCTATAGTCCAGACCGTAATCAACAATCCCCTGCACGTAACGTAGAATGTGCTTTGCAACTACCTAGTGCACCCTCCTAGGCTCAACCATGAACTGGCTAAGTGTGTTCACTGCAAAGCATATATCTGGCCTAGCATTGACCATATACATCATGGACACAATAAACTGCCTATACAATGTGGGATCCACCAAACTAGAATCTGAAGCATGAAGCTTCTTAGAGTTGGTGATCATAGGTGTAGACATGGGTCTACAGTCTGCCATGTGAAATTTGCTCAACACAAACACAGCGCACTGCCCCTGCCCCAGAAAGATATGCCCCTCCTCCTGCCACACCTCAAGCCCCAAAAAGTAATGCATCAGCGCAATGTCCTTCTTCTCGAACTCCATAGCAAGATCCTCCTTGCAACCACTAATCAATCTCAGTAATGAACAAGTCATCAACATACAGCACAAGAATGAGCGAATCATCCCCTACAACAATGTAGTATAGGTTTGTATCTACATCACTCTTTGTGAAACCCATCTGCTGCAAGTAAGTATCAATCCTCGAATACCAAGCTCTTAGGGCTTGCTTAAGTCCGTAGAGTGCTCGCCTTAACCGACATACATGGGTCTCCCACCCAAGTACCTCAAAGCCTTGTGGTTGCTCAACATAGACCTCCTCCTCTATAACTCCGTTCAGAAATGTGGTCTTCACATCCATCTGATGGATCTGCCAACCCATTTCTGCAACAATAGAAATAAGGGACCGGATAGAAGTGTACCGAGCTACGGGAGCGAAGGTCTCATCATAGTCAACTCTCTCTATCTATGAGAACCCTCTAGCCACAAACCTCGCCTTGAATTTCTCAATGCTGCCATCCGTAGCATGCTTGATCTTGTGGAGCCACCTGGAAGTCACAATTGACTTGTCCTCAGGCCTAGACACCACTTCCCAGACATTGTTCTTAATGATAGAGGCATACTCCTCCCCCATAGCCTCTCTCCATATCTCCTAGCTGGCAGCCTCCTCATAGCTAGTAGGCTCTTCCCTAAAGAAGCTTCCCCATAGGGAACCTCATCCTTTGCCCCCTAGTCTGGTGAACCTAAAGGTCTGCCAACTGACCCTGGTGTGCCTGTACCAGCACCTGTCCTCGAAGAACCTATACTGGCACCTGTGCTTGTGTCAGCTGAAGTGCCATGTGAACTCTGTACCAGTGGACTCCCTAAAGAAGTGCTCGGTGAACTCGCCACTGGTGCCCCAAATGTCACTGACACTGAAGTACCTCCTGTACCAGTCGATCCAGAACCCTGAGGTCCTGCTCCCTATACCTAACCTCCCTGCTGAGGAGAAGTTTGTGACTCTCTCATCATACTCTCGTGATCTCCAATAGGCCCTCTCCTCCTCGAACTTCACATCCCTCCTAATCACCACTCTCTGTTTAGAAGGAATGAAGATCCGATAGGCCTTTGAAGTCTCGCTGTAACCCATAAAGATACCCTTCTCTGCCATGGGTTCTAGCTTCGTCCTCTACTCCTTGGGGATATAAGAATATGTGAGACATCCAAAGATACGAAGATGTCCCACATGAGGCTTCTCTCCAGTGAAAGCCTCCTCCAGAGTCATATTCCCCAATACTCTGTGAGGACTCTGTTCTAAAGATAAACAGCAGTATTGCAGGCCTCAGCCCACAAAAACAAAGGCAACCCCTGATCATGAATCATCGCTCTAGCAGCCCCAACAATAGCTCTGTTCTTCCTTTCAAACACCCCATTCTGCTGGGGGTTGTAAGGAACCGTGAACTCTCTCCTAATGCCCTCCTGTGCACAGAAGTTAGAAAACCCACCATCGGTGTACTCACCACCATTGTCTAACCTCAAGACCTGAATCTTCCTACCTGTCTGCTTTTCCACAAGAGCTTTGAACTCTTTAAAGCGACTAAAGACCTCACCCTTGGTCTTCAAGAAATATATCCAAGTCCTCCTAGAGTAGTCATCAATGAATATAACATAATACTCATAAGCACCCAAAGACACGAGACATATGACCACTAATATCAGTATGAATCAAGTCTAGTATACCTGTAGATCTGTTGTCGCTCGCTGGGAACGGTAACTTGGTGTACTTTGCCAAAGCACGCCCTCTGCAGACCCCATAATGCTCGACACTAAAATCAGGAAACTCCAGTAGTGATCTCCCTCAGTACTCTCAAAGCTCCATGATGCATATGCGCCATCCTCCGATGCCATAACTCACACAAGTCTCTATTGTTGATGGTACTAGTGTGAGTGTTACCAAATGTGCTACTCACCAATGCTCCTGCAGACTGAAAACTGAACCTGTATAGTTTCCCAGAGTGGACTCCAATAACTTTGGCTGAAGTGATGGAAGCTCCCTTGGGATGCATCAATACCTGCCCTCCTGAGAAAGTGACGTCAAACCGCTTCTCCTCCATAGCAAACACTGAAATCAAGTTCTTCTTCATCCCCGGAACATACAAAACATCCATGACCTTCAAAGGAGGCAAAGACTCCCTCTCAAAGGTCATAGTCCCCACACCAACAACTCTCACAGTGCGGTCATCTCCTAGTACAATCTCAATATCAAGTGCCCTCTTTGTAAGCTCTGAAAAGAACTCTCGTGCACCTGTCATATGGCGAGAAGCCCCACTGCCTATGTACCACACATTGGATGATGTACTCCTACTAGATGTAGAATTAGTAAATGCAAAGTCCTGGTCAAACTGTGAAGCAAACCGCTCCACCTCTGCTGAAGCTGCAGTACCCTTCTTCCCCTTGTTCTTCCTCTCAGGACAGGTAGCAGCATAGTGTCCCATCTTCTGACATGCCCAAAATTTGACTTTGGACATATCTGTATATTTCTTCTTCTTCTTCTCCTTTCCATTAGCCCCATCTGATGAGCCCCTTTCTTGGCCTTCCCTTTGTTCTTCCCCCTGGCTGTCAAGGCTACAACCTCCTCATCTGCTATCTTCCTTCCACCACTGCCAGTCTTCTATATCTCATGCTGCACACAACCATCTCAGAATCTGCCCCAATTGGGAAGATTCTCCCTAGAGGTAACAACATCTCCAAAGACCCTGCCAAGATAATGAACTTCACTTTCAGCCTTTGTCATCCTGATGTTCTTCAATTGTTCTTTGAGTACCATCTTCCTGCTCTCACTAGTACTCTGATAAAGAGTGGTTAGAGTTGTTCACATATGATATGCATATGTGTTTCCTCTCACCTGAGGAACCCATGGGAAACCACTTGTCCAAGGAACATTAAAAATCAATAGTCTTTTCCATGAGGTAGAGGAATCACCAGGAAGTGGATCAATAAGATCCGTCAGTCCATCAACATTGGGCATAGGCTCATCCATCGGAGGTTCGTCTCATTTTTTGGCAACAACATCATCGTCCTTCCTTGAGATGGGGAGATCTTTGGCTTTCCCGAGGGCAGTGTCTTCATCAAAGGTAACATCTCGGCTTACTTCCACATCTCTTTGACCAGGTACATAGATTCTATATGCCTTTGAATTTTCACTGTAGCCAACAAATATACCTTTCTTCCCAAAAGCTTCCAATTTATTCCTTTTCTCTTTAGGCACATGAAAGTATACAGGACATCCAAAGATTCTAAAATGAGAAACGTCAGGTTTCTTACCAGTGAAGACTTCCTCGGGTGTCTTGAAATCCAAAGCTTGATGCGGGCTCCTATTTTGAACATATATGGCAGTGTTGGCAGCTTCTCCCCATAAGAATTTTGGTAGACCTTTATCATAGATCATGGCACGGGTGGCTTCCATGATTATTCAATTCTTCCTTTCAGCAACGTCATTCTGCTCAGGAGTGTATGAAACAGTTTTCTCCCTCTTAATGCCAACCTCTCTGCAAAAGTCATTGAATTCATTTGATTCATATTTGGTTCCATTGTCGGTCATCAACGTCTTGATCTTCTTCCCTGTTTGATTCTCCACCAGTGCTTTGAAAGAACGAAACCATTTGAACACTCCATCCTTCCTCTACAAGAAATAAATCCGTGTTTTGCATGAGAAGTCACCAGATAGGTCAAAATGGATCAATTAAAGAATATCAATTGTCTTGCTTTCACCAGAAGGGAATGGTCCCTTTGTATGTTTCCCAGTTGCACATCCCTGACAGACTCCTCCATGGTTCATATTGAATTCAAGCATCCATGTGACCATCTTCCTTACCCCAAGTAAGGCTTTGTAATGTAAGTGGGCAAATCTTCGGTGCCATAATTTACATTGAAGAGAAGTATCACTCACCAAAGCTCCCAAAGGGTATCCACCAACTTGATAGAGACCATCAACCCTAAATCCAAGAGTAAATGCATTTAGGGTTTTTATGCCAAATATGTACCTCTCCATCAATGAATGCTACCTTGAAGCCTTTGTCTTCCATCGCAAAAATAGACACTAGGTTCTTCTTCAAATCGGGCATGTTGACCCTGCCGCCTACACCTACCTACAAGTCAGTGAGAAAAGCCTTCAACCCAGGGTTGCGAGGGAGCGCCCCCCCCCCCGCGCTCCCGCTCCCAATTCGCGCTCCGAGCCGGAGCGTTTAGTCTTTTTTGCAATAATGTTCCAAATGCAATTTGTTTTCAAATAAACAAATAAGTTTTGAGTGGGGCAACTTAATGATCAAGCCTATGGCCCTAGTATTGATATGCGATTCACGGTAATGTTAAATTCTTAAAGTAAAAGTGACATTCTTTTTAATCTTCATTTTCATCCTTTTACTTAAATTTTTAACATTACCATGAAATGACTCGGGATGTTTGAGAGTGGTTCCGACCTCATTGGATTTCATATGGAGAAAGTAGAATTTTAGATTTCATTCAAAATCCAGCAGACTTATCAGTTTTTAAGGATTTCAGGATTGGGGGATTGCAATGCTTCCATTGAATTCTGTCATGTATTAGGCTATGGAACTCGTATTTAATCAAGAGCACCAATCCCTCTATGCACCTTGATGTTAGTGACATTGGTTGTCGAACTCCTCTATCATGACCCTCCTAAAAATGTACGCATCACTCAAACAAAATCTTGACTTGACATGCTATGCTTTTTCTATCTTATGTTAATGCTTAGAGGGTGATATTCATGACAAAGATCCCTATACAGATACAGAGGTAATGACAAAGATACCTCTACATATTAATGTTTAGAGGGTGATATTAATGACAAAGATCCTGATTTTCCAACAAGACTAAAAAATTAGACATTTCTCGTGGTGTCGAAAGGCCCAAACATAAGCAACAGATAATAGATTTACTTGTCTTTTCTAGTTTCTAATAGTTTTTATAACTATTGACACTTTCATATTTATTATGATATTTTTCTAAACAATATATGCCAACTTAAGTTTGAAGTTGGCAATTATAACTCATTAGTAATGAATTATGAATATGATGCTTCATGAAAGTTGAAAGTTGTTTCATTTCATTTCATTTTATAACATTTCATTTCATGTTAGGTATTTTTTGTTGTAATGGTTACACTTAGCTTACAAGTACAACTTTGGTGATCAATGATGATAAATGCTATATATTGAATTTTGAAAGCTTGAAACTTTAAGATTGATGAATCATGAGACTCAATATGTTGTATGTTACTATGTTACTAACTTGTGGACATGGTTGATGAAGATTATAACTTCTAGATGATTGTTGTCATATGGTTCAATCTATGTTTTTGTTTATGCTTTTTATATTTAATTCATCATTCTACATGTTTTTGTTGACATATATGTATCAAAATATAAAATATATATATATATATATATAAAAAAAACGCTCTGGGATTTGCTCCCAAACCGGGAGCTTTTGAAAATGTCGCTCCCGCAACCATTTTCGCTCCCGCTTCCAAATAACACTGCTTCAACCCCACAAGGTGTGGTTGGTGGCAGGGAATTCAGAGAAGGGGTTGTCAAACTAATCCTAACTCTCTCCGTTTAAGCTATCTCCTAGGTTAACTAAGGGGAGTGGTCCCTAATGAAAAGTTAAGTTAAAAAGAGATGTGAGTTTCTAGGAGAATTGTTAGAGTTAAATAGATTATTTCTTTAAGATTTATAAGCAAAAAAACTGATATGAGCAATAACCATCATAAAATAAGCATGGAATACATAAACAACCAGTGCCTTTCAAGTATTTTCTCTTTAAGAAATGAAATTGTATGTTGCTTAAAACAAAAGTAGAATGCTTCAAAAATTGAGAGCAAAACAATCTTGAATTGGAGACAAAAATGACATGAAATAGTCAAAATGATAATCTACAATTAGTGTACAAGAACTAGATCAAGACATGCAAGTAGCACTACATACTTGTCTAGTTAAAACAATGCTCTATGTAGCAAATAAAATCCTTGAAAGCACAAGATATTGATCAAGAAAAATATTTAGTTTAAACTTATGTGATCTTAGTAGGCTAGAGGAAAGGAAACTCCCTCTTTCAAAATCGTTTGATGAAATCCTTGAGGCAAACCGATTGGGTCCTTCTATTCTTGATCTTGGGAGTTAGTTCATCTATTGGAGAGCTACCCCACGCCCAAGTAAATCCTCAACCAAATCTAAAGATCTTTACACAGTTGGAAAAAGATGTCAGCAATCATAAGGGATTAAATTATACAATGGAGGAGAAGGCTAGAGATTTCACCAAAAATCTTCTAGTGCTCCTCTTCTTAAGAGTATTTCTCTAACCCAAAATCCATACAAGATAGCTTGCATACATTAATCCAAACAAGTGGCAAAATAATAACTAGCACAATCCAACATACATGTAGAATGTAAAGCACAACAATTGAAATAACATCACTTCAAGAAATGGAAGGAGAACACCAACGCAATAGTACCCCAAAGTCTCTTTTATTATATGAAAAATGAATACAAAATCCAGTGGAGTCTCTGCAAGCCCAACAGCTCGTTCTAAAGATCAAATGAGAGCTCAAGTCTCCTATAAATCAGAAAATGGGAGATGATCCCAAGGAAAATTCCAATGACAAGTGAAGATGGATTGACAATCCCAATGTAGAAAATCAAATCACAAGTGGCAAGATAAATGGTTGTAGGTGGCAACCTTGACTCCTTGACTATCCATCGAATATCTTCAAATCTGTTGTGCATATTTATTAACTGTTGATGAGTGTGAGAGATGCTTGCCAAGTACGTATATGAGTGAGTGTGAGAGATGCTTGCCAAGTACGTATATGAGTGAAGTAAATAAGAGACAAACTCCCAACGAATTTTCAACAATAAACCATGCATATGACACCTCACAAAATGTGCCATAAAACTGATCCTCAAGTGTTGCGTAAGCTGTTGTAGAAGATCTGCATATCCTCTTCTAACCTCTGTCTGCGTTGATTTTGTGTACAGTTGGACGTGTGTAGGTATATACTTCAAGTAAACTCCACATTAATTTGCTCATTAAACTGATCCATATCTGCATTGATTTTTCCATGCTGGCAGCATACTTATGACAGTTGTGTTGACTATTCATTGGTTGATCTGCTATGTAAAATGCGTGGCTGCCAGGTTTGATCTGCGTGTGGGCTGCCAACAATTCTGCGTACAAGTGGATGGACGGGTCAAGAAATGGGGAGACACACTCCCATAATATCCTCAATCAAATATTCCAAATAGTGTGTTGATCCTTTGTGACCTGCGTGGAGATATCTCTGTCCAGCGTGGAGGTAGCTTCTTTGGCTGCGTGGTCTTTTATTTGGCATGTGCATAATTCATTTTTGTTTGAGTTATACGTATTCAAAATAGGAAGAGAAGTGGGTCCCCTCCCCATTCATTTACTTTAACTTTACACTTTAATACATACCATTAAATAAAAAATGAACTTTAACCATACGTATGAACTCAACGTTGGCCCATTTGACTTGCTTGGCACTTTGACTTTCTGTTGTACCTTATGTGGTGGGCCCCACATTGTTGCTACATCACCCTTGACTCTCCACATAATTTCCATGTCAAAATTTGACTTATTTTGACTTTGGAAAAATTTATAAATTTTTCCAATTATTCATTTTTTTAATTTTTTCCTCATTTTTGCTACTGTCATTTGAAAAATCGGCTTTTGAGGGACTATAAGTCATTTTTTGACCCCCAAAGTGGGTCCTAGGATAATGTTGGGCCTCTGAAGATGAATTTCGAGTAGTCACATGCCCCAGACATTTCCTAAGGCCACTTATTTATACCATTACATAGAAAATAATTAAAAAATCTCGTTTTGCGAGAAATTTTTAATTATTAAAAAATCCTACTTAGACCTAGCCAAATTCCACGAAATTTTTTGTGTGATCTAGTATGGTAATATACATCGACTCTAGACACTAAGATGTGTTAGGGGCTCAACCTTCAAACCGTCACCCCGGTTTTGGGATAAAAAGTGAGTGAAAAACCCAGAAAATTAACCAGATAAAATAAACACTACAAGGTGTACTCGTTTGTTGATTGAGTACAAACATCCTAGGTCTGTTACCAATGTTGCAGCAACCATCCCCCCCCCCAAGGATCGAAAGGCAGATCCGCGTCCCGTACAAATCCGCCTCTGATCCTTTGGTGGAACCGTGGATCGGAAAATCGGATCCGCGGATCGTCTTTTTTTTGCGGTTCCTGCAAAAATGGATTCGTGGGGCCCTGATCCGCAGCTCCTATTGCCCAATCTGCGGTTCCTATTTCCCGATCCGTGGATCCAAAAAGGATCGGGTGCGGATCTTTGGAGGTTCGGGCGTGTATCCACCGCGGATCACGAGCAGATCCAAGAGAAGGTGGACGGTTCCACAGGGCTTTTTTTGTTTTTGGAAATTTCGAACTGTTCTGTGAGGAACTACACTTTCCGAATACTCCCAAGGCGCTCCCTAATGGTAATGTTAAATTCTTAAAGTAAAAGTGACATTCTCCTTTATCTTTCATTTCCATCCTTTTACTTAAATTTTTAATATTACCATGAAATGACTCAAGATGTTTGAGAGTGGTTCCAATCTCATCGGACTTCATATGGAGAAAATAGAATTTCATATCCCGTTCAAAATTCAGCAGAGTTAACAGTTTTCAGGATCAATGGGATTGTGGTGTTTCATTGGATTATATCATTTATGAGGGCATGTGATTGGCATTTAATCAAGAGCAACAAGCCCTATATGTACCCCCCCCTAGTGTTGGTGTTATTGATTGTTGAACTCCTTTGTCATGGCCTTAACAATTATGTACCCTTCACTCAAGTCAAAATCATTGATTAGGCATGTTAAGCTTTCTTTACCATATTATAAGGCTTGGATTAAGCTGTTTGATCAAAATTAGGCAATGTTGACTAAAATCCCTATAGAATTGAAGTAGAGGCAAAGGCTAGACAAGAGAAGAGGAATCTAGATTATAGATGGTTGATGCTGGAATAATTAATCATTGATGTACAATGGCTGCCATATCTATCTTGATTTATGTAAAAATATGCATTTTTCATGTCTTCTACAACTAATTTGGTATTTTGGATGTTTTTTAAAATATAAATGCAAAAAATATATATATATATATATAGTAGACGCTTCGCTTCCTATATTTTTGGAAAATGACGCTTCCGCGTCCCCACTTCCAAAAAACATCTCCGTTTTGTCCCCGCTTCGTGCAACATTGTCTGTTACAAACTCAAAAATTCATCATTACTAGTATCACTTGAGGCTCCACTATCAATCAACCAATGATCCAAAGTATCCAGAGGAGAGGTAGTAGATAGAGCAAAAACAAAATAGAAGTTAGAACTCATCTTGTTTTTCTACAACATTACTTTCATCATACCTGCCATTTCTTATCCTTTTGGGAGGTCGACCATTTCCATCTCGAGCAGCAAGAGCATTCCTCTTTCCTTTGTTGTTAAACCTATTGTTCCTTTGATTGTCATTGCTTTTGTAATTGTTGTTGTTGTTGTTGTCATCATCCCTTGGAGTATTCTTCTTGTGAGGGCACTCTCTAGCATAGTGGTCATACCTGTTACAATTGTAGCATCTTCCTTTGCCTCTTCCTTTGAATTCATTCTTAGAGGACTAACCCTGTCTCCTTGGACCAGTATCATTCTTCTTCTTTGCATGAGCAAAAATAAGATAGAAGTTAGAACTCATGTTGTTTTTCTACAACATTACTTTCATCATACCTGGCATTTCTTATCCTTTTGGGAGGTCGACCATTTCCATCTCGAGCAGCAGGAGCATTCCTCTTTCCTTTGTTGTTATACCTATTGTTCCTTTGATTGTCATTGCTTTTGTAATTGTTGTTGTTGTTGTCATCATCCCTTGGAGTATTCTTCTTGTGAGGGCACTCTCTAACATAGTGGTCATACCTGTTACAATTGTAACATCTTCCTTTGCCTCTTCCTTTGAATTCATTCTTAGAGGATTAACCCTGTCTCCTTGTACCAGTATCATTCTTCTTCTTTGCATGAGCAGAGAAAGCAAGTAGGTTCATTTCCATTTTTGGATTCATCTCTCTCCATCATCCTTGTCTCCTTTTGAGTGCATCGAGCCAATAACTCATCGAAACCAGGTTTCCTGTCATTGTTGAGAATGGTAGTGACAAATACATCCCATGGTCTTGGAAGACCTCCAAGAGCAATGACAATGAGCTCCCTATCAGAAATAACTTCTCCAATAGATAACAAGTCATTCTTGATTTGAGTTATTCTCATGAAGGAGGATTGGATAGACTCCCTTTTATTCATCTCAATATCTTTCAACTTGTTTTTGAGAAAAATGATTTGATTTGCATTGTTCACTTTGAACATCTCAACCAGCTTATCATACATTTCTTTCGAAGTTCCCAAATCAGAAATATAGGCAATTAAATGCTTTTTGAATGGAGTCAATCAAAATTTTATTTGCTTTGACCTCACCCTTTCTATACTTCGTTCTAGCAGCAATAGGTGCATTCGAAGGAGGCTCCACCACTTTCCCTTGCACATAGTCCAATACTTCATGCTCTTCCAAAGTCAGGTCCAAAGTCATCTTCCATGCATGATAGTCAGATTTGTCATTGAGCTTGTCCTCAGTGTTGAAGTAAGATGTAGAGGCCATGGAGACTTGTCAACTATTCTTTGTCCAATAGATATCTTAGTGATTGTTTTATCTCTCTTGCTTGGGCTTGTCCTCACCTGGGCTCTGATACCATGTTAATTTTAGATAACAATGGTATGTTCTATGCTTGCAACAATTACTTCAATGTCTTTTTATTAGCCCAATGATAATTTCCACTTAATTTCCAATAGCAATCACATAAACCATTAATTCACATTGACAATAACTGTAGATAGAACATAAACAATAAAATGCAAAAGACAAGCCAAGACAAGAGAACATTAATATTTGGCTAATGCTAGGAAAAAAACCCCAAGATGGGGAAAACCCTTGATCAATTCTTATTATAAATATCAAATGTTCAACAAAGAGAGTACAATAGAACAAAGTCAAAGTCAAAATTGACTTGCCAAATCACTGTGCAATACAGCCCTGTCAAAACAGCAGTATTCTGCTTCCAGTCAACAGCAATCAAACCAACCCTAACCAAAAAGTCAACAACAGTCAAAGTCTGGTCAAACTTCTTCAAAACAGCTCGGTCAAAGGAGAGAGGAACTCGACCTCTCTTGCTAGTCAAAGTCAGCCCAAAACAGTCAACAAATCTGCAGTCAAAGTTGGTCAACATAAAAATCCACCCTGCAGTCAAAAAGGCATGTGGTCAATGCAGGTCAAAGTGCCCAGAAATTCTCAGTTTCTGTGCCAAATAAGGAGGCCTGCCCAAACAGAAAGATGCCCAAAAGATCGAACTAAAGTTCTACCCAGAAAGTCAAAGTCAACATTGGTCAATGTTGGGCAAAGTTGCAGACAACTTCAAATTTTCAGCCTCCTGAAATTCGTCTTCCTTTCTACCACACGTGTGAAAAGAACAACTGCCCTATGAGGTGTACGAACCAATCAGATGAGGATAGAGAAGAATGTGTTGTGTGATGATGATGCCAAATGAGGGTGGAGATCTCCCTTATTTATATGAATCAATGAGGATAAAAAACAGTGTTGCGAAAATCGTGATAATATCGAAAAATCGTGATAATGTCAAAAAATCGCAGTTTTTTGAAATGGTGATATTATCGCCCGATTATTACGTGAATTCTTTTCGCAAAAAACCACGAAATAGTCGTGATAACTTGAAATTATTGCGATTGTTACGAAAAAGCGTGAAATTTTGGGAAAAAAATCTTCAATTTTTTTTTGCCGATTTTTTGATGAGAAGGAGGAGGAGCAACAAAAGGAGGAGGAGGTGACACAACCTACCCAAGCTACCCCTGTCACCAGTAGAGGACGTGGTCTACCTCCTGTAGCTCCTAGTTCTTCAGCTTCTAGAGCACAGCAGAGTCCACTGCCAACTCCACCAGCATCTACATCTAGAGGGAAAGTTATTGCATTTTCTCGCAAGAGGGGTGTATGAAATCAGTGGTATTAGTTATTTGGATCATTTCATTGTATATGACATTATGACTCATGATATGAGATACATTATTATATTTTTTGTTGATATTTTGAGGCTGAGTTGAGACTCAAGAGTCGGGACTGACTATTTAGGGCATGATTCAGTGTTATGTGTGATGTAGCACTAAAAATGATATTACACATCTTATATAGTAGTTCTTTTATCATATGTATGTGTAGATGTATTTATTTTATGTTGTATATGCTTTAAATATTAAAAAAAATTGAAAAAAATGAATATTTTTGTATTTTACGATTTTTTCCGATTTTTTCCCTCGCCGATATTATCCCGATAAAGACAATTACTACAACATTGATCAAAAGTCATGTCTGTTGGACTTCATGAGCCTACATGATGATGAGGCCGACCTTGACAATTTGCACATGAGTGGGTTTCACTTCAAAAACATATTTCCCCTTGTCCAAATTTGGTGATCTTTAGGTCAATTTTGGTCCTCTTGAAAAGAGGAATTCAATGCAATAATTATTTCCATCAAATGAGCTGTCGAAAGTGGAATTTGTCCCTAGTTGCCAACTTTAACACTCTCCCTCTCTCTCTTTTCTAGCTCGCGTGTGTTCACAAATTTTCTGGGCAACCTCTGTTGCAGAAAGCCAAGTTTTTGAAGAAGCTACAGAAAACCAAGTTTCTGAAGAAGTCGCAAAAGCCACAGAAAGTCGAGTTTCTGAAGAAGCCACAAAAGCTGTCAAAAGCCGAAATTCTGAAGAAGCCACAAAAGCTGCCAAAAGTCGAGTTTCTAAAGAAGACCAAATTTTTGGGCAGATCAGTAAAGCAAATTGTTGGATCAGATTGGGAGACGTGACTTGGATGGGAAGACCAAGTTTGACCATAGGTCTAGGTGTGTCTCTTGTTGAAGAATTTCTGTATTGAAAAGGGTTGCTAGGTTTTTCCCCTTTGTGGGTTTTCCCAAGGTAAATCTTGTCTCTCTTTTGTGCATTGAGATCTCTACTATTCCACTGTTCTTTATGGTTGAATTTCTGAGATATAATTGTTGAATGATATACTGGAATAAGTTAAAAAAAGATCTACATCAAAAGTAATTATCATAATTTCAGAAATATTGTGCTAACCCTAATTGCACTAAAAAAATCAACACAATTCAACAGCATTATAATTTACCAGCCATCATCTTGACCTATTACTGGTGACAGCATGTCTAGTCAGTCCAGAGAGACTCACTTTATCATATTTTATAGCAGAGATATCATCAATTTTTTATTCCACAGAGAATTATCGTTCAGACAGGCAGCAGTATGCTTTTTGGCAGATAAGATTATTTTGTTAATGACCAGTAAATGACCACTCCATGATGATCCTCCGTTGAATTTTTCCAAACACGAGATTTTCTAATAGGTAGATCTGGACAACAAGGAATGCTGGTAGAAATGATGCCCTAAGGAACAGTGGCAAGACCATTGGAAAAATTGAACAGCCAGGAATGCAGATCAAAAAGCTAAACCATAGGGCAATAAAAAATGAGGCAAGAAGGACGGACTTGTGGAAATATTGAACAGGTGGGAATGCTAGTCCAAGAGCTAGATCATAAGGCAATAAAAAATGAGGCAAGCAGGATGGACATAGTCCATTATGCAACGATGAAGACATTGAACACACCTTTATTTTAATTATTTATTTAAATATGTTTTTTGTTTTCTTTATAAAAGTAAAATATGTAACAAAGGGAGTTGTGAAGGCATAGACACAGCCGAAAAACTGGAGTGCAGCAAACAAAGACAGTTTAGTGTGTGAACAATGAGAAAAAGTGAGGCAATGTCACAGAAAAATCGGCAATGAAAGACCATTGAGATCATGGGGCAAGGTCAAATGGACAGAAATATTGTCAATGGGATCTGAATGTTCAGGCTTAGAAAGGGGCCTTGATATAACTCATAGTGAACCTTACGGTTGCTACGAGTCCATTTAAACAGCTTAGATACAAGTCATAACCTTTTTATCCATAAAAGAAAAATATCTCTTGAAAATATATATATATAATGAGCTATGAATGAATGATTCACACAATATATTGAAAATTTGAAGGGGGTGGTTGTAATATATACAACAACAGGTGCCATTACACTAGTCACAACCTATAGTCTTATCCCTAAGATATTAACAATAATTATTGCTATTAGTTAGTTAATTATTCTTCATCTGATTCATAGGACAAACACATCCTTGAGAATAAGAACTTTGGCAGGATGCAAACATTCACAAACTTGGGTGAAAATGGCTCTAGCAGTTTGTTGAGTCTGAGAAATAACTTGAGGGTCATGGTTCAGTCTTCTGGGTAATGGGTGCAACCGTGCAGGTGAAAGGAAGTCAGCCCTACAGTTTCAACCTCTAACAGAAGCTCTTCTCAGCTCATTTTCTGATGTGTTTCAGGAGCAAGATATCTGTTGTTCCTTTCTGTAAATGGTGGTCAGCTATACAGACTCTGTTCTTTGGCGGAAACTCTATTGTGAGGTCATTCAGCGGCAGCTTAGTTTGTTCCTTGATCTCCCAGTGCTCCACTCAAGCTTTCAGTTTGCAGACTTGGTTCTGATGAGGGCGGCAGGAACTGTGGCTACTCTGCTCAGCAGTGGCCCTACTCT
Source organism: Pinus tabuliformis (assembly GCA_031772625.1). NCBI lineage: Eukaryota > Viridiplantae > Streptophyta > Pinopsida > Pinales > Pinaceae > Pinus > Pinus tabuliformis. Next base: position 847,168,636 of record CM062811.1, read on the forward strand.
GATTACTCTGCTTGGATTGCAGCGACGGGACACATGGCATTTCCTCCATGCTTTGTTCAATGGCAGGTATTCATGCCAGTGACATTTTGAGGAAGGATGACAATGGGCTCCAAGGCATCTGCAATAAATCCTAGCACGAGGCAGGGTGTCCTAGGGTTTCAGTTCACATCTGCAACCCTAATGTCTGGCTAGTTTGGGGCTAGGGCTTCTCTTCCTGAAGTCAGTTTCTTGGCAAAGTATCGACTCAAGGTGTGCAATTATGGCAGCACTCATTTGCTGCAGAGCTGTACGGACTCTGCATCATCAGTGTAGTTCAAACGTGTGGGTTGTGAGGCGTTTTTTGCATAGTTTTCTTTTCAAGTGAGAAGTACTATTCCTATTAATAGTCATCACTAGTTTACCTTGTTGGTATCATCATTTATTAAAACTGTCATCATGGACAGTTAATCTGTATATGCTATAATATATGATGTTTCAGGCTGTGAAGCTGTACATAAGTACACCTTTTGGAAATGATATGAGTAGAATATTTTCACTTGCTAAGAAAATAAAAAATTAAAATTAAAAAACATTCTGGCAGATAAGAGATAAATTTAGACAGAAAATGTTCAAGTAGAATAATTACCACATGAAAAACTTCTACAGAATGTACGCAATTACATTATAATTTTAAAATTGATATGTAAGACTAATATTGTGAGTGAAAATTGATAGAAATGGAAAACAGGCATCTTCCAAAAAGAATCAGTTAGCCAAAGATAGATGATTTCCCTGTTTGTCATTCATCAACACCCCCTTTCCTGAAGAATGGATTTTGGCAATCAGAAATTGACCTCTCAAAATTGTCATTATTATTATAAATCCCTCATACAAAACAACTGTGAACTCAAAGAAATTAAATAATATTTGAATTCAAAGACTTACCGGCTATATAACAACATGATTGTCGACATCAAAGAGCATAATAGTACTGTAGTTAGAGCAAGTCGCCATGACAGCATCACCAAATATAACAATGCACCTGTTCCCTAGAATTGTAATCATGAAATTTCACTGAACTCTGATTATAAAAAGCACCTCTGATACCACTTACGAAGACAAACAACTACCACCATAGATAAATCTCACCTGAAGTCCATTACGGAAGATCATATTAAAATCGTTCCCAATAACACCAGAAACCTGCTGGCAATCTGATCCTAACCTGCTGGTCAATACACCAACTGTCTCTATGTCGAAAAATGCAATATCCTGCACAACAAGGCAAAGAAAAATGTTGCAAAAGATTCAACCATATATATTCCTACTCTGAACTAAACTAACAAAAAGCAACAAATGACCAAAAAATAGCTATCCACAAACCAAAGAAGTGAAATTTATAATATCCTTCAGGAGACAAGCAAAATTCAGACCACATAAGCATGTCAAATTTAATTTCAAACTCAGACATTTTAAATATCAAGAATAGAGGTGCCAGGCTGTGAACTACTTGAAATTTTAGAAAAATAAACAAAACCATATAAAACCTGACTAAGAATAGTTGAAAACAATTTTTCCCGCATACGCCGCACCTGAAAGGATATATGCAACAATCATTCAATAAAATGTTATGTAGTATATATATGGGACATTCCACTTGCAGTAAGACTTTCAATAACTAATCTAAAAAAGGTTGTTTTCAGACAGCACAGAAACATCTACCCAAAACTACATTACAGTGAATGTTCTTTTATTATAAGGAAAGAAAAACTCAACACCTCCATGACATATATACAACATTTGGTTAGAAGAACAGTAGCTTTAACTGTAACAATGATCAAGTAAACACTAATACCAGCTCACCAGAATTTGATTGACAATGCCAAAACAGCAACTGCGTATGCCACTGGTGCACATATGAAAACCAAGCTATCAACATTCCAACAAAGTTTCCATGTAGAATGATGAACCCAATGCATGTAAGCAAAACAAACACATCAAACTTCCAACTAAGTTTCCAGTGTAGAATGATGAATCCAAATGCATGTTGCAACATAAACAGTACAGTTTTGATTTCAAAAGCTATTCTACATATCTTTGAGATTTGAATCAGGACAACCTGAATATTCCAAATGAGCAACACATCAAAACCAAGAGCTTTGCATTTCTGTAGAAATGCACTTTTGATTGACTTTGTGCGGAGAATACAGTTGCTGCAACAAAATGAGGTATCGAAATTTCTGAAATCTGCACAATAACAAATTATCAGCATGAGGGTCTCAAAATTATAGGATAGAGGAACATGTGCCTTTTTCCTACTTTTTGTTGACTTGACAACTTGGATTAATAGACAGATATACTAAAAATGAAAATCTCGCTATAGTGAAACATATGCTCTATCTATGCCATTCTTTTACCATCAGAAAACTAGGACAGGGCTTATCTAGTGTAACAATACTTGTGCACAAGCTCTAATGTAGGTCTCTCGGGGAGATGTCAAGACTCAAAACAATCTCTGTGCCTGATTTAACAGAATACTAAATAGTCTAATCAAAAATCAACCATCTGCTTCAAATGTTTCTGTTATAACCTATAGGTGACTGCTACAGCTTCTGTCAGTGACTTCAAAGGCTGCTTTGTGAAGCATCTGAGAACTCATGCCTAGTATATCAATGAAAGGTGCATGGTTGTGTCTTGTGACAGAGCTTCCTACCAACAATAGTAGGAGGTAGCAGAATTGGGAAACATAGTAATTCTCTACAAAAAGCCTGGATGAGCACAAGGGAAACCTGTGTTTCAGCTAAGAAATATTAAAAAACTTTTTGTCCACCTTCATGACAAAACGAAAGAATCCACCCAAAGAAGGCAAGTTCTAGAAGCATGTGCAGGTGGACAACTACATGCCCCCCAAGACTCAAGTCACCTTTTAAAACTCAAAAATTCGTAATGAGCATTTCTTTTTTTGGAAAATGCATCTTATATTTCATTGCTGAGCCAAAATGAATACATCAAGAATCATACATTATTGAGCCAAACTGTCGTTGTACAGAGCAAGCAGAGCCAGCTTATCTGCTTGGCTCCAATCTCAAGCAACTCTACATTTTTTCTGGAAATGCCAATTCTGGCTGAAATCTATGCCATCAACTTTCAATTTGAAAGCTGTGATCTCACCCAGATCAAAGAGTGTAACATTCACATTAAAAGTTCCATGACATCAAGAAAGTTGAATACACACTTTTTGTACATCAAGAAGACTCGGGAGGTCAGAGAGAGATCAGTTGAGCAAATTCAGAGCATAGAAGAGGAATTGAGGTTGAGAAGCAGGCAAAAGTACAGCCTGTAGAGTCGTATGGATAGGGTTGAACAGTGTTGTACAGAAGTTCAGGCAATGCTGCAACCAGATTCTTAGTTGTCCACCAGGCAGATTTATCTCAGTAAGTGCAGATCTGATTATTTGTGTATACCATCTAGCTGTTTGACAGCTTGTGGAGGTTTCCTTGTACGTTTGGAATGTTTAAATGAAGAGATGATTTGAAGGAAAAATTATCTGTGTATTAAGTTTATGCTTTCGGTGTTCATTTTCCAATCATGTGTGTGATTGTTGCATGTTCACAAATATTTATTCCTATGATTAAATAAGTCCAGATCTAATTTAATTTTATTTAATTAAGAGAAACATAGGACAGCAGTCCCCTAGGGCTTGAGAATTTACAGAGATGAGCATTTGTGGATAACTCTCCTCTTCCAATGCCCACAGATTGATATGATGACTTTGAAGACAAATTAGGTCTGTCACTGACGCCTAGGAAAAACGTTTCTGTCAGGCAGAAAAAGAAAAGTAGCATGGTGCTCTCCCCATTGCAGTTGGGTAAGAAAGTTAAATACAACAAATCCGTTGAGATGTTGTTTCTAAAAAAACCCAGCATGACCATAATTAATACAAAGTCAAGAAGATCGAACTTGTTGGAGGGATAAAGAAATGAGGACACTGTGGAAGAATCTATAGCCATTGGTTCTCCTCCTCCGTTAGCTAGGAAAAAAATTGGAAAGATAATCCTATGTTTCTTGACTTGGGCGGTGAGAACACCCAAGATGGGCAACATAAAGTGAATGGGAACAGTAGAGAATTTTGGTCTCACGAATGTTGAATATGATGAATCCCTTAATCTTCTCAATCTCACTCCATGCATTTGAAGTAGGCATTTCAAAACCAAAGGTTGGTGCAATTTACATCAAGAATGAATGGATATAACACTCTTCCAAATCTTCAGCAAAACCAAACAATTCCAATCAGCATCCCACAAATGGTTCAAAATTTTGTAAAATCTCATGCATTTTCTCTAAAATGTGTTTCCCACCAATCTAGTAGTGTACAATGCTGCTTTTGCATGTATAATGAAGCACCATTAACATATGCAAATTCCAATTCAGATTCAGTGGGATTCACAGAAACATATATATATATATATATATATATATATATGAAAAATCCAATGCAAGAATAAATAAATAACAGAAGTATATATCACACTACTATGAAAAAAGAAACATACTAATGGTTCAAAATTTTGTAAAATCTCATGCATTTTCTCTAAAATGATAAGGCCTATAATATAGTCCCTAACATAATTTATTGCAATTTGTGTCAATTGGGTCTAGCTTGAGCAGCTGAGAGAAGTGTTATCCTCCCTAGTCCTTACCCAGGTTCAATTCTCACAAGTGACATGTTGATCCCTTAATGAGCATATTGTTATCAAAAACTTCAAGCTTCTACAAAATCCAGTTTACCTTGGTACCATCCCTGGAATGAAGGGAAGTGCACAGTGGGTTTCCCTAGGAAATGCATTGTGCAGAAAAAAGTTATTGCAATTTGTATTTGCAAATGCCTGTGACAGTTTATATTTGCAGTTTCAAAGGAGCAATGTGAATTTTTAGCTGGAATGATATTTTTTCGATGTGCTAGATTTTGTTAGGGTTCAAGAGAAATAAATATAACAATCAAGAGATACACATTCAAACCATGTACACCATGATTATCTGGAAAACCTCAATTGGGGAAAAACCAACCAACAATAGATCTATTATTGTCCTTGGCTAAAACACAGCCAAGCCGGCCAACAACCTGAGCTTTCACCGCTCAACCATGGCTACCTACAATGGAGAATACACAAGCCTTTTAAGGGCTTCAACTACATGTAATACCATGGGCTCAATACCATGAGTCACCAATACTAGGTGCCCAAAACCACAACTGTTAACCATAACTGTTGACATAACCTCAACTCCACCATAGGGTCAAGTTTATCTAACAATCCCCCCTTTAAACTTGACTTTGGGTTTTCCTTGGCCAAATCTAGCCAAATCTGCCAAGTGAGCCAGCCACCACTCACCTCCAGGCCCTACCCAGTCAATGTTAGGGTATTTGATAATCTCACAAGCTGTCCTAGTTCAACATGCTTCATCATACCACCACATGCATCCCCATATCACCCAAGCAGACATTCAGACTTTACCAGTGATTTACTGGGGTACGCATGCCTTACCAGGTCTTACAGTCGTATACCCATTTACATGAAAATTTCCATTTTATTTTTATTTTGTTGCTATCTTGACCCACACACAACTTGAACTGCTGCAAGTTTAACCATGCATTTCACCCTGTAAGACTCCTATCCCACTATTTAACCCTTCTCTTGTAACTGAATTTTTATTTAAAATTTCTGTTACTATTTCAGAATAGAAATTTTTCTTTAACCATAAAAGCCCTTCAACAAATTTCTCTAAAAAAAAAAGAATTACCCGACTTTCTTGATTTTTTTAATTTCCAAAAAATATTCCCAGGGCTTGCATTTTCTTCTTGCTCCTCATCGAACGAGGCCTTGGCAAAGCCTTCAGACTTCATTTTCTTCTTTCTCCTCATCGAACCATCACTCAACGGGCATCGAACGAGGCCTTGGCAAAGCCTTCAGACTTCATTTTCTTCTTTCTCCTCATCGAACCATCACTCAACGGACATCGCTGGTTTGTGCAACGAGCTATTGCTTCAACCAGCGCCACCACTTCGTGGATGGGAACATTTCGAACAACTATCCAAGGCCCTTGCCAACCAGAGCTTTGATACCACTTGTTAGGGTTCAAGAGAAATAAATATAACAATCAAGAAATACACATTCAAACCATGTACACCATGATTATCTGGAAAACCCCAATTGGGGAAAAACCAACCAACAATAGATCTATTATTGTCCTTGGCTAAAACACAGCCAAGCCAGCCAACAACCTGAGCTTTCACCGCTCAACCATGGCTACCTACAATGGAGAATACACAAGCCTTTTAAGGGCTTCAACTACATGTAATACCATGGGCTCAATACCATGAGTCACCAATACTAAGTACCCAAAACCACAACTGTTAACCATAACTGTTGACATAACCTCAACTCCACCATAGGGTCAAGTTTATCTAACAGATTTCTCTATGAATTGAATCCAAATTTTGGGGAATATGGCCAAATTGAATTCCTCTCCCAAATTCCATATGGAAAGAGGCCTGATTCAACCGAATTCTAATAAATCATAATATGCAATGAAGATCCTTCTCATTTGATCTTTCAAAAGTAGATGTTGCGAAGTGTGATCATGAAAAGATGTGCCAACATGAATTGATTTGTTGGTTTTGAGGTGGATACCCAGATGTAGAGATATTCAAAGCTGGATTAAATAATTTTGGGAACACTGGAGCTAGAAAATTGATTCTATTGACAACACACAGGGGAAAGGCTAACTTCAAAATACTCTGTTGAATATAGGTAACAGTTTTTATCTGGTTCTAAGTCATTGTAAAGGGCCAGGGACTGCTAAGCAAGCCAAAGTTTTGAGAGTTTCAAATCAAAATATGTCAAACAGTATTTGAGATATCAAGCAGCGTGCAAACTCCTTTACTCGTAATGACCTTACCTATTTTATGAAGTCAAAGAGAGGATCCAATAATGACTGTGAGGCCCTGTCATGCTGATCGACACGTAACTTTGAACATACAGTATTAACAAATATCTTGCCTTTTACCTACCACCAAAAGAATTGAAACATTGTACTGCTTGGAAAACATTATTCAAAGCAAAACAGGCAGATTCCCGCAGCCTTGCACGCTTTCAAAATGAAGAACAGGGGCAGCACATCTCAACCTGACCTCGGCTTTTAAAATTTAAACTTTATTAACCAGGTCATGTTGCCTAGTTCCAATTTCCTATTATCATTAACCATATTTTTTAACCAAAAAGATATGGTTCCATTTTAATTAATAATATAATAATATAACACCAAATTGATGTACAACATCCCTATATTTGCCGGACAAGAAACCCCCTCTGAGGGGTAATTTGACGGCTCAGTCCATCAGTCTATTAAGGTGTACATCCCCTGGCCCCTCATATATTTGAACACGTACATCCCCTGGCCCCTCATATATTTGAACACGTGACCTCCGGGAAGGGAACACATCTTCTTAATCAACGGCATTTAAAAATAAGGTGCTGTCAACCACGTGTTGGTGCAAGCTGAGAATTGTTATAGCCCTCACCAAGCTGAAGTCTATCCAGTGACATGTTTTCCTTGTGCTTGTTGATCGGCAACATCTAGGAAAAATTAAAAATTAAAAAAGCCGACGCAAACTGTCTAACCAAATGCCGCTAAATCCAAAACAAAATTCCCTAGTTCAAGAGTGGAGCGTTAACAATGGTTACCATAGATTATGTCTGGTGGTGTCACACTCTCGTGTGCTTGGGGTCTACATATAAACTGAGGCATCGCATGAAGCTTACGAATTTAGCTGCCAAAAGAATCCTCTTAGGGTTGTTGTGAGCTTCGAACTGCGGTCTGTTATAAGGTCTGTTCCTGAGATATTTTATCGAAATTCGCAAGATCTGTATGCTTCCGAGTGTACTCCACTTGCATGATATATATGCATTTTATCGAAATTCAGAATATTTAAGTATGCATTTTCATGTATGGCATAATTTACTCCAAAAGAATCCATTTACAATCGAGCTACAGTTGAAATGAATTAAACAAGGAATCTTGTGATTATTAAAACCACAAACATGCGAAATCGCGGCTGAGTGGACGTGAATTTAAAAACTCACAGCTGCCATCAGTAGAGTAGAAAATGCAGCAAATAATACGATCTTATCGGAAGCTATAAGCGTCCATATTCGCCGCAGTGCAGTTATCAAAGTGACGCCCCGGCTGTCATCTTCAACAGCGTCTCCTACTTTCCACCAGCTTCCACCTGGTAAAAATGACAGAACCACAGCGAATTCCCTGCTCAATTGCTGGAAAAACCCGCTCGTAAAGTCTTCTTGAAGAGCTCCATTGCTTCCGTCGGCTTCGAGCGCTGCGATTTCGCCGTTGATTCCCGCTCCGGCATTAGCCCGGGCAACCGCGAATTTAGGGTTATTAGACAAAATTGGCTTTCTGCGAAAGGAGCAGCTGGAATGCTCGAGTAAATTGCTTCGCAATGGAAACCTTGTGTTGGGAGATATTAGTAACGAAAGATGAACGGAGCGGCGTTGGCTTCTATAGCAGAGCTTCAATGTTAAAGGTCGCCATGAAAACAATCCTGCATGAATTGTTTCCATGGAGATGGATTACCTGAGACGTCTCAGTGGGTTTTTCAGGGTAATAGGCGAAGGGTATAGATGTGTGTGGGGCGATTCGGTGATTCACAGTGACTTTTGATTTCGTATTAGACCGGGAAAAGTTTTTCAGTTTATATGTACCATATGTGGACGCCCAGGCCGGCCTCAAATAATTGAATGTGTGACAGGGGAAAATGGACAATTGCTAAATGTCCTAACGAGATATTTTCATCCAATAGTGCAACGTCGATTCTGGGCGGATTTAGATGCTTTTTGTGTGTGGGAGGTTGTCCCTGTTTTATTTAACATAGCCTGTAGGTTAAATTATCCATTATCCTAATGGAAGAAAACGTGCTTTTTTATAATCTATCTATTTTGCTTCAAATAAAGTTCTATTTCATCCATAAAGATAACAACATATCAAACTAGTTCAGTTTACTAAGTATTTATGAGAGTTCAGTTTCCCCAAACTATATTAGAGAACCGAGAAGCATGTGGATTTATCCAAATTCAATTTTTCAAAAATTAAATAAATGCGTGGATGAAATTAAATTTAAAAATAAGTGGTTAAAGTTACATTTGCAAACAAGTGTTATATAGTAGCGAGTTTTGCTGCTTAATTTAAATATAGTTAAATAGATTAAAAATATTGAATTCAAGTTAGTGTTAAAGTTTAGAATTCAATCAATTTAGATTTTACTGATTGGTAAAATTTTGATCTATACAATTAAAGAGCAAGTTGTACCTGATTTCAATGTGAGTTCAAACATAGCTTTAAAAAACTATAATTTGTTCGCCCTAGCAAGAAGATTTTGTTTTGGTGTATGTGGGCAACTTTTGCATACTTATTTCCGCACCTTGGGATTGTTTTTCCAACCCTTGAGCCAAGAAATGGAGACATGGCAAGCTGAGGTCAATTGGGGATCAGGGTTCCAACTTCCATTATTACGTTTACGATACCTCCAATGCTTCATGGACTAAAAAAAACTTTCCCAGTTTTCCATATGGTAACATATCATTGTTAAAGAAGCATAGATAACATCATAGAACAAAAAAAATACTATTTAAAAATTAGTTGACTTGAAAGAATTCCATTATATAAAATTTGCATTCTCTAACTCAAATATGCATTAGGTTATCCCAAAACCAAATAAAGACAATCTAACTCTTGATTTATTCTTCTATGCCATCATTACCCATTACACTCTTATGGGAGAGGAAGTAAATAATTAATGTTATGAATTCAAAAAAATATCTAATTTTCATGTATTAAAGTTAGTGCAGCTTCAAATTTAAAAAATCTAATAGTTTAAATGGATTAATTCTTTTAAATAAAATAAGAGAAAAATAACACTTTACAAATTTACATAAAATTAAAAACAGAAAACCTACACACTTATCATAATTAAAAAGAAAAGTCCACTCATACTAACAAAATAAAGTGAACGCTCTTTTTTCTTGCATATTGGTGGTGCCTAAAAGGATCGAATTTTCTAATAAAGTGAACGCTCTTTTTTCTTGCATATTGGTGGTGCCTAAAAGGATCGAATTTTCTAATAAAGTGAACGCTCTTTTTTCTTGCATATTGGTGGTGCCTAAAAGGATCGAATTTTCTTCCCGTGATGATCGCATGTACTTCTCAGTTGGCACGCACGCTAGAAAAGTACCCAATTTCATTGACTTTGACGACACCAAAGATTTAGATGGCGATAGTGGCACAAAACTAACAGCCACAAAACTATAGCCCATACGTGGTACAGGTTCTCACTGGTACAGTCCGTCTCCCGAGGAGGAAGAATACATTTTAATAATGAAATCAAATGAAAATAATGTAATATATGACCTCTCATTTCTTGTCATTTACAGTTTCCGACTCGTAAAGTCTAGGCGAGTCCTATTTCAAATCCTATTGAAACATAAATGCAGTCTGACATGCTAGGAGTATAGCAGTTTCTTTGCATTTATATTTCCTTTAAAGTTGACTTTGGTATTTTAGCAGCAAAGAAACTGCTATTTCCCTTGCATGTTAGAAGCATTTATGTTTCAATGGGGTCTGAAATAGGAACTGCCGTAAAGTCTATGGCAAGAGGAAGAGTACACTTTAACAATGATTACACAATAAGAGGAAAAAGTTTGCATCCAATGAAATGCCAGATAAATACAATAAAATATTTAAAAATAATAATTTGAATTGCTTTTATAATGTTTACTTTAGAGATGGAAAAGATTAATTTTTAGTCCACTCTACAACTAATTAGAAGTCAAAGGCATATCAAATGTGTTATACTGCCGGAGACAGGATAATAAGAGTGAATAATTAAGCCTATGTGAAGTTGAGTTTTTTTTAATATTTTTTATTATAAACTCAGTTTTTTTTAATATAAATAATAGTTGAGGTTAAGTATAAGTGTTTTCTAGAAAAATAGATGAATAATTAAGATTAGTTTTGGTTGGTTTTTTAATAGTTTTTCCACTCTATTAACTTTCATTGATATTTTCTTCTACCCTTTTTAAACTTGAGTGGGCCTAATGGTTAAAAGCATGTGTTTCCTCCTAAGAGGTCATTGGTTCAAAACCAGAGGGGGGTAAAATATGTATGCCTTCGTAGACTTATCAGTCAAATCCCTACGCTGAAGTGGGTCCCTTGTCCCACAAAAAAGGGGGTCTCATACGCAAATTTGGTTAAAATTGGATAATAATAATAATTTTCTTTAGTATGTCCACTCACCCCACTCTCATAATGGGTGGAGATGTTAGAAAAAACTCATTATAAGTGTAGGTGTGGGGGGGGATATTATAGAAAACTTATGGTGAGGGGACATATTAGGGACAACTTATAATGAGAGTGAGGATGGGGTGTAGGGAGATATTAAGGAAACTCGTGGTGAGGGAGATATTAAGAACAACTTATTATGAAGTTGGGGGATATAAAGGAAAACTCACCCCAGCTAGCTTATTAGATTTCTCTTAATGATGAGGTGGAGGAAAATATTAGGCAAAACTAATAAGCTCCCCCAACCGCCACTAGTTGGTGGAGATATTGGGGACAACTAATTATGAGGGTGGGGGTGCATGAAGATTTTAGGGAAAACTAATCTATAAGAGTGGTGGTGAGGGGAGATATTATAGAAAACTCACCTCACCCAACTTATTAGTTTTCCCTAATATCTTCCTCGGGAAAAGTTATTATGAGTATGAAGGGGTTGATTTTCCCTAATATCTCGTTCCACCCTCACCTTCACTAACTTATTAATTTTCCCTAATGCCACCCCCTAAAAAAAAAAAATCTCCCCATACCTTCACTCTCACCCTTATAATAAGTTTTCTCTAATATGTTTCTTACACCCTCATTGATTATTATTTTTAACAATTCTAATGATATAAAGTTTATGGTATATTAGGATATATATTATTCTTTGGATAACTCTAATAATATAAAAAAAAAAGTCATATTTAGTTAAACAACTCTAATAGTGTTGTTTTTTAAAGTTGTCAAATTAATTTGGCTCAATTGGTTGGGAAAAATGTTATTGTCGTCCCACCTAAGTTTAATTCTCGCATGTAACATGTTGAGTTTATAATGAGTGTTTCTTGTAATAGCTTTGAGCTTTATTATTTAAGAAATCCCTCGAGGATTATTGTGTTTTTGATTGGTAAATTTACTATCTTGTTAATGTTATCTTAATTTTGTTCTTGTTATTTGAATGTACAAATCATGTCATATGAACAATTTTGGCACTGTACCACATGAAAAAGTTAAGATCATTGTGTTCTATTTATTTGGCATTTTTATGCATGTAGTGAACTTGGATGAAAAAATTGAAAAGAGAATGTTGTATGAAATCATGGTTCAAACAAGGCCCTTGTGAGCTTATGCATCCCATAAATTAGAAAATTTGGGCAAGATAAGAACCATAGACTCACAATGTGTTTTACATACAACCAAACTGTTTTGAGGACTAGTTAATCTTTATGACAAAATGGTAGGATTTAAGGTGACAAACAAACAACCTAAGAATGAGCTTGGATTAATATCTATGAAACCATACTCGGATGATGTCGACGCCCTTAAAAACAACAAGTTATCAAGGGTTCTATGTGATATGCACAATAATGTATCTCACAACCTCATAACTGTAACTACAAATGCTAAAGTTATTGAGTTTCTTTTGATGTTTTGACTATCTTGAGCTTTTTGTTTGGCTGTTATCTAATGTTGTAGTCTATCTGTTAGACATCTTGGAGGTTTTTCTAGCCTATTTTATGGTCTAATTTTCCCAAAATCTAGTAGGAATTTGTTGGATCACATGTTTGAGTTGTGAACTCTCAACATTCCAAGTGCCCCAAGAGTTTTTTAAAGTGTTAAATTGATATATGCAGTCAAAAACCTAGTTTAAACAATAAAAACCAAGATTTGACGAAAAAGTTTGTCACCATATTCCGGCGAAAAACTTCAAAATGTTTATTAGTTAGACAACACCCTATTTATTAAAACATCATTTTAATAGCATTCCTTGTTTATGCAAGTAGCAGAGAACCAAATGCAACTGATCTATTATACAAACTTGAAGGTGATAGGAAAATTTGCAAGTAAAATTTTATGTCTTTTAGGCAATGGATCACTTTGCAAAATCACATAAAATAATGGTTTTAAAACTTAGTTAACAACATAAAAAAGAGAGACAAATATACCATATACAAAAACACAAGATAGCAAAATGATAAAGGAGTTCACCCCTCCTGGGCTACATCTCTTGGTCCAGGTTCCAATGTTGGGCCTCTTTCATTAACTGTTCAAATTTGTGTTTACATGGATTTACAATGCTCAAAATGTAAAAATAATGTCTCCAATGGCTCTAGAACAGTCAAAAACCCCAAGATGGGCTCTTGTTGGGCTCAGTTTGGCCAAAAGTTGAAGAATTTATGCTTTAGAGAATTTTTTTATGCTAACTACTCTACAAACTGGATTCCTCTGCTAATTGTTATACAAATTTTTCCATTCGAGGGACCACCGAGTGCCATTTTCACCCAACGTTGGTGACATTCATGTCAGTTTTGGTGCAATTTTTTTGTTCGTTTAAATGCCCAATGACGCCTTCGGGCGAAAAACTAGGGCCACATGGGGCCATGCGCCCGAGGGCTGGGGCTAACCGCCTGCCCCCATCGGCATAACCCCTAGTCTTTTGGCCACGGTTCCACTACGTCATGAAACTCAGGGTTGGCCCCCAATTCTTTGCACCCGTCGCCAAGCTCTACCCTACCTCTACCTTCGGTTGTATGGCACTTGGTTAGACCTTGGGTTGGGGCTAAGCCCCGAGCCCTTGGTCACTCCGCCCACGATCTCATGGATTGTGTATTGACCAAGGGCCAGGGGCTTAGCCCTGGCCCCTTCCCCAAACCTTTAATCGCCAAAAATTTAAATACATATTCATTGTTATAGCTATTAAGAACCACCCAACAGTCTATTGGTAAGGCATTTGAGTTGTGTGCATGAGGTCCTGCGTTCGATCCTCCCCGATGGAAGTTCGGCCTTAACAAAATTTTGCACAATGTCAGGGTGCCACGAGGCAGCCCATGACTAGTCCACGTGACACCCATCCATTAGTCCACTTAAAATTTCCAACAACCAATCAAATCCATCAATTCCTCAATGAATCTGGTGAAGCCATTTCGTATCATGCTATTGGCCCTAGGTACAGTTAGCTTGTCCAACCAGCCTGCCCAGTCATCATACGGACTGCACAGTCAGGAGTCTTGCACCCAACCTGCAAAAATTTTACTTGTTTGGGAAAACAATTAGAACCCGATATCAGGAGAATACGATATCAGTTTTGAGTAATTCAAGTTGTGTTGGATTTAGATCGGTGAGCTCTACGCTTTGGCACCAATTTAAAACACTTTTGAACACTTTGAATTTTGAGCACTTTACTGATCCCTTGGATCACTCCTCCCCACTAGAAGCTTTTGGACCTCCAAAATACTATTTTTAGTTAACAAACAAATGAGGGTACAGTTCCCTCACCCTTCCAATCTCAATCCATTTGGCTTTGCTTGGATTTGTACCTTTAATCCCACATGAAGGTACTCCACATTCCCTCTTCTTGAAGTTCTTGTTTTTTCTATCAAGGATAGTATCTTGTTGTAATTCTTCAAGAAATTCAGGAGAGAAATCTTCTATTGAAGGAATCTGAACATTCTCTCCTTGATATTCAATCAAAGGAGGCTCATATAATCTCAAATTCTCAACATTAACAACTGCATACATTTTCATATATGGAGGAAAACCCAACTGGAAGGCATTATTACCAATCTTTTCTAAAATCTTAAAAGGTCCATACCTGATTGGTTTCAGTTTTTTACCTTCTTCTTGAAGCCTCTCTTTGCCAATGTAAAGCCAAATTTAATCTCCAACCTAAAAATTGTGCTCAACAAGATGCTTATCATGCCTTATCTTCTACTTGGCTTGACTCTTTCCAACTGTTCTTGAACCATCCGATACACCAATTGAACTTGTTTAATGAATCGTTTGGCCTTATCAATGTCATTATGTCCATCAATAATAACATCTTTCCCAAAGATAAAATCTAAAGGAGATTTTGGTAAGAATCCAAAGCATGCCTCAAATAGAGATGTTTGATTCGATGAATGCTTGTTCCTGTTGTAAGCATGCTTAATGTAGTGTAAGTGTCCATCCCAAAGCTTAGGATGTTTGCTGCAATAACCATGAAGAAGATGTACTACCATTTTGTTCACCACTTTTGTCTGACCATCGGTTTGTGGATGGAATGCAGTGCCCTTTTTCAACTCGGTGTCCATGAGTCCTCATAAGCTTGACCATTTCCCGACAAATCGAGAATATTGATAAAAAATAATAGATCTGGGCAACCCAAAATGCACCCATACATGTGTGCATTATGTTCAATTGTAACCTACTTCTTATAATGATCTGGATCTTGGGAGGAGGCCCCCAAGATCTAAAAGATTGAAATGGATCTTGGGAGGAGAGACCCCCAAGATCTGAAAACTTGCAATGGATCTTAGGGGAAAGGACCCCAAGATCTGAAAACTTGAATTGCCAGAAGAAAAATAGGAGAATGCCCAATAAACAAAACCACAAAGAAACTTTTTATTAAAACCCACTGATTTGGATTTAAACATGAATGCAACAAAATACAGAGGTAACCATAAAGAGAGTTATGCAGCGGAAATACTTCATTTCATTAATGGAAAATACTGAAATATGCTTACAACTAGAAATGGAAATAAACCAACTAGGGCGATGGTAGCTTATCTCTGAGAAGAGATGTGGTGGCTACATGCCTCTGAACTGTAAAGGCTACATTGTGGCAGACAATCTGTCATTTTACAAAATGTGACTTGTTACTTATAGTATTTTTCCATTACAATACCACGGGTCAATTCCACTGGTGAATGAATACCATGGGTGGATTTTACAATACCACGGGCAGATGCCATTTACAATACCATGGGTAAATTCCATGGGTCGATGAATAATATGGGTGGATGAGTACCATGGGTTGATGCCATTTTCCATTCGGATCATTCCTCCCTCCTTAAGAAGCAATGGTCCCCATTGCGTAAAGTTCCCTCCTACGAAGCCTTAGTTGAATATGACGAGCCACTGAAGATAAGGGTTTTATGTGGTTAACCCAAAACCCTGATAAACGAAGATCCGATGATAGAGATACCCTGTAATGCTTGTGACCAACTGTGATTCTGACAGTGTGCGGCCTAGCAAATGGACTTCGATGACAAGGATTTTATGCGGTTGACCCATAACCATGATGTTGGTTGCTGATGAAGTAGCAGGTGTCTACATAGCCTGGGGTGGGAGGGCACATCTCCAAATAACCCAAGCCGAATGCTGCTATGTTGAAACTGATGAATGTGAAGTAGGTGCCTACTAAAGTGGGGTGGGAGGGCACGTCTCCAATGGAAACCCACTCCGAATGCTGCTCCAAAATTAAAATGGACATAACTCGGCCAATATAACTCAGAATATTTATTATAACCTGTTTTTAGAAGCAGAAGGATCATTTTTCATCTTCCCATAAGTTGGAAATCTTTATCTGGACACTCTGAGATCTCATATTCGCGCTGCAACAGTTCCGCTGTCACAAAAATTCTGATAAAATAGCTGATTTTAAATCAGCGATATCTCCCACATCCGAACTCTAATTCAACCCTTTTTTTTTTGAAATTGGGTGATTTTCCGAGAGGAATCCAAATCTGGTATTTGTTTTTGTAAATTTTGTACCAAATGTTTCAGATCTGATCTGCAAAGTCGCCGCCCAAAAAATTCCTGCAAAAAAATTGAGACTGAAATATGCATGAAACCCTCATTCCCATGGAATCGTAACCTGCTCCGATACCACTGATCCGGATCTTGGGAGGAGGCCCCCAATATCTAAAAGATTGAAATGGATCTTGGGAGGAGAGACCCCCAAGATATGAAAACTTGCAATGGATCTTGGGGGAAAGGACCCCAAGATCTGAAAACTTGAATTGCCAGAAGAAAAATAGGAGAATGCCCAATAAACAAAACCACAAAGAAACTTTTTATTAAAACCCACTGATTTGGATTTAAACATGAATGCAACAAAATACAGAGGTAACCATAAAGAGAGTTATGCAGCGGAAATACTTCATTTCATTAATGGAAAATACTGAAATATGCTTACAACTAGAAATGGAAATAAACCAACTAGGGCGATGGTAGCTTATCTCTGAGAAGAGATGTGATGGCTACATGCCTCTGAACTGTAAAGGCTACATTGTGGCGGACAATCTGTCATTTTACAAAATGTGACTTGTTACTTATAGTATTTTTCCATTACAATACCACGGGTCAATTCCATGGGTGAATGAATACCATGGGTGGATTTTACAATACCACGGGCAGATGCCATTTACAATACCATGGGTAAATTCCATGGGTCGATGAATAATATGGGTGGATGAGTACCATGGGTTGATGCCATTTTCCATTCGGATCATACAAGGCATCAAAATACACATTTTGTTGAAATGATCCACCACAACATAAAGATAATCATGATTTTTCCTAGACATAGGTAGCCCTCCTACAAATTCCATAGAATCACTTTCCTAAGGACGGGAAGGAACTGGAAGTGGAGTATATAATCCTAACTTTCTATAGCTAGGCTTATTAGTAGCACATAAAAAACATCCTCTTACATATTGTGACACACTTTCATTCATACGAGGCCAATAACAATACCTCAATAATTGTGCCACCATCTTGCACACACCAAAATGGACAGTGATAAGAGAAGTATGCACTTCCCTTATGATGTTGACTCTTTCACCTTGTGGAATGCATAGCTTGCCAAGATGATACAACAATTTATCTTGAACATAGTAATTTAATTCCTCTACTCAGTTTCCTTAACACAAAATTGCATATACGTCTTTAAAATCTTCATCTAAAGCATATTGTTCAACATAGCTCTCATGCATGATAGAATTATGCTTAAGAATAACTAATGCACTAACAATTGGTCTAGATATCATATCAAAAACTTTGTTGTAGATACCTTTCTTATACCTTATCACCAAGTGGAATTGTTGCA